>JBAMMX010000023.1:0-1200000 GCA_037126225.1 Dillenia turbinata
CGATGGAAGCATTGATAGACACAAAGCTAGATTAGTAGCTAAGGGCTTCACTCAAGCTTATGGAGTAGACTACAAGGAAACCTATGCTTCGGTACAAGATTAATACAATTCGAGTCTTGATGTCCTCTTGAATCAATCACTCTTGGCCAATGTTTCAAATGGACGTAGCCAATGCTTTTCTTCAAGGTGATCTAGAAGAAGAAGTATACATGGAGACTCCACCGGGTTTTTCTCACCAACTCAACAAAGTTTGCAAACTTAGGAAAGCACCCACTGTCTCAAATAATCTCCGAGAGCATGGTATGCCAAACTTAGCTCAACTCTTCTTGATCATGATTTCAAAAATGCAATAGTATACTCTCTTTATTAAAAAGTTAGATGAAAAAATCATTATAGTATTAGTTTATGTAGATGATATAATCATAACAGGCAATGATTCTAGCTTAATCAACCAAGTGAGAAGTTTCTTACAAACAAAATTTGATATTAAGGACTTAGGGAAACTAAAGTACTTCTTAGGGATAGAACTTGCCTATTGTCCAAATGGGCTTGTTCTATCACAAAGGAAGTATGTGCTTGATCTCTTGGCAGAAACCGGGAAGTTAGGTGCCAAGCCTGCTTGTAGTCCCATTAGCTCCTCCAGAAATCTCAAGGATGATAATGAAGATTATGAGGATGAACCAAGATATCAAAGGCTCATAGGGAAATTGATCTACCTCACTATAACGTACCGAATATCTCCTTTGCCGTAAGTCAAGTTAGCCAACATATGCACAAACCCAAAAGGAAGCATTGGAGAGCCACCGAAAGAATCCTTCACTACCTAAAGGCACACCTAGTACGGGAATTTGGATAAAAAGAACAATAACTCACAAATCATAGCATTGCGATGATCACTGAGACTGAGGATGTACGATCAACCACTGTGGTATCGCATGTTTGTTGAGGAAATTTAGTACTTTGAAAAGCAAGAAACAACATGTGGTATCAAGATCAAGGGCCGAGCCGAACATAGAGCCATGGCAGATCAGATGCTTAAATAGTGTGGCTGAAAACTCTAATTGAAGAAATAGGGTTCTCTCGTCCCTACTCCAATCCAACCTCATTGTGATAATCAATCGGCATCCACATAGCCTCAAATCCTGTTTTTCATGAGAGAATAAAGCACATTGAGGTGGATTGTCACTTTGGAGAGACAAAAGTTTGAAGAAAGAGCTCATCACTCCAAGCTTCACAAGAAGTGAGATTAGATCAAGTAGCCGACATCTTCACCCAAACCAAGGACCACCAATCACATTCACAAAAATATGGTCAAGTTGGGCGTCATAGATACATACACACCTAACTTGAGGGGAAGTGAAGAAATGAGAGATAATTGAGCCCACTAGTATCTCTTCAAAATGTCCTTCCTAAGAGTTTTTATATGATTATAAGAAGGTCTATATTCAGCCCATGTAAAAGTCCTCTCCAAGCCCCTTGTAAACCCTTTTCAAAGGGCCCAATATGGGCCTCCCATTCCTCAAGCAAGGGCCGAAATTGGCCCAGCCCAAGCCCAATCCAAGGGGAGTTCCAACGGCTAGCAAAGAACTAGCCGCTTGGGAATCGCCCAACGGCTAGTTCTCCCAGCCGATGGAGACGGTCATGAGAGAGGGCAATTTCCTCCTCTCCCTCTTATTTTCTCTCCTTACCTCACTTCTCCTTCTCTATAAATAGGATAGGTGGTTGTGCTTCTAAGGTATGAAAAATATGCCTCCATTACATGTAAACTCTCTTTGATCTTTGAATAAAATTCTTGAAGTTTATTTCTTCATTTCTTAGTTTGCTATCTTTGAGTTTCATCATTCTTAGCTTCTTCAAAGGATTTTGGTTCTTCATGAAGATCTATGTTTTGAATAAATCTTTGATGGCTGCAACAAGTGTTAGCAATTGAATAATATTTGGAAATAGGATGAGAGGTTACTTTAGAGTTATAAAAAACTCTTTTGTTGATCCATTCAGAAGGAAGCCTAAGCCTTGTAGATCTACGAAGAGGAGGAGGTGGTTCATCTATGATTTGTTCTTCTTCATCTATGGGCAGCTCTTGTTCCAAATCATCTCCCCTTTGTTCTTGAATGATTTCTTGATCAGAATGAGATGGAGAGGGATCCTCTTGAGTTGGTTCTTCATGATCATTCGGAGCTGGTTCTTGCTCAATGTTTGGATGATTGATTGTTGGTATAATAATACTCCATGGATCTTGAGTATCTCCTTTTTCAGCTTGGTTTAGGTCTTCTTTTCCTGAAAAATAGAGTTCTCTTTCTTCAAATATCACATCCTTGGATATGTATAGTTTCTTGGTTAGTGGATCATAACATTTATACCCTTTTTCAAAAGTTGAGTATCCTAAGAACACACATTTTCTCCCCTTCTTCTAACTTGTTTCTCAAATTTTCGTACATGAACATAGCATAGGCATCCAAAACCTCTAAGATGGGAGATATTGGGTTTCCTTCCTAATAGTAGCTCTAATGGAGATTTTCCTCCTAGGACTTGAGTGGGCATAAGATTAATGAGATGGGCAATGGTTTTTATTGCCTCACTCCAAAACCTTTTAGGCATATTAGAGTGGATCATCATTGCCCTAGCTGTTTCAAGTAAGTGCCTATTTTTTCTTTCGGCCACTCCATTTTGTTGTGGAGTGTATACACATGATTTTTGATGCATGATCTCTTTTCATTCTAAGAAAATTCCAAATGCATGACTAGTATACTCCCCCCATGATCAGACCTTATGATTTTAATGTTGGCATTGAATTGTTTAGTTACATATCTATAATAGCTTTTAAAGGCTTCAAGAACCTCAGATTTGGTTACCAATAGATATACCCAAGTATATCTAGTTTTGTGAAAAATAAATATCACAAAGTATTTAAAGCCATTATGAGATATTATAGGTGAGGTCCAAACATCAGAATGAACAAGTTCAAATGCATTTTCATATATAGTTTTTTAAATGGGATAATACACTCTAGTTTGTTTTCCAAGAACACATGCTTTGCAATGCCTATTTTCTACTTCTAGGTTTGGAAATAGGCGTTTCAAAGCTAAGTCCCCAAGATGACCTAGACGAGCATGCCATAATGAATGCATTTGACTTTGGGCAACAAAAGCTTGGTTTTCTTGATCCAAGTAGTATAAGTTGTGTCTCCTAAACCCCTTGCCAATCAAGTGATTCGTTTTGAGATCCTGAAAAACAACTTCATTAGGGTCAAATGTAACTTTGCAATTTGTTCTTTTGTTATCTTTCCAATGTATAAAAGATTAGCATTAAATTTAGGTACATATGTAGCTTTAGTTTTCTTGCCAAGTAACTCAATTTTACCTAGATGATCAACTCTCAATTTCTCACCATTAGCTACCTTGACAATCCTAGAATCAAGGAGAGGAATGGTTTCTTCCATTTTGCTTTATCTTTTAACATATGATTATCACAACCACTTAATCAATAAGCCATGAAGGAGATGTATTTAGAAAATTACCGAATGCTAAGCAATTTGTCCAATGAGCTTTTCATCTCCTTATCGCATTTCCTCCATTTTGTTTTCAAGGGCGGCAACTTGAGAAACATGCTGGACATTTGCCGCTTGATCTCCTTCCCTTTTGTTGAACTTGGCGTCAGAATGGGGATGAAGATGCCAACATTTTTCCCTTTATGGCCAGGTTTCTTACACTGGGAACAAACATCTCTTTGGTGAAGTTTTGAGCTTTGTTGACCCGATGTTCTTCTTGGATCGATTTGAATGCTTGAGCTTCGGATTTGAGTTTAGTTCAATCCTCAAGCCCTCATACTTGTTTCACTCCTTGAACCATAATTAGACCTCGAATGAAGGAAATATCTTCATTCTTAGAATTTCTTGGCTTAAAATAGAGCCAAATTCTTCTCCAAGACCCATAAGAAGACCAAAGGTCATGTCTTCATTCGTTCTTTCAAGGAGAACTTAAGATTTAAAGTGGAGGCCTCAAGAGATCGAGTTCATTCCAAAGATCCCTATATTCCCCAAAGAATTCAGTAGGGTTTTACCTCCTTGAACCTTGAAGATCTTCCTTTTTAATTCGAATATTCTGCCCGTGTTTGATTCTTGCCCATATAGAGAGTGCATTTGATCCCACAAAGCCTTAGCATTTGGAACGCAAGTGACCATTGCCTTGTGGGTTTTGTCAAGAGACATTTGTAGGAGAACCACCACTTAATCATCTCTTTTCTTCCATATTTTGAATGAAGGATCAGCATCATCAAGAGGTTCTTCAAAGATATGATTTTCGAGATTGAAGAAATTTAAAGACCTCTTGATGGTGTCTTGCCAAGCATTATAGGCTCACGAATCCAAAAGAATGGATGTGAACATTGAAGTGCTAATTTGTGGTGGTGGGTCTCCAAGACCGGAAGAAGAAGGAATATTGGCCTGCTCTGATACCATGTTAAATTTCTAAACGAGCAAGCTAAGAGAAATGAATAAGAACTTCAAGACTTTATTAAAACTTCAAAGAGAATACATAACAAGTTGAGGCATTTTTTCATGCCTTTTCAAAGCTCCACCTTGACATCTATATATAGAAGAGGGAGAAGAGGATTAAATGGAGAGGGGAGAGGGCAATGCCCTCTCCCTAGTGTTTCAACCCGCTTTCAGCACAAGCTAGCCATATCAGAGGCCCTAACCCGCTAGTTTAACAACTAGCCGTTTGCGCCTCTTGGCCCTTTTAGGGCTATCCATTGCTGGGCTCATTTGAGCCCAGCTCCATGATCATTAGAGCCCTCTCTTTGGGCCTTAGGAATGGGGAGAATTGGGCTCTAAGAATTGGATCATTTGGAAGCTTAAATATGCACATTCATGGAGACTGATTTTGACTTCTTAGCAAGGCTTATCTAGGATGGCTTCATTTCAACACCTAGAAGTAGAAAATAGGCATTGCAAAGCATGTGTTCTTGGAAAACAAACTAGAGTGTATTATCCCATTTCAAAAACTATATATGAAAATGCATTTCATCCTGTTCACTCGACGCTTTGGACTCACTTATAATATCTCATAACGGCTTTAAATCTTTTCAGTGACATTTATTGATCACAAAACTAGATATACTTGGGTATATCTATTGATAACCAAATCTGAGGTTCTTGAAGCCTTTAAAAGCTATTATTGATATGTAACCAAACAATTCAATGCCAACATTAAAATCATAAGGTCTGATCATGGGAGGGAGTATACTAGTCATGCATTTGAAACTTTCTTAGATGAAAAAGGGATCATGCATAAAAAATCATGTGTATACCCTCCACAACAAAATGGAGTGGCCGAAAGAAAAAATAGGCACTTACTAGAAACAGCTAGGGCAATGATGATCCACTCTAATATGCCTAAAAGGTTTTGAAGTGAGGCAATAAAAACCGCTGCCCATCTCATTATTCTTATGCCCACTCAAGTTCTAGGAGGAAAATCTTCATTAGAGCTACTATTAGGAAGGAAACCGAATATCTCCCATCTTACATTTTTTGGATGCTTATGCTATGTTCATGTACCTGAAAATTTCAGAAACAAGTTAGAAGAAAGGGGGAGAAAATGTGTGTTCTTAGGATACTCAACTTTTGAAAAAGGGTATAAATGTTATGATCCACTAACCAAGAAACTATACACATCCAAGGATGTGATATTTGTAGAAAGAGAACTCTATTTTTCAGGAAAGGAAGACCTAGACCAAGCTGGAAAAGGAGATGCTCAAGATCCATGGAGCATTATTCTACCAACAATCAATCACCCAAACATTGAGCAAGAACCAGCTTCGAATGATCATGAAGAACCAACTCAAGAGGGTCCTCACCATCCTCATTCCGATCAAGAAATCATTCAAGAACAAAGGGAGATGATTTGGAACAAGAGCCGTCCGTAGATGAATAAGAACAAATCATAGATTAATCCACCTCCTCCTCTTCAGATCTATAAGGCTTAGGCTTCCTCCTTCCGAATGGATCAACAAAGAGTTTCTTTATAACTCTAAAGTAACCTCTCATCCTATTTCCAAATATTATTCAATTGCTAACACTTCTTGCAGCTATCAAAGATTTATTCGAAACATAGATCTTCATGAAAAACCAAGATCCTTTGAAGAAGCTAAGAACCAATCTCAATGGGTACAAGCAATGAAAGATGAGTTGGAGGCTTTAGAGAAAAATGGAACTGGGAAATAGCATCACTTCCTAAAGGGAAAAGAGCTGTAGGATGCAAGTGGGTTTACAAAGTTAAGCACAAAAGTGATGGAAGTCTTGATAAATACAAGGCAAGACTAGTTGCCAAAGGTTTCACTCAAGCTTATGGAGTGGACTACAAAGAAACATATGCTCCCGTGGCAAAAATGAATACCATCCGTATGCTTCTATCTCTTGCTGCCAACTACACCTTACCTTTATTTCAAATGGATGTTGCAAATGCCTTTCTTCAAGGGGACTTAGAAGAAGAAATATATATGGAGGTTCCTCCGGGTTTTTCTCATCAAGACAACAAAGTTTGCAAATTAAAGAAAGCCATCTATGGACTCAAGCAATCTCCAAGAGCTTGGTATGCTAAACTCAGCTCTACACTTCTTGATCATAACTTTAAAAAATGCTCTATGTTGAATAATCAAAGTAAGATAAACAAACTAAACTTGAAATAAAATTCAGAATCTCATTGTATTTGGAAGCTATTTTGTACATAATAAGAGAGCTATTTTTTCATACTTTAAATGGGTAACAAGCTACCCTATTTATAGAGAGAAATGGAGAGACAAAGAGAGGTGAAAGAATGAGAGAGGAGAGGGCAAAACTGTTCCTCTCTCTAGCCGTTGGGGCGTCCCCCAACGGCTAGTTTAACTAGCCGTTGGGACAGCCCCAACGGCCGAATGTTATAGCTGATGGGGGACCAAAAGGTCCCCATTTGTGCCGGCCAAGCGGGCTCAGAGGGCCCAGCCCGAAGGTGTGAAACAGGCCCATTAAGGACCCATTTTGTGTCCCTAAATGGGCCCATTTTCTTAAATAGAACGGAAGCACAATTCTACCTCCTCCTTATCTTTACATTTGGAGCTTTAAATTTAGGAATACAAAGTTTAACTATATGCCTTATTTGAGCTCTATTTCAACACTGCCCCTCAAGTTGGGTGTGTATATGTCTTAACACCCAACTTGACCATATTTTGTGTATGTGATTGGCGGTTCCTAGTTTTGTAAAGACGTCTGTAACTTGAAGATCACTTGTGAAATCTAGGAATGATGAGCTTATCTTCAATCTTTGTCCCACAAAGTGACAACTACCTCTATATGCTTTGTTCTTTCATGGAAGACCGGATTTGAGGCTATGTGAATTGCCGATTGGTCACAATGGAGATGAATCGGAGTTGGGACAAAGAACCCTAATTCTTCAATTAAAGCTTTTAGCCAAACTATCTCACTAGTAGCCGTCATGGCTCTATACTCGCTCGGACTTGATCTTGAAACTACATGTTGCTTCTTGCTTCCATGCCACTAGATTTCCACCAATAAACATGCAATACCCTGTGGTAGATCGCCTATCTTCTGAGTCTCCAGCTCAATCCGCATCACAATATCTTTCGATTTTAGAGTTTCCATTTCTCTTCATCCAAATCCCCATTCCAGATCCGCTTTTAGGTAATGTAGGATCCTTTCCGCAGCTCTCCAATGTTTTCTTTTTGGTTTGTGCATGTGTTGGCTCACTTGACTCACGGCAAATGAAATGTCGGGCCTAGTTATTGTGAGGTAGATCAACTTTCCAACAAGTTTTTGATATCTTTGCTCATCTTCATATTCTTCATCATCATCTTTGAGACCATGAGAGGAGCTGATGGGACTACAAGCGGGCTTGGCACCTAACTTTCCAGGGCTCGCAAAAGATCAAGAATATACTTCCTTTGTGATAGAACAAGCCCATTTGGACAATAGGCAAGTTCTATTCCTAGGAAGTACTTTAGTTTCCCTAGATCTTTAATATCAAATTTAGTTTGGAGAAATCCTTACTTGGTTAATAAGATCTAAGTCATTTCCTATAATTATATCATCTACATAAACTAATACCACAATGATTTTTATATCTTGTTTTTTAACAAATAGGGATGTATCACTATTGCATTTTTCAAATCATGATTAAGAAGAGTAGTGCTAAGTTTGGCATACCAAGCTCTTGGAGATTGTTTGAGGCCATAGATAGCTTTCTTCAATTTGCATACTTTGTTGCATTGATGTGAAAATCCTGGTGGAATCTCCATATACACCTCTTCTTCTAGATCTCCTTGAAGAAATGCATTTGCTACATCCATTTGATACATTGGCCAAGAGTGATTGATTGCAAGAGACATTAGAATCCGAATTGTAATCATCTTTGCTATGGTGCGTATGTCTCCTTGTAATCTATTCCATAAGCTTGAGTGAAACCCTTTGCCACCAATCTTGCCTTGTATTTATCAATGCTTCCATCACTCTTATGTTTGATTTTATAAACCCATTTGCAGCCCACAGCCTTCTTTCCCTTTGGAATAGATGATATTTCCCATGTCCCATTCTTTGCCAAGGCATCTAGCTCATGTTTCATCGCTTGAACCCATTGAGGATGGTGTCTTGCTTCTTCAAAGTTTTTTGGTTCTTGATGAAGATCTATGTTCTTGATGAATCTTTGATGGTCAGAAGACACGTTAGCAATTGAATAATATTTGGAGATGGGATGCGATGTAACCTTTGAGTTATAGAAAACTCTTTTGTTGATCCATTCAGAAGGTGGAAGTCTAAGTCTTGTTGATCTTCTAAGGGGAGATGGTTCATCTACGATTGGTTCTTCTACTTCAATGTTTTGATCTTGATCCAAATTATCTCCCCCTTCTTCTTGTTCGGTTTCTTGATCAGAAGGTGAAGAGGCTGGTTCTTCTTCCAATGGGCTTGAATCCTCCTCATTATTTTGTGGTTGAGCCATTTCTTAGGAGTTATTTTCAGTTTGAGCAGCCGGTTGGTAGGGAAGAATTAGGAAGTCCCAAGCTTTTGGAGCATTTTCCTTGGGTGCCTCTTGAGTCTCTTTTCCTGAAAAGAAAGATTTATTTTCTACAAATATCACATCCTTAGATGTGTAAGTTTTGTTAGTTGTAGGATCATAACATCTATATCCTTTCTCAAAAGTTGCATACCCAAGAAATAGACATTTCCTACCTCTATGATCTAATTTGTCCCTAAATTGTGAGGGAATATGAATATAACATGTGTACCCAAAAACTCTAAGATGTGAGATCTTTGTTTTCCTTCCTAAGAGGACTTCTAATGGTGATAAGCCCTTTAAAACTTCAGTGGGCATCAAATTTATTATATGGACAGCGGTCTTAACCGCATCACCCCAAAATGTCTTTGGGACATTGGCATGAATCATCATTGCTTTTGCGGTTTCCAATTGTTGAAATGAAGCATAATTAGGGATCCAAAAATAGGTCTTAAATGGGCTTGCTCGGTTGAAATTGGTCGGCCCGAAGGACCCACTAATTAGCTAGCCAAAGGCCCCAACGCCTAGTAAAACTAGCCGTTGGGGACTGCTCATACAGAGAGGGCAATGCCCTCTCCTCCCTCTCATTTTTCCTTTCTCCACTCTTTTCCCTCTTATTCTATAAATAGAGTAGGTTATTGCATGTAAGAGGCATGAAAAAATGCTTCAATTTCTTGTATTCTCCTTTGAAATAATTCTTTGAAGTATTCATTCAAAATTCATTGCTTGCTTACTTGAAATTTCAACATGGTATCAGAGCAGGCTTCAATACCCTCTTCATCCGGTCTTGGTGATCCACCACCTCAAATTAGCACCTCAATGTTCACTTCCATTCTTCTAGATTCATCAAACTACAATGCATGGCAAGACACCATCAAGAGGTCCTTGAATTTCTTCAATCTCGAAAATCATATATTCGAAGAACCTCTTGATGATGCTGATCCTTTGTTCAGGGCATGGAAAAAGAAAAATGATCAAGTGGTGGTGCTTCTACAAATGTCTCTCGACAAAACCCACAAAGCAATGGTCACTTGTATTCCAAATGCAAAGTCTTTGTGGGACCAAATGCATGCTCTTTATGCTCAAGAGACCAACACCAGCAGAATATTCGAGTTGAAGAAGAAAATCTTCAACATTCAAAAAGGAGGAAAGACCCTACTCGAATATTTTGGGGAATATAGAGATCTTTGGAATGAACTCAATGTGTTGAGGCCTCCAACCTCAAATCTCAAAATTCTCCTTCAAAGAAATGATGAAGACATGACTTTTGGTCTTCTTATGGGTCTTGGAGACCAATATGCACCTATTCCCAAAAATTCTTAGAATGAAGATATTTCCTTCATTCCAAGAAGTCCAATTTATGGTGCAAAGAGCCGAGACTAGCATGAGGCTAGAAGAGTCCACCAAGTCCAAAACCGAAGCCCAAGCTTTTAAATCTGTCCAAGAGAAGCATCCGGCCAACAAAGCTCAAAACTTTGCTAAAAGAGACATATGTTCTCATTGCAAAAAGCCAGGCCATAGACGGAGAAATGCTGGCATCTCCATCCCCATTTACGGCCAAAGAACAACAAAAAGGAGGGAGATCAAATGGCAAGTGTCCAACATGTTTCTCAAGTGGCTGCCCTTGAAAACAAAATGGAGGAAATGCAAAAAGAGATGAAAAAACTTATTGGACAGATTGCTTTACATTCTGGTAACTTTTCAAACACATCTCATTCATGGCTCATTGATTCCGGTTGTGATAATCATATGGTCAAAGATAAGAGCAAGATTAAAAGACTTATTCCTCTCACTGATTCTAGGATTGTTAAGGTAGCTAATGGTGAGAAACTAAGAGTTGATCATCTAGGAGAAATTGAATTACTTGGCAATAAAACTAAAGCTCTATATGTGCCTAAATTTAATTCTAATCTTCTATCCATTGGAAAGATAACTAAAGAACAAAATTGCAAAGTTACATTTGATCCTAATGAAGTTGTTTTTCAGGACCTCAAAACGAATCATTTGATTGGCAAGGGGTCTAGGAGGCACAACCTATACTACTTGGATCAAGAGAACCAAGCTTTTGCTGCCCAAAGTCAAATGCATTCATTATGGCATGCTCGTCTAGGTCATCTTGGAGACTTAGCTTTGAAACGCCTATTTCCAAATCTAGAAATAGAAAATAAGCATTGCAAAACTTGTGTTCTTGGAAAACAAACTAGAGTGTATTATCCCATTTCAAATACTATATATGAGAATGCATTTGAACTTGTTCACTCTGATGTTTGGACCTCACCCATAGTATCCCATAATGGTTTTAAATACTTTGTGACCTTTATTGATCACAAAACTAGATATACTTGGGTATACCTATTGGTAACCAAATCTGAGGTTTTTGAAGCCCTTAAGAGCTATTATAGATATGTGACCAAACAATTCAATGCCAACATCAAAATCATTAGGTCTGACCATGGGGGGAGTATACTAGTCATGCATTCGAAAACTTCTTAGATGAAAAGGGGATCATGCACCAAAAATCATGTGTCTACACTCCACAACAAAATGGAGTTGCCGAAAGGAAAAATAGGCATTTGTTAGAAATGGCTAGGGCCATGATGTTCCATTCTAATGTGCCTAAAAATTTTTGGAGTGAGGCAATAAAAACTGCTACCCATCTTATTAATCTTATGCCCACTCAAGTTCTAGGAGGAAAATCTCCTTTAGAGCTACTCTTAGGAAGGAAACCCAACATCTCCCATCTTAGAGTCTTTGGGTGCATTTGCTATGTTCATGTTCCAGAAAATTTCAGAAATAAGTTAGAGGAAAGAGGAAGAAAATGTGTATTCTTAGGTTACTCAACATTTGAAAAAGGGTATAAATGCTATGATCCTCTAACCAAAAAGTTATACACATCCAAGGATGTGATATTTGTAGAAAAAGAACCATACTTTGCAGGAAAAGAAGACCATGAACAGGCTGGAAAAGGAGAAACTCAAGATCAATGGAACATCATTCTTCCAACTATCAATAATCTCTCACATCCAAATATTGGAGAAGAACCAGCCCCAAATGAACATGAAAATCCGACTCAAGAAGATACCTCACCATCTCATTCTGATTATGAAACCGTTCAAGAGCAAGGGGGAGATGATTCTGATCAAGAACAGGTCATAGATCAAGAGGAACAAATCATAGAAGAACCACCTCCTCCTCTTCGTAGATCAACAAGGCTTAGGTTTCCTCCCTCCGAATGGATCAACAAAAGAGTTTTCTATAACTCTAAAGTAACTTCTCATCCCATTTCCAAATATTATTCAATTGCTAATACTTTTTGCAGCCATCAAAGATTCATTCGGAATATAGATCTTCATGAAGAACCAAGATCTTTTGAAGAAGCTAAAAACCAACCTCAGTGGGTGCAAGCTATGAAGGATGAGTTGGAAGCTTTAGCAAAAAAATGGAACATGGGAAATAACATCTCTTCCAAAAGGGAAAAGAGCCGTAGGGTGCAAGTGGGTCTACAAAATCAAGCACAAAAGCGATGGGAGTCTTGATAAATACAAGGCAAGATTGGTTGCCAAGGGTTTCACTCAAGCTTATAGAGTGGACTACAAGGAAACATTTGCTCCCGTGGCAAAAATGAATACCATTCGTGTGCTCTTATCCCTTGCTACCAACTACTCTCTACCTCTATTTCAAATGGATGTTGCAAATGCCTTTCTTCAAGGGGACTTAGAAGAAGAGGTGTATATGGAGGTCCCTCCGGGTTTCTCTCATAAAGACGACAAAGTTTACAAATTAAAGAAAGCTATCTATGGACTCAAACAATCACCAAGAGCTTGGTATGCCAAACTTAGTTCTACTCTTCTTGATCATGACTTTAAGAAATGCACTAGTGACTCATCTCTTTTTGTTAAGAAACTAAAAGATAAATTCATTATAGTCCTAGTATATGTAAATGATATAATCATAACTGGAAATGACTTGAACTTAATTAATCAAGTTAGGGAATTTCTCCAAACGAAGTTTGATATTAAGGACTTAGGAAAACTAAAGTACTTTCTAGGGATAGAACTTGCCTATTGTCCAAATGAGTTTGTTCTATCACAAAGAAAGTACGTGCTTGATCTTTTGCAGGAAACCGGAAAGTTAGGTGCCAAGCCCGCATGTAGTCCGATCAGCACTTCTTGTGGCCTTAAAGATGATGATGAAGAGTTTGAGGATGAACAAAGATACCAAAGGCTTGTAGGGAGACTAATCTATCTCACCATAACAAGGCCCGATATCTCATTTGCTGTGGGACAAGTTAGCCAACATATGCACAAGCCAAAAAGGAAGCATTGGAGAGCCACCGAAAGAATACTTCACTACCTAAAGGGTACACCCGGCATGGGAATCTGGATGAAGAAAAATAACAGCTCACAAATCAAAGGGTATTGTGATGCGGATTGGGCCGGGGATTCGGAAGATAGAAGATCAACTACGGGATATTGCATGTTTGTTGGAGGGAATCTAGTAGCATGGAAAAGCAAAAAACAACATGTAGTATCAAGATCAAGTGCCGAAGCGGAGTATAGAGCAATGGCAGCCGCTACTAGTGAGATCGTCTGGCTAGATGCCATAGTTCTCTTTTCTCAGCTCAGCTTTAGTAATTTTCCTTTAAGCTTCTTCGGTAACTTTCGTGGATTTTAAACTTGAAAATATTTCATGCTTATTATGCATAAATTTACGTTTTTGTTCAATTCCCCATTGAACTAATTTTATGTCTTCCTTTTCATTAAAATATTTGACTGAATCCCTACAATAATGCCATAATCTTTGAGATGTCATGGCACAATTTTTTAGATGATGTTATATGCATCGCCCACTAACATATACATGTGATTAGTTTAATACTTTAAATTGCAATATGCCAAATATATTAATGCACACGTTGCTAATTGCGCAGTAAAATTTCGCAATATGTACATGAGATCATGCTTTATTTTTTTTTTATTTTTTTATTTTTTTTATTTTATTCTAATCTGAACTTTGGCTTGTCCTCTGATTTTAAAATTTTGCTATTGAGATTGCCTAATTATGTTGTGCCTGTGTGGGCATATTTTTATCCATACTCTCGACAATTTCATACTTACAGAAAATGCCTGTGTGGGCATTAAGCTGTATTGTATCCTCTGGAGTTTGGAAATTCAACACGTCATGAGCATCTCATCATTTTTTTTTCCTAGTAAGCATGCTTGTCAGTGTCTAGTAGCCCTGGAGCTTATTTTGCTTTTTGTAAGTTATGCTTTTGGGTACTGTAGTATCAATATTTGACACTTATTGGAGATGACTAGCATGGATTTATATTATATAGAGATTTATTTACCTGATATGGTTCTTTTGTTGATGATTAGGTTAATGATGATCACTATCGCTGTAATTTTTATATTTATACATAACTAAAATAAAGTAACGCCTTATGTGTTCATAATTTTTTTTTTTTTTTTTTTTTAGTTCGTAAGGTTTTAAATGTCTAAACATAAAAATAAATATAATTTATTATATTTTTGATAGTTTGATTTAATAGAGCATATTCAAATGTTAATTTTTATAATTTTTTAATAATTATATGAAAAGTTAATTTTTTAATAAATTTAAATTATTAAAATCCTGACGTGGTCATTATGCTTCGTATTATCTTTACTTCTTCACAAAATAGCTCACACGTGCAATTCATAACTTATGGACTCTTTATCATTTATGATTGAATTGGAATCCGCCATTGAATTGGCATCGTGATCTCTCTTAAAATAATAGTGTGGTAAATGAAGTTGCCCAATAAATTGATTTATTGCATTGCATGCGTTTAATATCTGCCAATCATCTCAAGCCTTTCTCTGCAATAGCATGACAATCTCTCTCTCTCTCTCTCTCCCCCCCCCCCACCAATAAAATTTTGATTTTATTCCTGATTAAAACTCATCAAGAACAACAATCAAGGTTTTATTTCATTGAGTGGGTCAAGCTTTTATTTCATTGAGTAGACTATTTTATTCCTAATTTTATTTGATAGTTTGATTTATATTATATAGAGATTTGTTTCACTGCATTTGCATTTACATTACTCTCCCAAGTGTTTACTTTTAATAAAAGTAAATTATTATTAAACCACTGTGTACTTCCAATGAATTTGACCGGAATTAACACCTCTAGCTTGTAAACTTGCAACCTATTCTGCAAAATGTCATGCATCCTCTAAGGCATTTATTTTTTAAGATAATAGAAATTTGATATTATATCAAATTAAAGGATTTTGCACGGATATGAACCCTGGATCTCCTTGGATCTGAAGTTTATTTTAGTAGCTACAATTTTTGGTGATTCAAACCGTCAACCCTATGATTATTAAAATTACAGAGTCTATATACATGAGGCAAGGATGGTAATTAAAACTCGTGGATTCAAAACGTCCCAATAGATATAAGATTTACACTTTGAACTTTGGTCAGGAGAAGTGCAATTTTCTTTCTTGCAGCTGGCAGAATTAAAATTCTGTGTTAGAAGAAAATCCATTATTTTGTTTTAAGCAAATACATAAAATATTTGCTGAAGTACCAATGCGTGACAAAACAAACACATAAATCTATATATATAACGATAGGTCAAGCCCAAGAAGAATAGTGTTGACTGACATCCTCTTTTGTTCTTGGATTGCAGGCCCTTTTCGACTAAGCCCGGGTGGACCATGTTGATGGTGTACAAGTGAAGTTTTAGGACCATGTTGATGGTGTACCAACGTTTCGTTGGTCTAGTGGGAAGGATATTAGAATTCTCAACTAAGTGCTTGAATTCAAGAGGATTCGACAGTGATTCTATCTATGTTAATCGGAGTAAAATTTTGGATATTAGAGGGTGGATCAAGTTTAGAGCAAAAAAAAGAAAAAAACAAAAAGACTGGAGTTTTAGGACCCAATCTTGAACTGAATTAGGAGTGGTGTCCTGCGGTTATCCAACAAAACTTCAATGTACAATTATTTATGTAACAATTACTTTCCTCCTTTATGGTTGACTTAGTAACACATTGCTATTGAGGTATAAGTTAACTGGTATTATTTTCTTTCCCTTAAAGGTTTATCATTTTCTTTCCCTTAAAGGTTTTAGTCTTTCTTGGGTATAAAATAATAATAATAATAATAACACTTTAGCATTAGGGTTTCAAAAGCATGAGAGGACTCATCAAATTTGTTCCTTTATCAATTGCCAACTGTCTAGCTTGAGAGGTAATTTAATTTCACCCAAACATAATAAATTATGGAGATTTGGGTTCATAAATGTAATTTCACCGATATAGTAAAATTAAAAACAAAAAAAAAGATCCGAAGAAAAAAAATTTGCTAAATATTCAAATAATAATGGTTACGACTTAATCATTGAAATAGGATTTTGCTATTTAAATTATAAAACTATTCAAATAGGACGTCAAGATTAGACCCACCCTCCAAGGGCCTTTTGGAACCCAAAATTAATTTAGTTTATCCATATTTTATTTTATTTTATTTATAATATATTTAATTAAAATATAAATGTTTACAAATAAAGAATACACGGTTCTGATAGAAGAACCAGAATTGAAATCGAATTCACGATTCTGGTTCTTCGTAGATCCTGTTTCCAAAAAGAAAGGATAGAGTTGAGACTATCAATCGGAGAATTGTGTAAAATTGGTTTGTGGAATTGACTAAATTGACCAATGATAGCATGAGAGAATGAAAATTGATCGAAAGAAACAGCTAACAAAAGTAGAAGCCAATCAAAGGATGAAGTTGAAATTTATGGAGAACAGTTGAGAAAAGGAGTGGTGGAGAGAGCATATTTTATGTCTTGGTTATGTGAAAATGTGAAAATAGACAAAGATGGAAAAATGTTTCATTTCCCTCCACATATCCAGAAGTCATTGTAACAAAATGTACTTATCTTTGAAGAATATATTTAGATTGCAGTTGTGGTTGCAATGATGGGATAATTTAATGGAAGTTGCTTATCATGGATAGATGGACTTTTCCACATCCTCGACGACACTACAGTTGTCATGGTCAAATCAGTCCTATTGTAGCCCATAACGGGTCGTAAGGATGCTTGTGTTTTGGCCATGATGGCCATACAGTGCATGGTGGCCAATCCTAATTAATTAGTCAGAAAAGCCTAAAATTTACATTCAAAAGCTTAATCCTTTGAGTTTTTATCCGAGTGCTGCTAATATCGTGGAGCAGACAACTAAGGAAAATGAGGTATAAGGATTTTAACACAAGATTATACCTTGCAATGTGCTTTTGTTTGGAAAAAGCTCAACGTATATACTTGGTGGAGTATCGTTTCAGAGAGTATAAATATTCTTTAATTTTCGTATATCTCATGCTTTACGACTGACAGTTAAAGTAACTTTATATTCTTGTTAGCCTTTTTGTAATGACTCAGTCTGTCTGTAGTTTGTGTTGGGAAGATGTTGGAGCTTCTTGGCGGTAAAGCTGGAGTTTCAAGTGGAAGATTGAATTATGGAAGTGCCTTTGATGAGCCAAGTGGGCATGCTGACACAGTTAAGGTCATAAGGTGCTTTCCTCTCTTCTGTAGATTATTTTGTTACACATTTTTGGGCATTCCATCTGATACTTTTCTTTTCCACATCTTGTGTTTTAATACAGTGAAACGCTTGTGAAACATGGCTTTAGCTACAACGGCGAGGACTTTTTATATTCAGGTCTAATTTCCATTTTTTTTAAAGAATTAAAGGTTTAATTGATTCAGATTTTGGCCGTCTTCTTCCCTTTCATTCGCTCTTTATATGATAATTTGATTTGTTTGTGTAGCCAATATGTTTCTAGCTTTGGCTGGACAACTTATGAGTTCTGTATAATAGGGATTTTCTTTATTACATTTGTAAGTGTTTAATGGGTATGGAAAAATGCCTACAATCTTTTGTATTCTCTCTTTAAATCATCAACAAAGTTCTTGAAGTTCTTATTCATTGTTCTTAGCTTGCTTACTTACAAATTTATCAATAGCATCACTTCCTAAAGGGAAAAGAGCTGTAGGATGCAAGTGAGTTTACAAAGTTAAGCACAAATTGATGGAAGTCTTGATAAATACAAGACAAGACTAGTTGCCAAAGGTTTCACTCAAGGTTATGGAGTGGACTACAAAGAAACATATGCTCCCATGGCAAAAATGAATACCATCCGTGTGCTCCTATCTCTTGCTGCCAACTACACCTTACCTTTATTTCAAATGGATGTTGTAAATGTCTTTCTTCAAGGGGACTTAGAAGAAGAAATATATATGGAGGTTCCTCCGGGCTTTTCTCATCAAGACAACAAAGTTTGCAAATTAAAGAAAGCCATCTATGGACTCAAGCAATCTCCAAGAGCTTGGTATGCTAAACTCAGCTCTACACTTCTTGATCATAACTTTAAAAAATACTCTAGTGATTCATCTCTTTTTATTAAAAAACTAGGAGATAAATTCATTATAGTCTTAGTATATGTAGATGATATCATCCTAACTGGAAATAATCTAGACTTAATCAATCAAGTTAGAAGATTTCTCCAAACAAAGTTTGATATTAATGATTTAGGGAAACTAAAGTACTTTCTAGGGATAGAGCTTGCCTATTCTCCAAATGGGTTTGCTCTATCACAAAGAAAGTATGTGCTTGATCTTTTGCAGGAAACCAGTAAGCTAGGTGCCAAGCCCGCGTGTAGTCCGATCAGTACCTCTTGTGGCCTCAAAGATGATGACATAGAGTTTGAGGATGAACAAAGATATCAAAGGCTTGTAGGGAAATTGATCTATCTCACCATAACAAGGCCTGACATCTCATTCGCTGTGGGGCAAGTTAGTCAACATATGCACAAGCCAAAATGGAAGCATTGGAGAGCCACCGAAAGGATTTTGCACTATCTAAAAGGCACTCCCGGCATGGGAATTGTCATGAAGAACAATTGCAGCTCACAAATCATAGGGTATTGTGATGCGGATTGGGCCGGGGATTCGGAAGATAGAAGATCAACTACTGGCTATTGCATGTTTGTTGGAGGGAACCTAGTAGTATGGAAAAGCAAGAAACAACATGTAGTCTCAAGATCAAGTGCTGAAGCAGAGTATAGAGCAATGGCAACCGCTACTAGTGAGATCGTGTGGCTAAAGGCTCTAATAGAAGAATTAGGGTTCTTTGTCTCTACTCCAATTTAACTTCATTGTGACAATCAATCAGCAATTCACATAGCCTCAAATCCGGTATTTCATGAAAGAACAAAGCATATTGAGGTAGATTGCCACTTTGTAAGGCAAAAGATTGAAGATAAGCTCATCTCTCCAAGATTCACAAGAAGTGATCTTCAAGTTACGGATATCTTTACAAAACCGGGAACCGCCAATCACATCCTCAAAAACTTGGGCAAGTTAGGTGTTTTTAATATATAAACACCTAACTTGAGGGGGAGTGTTGAAATGAAGCATAATGAAGCCATCCTAGATAAGCCTTGCTAAGAAGTTAGAATAAGTCTCCATGAATGTGCATATTGAAGCTTCCAAATGATCCAATTCTTAGAGCCCAATTGTACCCATTCCTAAGGCCCAAAGAGAGGGCTCTAATGATCATTGAGCTGGGCTCAAAAGAGCCCAGCAAGGGAATGCCCTAAAGGGGCCAAGAGGCCCCAACGGCTAGTTGTTAAACTAGCCATTGGGAGCCCCCCCAACGGCTAGCTTGTGCTAGCCGTTGGGGCAGCACTAGGGAGAGGGCATTGCCCTCTCCCCTCTCCATATAATCTCTCATCTTCTCCCTCTTCTATATATATGTCAAGATGGAGTTTTGAAAAGGCATGAAAAAATGCCTCAACTTGCTATGTATTCTCTTTGAAGTTTCAATAAAATCTTGAAGTTCTTATTCATTTCTCTTAGCTTGCTCTTTTAGAAATTCAACATCATATTCTCCCTCAAAATAAAAAACCCTAAAGGATTTTGTGTAGAAAAAAATAGAAAATGAATTTGCCTCAATGGGCATTTTATAAATAACGAATGTGGGACAATGCCCAAATATATTTTTGATACAAAGTGGGACTATGCCCAAAGAAAGAGTGTGAGACAATGCTCAAAATGAAGATGAGACTTTGCCCTACAAGAGGAGACTTTGCTCCATAATTTTGGAGAGTCTAATGCCCTACTTTGAGTGGCTATTGGCTCTTACTTTTACAAGGCATTGGAGGTGCCTATTTATAGAAAATGGAGAGGGCTTGGGAGCATAAAAAAATGAGAGAGAGAGTGGAGAGGGGGGGGAGCATATTGCTCTCCCCAACTAGCCGTTGGGGACTGCCCCAACGGCTGTTTTATTTTCAGCCAATGGGGGCCATTTTGGCCCCCATGACTTGTATTTTTGCTGGGCCCTTTTGGGCCCAGCTGTTACACATGGTTTGGGCCCATTTGGGGTCCACTTTGGGTCCCGAAATGGGCCCAATTTTCTGGAAGGGGCTGCCCCACCTTTTTTATTCATTGGGGGCCCATTTTGGGCCCCCTTGTGCTGGACTGTGCTGGGCCCATTTGGGCCCAGCTGTGACCCATGGGCCGGGCCCATTTTGGGTCCCTAAATGGGTCATTATTTTTGGGCTGCCCCCATTTGTGATTACAATTGGGCCTTATTTTAGGGTTACAAATAACACCCATTTAGGGTTAATTACATGCCCTAATTTATGGGCTTCAAATCTCCTCTTGGGTTGGTCTCCGGATTTGCCTTTGAATGAACTTTTACACTTGACCGCTTCGGTTTGTGCTTTGGATGTTTCTGGACTTCTCCATGGACCACCTCTCAGGGTTGGACTTAGGATTGCCTCTGAACGAGCTTTGCACTTGGACCTCCTCGGTTTATGCTTTGGATATTTTTGGACTTTTCCTTGGACCACCTCTTGAGGCCTTGAGGTTCGGTGGGTCTTCCCCAAGCTTCATGCTCCATCTTTTCAACATTTTGTAGTAAAAAGAAAAAATTCTATCAGTATAAATCTTCTTTAAAACCCTCCCCCAATTATATCAAAAGAGGAGAGCTCTCACAAATCCTACCATAGCCGTGGATTTCATTCCCAGCTTAGGGTCTCTATGTCAATCCTTTTCCACCCCCACCGCAGATTTTACAAACTCTCTGTGAAATCTGCGTGTCAATCCTCCTCTCTCTCTCACTCATTCACAATCCTAGTCACGGATTTCAATCCTTCGCTGTGTCGATCCAGAGAGAGAGAGAGAGAGAGAGAGGCCGTCGTGACTCACCACCACCATATGTTGAGATCTGTCGATGATTCCACTGGAAGGGAAGAAAAAGTGTCAGAAAAGGATGCTCAGGTGCCGTTAAAGTCAGATCCAGTGTCTAATTGTTCGATTACACCTTTCGGTCGATAATTTCTTCCTCATCGTGAGAGAGAGAGGAGAGAGGAGAGAGGGGTGTGAGATAGAGGAGAGAGGTGGGCGAGAGAGAGAGAGAGAGAGAGAGAGAGAGAGAGGAGTGAGGGAGATAGAGAAGAAGGGCTTTGGAGGAGTGAGAGAGAGAGGAGTGAGTTATAGAGTGATAGCGGGTGTGAGAGAAAGAGAGTGGGGAGAGAGAGAGAGAAAGAGAGGGGGAATTTATAAAACAAAAAAATAAAATATTTAATTTTAAACGGGCCGAGCCTTAACGGATTGAGTCCACTGGTGTTTAGACTCGGCGCGTAATTAAAACGAGTCTAAAAAAGGGCTTGAGCTTGGCCTGAGCCCAAAATGAGCCAAGCTCGGCCCTTTAAAATGGGTCGAGCTCAAGATGAGCTCGGGCTGACCCGACCCAATTGCCAGTCCTATGTCTATCATAGATACCTTGGTCAAACTGTTCAAATTCGTAATCACTTGCCGACATCTCTTTAAAAAGCAATTGTGGATTGTTTACGACACTATTCTAGAGTCTTTGCATGCTTCCCCAAGGATATGTTGGTCATTCATCCCTTAGTCATAGTCCATAAGTTAACCGTCAATGCCAATCGCAAGTTGTCGAACAAAAGAAAAGGGTGTTCGCACTACAACATTAACGTGCGATACAATAAGAAGTTTGAAATCTCTTGGCAGGAGGGTTCATTTGAGAGGTAGAGTATCCCAAATGGCTAGCCAGTGTGATCATGGTAAAGAAAGCTAACGAAAAGTAAAGGATGTGCGTAAATTTCACTGACCTTAATAATGTTTGTCCAAAAGACAGCTATCCACTCCCTAACATCGACAAATTGGTCGATAACTTATTTGGCTACTAACTTTTAAGTTTCATAGATGTCTATTCTGAATATAATCAAATACGAATGACTTCTGAAGACAGAGAAAACCAGCTTCATCATGGAGTTCGGTACTTACTGCTATAGGGTCATGTCGTTTGGCTTTAATAGTGCTGGGGCAACCTTTCAATGTCTGGTTAACATGATCTTCAATGAGCAATTTGGCAGAAATGTGACCTCATTGGCAGAATCTCTGCCCTTAATTGGTTTATGTCAAAAGTGGGGAAAAAAATACAAACCTTTTTACGACGTTCTAAAGAAGTCCTAAAAGTTTAGATGGATGCCTGAATGTCAGACTGCATTTGAGAGGCTTAAAGAATATCTTATGTCACCTTTGCTCCTCTCCCAATTGTTTTAGGTGAGAAACTCTAACTCTATTCCTCTTTTTCTAATCAAGTGCTCTACTCTGTCCTTGTGAGACAGGAATCCATTGCATAGAAACCGGTGTACTACATTAGTCGAATACTTTATAAGTTTGAGGTTAACTACTGACCCATTGAGAAGATAGCTTTGCACTGGTCGTTATCGCCAAACGTCTCTGACAATACTTCTAAGTCCATACCATTGTGGTGCTGATTAATCAACCGCTAAAACAAATCTTACAGAAGAGAGACACTTTAAGCCGACTCATCAAGTGAAGCATCGAATTATGTGAGTTCAACATTGAGTACCAACCAAGACTAGCCATCAAGGGCCAATCCCTCGTTGACTTCATCCTCGAATGCACGTTCCCAATGACCACCGAGCGGTCCCCTACCAATGACCAAAAGTAGTGCCTATCGCCCAAATGGAACCTCCATATGGACGGGTTGCCTAATTCATTAGGTAGTGGAGTTAGATTTATCTTAGTAGGACCAGACAACTTTAAGGCTGAATATACCTAACGTTTCGACTTCTGGGCAACCAATAACCAGCTTGAATATGAAGCCCTTCTAATTGGGCTACAAATCATGGCATCATCAGGAGCTCAGAATATACGAGTCTTTACTGACAGCCATCTGGTCGTCAAACAGATCATGGGGTCTACGAGACTAACGAACCGACGATGGCAAAGTATCTCTCTAAAATACACCAAGTCGTAGACAATTTCAACAAGGTAGACATATAGCAAATCTTTTGATCAAAGAATGCTTGAGCTGACATGCTCTCGATATTAGCCATCTTCGACTTAGTTGTGACTAGTCGCACCATTTACATAGAGAGCATACCGTACCCCAGCGTTGAAGAGCCCGAACAAATCTTGTTGGCAGACAACTCACCAAGTTGGAAAGATCCCCTCTAGGCCTACCCAAAGTATAGGCAACAATCGAGCTGGCCCTCTGAAGCTGCCAAGCTAAAGCGTAAGGCCGCCCATTATGCGATTATCGATGGCAACCTCTATAAGAAGTCCTACACTTACTCGTGTTTGAAATGCCTGACATTAGAAGAAGGGGACTATGTCCTACACTCACCCATGTCTGAAATGCCTGATGTCAGAAGAAAGGGACTATGTCCTCAGGGATATTCATGAAGAAATATGTGATAATCACTTAGGTGTCCAAATCTAGCAAATAAAGCCCTTTAACAAGGAAACTATTGGCCAACTATGAAAACCAATGTAGATGACTATGTCAAAAGATGCGACAAGTGTCAACGTTTCTCATCGGTGCTACACTAGCCCTTTACCGAGCTTAGTCCGGTAGCCAAGACAAGGCTGTTCGCTTAGTGGGGAATGACATCCTATGACTATTCCCACCGGCAACTAGACAGCGTAAGTTTTTAGTCATAGCCATAGATTATTTCACCAAGTAGGTAGAAGCTGAGCCACTGGCCCAAATCACTACCAACAAGATACAGAACTTCGTGTGGACACCATCATCGTTAGATTTGGTATACCTCAAGTTTTGATCACAGACAATGGCAAACAGTTTGATAATAGGAGTTTCTGAGACTTCTGTGATAAGTTAGAGATCCTACATCATGTTAGTTTTATTACCTATCGGCAAGTAAATGGCCTCACAGAGGTGACCAACCGAGCAACACTACAAGGGCTGAAGGTCGTACCAGATGAAATCAAGAGTCATTGGGTAGATGAGCTCTATAACATTTTCTGGGCTTATCAAACAATGCTTCGAAGGGTCACGAGGGAAACACCGTTCAGTCTCACATATGGTTGTGGGACAGTCATGCCAGTCGAAATTGGAATTCACTTGCTAAGGGTGGACCAGTACGTAAAAGGGTAAAACGAATCCACACTATACGAATGGCTAGATCTACTCCTCAATCTAGGGGAAATTGCATCCATCCGAATGGTGGCCTACCAACAGTAGACAGTGAGATATTACAATAGACGAGCCAGAACTAGAGCATTCAAATCAGACGACCTGGTACTCAGGAAAGTGGAGGCCATCGCTAGCCCTAATCTGGGGGAAAGATATCACCCAATTGGGAAGGCCCCTACGGGATACGCTCAAAAGCCAGTCCACCACCTAGACGGCTCAGTCGTATCGCAGTCGTACCTAGAACGTAAACCTCTAAGAACCTGTGCCTCTATTATCAACAAGGGCCAGCGCCCTACTAGACGAACACGTTCCGTCCTATATGAAATCTGATGGTCAAGTAAAATCCCTATGATCCTTTATCTTGCTGTGCTAAACAATCAATTTGCTTTGGTGCCTCTCAAGATATGTTACCGATCGGAATCAATCTCCCCAAATGGGCTAACATTGCCTAGTCCTCCCAAATAGAGTCCACCAATAGGGATCAATCTCCTCTAATGGGTCAATGTCGTCCAATCCTCCTAGGTAGAGTTAATCGTTAGAGATCTATCTCCTTGAATAGGTTAACGTCACCCAGTTATCCCAAATGGAGTCCACTTGTAACACCGATTTCTGGTGATTGTGTAACATGTACCACTCCTCATAATTATATATATATTAACATCTTTTTGAAACATCTAAAATGAAATTTTAATTATCTATTTATTTATTTTGAGATTTCATCTCAAAATCGCGAAAATCGAAAATTTTATCGGTAAGCTGAAAACCTTCTCGGCAAGCACCGACAAGACCTAAAGAAGTCAATTATGGTTAAGAAAAGGCCTACAAACTTAAATAAAGATATTTAAATGAAATTTCACATTTTTAAGGAATTTCAAACAAAATTTCATAGGGACCAAGAATGCAAATTGTTAAAAGTTAGGGATCTAAATATAATTAAAGAAAATTGAGGGACTAAGTTACAAACCACTCAAGGATGGAAAATTGGAGCCAAATGATTGGTCAAGAGGGCAGCAAGATTGGTTAGTGGCCACGTAGGATTGTTCCACATTCAAGAAAACTCATTGGATGAAAATTATGCATGAAATATCATTGGATGGAAATTTATGCATGAAATTTAATTAGAATAGTTTGTTCTAGCTTGTGACACCTCTTCCCTTGATTGGACATCCAACAAGACACCTAATGGAGTGCATGGAGCTTGCTTAAATCAATAATTGCATGGTTTAAGTGCTATGACAAGTGGAAGGTTGAGATGATCCATGGAATGATCCAATGGTCAATGATATGTTGCTAGGTTTATAAAAGAACTTATTTAAGAAGAATTTTTACTCATTTTCTTTATTCTCTTTCCCTTGGACGAAATATATAGGATTCATAGCCAATTTAAGTGTAGCCATGAAGCCAAAGAGGTAAGAACATTTTTTTTGGAAAGTTTTGAATTTCAAGTTGAAAGTATAGTGTTGTATAGGAATTCATGTTTATTTTGATTTGATTTTGCTAGGATGATAAAAAAATCCAAGAATTCAAAGGGAGTGCTGGTGTTTATTGTTAACAAGAGATCTTATAAAGGAGGTAACATGTCTTAATTTGTATAAAGATTTGATTACTTGATGAGTAGTTACAATGGTATCCATAATAGCATGCTAGATATTGATTTCTAGATTTAGTCTTGTATAGTATTCTTATGATATCTCATTCTATAGAAATAAAAAATCTAAGAAATTTATTTCTCTATAAACTAGACTTCCTAAGTTTTAAAATAATATATCATGTGAAGCATTTCATGAAAGAATCGATTTTTAGAAGTTTAGCATGTTTCGCCAACTTTGTTTCATATTTTGTTTACGACCAGTAAATTGTGTGAATTTTTAAGATATTTTATGTATGGAATTTGGAGAAATTTTAAACATGAAAGTTTTAGGTTTCTATCTTATCTTTAATTTGAGATAAAGATCACTTGAATTGGAGTTGTATGCAGAAAGTTATGATATTTTTACTAAAATTATTCAGAAGTAGTTCTAAAACTGAAATCAAGATGAAAATTAAATTTTATAAAATTATAAATTTAAAATGAGGATGGTCAAAACTAGAAATTTTTAGATCCATGGCTTATGTTCAATTTGAAATAAGAATCACGTAAATCGGAGAAGTATACCTGGAGATATGGAAATTCTCCCAAAACTGTGCAGAGTTGGTTTTAGGAACTTAGACTGAAAAGTTATAAAATTTTATAAATTCGTGTGTTCAGAATTTGAAGATGATTTGAACATAAAAGTTGGAGATATATGTCTTAACTTTAAGAGAAAATTTGAATCATTTGAATCGGATCAAGATTTTAGAAGATATCATGATTTTACTAAACCTGCACGTTTTAGGCTTTGTAGGAATTTTTCTCTAAGTATGGAATTTGAAATTTAATCTTATGAAAGAGAATATTTCTATATGTATCTTGTAATCCAACGATATAATATTATCAAAGAAATTGAATTGATGAATGATACATATTGTTTAACTTAGGTGTAGGGTTACGTTTTCGTACGAGGGGTGACTCGTTCGAGAAACGAGGATAGTTAGGGGGAGTGGTGTACCCTCCACAGTCGAGGTGAGTGGAACGACTATTTCTGACTTTAAATGAAAAATATTTTTGATCATGATTTTTACGAATAAATTTTAAAATGTGATTTAGAAATGTTTTAGTGTTTGAGGCATGTCTTGAAATGATATTTGTGATAATTGCATTCTAATATTATGATGACCTGATAGTGCCATGTTTTATGAGTAAATATTTATAAATGATGATGTGTGATACATGTGTATGATTATGGGATGGTGTATAGTGGCTGTAGTGCACTCCCTATCACGGTATTGAGTGTTTACCCGACGGGGTGACGTGGTGAGGTAACACGAGAGTAGGGGTTTGAGTCTCCTGTTTCCAACCAACGGATCCAATAGATGAGCACCACGTGAGGACTGTGTCAACACCAAGGGAAGATGAGAAAATATATGTGTTTCATTCTTATAATATTTTGGTGACCCCTTGGTGGATTTTACCATAATTAGACCAAACTATGGGTAGAATACGTTTTTGATACCCCATGATGAATGATTGATAATAAGGATGCATATTATTTTGAATTACATAATATGTTTACAAATGAATGAAATATAATTTGAAAATGATATTTTGATTTGCCACTCTCACAAATTCATTTATTGTCATTATATAATTATTGCACCTCACTCATTGAGTATGTGGATTATACTCACCTATCATATTTATATTTTCAGTTTATACTATACTTGGTTTATCTTGAGGTATTGTTCCACGAGCCTTATCAAGAGACACTACCGGGTATGTGATCATACCCATCCTTGTTTAGATTGGACCATGCATATATGTAAATTGGAGGCAAATATTTTTAAAGAAAATTTTTTATTGAAACTATCTTATTTAAATCTTTTGTTGTATGATTTTGACTTAGTGATATCGAGTAGGGTCATAATATTAGCATTGCATCACCTCGATATGCGAGTAGGGCATACCCATGCCTCGAGGAGTCGCGGCGGTCTGTTCACGTGCTTGACCTGCGGGTCGGGGCGTGACACCACTGATAGGGATCAATCTCCCAGAACGAGCCAATGTTGCCTAATCCTCCCGAACGAAGTCCATCATTTGGGTCTATCTCCCCGAATAGTCCAACGTCACCTAATCGTCCCGAATGGAATCTATCGTTAGGAATCTATCTTCCTAAATGGGTCAATGCCGCCTAGTCCTCCTGAGTGGATTCTATCGTTAGGGATTTACCTCTCATGACCGGCAGATACTGCCCCACTTATCAAACCAAGGTGCTCCCAGACAGACGTGCAAGCTCTTTTCACTCAGCTAGACTCTCAAACACATGAGAATGACAAGGACCCTCTTTTTGAGTAAGCTAGCACTCTTAACTGCGGGTTACACAGTGAATGAAATGGCAAGAGCAACGATGTCAATAAGTTAACCATTCATTGAGTTTCTTATCAGATAGATCTCATCAGTACAATGCCCATTAGCAGATTGCAAATTACGAGATGGACATTTAGGAGAAAGCTAACCAATTACGAAACCTCCAACCAAATAGACCCTTTCAGTTGAGTTGGCCACTTAACGATTTGATGTTAATCATGCATATCGACAGACTACTAACAAATGAGGTAACTATCGAGAGAACAAAAAAAGTAACAAAAGGTTCTTCTTTTATTTCCATACAACAATTACATATCAAAGTACACAGTTGGTTACAAGCCAAAAAGAAATTTTAAATGGATTGAGTTACATCAAAAGCATGACATGAGGAGTTTACAGTAAAATAATGCAATCGATAACCGAAAGAAAGCCCCGTGACCTGTTTACGTGACCCTAAAGGGACAAGGAAACCGCAGAAGTCTCTGGAACCTGTCAAACCACCCTAGAGCAGTGGAATTAAGGAGGGTAAGACTACAATCCCTTCCAGCAGAAGCTAGTATGGACTTTGTAAAGGAGTTGAGAAAGGTATGAAGGAGATAGTGAGGATATATCAGGTTTCAAACCCTTTGCCATGCCCAATTTCTCATCGCTTCCTAACCCCTGTTGAAAAGAAGTATTAATCAAGCCCCTCATCACCAATTTAAAGCCTTCCCAAGAATTCAGCAAGTTCTCTTCCATAGAGCACTAAAAGACCTCAGCCCATGGGCCTTTCCAAGCCCTAAGAAGGGGCCCGTTCCAGCCCATCAAAGGGGGCCAATTGGGCCCCCAAATGGCTGTTTAAAACAGCCATTGGAGGCTGTCCAACGGCTAGAATTTCTAGCCGTTGGAGCAGCCTCCAACGGCTAGAATAGAGAGGGCCAATGCCCTCTCTTGCTCTTGCTCTCCCTTATTCTCTCTAATTCTCTCTTCCCCCTTCTCTATAAATAACCTTTAATGTTCCCTAGCTTTGGTATGAACAAAAGTTCAAACTATGAATGTTATTAGTTCTCCATTTCAATAAAATTCAGAATTTCATTTCTAGTTTCCTTGAGTTCTCTCTTTGATCTTTTAAAATGGTATCAGAGCAATCGATCCCATCCTCTTCTAGGTTGGGTGACCCTCCTCCATCCATAAATATTACCCAAATGCAAAATTTATCCTCCATTCAATTGAAAGGAGGAAACTACTATCAATGGGCAAATGTGATGAAGAGGGCACTCAATCTCAATAATCTAGAGAATCACGTTCTTGATGATCCACTTGAAGAAACTGATCCATCATTCCGAGAATGGAAAAAAAGAGATGATCATGTCTTCATTCTTCTTCTTAATTCTCTAGATGAAACTCACAAAGCGATGGTGTTATGTGCTCCAAATGCAAAACTCTTGTGGGATGAAATGTTCTCTCTCTATGGTTTGGAATCCAACCTTGGGTGGATCTTTGAGCTTAAAAGACAAATTGCTTCCATAAAAAAGGAAGGCAAATCTCTTCCTCAATACTTTGGGGAGTATATGGATGCTTGGAATGAGCTAATAACTCTCCGGCCAGATTTTATAGATCTCAAAGTTCTTCGAAAAAGAAGAGAGGAAGATAAGATATTTGGTCTTCTCATGGGCTTAGATGATTCATATTCTCATCTAAGGCAAGAAATCCTTCGAATGAAGGACTTTCCATCATTTAGAGAAGTCCAAAATATGATCCAAAGGACTGAAGTAAGTATTAGATTGGAGGAGAGCTCCAAACAAAAATTGGAAGCTCAAGCTTTCATTGCTTCCTCAGATGAATTCAATGCTGCCAAGGCCAATCAAATCAGAAGGAGAAATGAAATATGCTCTCATTGCAAAAAGAGGGGTCACTCAAAGGACAAATGCTGGGAATTGCATCCTCATTTAAAGCCTAAAATGTTGAAATGAGACATAATTGAGCTCATTAGCACTCTCCTCAAGATGCCCTATCTAAGAGTTTCTTAAATGATTATAAGGAGGTCTAAATTTAGCCCATGTAAAAGACCTTCTTCAAGCCCATTTGTAAACCCATTTAAAGGGCCCAATATGGGCCACCCATACCTCAGCAGCTGGGCCGAAATTGGCCCAGCCCAGCCCACTCAAAGTGGGGGCAACAGCCCCCAACGGCTAGTAGAGAACTAGCCGTTTGGGGACTGCCCAACGGCTAGTTCTCACTAGCCATTGGGGCCGGCTGTTAGGAGAGGGCAATGCCCTCTCCTCTCTCTCATTTTCTCTCCTTCTTTACCTCCCTTCTCCTTCTCTATAAATAGGATAGGTGGTTGTGCTTCTAGAGTATGAAAAATATGTCTTCATTATATGTAAACTCTCTTTGATCTTTCAATAAATTTCTTGAAGTTTATTTCTTCATTTCTTAGTTTGCTATCTTTGAATTTCATCATAAAATGTTCAAACAAAGAGACCAGCAAGGAGCTCCAAATACATTCAATTCTGGACAGCAACCTTCTGCCCAATTCGTGAAGATCCAAGCTCCATCAATGGCTGAATTTGCTGCACTCCAAACACAATTAAATGAAGTTACAAAGAGGCTTCAACAAATGGCTCCATCATCTGGTAAAAATCAAGAACTTTTCTCATATTTAAATTCTGAAAAATTTCTCATTGATTCGGGAACCGAATGTTATATGGTTAAGGATAAAGCAAAAATAAAAAGATTTGAAAACCTTCCTAACCATATGATTGTTCGTGTTGCAAATGGACAAGATTTGAGAGTAAATCAAGTTGGGGAAGTTGACATTTTTGGAAAACCTACAAAAGCTTTATATGTTCCCAAACTTACCTCAAACCTACTGTCCATTAGCAAGATCACCAAGGATCAAAAGTGTAGAGTTGTTTTTGACCCCAATAATGTCTCTTTTCAAGACCTCAAGTCGAATCAATTGATTGACAAGGGTTTTAGAAGAGGAGGACTTTATTACTTGGATCAAGAACAAACTGCACTTGTAGCTCACATCAAGGAGGATCAATCTCTTTGGCATGGACGCTTAGGACATCCTAGTGATCGAGCTTTAAAACGTCTATTCCCAACCTTGAATTTTGAGAATAGACATTGTAAAGCTTGTATTTTGGCTAAAGAAACCCGAACAATGTATCCCATTTCAGAAACAATTTATGAAAATCCTTTTGATTTGGTTCATTCGGATGTTTGGACTTCCCCTATCATGTCACACTTAGGTTACAAATACTTCATTACCTTCATTGATCATAAAACCAGATACACATGGGTGTATCTTTTAAACACCAAAGACCAAGCTCTTGAAGCTCTCAAGAGCTATGTGAAGTATGTGACCAAACTATACAATGCCAATATAAAAGTCCTAAGGTCAGATCATGGTGGTGAATTTACAAGCCTCAATTTTGAAAACTACCTTAAGGAAAATAGCATTATGCATCAAATGTCATGTGTTTACACACCCCAACAAAATGGGGTTGCTGAGAGAAAGAATAGGCACATACTTGAAACATCTAGGGCAATGATGTTCTATGCAAATATGCCAAAAAAATTCTGGTGTGATGCGGTTAAAACCGCGGTTCATGTTATAAACCTCATGCCCACTGAAATTTTAAAAGGGCAATCCCCTCTAGAGGTTCTTCTAGGAAGAAAACCTAAAATCTCTCACCTTAGGACATTTGGTTGCACATGCTACATTCATATTCCAGCATACTTAAGAAACAAATTAGAACATAGAGGAAGAAAGTGTGTATTTCTCGGATATGCAGCCTTTGAAAAAGGTTATAGGTGCTATGATCCTACTACTAACCGAACATACACATCTAAAGATGTGATATTCTTGGAGGATGAGTTCTATTTTGCAGCAAATGAAGAAACAAAGGAAATACCAAAAACTGAAATTCCTCCTAGCTCTTGGGACTTTCTCATATCTCCTTCTCAAAGAGCTGAACAAACCGAAGGAAACTCCTCTTCAGACGCAAGCCACAACTCTCAAAATGAAAATTCAGAAGCTTTAGAAGCTGAACAACCAACTGTTTTAGGGGGAGAAAGTGATACGAATGAGGAAAATACAAATGAAGAAGAATCCCTTAAAATTGAAGGGGAACCGGATCAACCTCTACCTCAACTAAGAAGATCAACAAGGCTTAGGCTTCCTTCATCCGAATGGATCAATCGAAGAGTCTTCTATAACTCTAGGGTAACCTCTCATCCTATTTGTGATTATTATACCACCTCACATGTTTCCTTGGACCACCAAGCTTTCTTGAGTAATCTAGATAAAGAAGTGGAACCAACATCATTTGAGCAAGCATCAACAGATCCAAGATGGAAAAGAGCAATGGATGAGGAATTAGAAGCTTTATCAAAAAATGGAACATGGGAAATCACTACACTACCTAAAGGGAAGATTGCCGTAGGGTGTAAGTGGGTTTACAAAATCAAGCACAAGAGTAATGGATCAGTTGAGAGGTTCAAAGCAAGGCTGGTGGCAAAAGGATATACTCAAGCCTATGGGATTGATTACAAAGAGACTTATGCTCCGGTTGCAAAAATGAACACTATTAGAGTCCTCTTGTCTCTTGCGGTGAATCATGGATGGAGCCTATTTCAAATGGATGTAGCCAATGCTTTCCTTCAAGGAGATCTAGAAGAAGAAGTCTATATGCAAATACCAAAGGGCCTTCAATCACAAAGAGGAAATGCATGCAAACTTCATAAGGCAATTTATGGTCTCAAGCAATCTCCAAGAGCTTGGTACGCAAAGTTAAGCCATGCTTTCCTTAGTAATGGATTTCATAAATGCAATAGTGATTCATCTCTCTTTCTTAGAAGGACTAATAATCATATCACAATTGCACTAGTATATGTAGATGACATTATCATAACAGGTAGTGATTTGCATCAAATAGACCTAGTTAGGAATTTTTTAAAGTCTAGATTTGAAATTAAAGATCTAGGGAAACTAAAGTATTTTCTAGTTAGGATATTGCGATGCTGATTGGGCAGGGGATCCCACTGAGATAGTATGGCTAAAAGCCTAAGTAGAAGAACTAGGGTTTATGGTCTCCACTCCTATCAAGCTTCATTGTGACAATCAATCCGCAATTCACATTGCCACTAATCAAGTGTTACTTGAACGAACCAAGCACATAGAAGTCGATTGTCATTTTATTCGACAAAAAGTGGAGGAAAAGCTCATTGTCACTCCTCACATCAAAGGAAAAGATCAACTTGCTGATATTTTCACAAAGGGAGGAACAGCAGCCCACCTACAAGAAATGATGAGCAAGTTGGGTATTATCAACATCTACGCATCCAACTTGAGGGGGAGTGTCGAAAAGAAGTATTAATCAAGCCCCTCATCACCAATTCAAAGCCTTCCCAAGAATTCAGTAAGTTCTCTTCCATAGAGCACTAAAAGACCTCAGCCCATGGGCCTTTCCAAGCCCCAGAAGGGGCCCGTTCTAGCCCATCAAAGGGGGCCCAATTGGGCCCCCAAATGACTGTTTAAAACAGCCGTTGGAGGCTGTCCAACGGCTAGAATAGAGAGGGCCAATGCCCTCTCTTGCTCTCCCTTATTTTCTCTAATTCTCTCTTCCCCCCTTCTCTATAAATAGCCTTTAATGTTCCCTAGCTTTGGTATGAACAAAAGTTCAAACTATGAATGTTATTAGTTCTCCATTTCAATAAAATTCAGAATTTCATTTCAAGTTTCCTTGAGTTCTCTCTTTGATCTTTTAACAACTCCTTCTATCAGCCAATTAGAGGAAATATCAAGGAAAATACCCCGGCCGTCTACTGCACCTTAATCAGATGATGATCTGACCTTGAGAAGAGAGCTTCCATCAAGGAATGCCTCATCCTCCTCAAGGTGAAGAACTTTGATAAGAGCCCTGATAGATCCCATCATGACGTTTGAATACTGAACGACATGACGGAACCCCACATCAGCAGTCCCATCCTTGATCGATCTCGCATCGGTAGAAACCTCCTACATTATTGGGCTTTGTGGCATAAAGCCCATCATCAGGAAATCTCTCAAAAGAACAAACTCTTAGCAGAGAAAACTCACAGAATCACTCATAAAAGTACACAAAATCTCTTTGAGGCAATGATGGGTCACACAACCCCTATTTATAGCCAAGAACATGTGATTTTCGCAATCTTGGACAGACAAAACAGTCCAATGAGAAATATGCACAATGAATGATAAACTTTAACCTCTCTGACTTCCCAGTAAGCATTCAATCCAAAGTTATTAATTCAAGAGTTGACCGCATTTATGCTCCTATGAACTTCCAAGTACCAACGTCCTGACTTACTCCTTATGTCTCTCTTTTGAAGTGACATAATAACATAAAGAGTAAGAGACAAATGATGATATATGACCCAAATCGCATGGGGCCCAGAAGTCAGTTAAGCCCACGGCCTATTGACCAACCCTCGTCGGTACACACTGAGCACATCTCTCACTAGTTGGCTGCCCAGTATCTTAGTTGATCAGTCCCTAGACCTCCTCGTACTCGGTGTGAGTTGTTCGGTCGTGATATTCGCTCCTCTTAAAAAGATGAAAAAAATCTTACATAAATGAAAAGGAGATCTACAACTATAGTTGATAAGGAAATGAATCTTAGCGACGATCTGAACTTTCTAAACTAATAGGATTTGTAATGTTTGAGAATCATATGACATGATTCCTCGAGATCTCGGAACACTCTCATAAAGAAATTAGGATTTTATTACCCTGCTTACACACGGCTCTCATGCTGAAAACTATATAAGCTCCACTATGCTTACCGCCTAGGGGAGTCCTCTTAACCTACACTCGGGCACACAACTCACACAGAGCTTTCACGTTTGATCTCTTTCCCCCTTGGGACATCAGTCTATTTCTTTCCCCCTTGAAAACTATTCTCTAATTTGAGTATTGGAGTTTCCCCATCAGAGTATCCTCCAGCGGTCTTTTGCCGGTCTCGCCAATCGTTATCTTGTCAGGTAGCCAAATCTTTCTGTTCGAGTTAGTAGAACCATTATCTATGGAGTCAAACCCACATCCAACAATAGTTTATTTTTTGTTAATTGTTACATAAATTTTTTTAACGCTTGATGTTTTGCTTTGGTGGTTTTTTTTTTTTTTTAAAAAAAAAAACTAAATAAAATAGTTGGAATTGGGGTATTCATCATATTTACTTTCTATGATAACGAAACTTGTAAGCTACGATTTCTTGAAACGATTGTTATTGTTATAGATACAAATATTGAGATTTTTGTTAAAAACTATGTAAGAGGTCATAAAACTGTTTTGGGACTTGGTAGACATGTTGAGCATTGGGTGAAGAGCGATCCATTTCTTGCCGAAGCTAAATGCAATGTCCCAATTGACCCAATTGAATTGATCGAAAAGTGCCAAAAGCATGTAATATATTTTACGTTGAAAATATATTATTTTTTGCTAATTCAATCTATGTTCTAATATTATTACACAATGAACATATATCTTTTTCCCATGTGAGTTTGTGGTTTCGCTGCTTACTCACAACATGCCCTGCTTACAAAATGCAACCAAGCATAATATAAAGATGCAAAAACGCCTTGTTTGGGAAAACTCTACCTGTATTTAATTGATTTAATTTGCTTCTATTTTAGTTTATTATGCTTGTATTAGTTTTAAATTAAAATAAAATCTTTTTGTTAAAAAACAATAAGATTTTACAAGTAAAAAAATGGCCTAAAATTAACATTATATAAATAATACTTTCATTAAAAATCATATTTAATTTTAATTTATTCTTGCTCAACTTTTCTATAAATGCTTAACGTATGAATATATTGTAACAATGTAAGGTAATTTTTTGGAAAAATTAAAAGATTAAATTTTCGGATGTACCTTAGTGAGTAAATGTAAAAAATTTGGGAACCACGAAGTTTTTCTCAAACAATCTTGCAGTCAAGATGGTGATCATGTAATTGAGCTACCATCGCAATATCACGACACCTCAATCATAAATCCGATGACACAATGATGGTGAGAAAATTTCCTATTTGAAATTTCCCCAATCCATTGATAGTTTTCTCACTCTCTTAAGCAATTCTCAATTGCACTGTACTCAGAATATGTTCGCTCACAAGAAATCATACATTCCATGTTGAATAGGTTAATCTCCATTAGTTTTCAAAAACAAAGAGATTATAAAGGAGTGGAATTTAAGGAAGTTATCTCAATATTCAAATTCAAATTTAAAATTTAACTTGTGGTAAAAGTCCCTCATGGGCATATTTTACCATCTTCCACTTGCACGTGAGGGTATTTTATATTCGTCACAAGATCACAGCTCGTGTGATTTACCATATCACTCTACTGAATTTTCATACAGGATCAGATATCGTGCGACCGGCGAATACACTTACAAATAAAAACTTCTTGATACAATTGTCAGGACGATCAAGGAGCTATTGTTAGTACTAAAAAGAACTCTCAGCATCCCAGATTCAACGCAGTTACATCTATTGAGACACTTTTCTCATCAAAAGTGATCTTCAATCATTGCTCGACTGTGTATTCACTATTATGTTTGAATCCCAACATGGATAAACATAATAGACCATTCGGTGAATACTACATAATGAAGTAATGTTGATTGGTCTTTTTTTTCAAACTCGAATCTATCAGCATCTTTCCTAGACCTGCCCATTAGATCTCATTATCTTTCAGACCATAAGTAAATAGACTAAAGTAACAAACACTGAATCAAGACTTTTAAAAATAGCTTAAAGTAATAAGGATACAAGAGATTCCACCAAATGGATCTTGGATCTCACATAGTGAGGCACGAGGATAAAGATTAGATCATCATCTCATTTAGTATTGTTGAAAAGATGGAGCATGAAGCTTGGGGAAGACCCACCGAACCTCAAGGCCTCAAGAGGTGGTCAAAGGAAAAGTCCAAAATGTCCAAAGCATAAACCGAGGCGGTACAAGTGCAAAGCTCATTCAGAGGCAATCCTAAGTCCAACCCTGAGAGGTGGTCCATGGAGAAGTCCAGAAATGTCCAAAGCACAAACCGAAGCGGTCAAGTGTAAGAGTTCATTCAAAGGCAAATCCGGAGACAAACCCAAGAGGAATTTTGTAGCCCACAATTAGGGCATTAAATGGGTGTATTTTATTACACTAAACAAGGCCCAAAAGTGGCCCCAAAATGTAAGACATCAAGGGGGCAGAATTCTGCCCCCTACTGTCCAGAATTGTAGGCCCATTTAGGAACCCAAAATGGGCCCAAAATGGGCCCAGCACAGCCCAGCACAAGGGGGCCCAAAATGGGCCCCCATTGGATAAAAAATGGGGGGCAGTAAACTGCCCCCCACTGCCCAAAAAAATGGGCCCATTTAGGGCCCCAAAATGGGCCCTAAATGGGCCCAACCATGGATTACAGCTGGGCCCAATTAGGCCCAGAAAAATCCAAGTCATGGGGGGCCAAAATGGCCCCCCATTGGCTGAATAAAATAGCTGTTGGGGACTGCCCCAACGGCTAGAATTTCTAGCCGTTGGGGACAGCCCCCAACGGCTAGTGGAGAGAGCATTTTATGCTCTCTCCCTCTCCTCTCCATTCTCCCATTTTTGCTCTTGTCTCTCACCCTCTTTTTTCTATAAATAGGCATGCTCTCATGCCTTGTAAGTAAGAGCCAATAGCCATTCAAAGTAGGGCATTGGACTCTCCAAAATTATGGAGAAAATTCTCCCAAAAAGAGGGCTAAATGACCCTCATAGATAGGGCATTAGTTTCTCAATTTTGAGCTATGTCTCACACATATTTTTGAGCATTGTCTCATTGTAATTTTCTTTGGGCATTGTCCCACATTCATTATTTATAAAATGCCCATTGAGGCAAATTCATTTTCTATTTTTTCTACATGGTATCAGAGCATCAAGATCTTGTCCTACGAATGGAGCTTTGGAGGCGGCAAGGTGGCAAGCTTCAATGGCATCTTTTGGAGCAAAGTTTCCTTAGTGGCAAGGAGCAAGCTCAAATGTTGCCATCCAAAAGTCTACCAAACAAAGGGCCCATGGAATGGAGCTAAGGAGGTGGCCAAGAGCACTACACCATTGGCAAAGTCTATGTTTTGGAACAAAGTTTCCGGGTCTAGCCGAGGTAGTGGAGCTCAAAAGTTACCAAACCAAGGTATGAATCTTGTGCAAAAATCTATTTTCATTAAAATATTTTTATTATTATAAACTAACAAAGATGCACATTTAGAGAATGTGACATCAAAGTTAGAAAAATAGGATTTCTTGCTTAAAAATGTAGGAATTCCAAAGAAGACTTCACGTCAATCGAACGGGAGCAACAACTTAAGGGGGAGGCCATCTTCAAACATTTTTCTCACCATTGGCAAGTCGCGTCTCCAACGACAGACTTGAGGGGGAGTGTTGAAAAGATGGAGCATGAAGCTTGGGGAAGACCCACCGAACCTCAAGGCCTCAAGAGGTGGTCAAAGGAAAAGTCCAAAATGTCCAAAGCATAAACCAAGGCGGTACAAGTGCAAAGCTCATTCAGAGGCAATCCTAAGTCCAACCCTGAGAGGTGGTCCATGGAGAAGTCCAGAAATGTCCAAAGCACAAACCGAAGCGGTCAAGTGTAAGAGTTCATTCAAAGGCAAATCCGGAGACAAACCCAAGAGGAATTTTGTAGCCCACAATTAGGGCATTAAATGGGTGTATTTTATTACACTAAACAAGGCCCAAAAGTGGCCCCAAAATGTAAGACATCAAGGGGGCAGAATTCTGCCCCCTGCTATCCAGAATTGTAAGCCCATTTAGGAACCCAAAATGGGCCCAAAATGGGCCCGGTCCAGGTAGCTGGCCCAAATGGACCCAGCACAGCCCAGCACAAGGGGGCCCAAAATGGGCCCCCAATGGCTGAAACAAAAGGGGGCAGAAAACTGCCCCCTTCTGCCCAGAAAAATGGGCCCATTTAGGGCCCCAAAATGGGCCCATTTAGGGCCCCAAAATGGGCCCTAAATGGGCCCAACCATGGATTACAGCTGGGCCCAATTAGGCCCAGCAAAATCCAAGTCATGGGGGGCCAAAATGGCCCCCCATTGGCTGAATAAAATAGCTGTTGGGGACTGCCCCAACGGCTAGAATTTCTAGCCGTTGGGGACAGCCCCCAACGGCTAGTGGAGAGAGCATTTTTTGCTCTCTCCCTCTCCTCTCCATTCTCCCATTTTTGCTCTTGTCTCTCACCCTCTTTTTTCTATAAATAGGCATGCTCTCATGCCTTGTAAGTAAGAGCCAATAGCCATTCAAAGTAGGGCATTGGACTCTCCAAAATTATGGAGAAAATTCTCCCAAAAAGAGGGCTAAATGACCCTCATAGATAGGGCATTAGTTTCTCAATTTTGAGCTATGTCTCACACATATTTTTGAGCATTGTCTCATTGTAATTTTCTTTGGGCATTGTCCCACATTCATTGTTTATAAATTGCCCATTGAGGCAAATTCATTTTCTATTTTTTCTACAAGTATAGCTCCCACTATCTCTAGTCGTCTTATTATATAGGGTATGAAACATATGCCATAGTGTTATTCTTTTATCTCTCAAAAGGCATATGTCAGATTTCTCTAACACTTGTAGATATGGTACTCAGTCTACTAATAAGACTTTACCTAGAGAGTTCAGAGAGAGTACCTTAGAGATGATATCACTAACTGTAGGTGATATTTGAGATCTCAAATCTGACTACTTACAGTCAACATAGATGTGGGTATGTTTATATCGGTAATAACATCTATGACCTCATCCAAGACACATATCAGGATGACTTATATTCTAGTAAGACTACTGTTATAGCTTCTTACAACTAGAAGCTATCTCATCCCCGCTGTCTTAGAATTGTCACTCATGTGTGAGAGTTGACCATGTCTGCTTGACATATCTTTTAATCATAGAACATCACAAATATATGACAATGAATAAGTGAAATAATTAAACTTGTGACTGAAAAATACACGTATGTTATGTATAACGATAAGCATCAAAACATTAGTATGGTACATATGAGAAATGTCAAAGTACATGTAAATCCAATGATTCCCTATGTCAAGAATCTCTCGTAATAGGTTTGGTGAAGGGATCAGCCATCATGCCGTGTATAGTAATGTACTTGATCATTACTTCACCCTTCTCAATGATGTCACTCATAAAGTGATATATAGTATCAATGTGCTTGGTCCTGCAGTGACACTTAGCGTCTCAAGTGCAGGCGATGGCAGCCTAGTTATCACAGTAAATCATCACTAACCTCCTACTATCTGTCACAACCCCTAAGTCATCTAGAAATTTTCGAAACTAAACAATCTTCTGAACTATTGTTGAGCATACCACAAACTCAACTTCTATTGTAGATAGAGATAGACAAGTTTACTTTTTGCTACTCCATAAAATGTCATCGTTATTGAGCAAGATAGCAAAACCTGATGTTGATTTGCGTCCATCTAGATTTTCATCTCGGTCGGTGTCTGAATATCTAACGAGACACAAATTACCTCCTCTATGACACAAGAAGAGGTCCATAGTTCCCTTGAGATATCTCAGAATTCTTTTCACTGCTTTCCAGTGACCCCTTCCAGGATTTAATTGATACGTATTTATCAAATTGACTGCAAAACAAATGTCTTCTTGTGGACACAATATTACGTACATCAGATTGCCCACTATACTGGTATAAGGGATTTTACTTATTGATGAAATTTAAAGATAACAAGCTAAGAATGAAGAAAAAAACTTCAAGAATTTTATTGAGAAATTAAAGAGAGTTTGCATGCAATGAAGGCATGTTTTTCATACATTACAAAGGGACTTGAATGCCCTATTTATAGAGAACAAGAAGAGAGGAAAGAGATGAGAAAAGAGTGGAGAGGAGAGGGCATTGTGCCCTCTCCATTTCTAGCCGTTGGAGACAACCCCAATGGCTATTTTTGCTTAGCCATGGGGGGCCTTTTGGCCCTCCATTTGCTGGCCCGGGCTGGGCCCTCGAGCAAGGCCCATTTAGGGTCCAATTTGGAACCCTAAAAAGGGATTACAAATATGGCAAAGGAGAAAGAAAAGATATGCCTAGTTTAGGGCTATACATTTAGACTTCATTCCCTTAGATAAGCCCTAATTATCCTTTATTTCAACACTTATCTTATTTATCTCTTCCTGAGTTTTAGGGAACATGTCAAGACTCAGGTCCCTGTCTTTAGCGATAGAAGTATGTATGAGGTTGCAATCGTTTATCCCGAAGCGCTAAAAAATCTTCTTGATATAGGACTCTTGTAAAAGAGCCAACACTTGTCTCGAGTGATCCCTCTGGATCTTAAACCCGAGAATGAACTGAGTCTTACCCATGTCCTTCATATCAAAACTTAACAATAACCACATTTTGATGTCATCAGATACTCTCTGTTGTTCTCAACTACCAGAATGTCATCCACATATAAATATATGATCACAAAAGAGTTAGAAAAATATATAAGGTATACATAATAATCTTTCTCGATCATTATGAAATCGTAAGAAGTCACCTCCTCGTGAAATCTCAAGATTTCATGTACCACTACCTGGATGATTGCAGGTCATATATCGACTTCTGAAGTCGATAGACTTTATCCTCCTGACCTTCAGGAACACAACTAGATGGCTACTTCATATAGATCTCCTTATCTAAACTTCTATTTAGGAAGGCAATCTTGACGTCCATTCGGTATAACTCTAGATCTATGTTCGTGACAATCGTTAAAAGTAAACGGATCGAGATAAATTTAACTACCGGGGAAAAAGTCTTCTCATAGTCCATACTCTTAGTTTGAGTGTAACCCTTGGCTACCAGATGGGTCTTATGTTATAATTTGGAATGCGGAAGTTAGATTGGTGAGCTAGGGTTTTGATGTTTGAGCAAGGAAGAGAAGACTTGGTGTTTGTGTATTTGGATGTGTTGATGAACAACAAAGAAAGAACACTTGAATTTGTGAGAATAAACTCAAAGTATTGTATTGATGAACTATCAATTACAAGTGTGTTGAGACAAAGCTCAAGAATACAAAGAGACTTTTTGGAGACTATGCTCTATTCTATTCTAAGTTTGAGACTATGCTCAAAGGTGTTCTTCTTCCATCACTTTGCTCCCTATTTATAGAGATTATTACATGTTAAAAAGAGGAAATAGACCACCAAAGCCCAATAGAACCATTGGGGGACAAAGGGGACAGATTTTTGTCCCCAAAACACTGTATAACAGCCATATTTTTGGCTGTTATACAGTCCAACGGCTAGTTCTTTTGAACTAGCTGTTGGGGCCTTGGATTAAGCCCTTTTATGGGCTACAATATGCCCAAGATGTTGGGCTAAAACACCCTTAAGGACTGGACCAAATGCAGCTCACAAATAGGCTTGAACCTTGAACCAAAATGGACTTGGATCTTGAAGTAATCTGGACAGCATCTTGGGTCTGTCTTCTTGGCTTTATTTGGGCCTCCTATGAAGTCCATCTTGGCTTGGATTAGGGCTTCTTTCCATGCTCTTGAAGTGACCTTTAAGTGAGCCTAAGATGGGCTTCATTAGGTGGGCACAATGGGCAGAATTCTGGGCTTCTTTCTAGCCCATTTTGATCTTCAATTTGTAACCTTTCTTTATTCCATTGTTTGCATAATATTTTGTCGAATTAGTGCAATGTATTCGGGGGGCATCCACTCGCACATTTCTATGATTGCTTCATCTTCTTCTTCATCTTCAACATCTTATACCTCTTCATCGATTCGTCGACCTTTCTCTTGATCTTGAGAATTCACTTATTCCCAATGGCCTTTCTGTCTTCAGACAAATCAACTAGATCCCAGACTCCATTGTTTCTTATTGATTCCATTTCTTCATCCATGTCCTTCAGCTAATGGTCCTTCACAGGACCCTTAAGAGCCTCCAAGACTATTTTAGGCTTCTCATCATCCTTAGGAGTCACAATGAGGGTCTTACCCTCAATCGGGAAATGACGTTTAGGTATGTGTCCTTAACTACTCCTACGAGGAGAGGGAATCTCTTTACATCTATATGGACCACTCCCACTAAAACTAAAATCTATAATGGGTTCTTGAATCCCATCGCTGGGCTTAACTAAGCCATTAGGCTCATCCATCTCATAGAAGATAAAGTCCTGATCGATTTCACCTCTCTTAGGAAAATTATTCTCAACGAATGTGGTATCATAAGATTCAATCTCAATGATACTATCATCCATATGCTCACCTAAGAACACATGCCTCTTGGAGTGTTCTGAGTATCTTATAAAGATACAATTCTTTCTTCATGGCCTTAACTTGCCTTGTAGATGCGAGAAATCGTGAACATACACGGCACAACCCCATAGTCTTAAGTGGCTAAGGTGAGGTTGTCTTACTATCCAAAACTCATATGGGATATTTGTTGAAAAGAAGGATAACTTAACCCATCCTCATCACCAACCAAGTGCATCTACTTAGAAGCCCAAAGGTCCAAGATCTAGTTCTCTCCTAGAAGCCCAGAAATCAGCTTGCATTGTCCAATAGCATGGCTGTCTTGGGCAGCCTAAACCAGCCCAAAATACATTCAAAAATAGCCCAAAGAAGCCCAAAAGCATGGAGAAACGTCCAGGAATCAAAACCAAAAAGTAGGGGCAGTTTGGGCAGTTTATATTTCAACAGTCTAAAAACTAGCTGTTGGAATTTCTTGGGGTTTGAGCTCCAACGGGAATAGTGTCTTTCAAGCTCTATCTACTGGCTATTTTTTCCTTTTCTCTATAAATAGAGCCCCATTGTATCACCCAAAACTATGATTCAAAGCTCTCAAGCACCAATGTATTCTCTCATTGTTTTTCAATAAAACCAGAATTTATTTCACACTTTCTTTGTTTTTAGACTTTGATATTTCAACATGGTATCAGAGCATACTTCGATCCCTTCCTCTTCAAGGTTGGGTGACCCTCCACCTTCCATCAACATAACCCAATTCCAAAATATTTCCTCCATTCAATTAAAAGGAGGAAATTACTATCAATGGGCTAGTGTGATGAGAAGGGCTCTAAATCTTCACAATCTAGAGGGTCACATTCTAGATGAGCCACTTGAAGACTCCGATCCAACCTTTAGAGAGTGGAAGAAAAGGGACGATCATGTATTCTTTCTACTTCTCAACTCCATTGATGAAACTCACAAGGCCATGGTGACGTGTGCTCCAATTGCCAAAGTAATATGGGACACAATGTTCTCACTCTATGGTCAAGAGTCCAACCTTGGAAGAATCTTTGAACTCAAAAGGCAAATTGCAACCATCAAGAAAGAAGGAAAGACACTTCCTCAATATTTTGGAGTTCTCACCGACATGTGGAACGAGCTATTGACTCTTCGGCCAGACTCCATCGATCTAAAGATCATTCAAAAAAGAAGGGAGGAAGACAAAATCTTCTCTTTGCTCATGGGGCTAGATGAGTCATACACACATCTCCGGCAAGAAATACTTCGAATGAAGGAATTTCCTTCATTTGGAGAGGTTCAAAATATGATTCAACGTGCCGAGATTAGCATGCGGATTGAGGAAAGCTCAAAACAAAGGATGGAAGTTCATGGCTTTGTGGCTGCCCAAGAAGAACTCATGGCTGCCAAGGTGCTTCAAATGCCCAAAAGAGATGTATGCTCTCATTGCAAGAAGAAGGGTCATACAAAAGACAAATGTTGGCACTTGCATCCACAATTGAGGCCAAAATCATTCAAGCCGAGAGATCAAAATGCTACCTTCATTCCTTCAAACTCCGGCCCTCATGCCATGGCCCAACAAGCTGTCACACAAACATCCTCTATAGCCGAGATAGCAGCCCTCAAAGCCACTCTTGAAGATGCAACAAAAAGGCTGCAACAACTCACCCCTTTGCTGGTACAATTCAAAAACCCCCTATTCATTTAAATTCTGAAAATTTTCTCATTGATTCGGGCACCGATCATCATATGGTTAGGGATAAATCAAAAATCAAACGTTTTAAAAAACTCTCTAACCATAAGATAGTTCGGGTGGCAAATGGGCAAGGTTTGAAAGTAAGCCATATTGGGGAAATTAATATTTTTGGAAAAACAACTGATGCTTTATATGTTCCCCAACTTACTTCAAACTTGCTGTCCATAGGAAGAATCACTAAGGATCAAGAATGTAGAGTTGTTTTTGATCCAAATTTTGTCTCTTTTCAGGACCTCAAGTCGAATCAATTGATTGGCAAGGGTGCTAGAAGAGGAGACCTCTACTTTTTGGATCAAGAACAATGTGCATTCACACGTCGGCTCAAGGAAGACTCATCTCTTTGGCATGGGCGATTAGGGCATCCTAGTGATCGAGCTTTAAAACGTCTATTTCCAACTTTAAATTTTGAGAATAGACATTGTAAAGCTTGTATTTTGGCAAAAGAAACCCGAACAATGTACCCAAGTTCTGAAACAATATATGAAAATGCATTTGATTTAGTACATTCTGATGTTTGGACTTCTCCTATCTTCTCACACTTAGGATACAAATACTTCATTACTTTCATTGACCATAAGACTAGATACACTTGGATTTACCTTTTGAACAGCAAGGACCAAGCTCTTGAAGCTCTCAAGAGCTATGTAAAATATGTGACCAAATTTTATAATGCCAACATAAAGGTCCTTAGATCAGATCATGGGGGCGAGTACACAAGTCACAACTTTGAGAACTTTCTCAAAGATCATAGCATTATTCATCAAATGTCTTGTGTTTATACACCCCAACAAAATGGGGTAGCCGAGAGGAAAAATAGGCACATTTTGGAAACCACTAGAGCCATGATGTTCTACGCAAACGTACCTAAAAGGTTTTGGTGTGATGCGGTCAAAACGACTGTCCATGTTATAAATCTAATGCCTTCTGAAATATTAAAGGGCATGTCTCCTCTAGAAATGCTTTTGGAAAGGAAACCTAAGATAACACACCTTAGGACATTTGGCTGTGTGTGTTATATTCATATACCATCTCATATGAGGGATAAGTTAGATCACAAGGGTAGAAAATGCCTATTCCTAGGTTATGCTTCTTTTGAAAAAGGGTATAGGTGTTATGATCCAAGTACTAACCGAACATACACATCTAAGGATGTGATATTTTTAGAGGAAGAATTCTTTTTTACAGAAGAAGAAACACCCAAAGCATCAAGCAAAGAAGATTCTCATAGTACATGGGATTTCCTGCTCCCTTCATATCAACCATCTCCATCGATTGAAGAAGGCACCTCCCACGAGACTAATGATCACTCTCAAAGTATTGAAGAAGGATCTAACTCCATAGAAGAGGAGGCAGCTCACACTTCAGGGGGAGAACAAGAAACAGAAGAAGAAGAGCCTTCAGAACAAGTTGTGGGTGAATCCGTTGAGCCCGATGAGCCACCTCCCCAACTTAGGCGATCCACGAGACTTAGGGTCCCTCCATCGGAATGGATTAATCGAAGGGTTTATTATAATTCAAAGGTAACATCACATCCCATTTCAGATTACTATACTACCTCACACGTTTCTTTGAGCCACCAAGCCTTCTTGAGTGGTATAGATAAAGAACAGGAGCCTAGGACATTCAATGAAGCATCTAGAGATCCAAGATGGAGAAAGGCAATGAAGGAGGAACTAGATGCTCTATCCAAGAATGGCACTTGGGAAATCACCTCTCTTCCCAAAGGAAAGAGAGCCGTAGGTTGCAAGTGGGTATATAAAATCAAGTACAAGAGTGATGGGTCGATAGAGAGGTTCAAAGCAAGGCTTGTGGCGAAGGGATTTACACAAACTTATGGGATAGACTACAAGGAAACCTATGCTCCCGTCGCCAAAATGAATACAATTAGAGTTTTGATGTCTCTTGCGGTGAACCATGGATGGAGCATGTTTCAAATGGATGTAGCAAATGCATTTCTTCAGGGAGACCTCGAAGAAGAAGTGTACATGCAACTTCCTCAAGGGCTCCAACAACAAGGAGAAAACGTGTGCAAACTACGCAAGGCTATCTATGGGCTGAAGCAATCTCCAAGAGCATGGTATGCAAAATTAAGTCATGCTTTCCTTAGTAGTGGATTTGTTAAATGCCATAGCGACTCATCTGTTTTTATTAGAAAGAATAATGATAAAGTAGTAATAGCCTTAGTTTATGTAGATGATATCATCATTACAAGAAATGACATTCATTTAATAGATATAGTTAGAAATTTTTTGAGTTCTAGGTTTGAGATTAAAGATTTAGGAAGACTAAAGTATTTCCTAGGAATTGAGTTAGCCTATTGTAATAATGGGCTAGTTCTATCCCAAAGGAAATATGCTCTTGATCTTTTCCGAGAAACAGGGAAGCTCGGGGGAAAGCCGGCTTGTAGCCCTGTTGTCACCATTGGACCTTTAGTAGATGATGAGGAGCTATTTGAGGACATAGAGAGATATCAGAGGCTTGTAGGACGGCTAATCTACCTCACCATCACTAGGCCAGACATAGCCTTCGCCGTGAGCCAAATTAGTCAACATATGCATTCTCCAAAGAAAGGTCATTGGAGAGCAGCTGAGCGCATCCTTCACTACATCAAGAAATCTCCCGGACTAGGTATTTGGATGAAGAACAATGGAAGCTCCCAAATTGAAGGCTTTTGCGATGCAGATTGGGCAAGCGATTCAAAGGATAGGAGATCAACCACCGGTTACTGCATGTTCGTAGGAGGTAACTTGGTAGCGTGGAAGAGCAAAAAACAGCATGTGGTGTCAAGATCGAGTGCGGAGGCTGAGTATAGGGCAATGGCATCAGCGGCTAGTGAGATCGTATGGTTAAAGGCCCTAGTAGAAGAATTAGGGTTCAATGTTTCTACACCAATCAACTTGCATTGTGACAATCAATCGGCTATTCATATTGCATCAAATCCAGTCTTCCATGAAAGGACCAAACACATAGAAGTTGATTGTCACTTCATTCGACAAAAGGTGGAAGAAAAGCTTATAGCCACTCCCCACATCAAAGGAAAAGAGCAACTGGCGGATATCTTCACAAAAGGGGGAACCGCAATACATCTTCAAGAAATCATGAACAAGTTGGGCACTATCGACATCTACGCACCCAACTTGAGGGGGAGTGTTGAAAAGAAGGATAACTTAACCCATCCTCATCACCAACCAAGTGCATCTACTTAGAAGCCCAAAGGTCCAAGATCTAGTTCTCTCCTAGAAGCCCAGAAATCAGCTTGCATTGTCCAATAGCATGGCTGTCTTGGGCAGCCTAAACCAGCCCAAAATACATTCAAAAATAGCCCAAAGAAGCCCAAAAGCATGGAGAAACGTCCAGGAATCAAAACCAAAAAGTTAGGGGCAGTTTGGGTAGTTTATATTTCAACAGTCTAAAAACTAGCTGTTGGAATTTCTTGGGGTTTGAGCTCCAACGGGAATAGTGTCTTTCAAGCTCTATCTACTGGCTATTTTTTCCTTTTCTCTATAAATAGAGCCCCATTGTATCACCCAAAACTATGATTCAAAGCTCTCAAGCACCAATGTATTCTCTCATTGTTTTTCAATAAAACCAGAATTTATTTCACACTTTCTTTGTTTTTAGACTTTGATATTTCAACAATATTAACTATGGATTTTGATGGAACACAATCGAGGACATAGGCTGCAGTCAATACATCACTTCCCTAATGGGTGAATAGCAAATTAGCCTATACTCTCATAGACCTCACTATCTCCAATAGAATCCTATTCCTTATCTCGGCTACTTTATTCTGCTAAGGAGTAGTAAGAATAGTCAGCTGTCTTGATGCCTTTCTCCAAGTTTATTATGCCACATATTCACATCATTAATAGCACAATCAGATGTGAAGGTAATAGAAGGATAACAAGAATAATCATTAAATGAAATAGCATCCAGTGCACACAATCTATTATAGATAAACTAGAACAAATCAGAGAGCTGTCATAGTAAATAGAAATAGATGAGTTTCCAAAGGACAAAGTGTATCCTAGATGATCTAAACAAAGTACTGAAAATCAGGTTCTGTCGAATATCCGAAGTATAAAGAATATCATGGGGGTACAGAGTCTGGCCACTTCGCAGCTCTAGCTTGCAAGTCTAATTCCTCTGACAATGATGAATGCTCTGTTGCCCACATAAATTCACCTAGCCTAAGGACTCAGTCAGTGAAAATCCACATATGCGCTCCTATCTCGAGTTACATGATCGGTGGTGTTAAAATTTGGAGTGCGGAAGCTTTGGTGATTGAGCTAGGGTTTTGGTGTTTGAGCAATGTTGAAGGTTTTGTTTGAATGTTGAAGAACAAAAAATGAAAAGAGAGTTTGAATATATGTGAATGAACACAATTTATTTACTTGATGAAGTATCAAGAATACAAGACATTTGTGAGACAATGCTCAAGAAATACAAAGACAATTTGGGAGAGACTATGCTCTAAACTATTCTATAGGAGACTTTTGTTGAAAGTTTAAAGAAAGAACTCAAGGAAACTTAAAACAAAATTCTGAATTTTATTGAAATAAATAGCCAAGAACATTCATAGTTTGAACTTTTGTTCATACCTATGCTTGAGAACAATGAAGACTATTTATAGAGAAAAGGAGGGAGAGATTACAAGGGAGAATTAGAGAGAACAAGAGAGGGCATTGGCCCTCTCTTTTCTAGCCGTTGGAGGCTGTCCAACGGCTAGAATTTCTAGCCGTTGGAGCAGCCTCCAACGGCTGTTTTAACCAGCCTTTGGGGGCCCAAATGGGCCCCCTTTGATGGGCTGGAAAGGCCCCTTTCTTGGGGCTTGGAGAGGCCCATGGGCTGGGGCATTTTTAGGGCTCAAAGGAATGGAACTTGCTGAATGCTTGGGAAGCCTTTAGATGAGTGATGATTTAATCCTTCTTTTCAACACTCCCCCTCAAGTTGGGAGCGTAGATGTTGATAGTTCCCAACTTGCTTATTATTTCTCGTAGATGAGCTACTGTCCCTCCCTTTGTGAAGATGTCCGCAAGTTGATCTTCTCCTTTGATGTGAGGAGTGACAATGAGTTTTTCTTCTACCTTTTGCCGAATAAAATGACAATCAACCTCTATATGTTTGGTTCGTTCATGGAACACTGGGTTAGTGGCAATGTGAATTGCGGATTGATTATCACAATGAAGCTTGATAGGAGTGGTGACCGCAAACCCTAGTTCTTCTATCAATGCTTTTAGCCATACAATCTCACTGGCTCCCGCTGCCATGGCTCTATACTCGGCCTCTGTACTTGACCTAGATACAACCCGTTGTTTCTTGCTCTTCCAAGCTACCAGGTTTCCTCCAACGAACATGCAATATCCAGTGGTAGACTTTCTATCGATGGGATCCCCTGCCCAATCAGCATCACAATACCCTTCAATGTCTGTACTCCCATTGTTCTTCATCCAAATTCCTAGCCCAGGAGATCCTTTGATGTAATGAAGAATCCTCTCCGCTGCTCTCCAATGACCTTTTGTTGGGGAGTGCATGAACTGACTTATATAACTCACTGCATATGCTATGTCCGGTCTTGTGATGGTGAGATAGATAAGTTTGCCAACTAGCCTCTGATATTTTTCAATGTCTTCTAGAGGATCATTGTCATCGGCTAAGGGACCGGAAGAGGAAACTGGGCTGCAAGCCGGTCTTGTTCCAAGCTTTCCCGTTTCCTGCAAAAGATCAAGAGCATATTTTCTTTGGGAGAGAATTAGCCCATTGGGACAATAGGCTAACTCAATGCCTAGAAAATACTTTAGTTTCCCTAGATCTTTAATTTCAAATCTAGATTTTAAAAAGTTCCTAACAAGGTCTATTTGATGCAAATCACTACCTGTTATGATAATGTCATCTACATATACTAATGCAATTGTGATATGATCATTAGTCCTTCTAAGAAAGAGAGATGAATCACTATTGCATTTATGAAATCCATTACTAAGGAAAGCATGGCTTAACTTTGCATACCAAGCTCTTGGAGATTGCTTGAGACCATAAATTGCCTTATGAAGTTTGCATGCATTTCCTCTTTGTGAATGAAGACCCTTTGGTATTTGCATGTAGACTTCTTCTTCTAGATCTCCTTGAAGGAAAGCATTGGCTACGTCCATTTGAAATAGGCTCCATCCATGATTCACCGCAAGAGATAAGAGGACTCTAATAGTGTTCATTTTTGCAACCGGAGCATAGGTCTCTTTATAATCAATCCCATAGGCTTGAGTATATCCTTTTGCCACCAGCCTTGCTTTGAACCTCTCAATTGATCCATCAATCTTGTGCTTGATCTTGTAAACCCACTTACACCCTACGGCCTTTTTCCCTTTAGGTAGAGTAGTGATTTCCCACGTTCCATTTTTTGATAAAGCTTCTAATTCCTCTTCCATTGCCTTTTTCCATCTTGGATCTCTTGATGCTTGCTCAAATGATGTTGGTTCCACTTCTTTATCTAGGTTACTCAAGAAAGCTTGGTGTTCCAAGGAAACATGAGAGGTGTTATAGTAATCGCAAATAGGATGAGAGGTTACCCTAGAGTTATAGAACACTCTTCGGTTGATCCATTCGGATGGAGGAAGCCGAAGCCTAGTTGATCTTCTTAGTTGAGGTGGGGGTTGATCCGGTTCCCCTTCTATTTCAAGGGATTCCTCTTCATTTGTAACTTCCTCATTTGTATCACTTTCTCGCCCTAAAGTAGTTGGTTGTTCAGCTTCTAAAGCTTCTGAATTTTCATTTTGAGAGTTGTGGCTTGCGTTTGAAGAGGAGTTTCCTTCGGTTCGTTCAGCTCTTTGAGGAGGAGCTATGAGAAAGTCCCAAGAGCTGGGAGGAATTTCAATTTTTTGCATTTCCTTAGTTTTTTCATTTCCTGCAAAATAGAACTCATTTTCCAAGAATATCACATCTTTAGATGTGTATGTTCGGTTAGTAGTAGGATCATAGCATCTATACCCTTTTTCAAAGGCTGCATATCCAAGAAATACACATTTTCTTCCTCTATGTTCTAACTTGTTTCTTAAGTGTGCTGGAATATGAATGTAGCATGTGCAACCAAATGTCCTAAGGTGAGAGATTTTAGGTTTTCTCCCTAGAAGAACCTCTAGAGGGGATTGCCCTTTTAAAATTTTAGTGGGCATGAGGTTTATAACATGAACCGCGGTTTTAACCGCATCACACCAGAATTTTTTTGGCATGTTTGCATAAAACATCATTGCCCTAGATGTTTCAAGTATGTGCCTATTCTTTCTCTCAGCTATCCCATTTTGTTGGGGTGTGTAAACACATGACATTTGATGCATAATGCTATTTTCCTTAAGGTAGTTTTCAAAATTGAGGCTTGTAAATTCACCCCCATGATCTGACCTTAGGACTTTTATATTTGCATTGTATAGTTTGGTCACATACTTCACATAGCTCTTGAGAGCTTCAAGAGCTTGGTCTTTGGTGTTTAAAAGATACACCCATGTGTATCTGGTTTTATGATCAATGAAGGTAATGAAGTATTTGTAACCTAAGTGTGACATGATAGGTGAAGTCCAGACATCCGAATGAACCAAATCAAAAGGATTTTCATAAATTGTTTCTGAAATGGGATACATTGTTCGGGTTTCCTTAGCCAAAATACAAGCTTTACAATGTCTATTCTCAAAACTCAAGGTTGGGAATAGACGTTTTAAAGCTCGATCACTAGGATGTCCTAAGCGTCCATGCCAAAGAGATTGATCCTACTTGATGTGAGCTACAAGTGCAACTTGTTCTTGATCCAAGTAATAAAGTCCTCCTCTTCTAGAACCCTTGCCAATCAATTGATTCGACTTGAGGTCCTGAAAAGAGACATTATTGGGGTCAAAAACAACTCTACACTTTTGATCCTTGGTGATCTTGCTAATGGACAGTAGGTTTGAGGTAAGTTTGGGAACATATAAAGCTTTTGTAGGTTTTCCAAAAATGTCAACTTCCCCAACTTGTTTTACTCTCAAATCTTGTCCATTTGCAACACGAACAATCATATGGTTAGGAAGGTTTTCAAACTTTTTTATTTTTGCTTTATCCTTAACCATATGACATTCGGTTCCCGAATCAATGAGAAATTTTTTAGAATTTAAATGTGAGAAAAGGTTTTGTTTTTTACCGGATGATGGAGCCATTTGTTGAAGCCTCTTTGTAACTTCATTTAATTGCGTTTGGAGTGCAGCAAACTCAGCCATTGATGGAGATTGGACCTTCACGTATTGGGCAGAAGGTTGCTGTCCAGAATTGAATGAATTTGAAGCTCCTTGCTGGTCTCTTTGCTTGAATATTTTAGGCTTTAAATGAGGATGCAATTCCCAGCATTTGTCCTTTGAGTGACCCCTTTTGTTGCAATGAGAGCATATTTCATTTCTCCTTCGGATTTGATTGGCTTTGGCAGCATTGAACTCATTCGAAGAAGCAATGAAAGCTTGAGCTTCCAATTTTTGTTTGGAGCTTTCTTCCAATCTAATGCTCACTTCAGTCCTTTGGATCATATTTTGGACTTCTCCAAATGATGGAAAGTCCTTCATTCGAAGGATTTCTTACCTTAGGTGAGAATATGAATCATCCAAGCCCATGAGAAGACCAAATTATTTTATCTTCCTCTCTTCTCTTTCGAAGAACTTTGAGATCTATAGAATCTGGTCGAAGAGTTGTTAGCTCATTCCAAGCATCCGTATACTCCCCAAAATATTGAGGAAGAGATTTGCCTTCCTTTTTGATGGAAGCAATTTGTCTCTTAAGCTCAAAGATCCTCCCAAGGTTGGATTCCAAACCATAGAGGGAGAACATTTCGTCCCACAGAAGCTTTGCATTTGGAGCACACGACACCATCGCTTTGTGAGTTTCATCTAGAGAATTAAGAAGGAGAATGAAGACATGATCATCTCTTTTTTTCCATTCTCGGAATGATGGATCAGCTTCTTCAAGTGGATCATCAAGAACGTGATTCTCTAGATTGTTGAGATTGAGTGCCCTCTTAATCACATTTGCCCATTGATAGTAGTTTCCTCCTTTCAATTGGATGGAGGATAAATGTTGCATTTGGGTAATGTTTATGGATGGAGGAGGGTCACCCAACCTAGAAGAGGATGGGATCGATTGCTCTGATACCATGTTGAAAGTTTAAAGAAAGAACTCAAGGAAACTTAAAACAAAATTCTGAATTTTATTGAAATGAATAGCCAAGAACATTCATAGTTTGAACTTTTGTTCATACCTATGCTTGAGAACAATGAAGACTATTTATAGAGAAAAGGAGGGAGAGATTACAAGGGAGAATTAGAGAGAACAAGAGAGGGCATTGGCCCTCTCTTTTCTAGCCGTTGGAGCAGCCTCCAACGGCTGTTTTAACCAGCCTTTGGGGGCCCAAATGGGCCCCCTTTGATGGGCTGGAAAGGCCCCTTTCTTGGGGCTTGGAGAGGCCCATGGGCTGGGGCATTTTTAGGGCTCAAAGGAATGGAACTTGCTGAATGCTTGGGAAGCCTTTAGATGAGTGATGATTTAATCCTTCTTTTCAACAACTTTGCTCCAAGGTACTTTGATCCATCCCTTAAAGCCCTATTTATAGAGGAAGAGAGGAGCGTAAAATGAGAGAGAACAACCTCCAAAGCTCAATAAAGACGTTGGACATCAAGTCCAAGAATTTACAACAGCTAGAAAAAGAGTTGTTGGAATATGGACTGCCCAAATTGCCCCTGGCAGTTTGGGCCCTTTTTCCTTAGATTTTTCTGGCCATTTGGGGCCTTCAATTAGGCCCTTAGTTGAGCTAAAATGTGCCAATTTTGCTGGGCTTTAAAGCTCCCATAGCTGGTCCAAAACCTCCCTTGAAATGAACTTGAACTTGGGTTGGATTGGGCTTTGTTCTTGTGAACATTCTGGACAGATTGTTATCTTGGACCTTGATTAGGGCTTCATTTGATGGTCTTGAAGTCTTTTTTAAGTGGGCCAAAAGTGGGCTGCAACGGTCTTGAAGAATGGTGATTGGCCTGGCCCAATTGGGCCAGGCCTTTGTAGTGGATTCTTGATAGTATTCTGTCCAGACTTGTGCCATCTTCCTTGGCTGGTTCTTAGCTCATTTTGGCCCCTTTTTCTTCTTCTTTTTCTTGGACTTTGGTTGATGATTCCTTGAGTCTTTATTGGTATCCAAGTTGTGGCAAATTAGGGCCTCATACTCAAGGGGCATCCAATCACATACTTGGAGCAATTCATCTTCAATTTCAACAGGTGGTTTCAGTATCTATGATCCACAAAGGAGAGGAGTCAATGAGCATATAATAGTAGAGGAGACAAAACTCAAAATATGTATAAAAGAAGGATATATTTTCCGCTTGTCACACTCACGAGCGAAATGATCAAATCTGCCATATACGTAGCACTTCACCTTGGTTTTATCCAGCATCTTCTTCATGTGCTTTTGTACTTTATTGTCAGATTTCTCTGATGGCTTCTTCTTTCCTGGAACTTGAATCTTCTTTTCATACTTTTTTCATTTACATTTGGTGTGACAGGAGCCCTTGCTCGACTTTGCTGCATAAACATGACCTGAATGTGGCTTATTCGCCTCCAAGCGCTCCTTCTCGAGCTCATAGTACCTGCTCACATAAGCAAAAGTACCATTACTCTCATCGTGCTTGAGATAGGTTTCTATGGTCTCCGTGAATTAGGTAAAGACTAGATCGCATCTAGTACTTGAAGCTCATCCAAAAAAGGCTCGCTTGTGTTCCTAGTTGAAAACAAGAACTACTCAACTTTCTTGTACAGCCATTAAGTTAAGGTTCTCATAAAGATCCTAAAATTGTCCTAAGTCCAAGCCCATGTGCTGGTCCAGAAGATGTCCCATTAGGCCCACTTAAAGGTGACTTCAAGAGCATGAAAAGAAGTCCTAAATCAAGACAAGAGGGACTGCTCAAGAGATCAAAATGAAGCTCCAAAAGGTTGGTACAAGATGCTGTCCAGATTGTCCAATGAACTAGTCCCAATCCAAGTCAAGTGGCAAGCTCAATTCAAGGCAGTCCAAGGTCCAGCCAATGAGGGTTTTTTAGTCCATAAAATACCCATATTAAAGCCCTAAAATGTGGCCCAAAAAGGCCCTTAAAAGGGCTCAAACGGCTAGTTCAAATGAACTAGCCGTTGGACTGTATAACAGCCATAAATATGGTTGTTATACAGTCCATTAGGGACAGGAATCTGTCTTCCTGTCCCCCCAACGTCTCTATGAGCATTTCCCCCCTTTAATGCACTCTTTTATCTCTATAAATAGCCTATAGAACTCCTCTTGTAAACTATGAACAAATGCTCTCAAGTTGTGTTCAAATTCTCTCAAGAACATCAATGAAGTTCTAAATTATTATTTAGAATTCTTTGTTCATTTGTTTTGCACAATTCAACATTCCTTAACTTGGTGATCATAGTTAACATTTACATCAAATGTTGCTTTATCGTACGATCACCCCTTTTTTTATACGTGATAAATTTATAAGTCAGTATTCTCATCTTAGAAGCAGAAAGAGCACCATAATGCTCTTTTATGGCAAGCCAAATTGACATAATCATAGGATACCCTTACAGACAGGGATCATGTCATCGTGCATGCTACTAATTAGGATTGCCCTAGCATGGCTATCCTTCTTCTTCCACGCATGATAGACCTCCGGATCTTGTCTAGCTTGAGGTGTGGTACCGTCCCCGGATTCCACCATCTTGTGCCTTAGAATGTCAGAAAAGATCTTACTCCTCGAGAACAAATTGAATCTTTCGACGCTAAATGTTATAGTTATTATCATTCAATTTATCCCCATTACAAAGATCTTGAATGATAGTTTTTGTTGCAGTAAGAGAGACATTAGTTACATATGATGTTTCTTCTCACAATTTTGTACACTCTACGAATTAATAAGTCCTAGATGATTTGAGTATAGATCCCAAAGAAAGAAAATGAGCTAATGGACATCATACACCATAACATGGGATTACCATCTTACCATCCAAACTTGGATTTGGCATATAAAATCCATAAACAATCACATTTAATGGCATGAGATCTTTTAAAAGGTGGAAAAATTTCATCCAGGATGACCTGACGTGCTGCCCGGCATCCCACACGTCAGTGGTAGCACCCACGTGCCCTGCACATGCTACCTGCATAGACGCATAGTGTGTGGGCCACGTACCTACATGCGTACTACCTGCATCCCAGGTCGCGTCCCAGTTCAGGACACAGATCTGGGTTATAACTGATCCAAACCGCCTGACCTTGTTCACGTGCCTCAGCATTCGTGAACCTCAAGCATCTACACTTGCAGGCATCATGTGCTTCCCTGCGTGTACACACCATGCGTCCGCAAGTCTGGGTCGGGTCTTCTCTTCCTGACTTTCTGCAACCAAGTCCCGTGACCCATCTACCAGAAAATGTGATTTTTTGACCATTTTCACAGTGATTTCAATAGAAAATTGAAATTGAACATCCTTTAATCATCATTGACTCAATTTTAGGAGGATTTAAGCCCTAATCTCAGTAAATTCAAACACCATCGCCGTGGCCCTTCTCGACCAAGTCGGAAAACTCAATTTCCAATGATGGAAACTCACAAATAATATATCAAAATATGAATCAGATCATGAGAAACATTTCTAGACCAACTTCATAGATCAAATCATCCTCTATCTCGTAGATCTAAGGTTTAAGGTCAGAGATACCAATTATGGCCAAAAACTTCGACTATGAGTTTCATGGTCTTAGAGTGGTCCAAAAATGAAATAAAAATCATATTCATGTTCATTTGGTCATGGGTATCATCAAATTCATAAAACTTTTTCGTGATCCGAATTTAAAATTTTTACCTTACACATTTTATACCCGAAATTATTTAAAAAAATATTTTAATAATTTTAACGAGCTTTTTTACCAATATTAGATTTATTTGACACAAGCGGAAGCATGATAATTTTTCAAAAAAATAAAAAAAAAAATTGAATTTTCATGTGTATCTCAGTGAGTAAATGTAGAAAATTTGAGAACCACGAAACCTTTCTTGAACAATCTCACAATCGGAATGATGATCACGTAATTGAACCATCATTGCAATACTATGACGCCTGAACCCTAAATCCTATGATACAATGATTATGAGAAAATTTCCTACTTAAATTTTTCCGATCCCTTGATAGTTTTCACACTCTCTCAAGCAATTCTCAACTGCACTCTACTCAGAATATATTCATTCACAAGAAATCTCACATTCCACATTCGAAAGGTTAATCTTTGTTAGTTAAGTGTGTTCAAAAATAGAGAGATTATAGAGCAGTGGAAGTTAAAGAAGTTATCTCAATATTCAAATTCAAATTTAAAATTTAACTTGTGGTAGAAGCTCCTCCCAACATATTTTACCAACATTAACCTGCATAAGGCTATGAAATTATGGGGTAATCTTACTGCTTTGTGACAACAGCCAAAATACATTTTTCAAAACATCCATTTTTAAATGCTTCATTGTCCTCAATAATTTAAAAGGTAAGTCTTCATTGCAACACGAATATGCTATATCTCTTTCTTGTTTTGTTTCTCATAGGGCCCAATTATCTGTTTTTATCGATTCTTATTGGTATATTATTTTTTTTGAAGTTTTTTATTTATAGCAAACACCTTAATCATTACTTTTGTGTAAATGCGAATAAGCGTATCTTCCACTTTAATATTTACTAGGAATTTATTCGTAAAATGGAGAACTCAGTGAACAAATATTAAGAACTAAATCTTATAATTAATTAAATTAAAATATAAAATAAGTTCCATGCAAAAGATTTGATAAAAAGTAATGAAAAACTTATAGTTGGGCCTTTTTTCTTGTGAATTAAATATTCAATTCATTAAAGCTTTGGTACAACAATATTAATCACTTACGCTTTTTCTAGTGAGTGACCCTACCCTAAAATCACTTATTAAGAAGCAATGATTGTGTCTCTAAGGGGACAGCCTAGTGGTCACAATGCTCCTCTCTCAATTTGAAGATTCCAGGTTCCAATCCCTACATAAAATAAAGTTAATTACATGTCAAATCCCTAACGTTTGGCCTATTTTCATAAATTAGTACTTACAGTTAGGAATGTTATTTTGTGGTTCTCAAACTTAAAAAACTGTAACGTGTTGATTCTTCCATCATTGACGGCGATAACATGACCATTAAGTATTGACATGGATTGACGTGGCATCTAGGTGGCCGTACGGACGCTAAAGTGTCATAGCCAGGTCAGCACCCTCAACACCTGATGTGCCACATCAGCACAATGGGGTATTATGGTCTTTCTATAGTTGGATACCTCTTTGGAGAAATTATATAACCAAAGATCAACCTTTTAACACCTTCAAGCAGAAACAGAGACGAGCTCTCAATGCTGCTAGCATAGCACAAGCGAAACCTACTTCTTTCCAATGTGGAATCCCCTTATTGGAGTCCTCTTCAGTATATATTCTGCTTGTGATTCATAGAAGTTACTAAACATCAACAGAGAGAACCCAGCCAAACTAAAGAGTGTTTTCCAAGGCAGCAACTGGGCCACAGCATCCAATCACCGCAAGATGGTGCATTCAATTCTAGGTTGGAGTAAGAATCTCTCCATTTTGTTCACAACATTAGGACTTATATTGGCTGCATCAAGAGAGTCCTAAGAGTTTCATAGGCTTGAAGGGCATGGTGGATGTGGAGAGAGAAGGGTAGGTCATTCTTATCAAACCCATTATCTAATGACACAATGATTTTGGGGGAGAGTTGCTTTATAAATTGGAGCATAACTTGAATAGCTGATGGGCAATTCAAAGTGGACTAAGTGGGGAAATTCACAACAACAGCCTCAGCTCCAGAGGGTCTAAAGATAGGCATTTGGAGCAAAGTTGAATCAAAAGAATCAAAATTCACAACTTCAAACTGAAAATCAATACCAATATCATTAGCAAACAACAACAACAACAACCTAAATCTTAATCCCAAAATTTGGAGTTGGCTGTTTGAGAGACAAATATAAGAATAAAAAAAAAAACGCACACACATACTATCCAAATACATTTTATAATATGAAAAGTGATGATTTAACTTACTCTAACTTTCCTACGCCACTCGTTCTTATCCAAAATCATTTTTTTGTTAACCCCTTATTATCATATGTTTGCGAATACATTGAATTCATATTTTTAATGGTCTATCTCACCGTTTTACTAAGTCTCCTTTAAACTCTTGATTCTTCTAATTGATGCATCTTTGGGTATTTGTTGCACATGCCCAAACACTTCAAGTGATACTCTTGCATCTTATCCACAATTGAGCTCATTCCTAATTTACTACGTATCTCTTCATTTCTAATCATATCTTTCCTAATTTTACTATACATCCATCTTAACATTTTCATCTCAGATATAACCATTTTTGCTCTTGTTTTTGTTTAATAGCTTAACATTCGGTGCCACATAGTAATGCAAGTCTTACTAACGTTCTATAAAACTTTCCCTTCAGATAGAGTGGCACCATGAGATCGCAAAGAACTCTAGATGCTTTTTTCTATCTTATCCAACCCGCTTGGATCCTATGATTTACATCCTCATCTATGTTACCATCACTTTGTGTTGAAATGAAGCATAATGAAGCCATCCTAGACAAGCCTTGCTAAGAAGTCAGAATAAGTCTCCATGAATGTGCATATTGGATCTTCCAAATGATCCAATTCTTAAAGCCCAATTGTACCCATTCCTAAGGCCCAAAGAAAGGGCTCTAATGATCATTGAGCTGGGCGGAATGGCCCTAAAGGGGCCAAGAGGCCCCAATGGCTAGCTTGTGCTAGCCGTTGGGGCAGCACTAAGGAGAGGGCATTGCCCTCTCCTCTCTCCAAAAAAAAAAAAAATCTCTCCTCTTCTCCCTCTTCTATATATAGGTCAAGAAGGAGCTTTGAAAAGGTATGAAAAAAAAGACTCAACTTGTTATGTACTCTCTTTGAAGTTTCAACAAAATCTTGAAGTTCTTATTCATTTCTCTTAGCTTGCTCTTTTAGAAAATCAACATGGTATCAGAGCAGGCCAATATTTCTTCTTCTTCCGGCCTTGGAGTGTTGAAAGATCAAAGAGAGAACTCAAGGAAACTTGAAATAAAATTTTGAATTTTATTGAAATGAAGAGCTAAGAACATTCATAGTTTGAACTTTTGTTCATACTTATGCTAGAGAACATTGAAGTCTATTTATAGAGAAAATGGGAAGAGAGAACAAGAGAGAATAAGAGAGAACAAGAGAAGGCATTGGCCCTCTCTATTCTAGCCGTTGGAGGCTGTCCAACGGCTAGAATTTCTAGCCGTTGGAGCAGCCTCCAACGGCTGTTTTAAACAGCCATTTGGGGGCCCAATTGGGCCCCCTTTGATGGGCTGGAATGGGCCCCTTCTTGGGGCTTGGAAAGGCCCATGGGCTGAGGTCATTTAGGGCACTAAGGAAGAGAACTTGCTGAATTCTTGGGAAGACTTTAAATTGGTGATGAGGGGCTTGATTAGTACTTCTTTTCAACACTCCCCCTCAAGTTGGGTACGTAGATGTTGATAGTACCCAACTTGTTCATCATTTCTTGTAGGTGGGCTGCTGTTCCTCCTTTTGTGAAAATATCTGCAAGTTGATCTTTTCCTTTGATGTGAGGAGTAACAATGAGCTTTTCCTCCACTTTTTGCCGAATAAAATGACAATCGACTTCTATGTGCTTGGTTCGTTCATGGAACACTGGATTAGTGGCAATGTGAATTGCGGATTGATTGTCGCAATGAAGCTTGATAGGAGTGGAGACCATAAACCCTAGTTCTTCTATTAAGGCCTTTAGCCATACTATCTCACTGGCTCCCGCTGCCATGGCTCTATACTCGGCCTCTGCACTTGATCTAGATACAACTCGCTGTTTTTTGCTCTTCCATGCTACCAAGTTTCCTCCAACAAACATGCAATATCCAGTGGTAGACTTTCTGTCGGTAGGATCCCCTGCCCAATCAGCATCACAATATCATTCTATGTTTACACTTCCATTGTTCTTCATCCAAATTCCTAGCCCAGGTGATCCTTTGATGTAATGAAGAATCCTCTCCGCAGCTCTCCAATGACCTTTCGTTGGAGAATGCATGAACTGACTTATATAGCTCACAGCATATGCTATGTCAGGCCTTGTGATAGTAAGATAAATAAGCTTTCCAACCAGTCTCTGATATCTCTCAATGTCTTCTAAAAGATCATTGTCATCGGCTAAGGGACCGAAAGTGGAAACTGGACTGCAAACCGGTCTTGCTCCAAGCTTTCCCGTTTCCTGCAAAAGATCAAGAACATATTTTCTTTGGGAGAGAATTAGCCCATTGGGACAATAGGCTAACTCAATGCCTAGAAAATACTTTAGTTTCCCTAGATCTTTAATTTCAAATCTAGATTTTAAGAAATTCCTAACTAGGTCTATTTGATGCAAATCATACCTGTTATGATAATGTCATCTACATATACTAATGCAATTGTGATATGATCATTAGTCCTTCTAAGAAAGAGAGATGAATCACTATTGCATTTATGAAATCCATTACTAAGGAAAGCATGGCTTAACTTTGCATACCAAGCTCTTGGAGATTGCTTGAGACCATAAATTGCCTTATGAAGTTTGCATGCATTTCCTCTTTGTGAATGAAGGCCCTTTGGTATTTGCATGTAGACTTCTTCTTCTAGATCTCCTTGAAGGAAAGCATTGGCTACATCCATTTGAAATAGGCTCCATCCATGATTTACCGCAAGAGATAAGAGGACTCTAATAGTGTTCATTTTTGCAACCGGAGCATAGGTCTCTTTGTAATCAATCCCATAGGCTTGAGTATTTCCTTTTGCCACCAGCCTTGCTTTGAACCTCTCAATTGATCCATCACTCTTGTGCTTGATTTTGTAAACCCACTTGCACCCTACGGCCTTCTTCCCTTTAGGTAGAGTAGTGATTTCCCATGTTCCATTCTTTGATAAAGCTTCTAATTCCTCTTCCATTGCTCTTTTCCATCTTGGATCTCTTGATACTTGCTCAAAAGATGTTGGTTCCACTTCTTTATCTAGGTTAGTCAAGAAAGCTTGGTGGTCCAAGGAAACATGTGAGGTGTTATAGTAATCACAAATAGGATGAGAGGTTACCCTAGAGTTATAGAACACTCTTCGGTTGATCCATTCGGATGGAGGAAGTCTAAGCCTAGTTGACCTTCTTAGTTGAGGTGGAGGTTGATCCTGTTCAAATTGAGAGTAAAATGAGCACACTATTCTTGAAATAAAATTCTGAACTTCATTAAATTTGAGTGAATTTTGTACATAGCAAGAGAGCATTTTTTTCATGCTCTTTCAAGGATCCAACTTGACCTATATATAGGAAAGGAGAAGAGAGATTCAATGGAGTGGGGAGAGGGCATTGCCCTCTCCTTAGTGCTGCCCCCAACGGCTAGCATAAGCTAGCCGTTGGGGCTCTTTGGCCCTTTTAGGGCCAGCCTTTGCTGGGCTCATTTGAGCCCAGCTCAATGATCATTAGGTCCCTTTCTTTGGGCCTTAGGCATGGGAACAAATGGGTTCTAGGAAATGGATCATTTGGAAGATCCAAGATGCACATTTATGGTGACTTATTTTGAATTCTTAACAAGGCATGTCTAGGATGGCTTGATTATGCTTCATTTCAACACTCCCCCTCAAGTTGGGTGCGAATATATTGATAGTACCCAACTTGCTCATGGTTTCTTGAAGATGAGCCGCGGTTCCTCCTTTGGTGAAAATATCCGCTAGTTGTTCTTCTCCTTTGATGTGAGGAGTGCTAATAAGTTTTTCTTCCACCTTTTGCCGAATAAAGTGACAATCGACTTCAATGTGTTTGGTCCTTTCATGGAAGACAGGATTTGAGGCAATATGAATGGCGGACTGGTTGTCACAATGAAGTTTGATTGGAGTTGAAACTTTAAACCCTAATTCTTCCACCAAAGCTTTAAGCCATACAATCTCACTTGCGGCTGAGGCCATTGCCCTATATTCGGCTTCGGCACTAGATCTGGAAACCACACGTTGCTTCTTGCTTTTCCATGCAACCAAATTTCCACCTACAAACATACAATGTCCTGATGTAGACTTCCTATCCAAGACATCTCCCGCCCAATCGGCATCACAATAGGCTTCAATTTCAGAGTTCCCATTTTTCTTCATCCATATTCCTAAACCGGGAGATCCTTTAAGGTAGTGGAGCACTCTTTCGGCAGCTTTCCAATGTTGTTTCTTTGGAGCATGCATATGTTGGCTAATTCTACTAACTGCATAGGCAATATCTGGTCTAGTGATTGTCAAGTAGATTAATCTCCCCACTAGCCTTTGATATTGCTCCATATCCTCGTATGGTTCATCATCATCATTGAGTGTACTAGAGGAGGCAACCGGAGTGCAAGCTGGTTTTGCTCCTAACTTTCCTGTTTCCTGCAATAACTCAAGAGTGTATTTTCTTTGGGATAGAACTACCCCGTTAGGACAATAGGCCAATTCAATTCCTAAAAAATATTTCAATTTTCCTAAGTCTTTAATTTCAAACTTAGATTTCAAGAAATTTCTAAGCGAATCTATGTGGTGTGTGTCATTCCCTGTAATGATAATGTCATCTACATAAACTAGAGCAATGGTGACTTTTCCACTATCCTTTCTAACAAAAAGAGATGAATCACTAGTGCACTTTGTAAAACCACAACTAAGGAAAGCATGACTTAATTTGGCATACCAAGCTCTAGGAGACTGCTTCAATCCATAGATGGCTTTGTGAAGTTTGCAAACTTTCCCTTCAAAGTCTTGAAGCCCTTGAGGTAGTTGCATATATACTTCCTCTTCAATATCTCCTTGAAGAAAGGCATTTGCGACATCCATTTGGTGCATGCTCCATCCATGATTTATGGCCAAGGATATTAGAACTCTAATAGTATTCATTTTTGCTACAGGAGCATAAGTTTCTTTGTAGTCAATTCCATAGGCTTGTGTGAATCCTTTAGCTACCAATCTTGCTTTGAATCTATCTATTGATCCATCGCTTTTGTGCTTGATTTTATATATCCATTTGCATCCCACAGTCCGTTTGCCTTTGGGCAGTTTGGTAAGTTTCCAAGTACCATTCTTGGAAAGAGCTTCTAGCTCTTCTTCCATGGCTTTCCTCCACCGTGGATCCTTTTTGGCTTCTTCAAATGTTCTTGGTTCCTGTTCCTTATCAATCCCACTCAAGAATGCTTGGTGGATCAAGGAAACATTAGACAAAGTATAATAATCCATGATAGGATGAGAGGTTACCTTAGAGTTATAATAAACTCTTCGATTTATCCATTCGGTTGGAGGCAGCCTTAATCTTGTTGATCTTCGTAATGGTGGAGGAGAATTGGGTGCCTCTTCTTCTGAATTTTGCTCTTCATGTTCAACTTCTTCTATAGAATGATCTCCCCCTGAATCGTTTGAAGGTTCTTCCTCCGAATTATTTGATCCTCCCTCATTAGTTTGAGTATTCTCATTGTTTCTCTGAATTTCGGATATAGGGGTTTAATAGGAGGGAATCAAAAAATCCCATGACTTTGATTGAGGCTCTTCAGTTTGTGATTTATGGGCTTCATTTTCTACAAAGTAAAACTCTTTTTCCACAAAAACCACATCCTTTGATGTGTATGATTTATTAGTTTTAGGATCATAACATCTATATCCCTTTTCAAATGTAGCATAACCTAGGAAAACACACTTGTTGAAAAGATGGAGCATGAAGCTTGGGGAAGACCCACCGAACCTCAAGGCCTCAAGAGGTGGTCCAAGGAAAAGTCCAAAAATGTCCAAAGCATAAACCGAAGCAGTACAAGTGCAAAGCTCATTCAGAGGCAATCCTAAGTCCAACCCTGAGAGGTGGTCCATGGAGAAGTCCAGAAATGTCCAAAGCACAAACCAAAGCGGTCAAGTGTAAAAGTTCATTCAAAGGCAAATCCGGAGATCAACCCAAGAGGAGATTTGAAGCCCATAAATTAGGGCATGTAATTAACCCTAAATGGGTGTTATTTGTAACCCTAAAATAAGGCCCAAAAGAGGGCAAATTGTAATCACAAATGGGGGCAGAATACGGCCCCCATTCTGCCCAAAAATAATGGCCCATTTAGGGACCCTAAATGGACCCTAAATGGGCCCGTCCCATGGGTCACAGCTGGGCCCAGCACAGTCCAGCACAAGGGGGCCCAAAATGGGCCCCCAATGAATAAAAAAGGTGGGGGCAGAAACTGCCCCCACTGCCCAGAAAATTGGGCCCATTTGGGGACCCAAAGTGGACCCCAAATGGGCCCAAACCATGAGTAACAGCTGGGCCCAACAGGGCCCAGCAAAAATACAATTCATGGGGGCCAAAATGGCCCCCATTGGCTGAAAATAAAACAGCCGCTGGGGCAGTCCCCAACGGCTGGAATTTCTAGCCGTTGGGAGCAACCCCAACGGCTAGTTGGGGAGAGCAATATGGTCTCCCTTGCTCTCCCCCCTCTCCACTCTCTCTCTCAATTTTTTATGCTCACAAGCCCTCTCCATTTTCTATAAATAGGCACCTCCAATGCCTTGTAAAAATAAGAGCCAATAGCCACTCAAAGTAGGGCATTGGACTCTCCAAAATTATGGAGCAAAGTCTCCTCTTGTAGGGCAAAGTCCCATCTTCATTTTGAGCATTGTCTCACTTTCTTTCTTTGGGCATAGTCCCATTTTGTATCAAAAATATATTTGGGCATTGTCCCACATTCATTATTTATAAAATGCCCATTGAGGCAAATTCATTTTCTATTTTTTCTACATGGTATCAGAGCGGCACAATCCGGCCTTCGAATGGAGCTTAGGAGGCGGCAAAGGGCTAGGCATCATTGGCAACGTCTTTTTGGAACAAAGTTTCCGGTTGTAGCCGAAGGAGCTAGGCCCAAAAGTTGTCATCCAAAAGCTACAAAACAAAAGGTTAGGTTCTTGTCAAAAAAAAAAAAAATCTATTTTTCATTAAAGTATTTTTATTATTATAAACTAACCAAGATGCACATTTAAAGAATGTGACATCAAAGTTAGAAAAATAGGATTTCTTGCTTAAAAATGTAGGAATTCCAAAGAAGACTTCACGTCAATCGAACGGGAGGAACAACTTAAGGGGGAGGCCATCTTCAAACATTTTTCTCACCATTGGCAAGTCGCGTCTCCAACAACGGACTTGAGGGGGAGTGTTGAAAAGATGGAGCATGAAGCTTGGGGAAGACCCACCGAACCTCAAGGCCTCAAGAGGTGGTCCAAGGAAAAGTCCAAAAATGTCCAAAGCATAAACCGAAGCAGTACAAGTGCAAAGCTCATTCAGAGGCAATCCTAAGTCCAACCCTGAGAGGTGGTCCATGGAGAAGTCCAGAAATGTCCAAAGCACAAACCGAAGCAGTCAAGTGTAAAAGTTCATTCAAAGGCAAATCCGGAGATCAACCCAAGAGGAGATTTGAAGCCCATAAATTAGGGCATGTAATTAATCCTAAATGGGTGTTATTTGTAACCCTAAAATAAGGCCCAAAAGAGGCCAAATTGTAATCACAAATGGGGGCAGAATACTGCCCCCATTCTGCCCAAAAATAATGGCCCATTTAGGGACCCTAAATGGACCCTAAATGGGCCCGTCCCATGGGTCACAGCTGGGCCCAGCACAGTCCAGCACAAGGGGGCCCAAAATGGGCCCCCAATGAATAAAAAAGGTGGGGGCAGAAACTGCCCCCACTGCCCAGAAAATTGGGCCCATTTGGGGACCCAAAGTGGACCCCAAATGGGCCCAAACCATGAGTAACAGCTGGGCCCAAAAGGGCCCAGCAAAAATACAAGTCATGGGGGCCAAAATGGCCCCCATTGGCTGAAAATAAAACAGCCGCTGGGGCAGTCCCCAACGGCTGGAATTTCTAGCCATTGGGAGCAACCCCAACGGCTAGTTGGGGAGAGCAATATGCTCTCCCCCCTCTCCACTCTCTCTCTCAATTTTTTATGCTCCCAAGCCCTCTCCATTTTCTATAAATAGGCACCTCCAATGCCTTGTAAAAATAAGAGCCAATAGCCACTCAAAGTAGGGCATTGGACTCTCCAAAATTATGGAGCAAAGTCTCCTCTTGTAGGGCAAAGTCCCATCTTCATTTTGAGCATTGTCTCACTTTCTTTCTTTGGGCATAGTCCCATTTTGTATCAAAAATATATTTGGGCATTGTCCCACATTTATTATTTATAAAATGCCCATTGAGGCAAATTCATTTTCTATTTTTTCTACATGGTATCAGAGCGGCACGATCCGGCCTTCGAATGGAGCTTAGGAGGCGGCAAAGGGCTAGGCATCATTGGCAACGTCTTTTTGGAACAAAGTTTCCGGTTGTAGCCGAAGGAGCTAGGCCCAAAAGTTGTCATCCAAAAGCTACAAAACAAAAGGTTAGGTTCTTGTCAAAAAAAAAAAAAAAATCTATTTTTCATTAAAGTATTTTTATTATTATAAACTAACCAAGATGCACATTTAAAGAATGTGACATCAAAGTTAGAAAAATAGGATTTCTTGCTTAAAAATGTAGGAATTCCAAAGAAGACTTCACGTCAATCGAACGGGAGCAACAACTTAAGGGGGAGGCCATCTTCAAACATTTTTCTCACCATTGGCAAGTCGCGTCTCCAACGACGGACTTGAGGGGGAGTGTTGAAAAGATGGAGCATGAAGCTTAGGGAAGACCCACCGAACCTCAAGGCCTCAAGAGGTGGTCCAAGGAAAAGTCCAAAAATGTCCAAAGCATAAACCGAAGCAGTACAAGTGCAAAGCTCATTCAGAGGCAATCCTAAGTCCAACCCTGAGAGGTGGTCCATGGAGAAGTCCAGAAATGTCCAAAGCACAAACCGAAGCGGTCAAGTGTAAAAGTTCATTCAAAGGCAAATCCAGAGATCAACCCAAGAGGAGATTTGAAGCCCATAAATTAGGGCATGTAATTAACCCTAAATGGGTGTTATTTGTAACCCTAAAATAAGGCCCAAAAGAGGCCAAATTGTAATCACAAATGGGGGCAGAATACTGCCCCCATTCTGCCCAAAAATAATGGACCATTTAGGGACCCTAAATGGACCCTAAATGGGCCCGTCCCATGGGTCACAGCTGGGCCCAGCACAGTCCAGCACAAGGGGGCCCAAAATGGGCCCCCAATGAATAAAAAAGGTGGGGGCAGAAACTGCCCCCACTGCCCAGAAAATTGGGCCCATTTGGGGACCCAAAGTGGACCCCAAATGGGCCCAAACCATGAGTAACAGCTGGGCCCAAAAGGGCCCAGCAAAAATACAAGTCATGGGGGCCAAAATGGCCCCCATTGGCTGAAAATAAAACAGCCGCTGGGGCAGTCCCCAACGGCTGGAATTTCTAGCCGTTGGGAGCAACCCCAACGGCTAGTTGGGGAGAGCAATATGCTCTCCCCCCTCTCCACTCTCTCTCTCAATTTTTTATGCTCCCAAGCCCTCTCCATTTTCTATAAATAGGCACCTCCAATGCCTTGTAAAAATAAGAGCCAATAGCCACTCAAAGTAGGGCATTGGACTCTCCAAAATTATGGAGCAAAGTCTCATCTTGTAGGGCAAAGTCCCATCTTCATTTTGAGCATTGTCTCACTTTCTTTCTTTGGGCATAGTCCCATTTTGTATCAAAAATATATTTGGGCATTGTCCCACATTCATTATTTATAAAATGCCCATTGAGGCAAATTCATTTTCTATTTTTTCTACAACACTTTCTTCCTTTGTGATCTAGCTTATCTCTAAAGTGAGATGGGATATGGATGTAGCACACACACCCAAATACTCTGAGGTGTGAAATGTTTGGTTTTCTCTTTAGGATTAATTCTAAAGGAGATGCTCCGTTTAGGGTTTCAGTGGGCATTAAGTTTATAACATGGACCGCGGTTCTAACTGCATCATCCCAAAATTTCTTTGGTATTTTTGCATGAAACATTATAGACCTAGCTGTTTCTAGTATATGTCGATTTTTGCGTTCGGCAACCCCATTTTGTTGGGGTGTGTATACACAAGACATTTGGTGGATAATACTATTGTCAATCAAGAAATTTTCAAATTTGTGACTCATGTATTCCCCACCATGATCGGATCTAAGAACTTTTATTTTGACATCATATAAAGAGGTCACATATTTAAAGTAATTTCTGAATGCCTCAAAAGCTTGGTCTTTAGAATGCATGAGGTAGATCCAAGTATACCTAGTTTTTTGATCTATAAATGTAATGAAGTATTTATAACCCATATGAGATATAATGGGAGAGGTCCAAATGTCTGAATGCACTAACTCAAAAGGAGCATCATATTTGGTTTCTGAAATTGGGTATGAAGTCCTAGTTTCTTTTCCAAGAATGCATGCTTCACAATGCCTATTTTCAATATTCATTCTAGGAAAGATTCGTTTCAAAGTTTGAGTACTAGGGTGACCTAAACGAGCATGCCAAAGTGATGTATTATCATGAATGTGGGTGGTGAATGCATGATGCTTTTGATCTAAGTAATATAGGCCTCCCCTTTGAGACCCTTTTCCAATTACTTCATTAGTATTCAAGTCATGGAATGTAACCATGTCCGGATCAAAGACGGCCCTACACCTTAAGTCTTTTGTGACTTTACTAATGGACAAAAGATTAGAAGTAAGTTGGGGTACATAAAGAGCACTTGAGGAGTTTCCAAAAATTTCAACTTCTCCTATTTGCTTTACTTCCAGATCATGTCCATTAGCAACTCTCACTATTTTCCGATTAGGGAGATTTTTAAAGCGTTTAATTTTCTTCCTATCCCTAACCATGTGATGATCCGTGCCGGAATCTATAAGAAAATTTTCAGAATTTAAAGTAGAGGTAGAATTTTGTTTATTACCATCCATGTGTGCCGAATGTAGAGACTTTTTCAAGTGAATATCCATTTTTTCTTGAAGAGCTCCACATTGGGCAACACATCTAGCCGCTACAGAAGCATAAGATCTTCTTTGTTGGATAGCTTCTTGAGGGCCGAAATTAGAGGAATTTGAAGTCAGTTGGACAGCTTCTTTGTTGTCCAAAAGTGGGGCTGCATTTTCATCTCCTTGTGGGCCGAATTTGAAGGGCCTTATACTATTTTGTTGACCCTTTATTCTGCCCATTTCTTCCCTTATTGGATGATGAGCATGCTTCATTTCTTCATAGGATGGAAGGGCTCTTGTATTGGAGATACATTGTTGCAAAGTTTTCCACAGCCCCTTGAATTTGTAGGATCCAAATGGCTCTTTGAAAATGAGGTTTAGTTCCTCACAAATGTTCAGCATACCTTGCATCAAAAAAGCCCATTTTAGATCATCTTTGAAGTTGAGAGACGGATCATGAACCCGCTCTGATACCATGTTCAAATTGAGAGTAAAATGAGCACACTATTCTTGAAATAAAATTCTGAACTTCATTAAATTTGAGTGAATTTTGTACATAGCAAGAGAGCATTTTTTCATGCTCTTTCAAGGATCCAACTTGACCTATATATAGGAAAGGAGAAGAGAGATTCAATGGAGTGGGGAGAGGGCATTGCCCTCTCCTTAGTGCTGCCCCCAACGGCTAGCATAAGCTAGCCGTTGGGGCTCTTTGGCCCTTTTAGGGCCAGCCTTTGCTAGGCTCATTTGAGCCCAGCTCAATGATCATTAGGTCCCTTTCTTTGGGCCTTAGGCATGGGAACAAATGGGTTCTAGGAAATGGATCATTTGGAAGATCCAAGATGCACATTTATGGTGACTTATTTTGACTTCTTAACAAGGCATGTCTAGGATGGCTTGATTATGCTTCATTTCAACAGATCCGGTTCCTCTTCTATTTCAAGGGATTCTTCTTCATTTGTAATTTCCTCATTTGTGTCACTTTCTCCCCCTAAAACAGTTGGTTGTTCAGCTTCTAAAGCTTCTGAATTTTCATTTTGAGAGTTGTGGCTTGCGTCTGAAGAGGAGTTTCCTTCGGTTTGTTCAGTTCTTTGAGAGGGAGATATGAGAAAGTCCCAAGAGCTAGGAGGAATTTCAGTTTTTGGCATTTCCTTAGTTTCTTCATTTCCTGCAAAATAGAACTCATCTTCCAAGAATATCACATCTTTAGATGTGTATGTTCGGTTAGTAGTAGGATCATAGCACCTATACCCTTTTTCAAAGGCTGCATATCCGAGAAATACACACTTTCTTCCTCTATGTTCTAATTTGTTTCTTAAGTGTGCTGGAATATGAATGTAGCATGTGCAACCAAATGTCCTAAGGTGAGAGATTTTAGGTTTTCTCCCTAGAAGAACCTCTAGAGGGGATTGCCCTTTTAAAATTTTAGTGGGCATGAGGTTTATAACATGAACCGCGGTTTTAACCGCATCACACCAGAATTTTTTTGGCATATTTGCATAGAACATCATTGCCCTAGATGTTTCAAGTATGTGTCTATTCTTTCTCTCAGCTACCCCATTTTGTTGGGGTGTGTAAACACATGACATTTGATGCATAATGCTATTTTCCTTAAGGTAGTTTTCAAAATTGAGGCTTGTAAATTCACCACCATGATCTGACCTTAGGAGTTTTATATTGGCATTGTATAGTTTGGTCACATACTTCACATAGCTCTTGAGAGCTTCAAGAGCTTGGTCTTTGGTGTTTAGAAGATACACCCATGTGTACCTGGTTTTATGATCAATGAAGGTAATGAAGTATTTGTAACCTAAGTGTGACATGATAGGAGAAGTCCAAACATCCGAATGAACCAAATCAAAAGGATTTTCATAAATTGTTTCTGAAATGGGATACATTGTTCGGGTTTCTTTAGCCAAAATACAAGCTTTACAATGCCTATTCTCAAAATTCAAGGTTGGGAATAGACGTTTTAAAGCTCGATCACTAGGATGTCCTAAGCGTCCATGCCAAAGAGATTGATCCTCCTTGATGTGAGCTACAAGTGCAGTTTGTTCTTAATCCAAGTAATTGTTGAAATATCAAAGTCTAAAAACAAAGAAAGTGTGAAATAAATTCTGGTTTTATTGAAAAACAATGAGAGAATACATTAGTGCTTGAGAGCTTTGAATCATAGTTTTGGGTGATACAATGGGGCTCTATTTATAGAGAAAAGGAAAAAATAGCCAGTAGATAGAGCTTGAAAGACACTATTCCCGTTAGAGCTCAAACCCCAAGAAATTCCAACAGCTAGTTTTTAGACTGTTGAAATATAAACTACCCAAACTGCCCCTAACTTTTTGGTTTTGATTCCTGGACGTTTCTCCATGCTTTTGGGCTTCTTTGGGCTATTTTTGAATGTATTTTGGGCTGGTTTAGGCTGCCCAAGACAGCCATGCTACTGGACAATGCAAGCTGATTTTTGGGCTTCTAGGAGAGAACTAGATCTTGGACCTTTGGGCTTCTAAGTAGATGCACTTAGTTGGTGATGAGGATGGGTTAAGTTATCCTTCTTTTCAACACTCCCCCTCAAGTTGGGTGCGTAGATGTCGGGTGCTTGATTAAGAGGCTTGAAACTTACAAAAGACTGCCTGAGGGTGTTTCGACGGGGGAGGTTTTGACGCTCAAGTCAGAAAGAGCGATTTTCAAAAGGAAAAATAAATTAAGAGATAAAGGGTGGACAGATCTCCCTATGATTTTTTGTGTGTTCTGTGTAGAGTCAAAAGTACTTACCTGACCCGATGTACTGAAGGTTCTTATATGAAGCGCAACAAGAGACGTGAGCATTCAGGGTGTTACATCCCTAGTTTCTTTACTAGGTGATCTAAAAATTTTGGGTTTCAAACGTTAGAAATTTAAAATCGTTACTATTTAGGAAGTTTGATTATATGGGAAGACTCTTTCTTTTGTTGATTAGATTCTCAAGGGTTTTTTTCCTTATCCAAGAGATACATTTTGTACTAAGATAGAAAGTTTAATTAATGTGAGATTTGGTTAAGAATTACCATCCAGAAGTCAAAGTACTTGGTCCCCTTAGTATTCGGTGGTCAAATAGTGAGGGTGGTCGTTCGGTCTTACCGAATGCGCTTGCTAGTTGGTCGTACTGTCCAGATTGACATGTTCTTTGTCATGAAGAGCTGGGCCCTTCATGACCATGGGTATCTCTTTTGGGTACCCAAATATTGTATTGACTGTTGTTTGGATCATATCTCATCATTTACCCCCGACTCATAGTGTTGATTTATATGAGAGGAGCTATGAGTAAAGTTCACTTCTCGAGTAGTTAAAAAGTCATGGAAGCTTGCGACACGTGTCTCTTGAGATCATGCGAATCGTCTGCAACTGATACAAAATTAATGTGGATGGGATATAAGTCTCCCTTTTTGTCTCAACCATTCCATCTTCTCACCAGTGGTAATGCGCCTCACCTTCCACTTGATTTAATTCAAAATTAATGTGGTGCAAAAAGGTTAGGCGATATGAACCTTCTCGCTTAATTTGCGCGCTTTTTCGAGAAGCGCTTCAACTATTCAAAGTTTTGAAGAGATTTCTTTGTGTTTGCAAATAGAGACTATGGGATCTTACGTTACTTCAGTGAGTTTCTTCACATCTGAGGGTTTTTTTGTTGTTGTGAGAGTTATTTTCTATGAGAGGTCTTCAAAAGGATACTCCAACTTTGCAAAGCTCGGCAGCGTAAGTTGCTTCTGTTGGTATGAGGCTTTGTCAAGAACGGGGACTGTTGGTATGAGGACTCGTCATGCCATTCAGTGTCTGAATGTCGCGATGGGCTCTATCAAGGTTCCTATCGGAGTCCCTGACTCGGATTTAAGAAAAAAGTCTCCTTCCGAGTAGGGTGATAGGACGTATCGGTTGTGTGTAGTGAGATAGGTGATGCAAGAAAGTTTGATGATATCCTGATACATCCCCAGAATTCCTTCCTGATTGGTTTTCCCCCCTTCGGCAGTCCTATTGTGTCAGTAGGGCTACAAATTGTTTTTCATTATTCCTCTATTTACTATTTTTGTACTTTCTAGTATTATCGAATGATCAAGGTGATATAGCAACTTATGTAATTCTTTTGTTTTAATTGGTTTGATTGAGGGACTTGTGAATTGTAATTACTCATGTAATCGAACATGTATTCATCATATGAAAATAAAAGAGATTTATTTTACTTACTTGTTATCTGTCGCACCTGTCAGAGTTTTCTCTCGTATGTTCATTTGCATGATACTATAGTTAAGCTGCTTATGTGATCGGCTTGCTCGTGTGAATGACTAAGGGCGCTTTCCTGATTGATAGGAGCATGCTTGGCCTATCCCTCAATGCCAACTCAATTGGTGGAACAAATTCTTTTAATAGGATGGAATGGCCAAAGTCCCCTCAAGGAGTTAGATTCTTTTGTTAGGATGGGACGACAGAGACCCCTTCGAGGAGATAGATCATTTCGATAGGATAGGGCGATAGAGGCCCATTTGGGGAGATAGATCCCTTCGGTAATTGACAATCGATAGGAGTGAAAGCATTAGGAACCAGACGATAGGACTATTGAAAGGAAAATCGTGAGGGGTTTACCCGATAGGAGATACCTCTATCAAAGGAGAAATGATATGACTTACTTATAGTAGATCCGAAGGTTCTCTACATTCTAGGTCCTGGGCATGGTCAATCTGTCTAGGTTATCGAGGCGATAAGGTCTCGGACGAACTATAGAACGTATATGATAGGAGCCTTCCCAATTAGGGGTTAGCTTGCCCTCAGTGTTGAAATGAGGCATAATTGAGCTCATTAGCACTCCCTTCAAGATGCCCTAACTAGGAGTTTTTTAAATAATTCTAAAGAGGTCTATTTTCAGCCTATGTAAAGGTCCTACCCTAAGCCCATTTGTAAACCCATTTGTAAGGCCCAATATGGGCCATCCAATCCTCAACAGCTGGGCCTTAATTGGCCCAGCCCAGCCCACTCAAAGTGGGGGCATCAGCCCCCAACGGCTAGTAGAGAACTAGCCGTTTGGGGACTGCCCAACGGCTAGTTCTCACTAGCCGTTGGGGGCAGCAGCTAGGAGAGGGCAATGCCCTCTCCTCTCTCTCATTTCTCTCCTTCTTTACCTCCCCTTCTCCTTCTCTATAAATAGGGTAGGTAGTTGTGCTTAAATGGTATGAAAAATATGCCTTCATTACATGTAAACTCTCTTTGATCTCTCAATAAAAGTCTTGAAGTTTATTTCTTCATTTCTTAGTTTGCTATCTTTGAATTTCATCATGGTATCAGAGCAAGCTTCGATACCTTCTTCTTCCGGTGTTGGTAACCCTCCACCACAAATTAGCACCTCCATGTTCACTTCCATTCTTTTAGATTCTTCCAATTACAATGCATGGCAAGACACCATCAAGAGATCTCTCAATTTCTTCAATCTGGAAAATCACATATTGGAGGATCCCTTAGATGATGTCGATTCTTCATTCAAAGCTTGGAAGAAACAAGATGATCAAGTGGTGGTGCTACTCCAAATGTCTCTTGACAAAACCCACAAAGCTATGGTTACTTGTATACCAAATGCAAAGGCTTTGTGGGATCAAATGCATGCACTATATGGACAAGAGACCAACACCAGACGAATCTTTGAGCTAAAGAGGAAAATCTTCAAGATTCAAAAAGGAGGTAAAACCCTACCCGAATACTTTGGGGAATATAGGGATCTTTGGAATGAGCTTAATCTTCTTAGGCCTCTAACTTCTAACCTCAAGACTCTTCTCCAAAGAAATGATGAAGACATGACCTTTGGTCTTCTTATGGGTCTTGGAGACGAATATGCTTCTATTCGACAAGAAATTCTTAGAATGAAGATGTTCCCTTCATTCCAAGAAGTTCAATTTATGGTTCAAAGGGCTGAAACTAGCATGAGGCTAGAGGAATCCACCAAGCTCAAATCCGAAGCTCAAGCCTTCAAAGCTGTCCAAGATGATCACATGGCCAACAAAGCTCAAAATTTCTTTAAAAGGGATGTTTGCACAAATTGCAAGAAACCCGGCCACAAAAGGGAAAGGTGCTGGTTCCTTTACCCTAATTTGCGCCCAAAGAACAACAAAAAGGAGATGGAACAACCAGCTCATGCTCAACAAGTCTCCCAAGTGGCTGCACTCGAATCCAAGATGGAGGAGATGCAAAAAGAGATGAAAAAGCTCCTTGGCCAAGTTGCTCTACATTCCGGTAACAACTTGAACTCATCTCATTTAAATAAGTGGCTTATTGATTCGGTCTGTGACAATCACATGGTAAAAGATAAAAATCAAGTTAGGAAATTCATTCATTTATCTAGTCATAAGATTGTCAAGGTTGCTAATGGTCAAAAACTAAAAGTTGATCATCTAGGAGAAGTTGAACTCCTAGGCAAGAAAACCGAAGCTTTATATGTGCCAAAATTCAACTCTAACCTCATGTCCATTAGCAAAATTACAAAGGACCATAATTGCAAAGCCACTTTTGATCCTAACCAAGTTATTTTTTAGGATCTCAAAACGAATCACTTGATTTGCAAGGGGTCTAGAAGGAACAACCTATATTTCTTAGATCAAGAAAATCAAGCTTTTGGAGTTCAAAGTCAAGTATCCTCTATATGGCATGCACGTCTAGGTAACCCGAGAGATTTAGCTTTGAAACGCCTATTTCCAAGTCAAAAAGTAGAAAATAGGTATTCTTGTATTCTTGGAAAACAAACTAGAGTGTATTATCCAATCTCAAATACAATATATGAAAATGCCTTTGAACTCATTCATACCGATGTGTGGACTTCACCCATAGAATCTCATAATGGCTTCAAATACTTTGTAACCTTCATTGACCACAAAACTAGATACACTTGGGTGTACTTATTAGTAGCCAAATCTGAAGTATTTGAGGCACTTAAGAGCTATTATAGATATGTAACCAAGCAATTTAATGCAAACATCAAAATCCTTAGATCAGATCATGGGGGGAAATATACTAGCCATGCATTTGAAAATTTTTTAGAAGAAAAAGAAATTATTCATCAAAAATCTTGTGTGTACACTCCTCAACAAAATGGAGTTGCCGAAAGAAAAAATAGACATTTACTAGAAACGGCTAGGGCTATGATGTTCACTCCAATGTACCTAAAAAGTTTTGGAGTGAAGCCATTAAAACCACTGCCCACCTTATAAACCTTATGCCCTCTCAAGTATTAGAAGGAAAATCCCCCTTAGAACTACTCCTAGGAAGAAAACCTAATATCTCACACTTAAGAGTTTTTGGGTGCATTTGTTATGTGCATGTACCAGAAAACTTTAGAAATAAACTAGATGAAAGGGGGAGAAAATGTGTATTTCTAGGATACTCTACCTTTGAAAAAGGATATAAATGTTATGATCCTCTAACCAAAAAGCTATACACATCCAAGGATGTGATATTTGTAGAAAGAGAACCTTATTTTGCAGGAAAAGAGGATCAAGAGCAAGCAAAGGAAAGAGGAGCTCAAGACCAATGGAATATAGTTCTTCCCTCAATCAAAGAACCTTCCCATCAAAATGAAGAAGGAGAACAACCAATCCAAGCTGAAAATGATCCAATTCAAGAAGAACCAACCTCATCTCATTCTGATCATGAATCTGTCCAAGAGGAAGGGGGAGACAACTTAGATCAAGGGCAAGTTATGGAGGAAGAAGAACAAAGTATTGAGGAGCCGCCTCCCCCTCCTCTTCGAAGATCAACAAGGCTTAGGCTCCCTCCTTCGGAATGGATCAGCAAAAGAGTGTTTTATAACTCAAAGGTGACATCTCATCCCATTTCTCAATATTATTCGATTGCTAACATGTCTTGTAGCCATCAAAAATTCATCAAGAATTTAGACCTTCATCAAGAGCCCAGAACCTTTGAAGAAGCAAAACAACATCCCCAATGGATTCAAGCCATGAAAGATGAGCTAGAAGCCTTAGAAAGAAACGGAACTTGGGAGTTATCATCTCTTCCTAAAGGAAAAAGGGCGGTAGGATGCAAATGGGTCTATAAGATCAAGCACAAAAGCGATGGAAGCATCGATAGACACAAAGCTAGATTAGTAGCTAAGGGCTTCACTCAAGCTTATGGAGTAGACTACAAGGAAACTTATGCTCCGGTGGCCAAGATGAACACAATTCGAGTCTTGATGTCCCTTGCAATCAATCACTCTTGGCCAATGTTTCAAATGGACGTAGCCAATGCTTTTCTTCAAGGTGATCTAGAAGAATAAGTATACATGGAGACTCCGCCGGGCTTTTTTCACCAACTCAACAAAGTTTGCAAACTTAGGAAAGCAATCTATGGTCTCAAACAATCTCCAAGAGCTTGGTATGCCAAACTTAGCTCAACTCTTCTTGATCATGATTTCAAAAAATGCAATAGTGATACTTCTCTCTTCATCAAAAAACTAGATGAAAAAATCATTATAGTGTTAGTTTATGTAGATGATATAATCATAACCGGCAATGATTTAAACTTAATCAACCAAGTGAGAAGTTTCTTACAAACAAAATTTGATATTAAGGACTTAGGGAAACTAAAGTACTTCTTAGGGATAGAACTTGCCTATTGTCCAAATGGGCTTGTTCTATCACAAAGGAAGTATGTGCTTGATCTCTTGCAGGAATCCGGGAAGTTAGGTGCCAAGCCCGCTTGTAGTCCCATTAGCTCCTCTAGTAGTCTCAAGAATGATGATGAAGATTATGAGGATGAAGCAAGATATCAAAGGCTCGTAGGGAAATTGATCTACCTCACTATAACGAGACCAGACATCTCCTTTGCCGTGAGTCAAGTTAGCCAACATATGCACAAGCCCAAAAGGAAGCATTGGAGAGCTACCGAAAGAATTCTTCACTACCTAAAGGGCACACCGGGCATGGGAATTTGGATGAAAAGGAACAATAACTCTCAAATCATAGGGTATTGTGATGTGGATTGGGCCGGAGACTCAGAGGATAGACGATCAACCACGGGGTATTGCATGTTTGTTGGAGGAAATTTAGTAGCTTGGAAAAGCAAGAAACAACATGTGGTATCAAGATCAAGTGTCGAAGCCGAATATAGAGCCATGGCGGCCGCATCAAGTGAAATAGTCTGGCTAAAGGCTCTAATTGAAGAATTAGGGTTCTCCGTTCCTACTCCAATCCAACTCCATTGTGACAATCAATCGGCAATTCACATAGCCTCAAATCCGGTTTTTCATGAGAGAACAAAACACATTGAGGTGGATTGTCACTTTGTGAGACAAAAATTTGAAGAAAAGCTCATCACTCCAAGCTTCACAAGAAGTGATGATCAAGTAGCCGACATCTTCACCAAACCGGGAACCGCCAATCACATTCACAAAAATATGGTCAAGTTGGGCGTTATAGATACATACACACCCAACTTGAGGGGGAGTGTTGAAATGAGGCATAATTGAGCTCATTAGCACTCCCTTCAAGATGCCCTAACTAGGAGTTTTTTAAATAATTCTAAGGAGGTCTAATCTTAGCCTATGTAAAGGTCCTTCTCTAAGCCCATTTGTAAACCCATTTGTAAGGCCCAATATGGGCCATCCAATCCTCAACAGCTGGGCCTTAATTGGCCCAGCCCAGCCCACTCAAAGTGGGGGCATCAGCCCCCAACGGCTAGTAGAGAACTAGCCGTTTGGGGACTGCCCAACGGCTAGTTCTCACTAGCCGTTGGGGGCAGCAGCTAGGAGAGGGCAATGCCCTCTCCTCTCTCTCATTTCTCTCCTTCTTTACCTCCCCTTCTCCTTCTCTATAAATAGGGTAGGTAGTTGTGCTTAAATGGTATGAAAAATATGCCTTCATTACATGTAAACTCTCTTTGATCTCTCAATAAAAGTCTTGAAGTTTATTTCTTCATTTCTTAGTTTGTTATCTTTGAATTTCATCACTCAGGTAAGAGTTGGTCGGTAGCTTCTACCTTCTTTATCACTAGATTGCCTGGTTTGAACATTTGACTTCTGACTCATCAATTGTAGTACTGCTTCATTTATTGCTGATATGCAACCATTCAAGTCGATACAGATTCTCGTTGTTGAAAACAAGAACTACTCAACTTTCTTGTACAGCCATTAAGTTAAGGTTCTCATAAGGATCCTAAAATTGTCCTAAGTCCAAGCCCATTTGCTGGTCCAGAAGATGTCCCATTAGGCCCACTTAAAGGTGACTTCAAGAGCATGAAAAGAAGTCCTAAATCAAGACAAGAGGGACTGCTCAAGAGATCAAAATGAAGCTCCAAAAGGTTGGTACAAGATGCTATCCAGATTATCCAATGAACTAGTCCCAATCCAAGTCAAGTGGCAAGCTCAATTCAAGGCAATCCAAGGTCCAGCCAATGAGGGTTTTTTAGTCCATAAAATACCTATATTAAAGCCCTAAAATGTGGCCCAAAAAGGCCCTTAAAAGGGCTCAAACGGCTAGTTCAAATGAACTAGCCGTTGGACTGTATAACAGCCATAAATATGGCTGTTATACAGTCCATTGGGGATAGGAATCTGTCTTCCTGTCCCCCCACGTCTCTATGAGCATTTCCCCCCTTTAATGCACTCTTTTATCTCTATAAATAGCCTATAGAACTCCTCTTGTAAACCATGAACAAATGCTCTCAAGTTGTGTTCAAATTCTCTCAATAACATCAATGAAGTTCTAAATTATTATTCAGAATTCTTTGTTCATTTGTTTTGCACAATTCAACATGGTATCAGAGCAGGGAATGCTCCATCTTCTTAACTCCATAGATCACTCAAATTGGGTGGATCTCATACAAAAATTGCAAAACTTATGTGATGACTTAAGTCTTATTTTGAAAGAGCCATTTGGAGCCTTCAAATTTCTGGAGTTATGGAGGAAGTTACATTAAGACACCTCCAATATAAAAGCACTTCCACATTATGAAGAAATGAAGGCTACCATTCAGCAAATGAAGGCATTCAAAATATCACAAAAACAAGGTAAAATTCCGTATGAAGGGAATGTCTTTACTACCACAATGGAGCAGCGACAAAATGCATCCATTTCCTCCAAATCTGGCTTCCAAGCTGACACACACTATGAAGATCCTTTATTATCAATAGGAGCCAAATGTGATGAACTCCAAATTAAGCTAAATGAATGCATAAAGGATCTACAGCAGTCGGTTCAAAAGGGAACGCAAATCTCTCAAGTGCTGCCCAAAATTTACTCACAAGCAAAGGATCAAAATGAAGCCTCTATGATGGCCGAATGTACTGGTCTCCAACCAAAGACTAATAATTGTTTAAAGGGACTTCAAGATGATGTTCAACAAAGAAGATCCTATGCTTCTGTTGTGGCTGGATATGCTGGAGCCTCTCAAGATATTTCGGATTTTCACTTGAAGAGGCCTCAACTATCAGCGCACATGAATGGTAATAACCAAAACCTTATCCCTTCTTCAAATTCTGAGAAATTCCTTATAGATTCAGGTACGGATCATCACATGATTAGGGATAAGAGAAAGATCAAACATTTTAAAAGGCTCCCCAATCGAAAGATTGTGCGTGTTGCTAATGGACAAGATCTAGAAGTAAAACAAATAGGGGAAGTTGAAATTTTTGGAAAACCTACAAATGCATTGTATGTTCCTCAACTTACTTCTGATCTTTTGTCTATTAGCAAAATTACAAAGGACCATGGATGTAGGCTCACCTTTAATCCAGACATGGTTACATTTAATAATCTAAAAACAAATAACTTGATTGGCAAGGGTACTCATGTAACACCGACATTTCGGTGTTCGTATTAGTATACTATTCATGAAAATAAATAAAATATTTCTCCGTTTATATATTGAGAGAGAGAATTTTTAAATTTTATTGATTTTCGATTTTGAGGTATGTAATTTGAAATTTTTGAGATATTTAAAATATCCGTATTTTCGATTTGTAAAAAAAGTGAGTATGAAAAATACATAGATGATTTTTTTATTTATTTATTCATTTATTTATTTATACATTACTCATTTAAATTTTTAGATTTATTTACAAAAAGAAATATAATAATAATAATAATAATAATAATAATAATAATAATTATAAAAAAAAAAAAAAAGAAAAAGAAAAAAAAATTGAAATTAGGGCTTAGCCCTAATTTCCTTCACTTTTCTCTCTCTCTCTCTCTCTCTCTCTCCCCTTTCCTCTCTCTCCCGCGGCCATTCCTTCCCACTCCGCCGCCTCCACTGCGGTGCTTCTTCTTCCGCCGCCGTAGACGGCCAGCAAGACCCACCTTCTCTCTCAGCTACTCTCTCCCTCTCCTTCCCACACTCGGTTCTATCTCTCTCATTCTCTCTCTCGGTTTCTCTCTCTAACCCGCGAGCTCTCTTTCTCCCTCTCGCGGATTCTCCACCACCGCGGCCACCGCGAGCCACCGCGGTCGCCACCGCGAGCTTGTCCCGCACCATCTCTCTCTCACTATCTCCCTCAGTCTCTCTTGCTCTGCTCCCTCTCCTGCTCGCGCGCACGACTGCGCGCGGTGCTGCTCGCGCGACCGCGCGCGATTGCTCGCGCCTGTCCCTGCCTCAGCGCGCAACTACGCGCGAGACAGCCCCCTCCTGCGCGCGCCAGCACGCGATCGTCCCCTTCTGCGCGCGCGCAGCGCGCGACAGCCCATGTCCAGCCGTGCAGCGCGATGGCTCCAGCGCGCTAGCCCTGCGCGTGTGACAGCTCCTGCGCACGCGGCTGCAGTGCCCTTTCCTTGCTCGCACGCTCGTGTGCCTTCTGCACTCATCTTCTGCGCAGGTGAGGATAAATTCCTAGCCCTAATTTTAGGGTTTTGAATTTTCTGAGTAATTAGGGTTAATTGCTAACATTTGCTCCGAAATTGAAACCGTTACAGGTTGAGCTTGAAACTATTGGCGACTAAAAGCTAGGTCTGCAAACCGAGAAACCCTAGGTTGATCTTGTTGGAGACTCGAGGAGTCGAGTTTGGTTTGATTGTGGAAATAGGGAGTGACCACCCTCCCTAGAATGTGAGTGGGACTTGACATCTACTTTTAATTGATACCGTGTTTTAAAAAGCTTTCAAATGCATAATTTAAAATGGTATGATTGACCTATTTCCCTGGATTTATAAAAATGTTTTGTGATATATGGAGTGTCCCAACTTATTTATATCGATATGCATCCATGATTTTGAAACTTGATGATTGTGCCACACTTTGATATATCCACATGATTTTATACTTCCTTTGCATGATGGCACATGATTTTGACATGTTATGACTTGAGATTTGGCTTGAGATATGTGATTTGGGCTGGATGCCCCTATGGATACTGTGATGATGATGATATGCTTCCTATGGCATTCCGTAGCTACGAAGGACATTTGGTAGAGGCACCCGTTGTGCCCGGATACGCCTCTGCAGGGGGTATCCGCCAGATTGTCATACATATTGTACGGACAGTCGTCGGTTGAACCACTTCGGGGAGGACCTTGGTAGGTCTAGCACCGGCGGGTTTCCATACACGCTTGATCCTTGATACGTGTGCGATATATATATACAGGCTAGTTGGAGTAGTCTCGCGCGGGCGTTGGGGTGGAGAGCCTTATTTTATTACTTGCACTGTGAAAACCCCCAACGTTGCCCGTCCTTGGCCATGGTTGGCCTTTGCCGGGATATTTTCGGCCGGCTCTACATGATATGATGGACATGCATAATGGATGCATATTTGATTTGATACGTATGCCGTGAATGATTTATTGAGATGTCATAATATTTTTGCATACCATGGATTTATTGGGACATAATTTTGACACTCCTAATTCACCCAAAAATTAATTGTAGCATGTCATCCCCCCGACTTGCTGAGTACCAACCCCCCCTCTCTACGGTACTCACCCCTCACATTCCCCTCCTACGGTGTAGACTCGGTCCCGAGAGATTTGTGCGCATTATTGTATTGGACATTCTTTGGAGACTACTGGGCCGGGGTATGACTACCCGCTATTCCGCTGTGTATTGATGTTATTGTATCATTTTGAGAAAGTTAGGATGACCATTGTATTTGTTTAAATGGGGATGACTGTATAAATTATGTATATTTATTTCGAAACTCTCGTATTTCATTTGCATTGAGGCGATTGTATGTATTAGAATGTTACTTGGGAAATTTGTTATACATTTGTATAAAATTTAGGTCCGCTCGGTGTGGCGGCTGCTCATGCTCTAGTTGGGCATGACAGTAGAGGTCTGTGGCTAAGAATGTTGGTGATTTATAGCCTTGCATTGTTCTGAATGTCGGTTTTGGGAGTCGTTGGTTTTGGAGAGGCCGGGATGGCCATTTGATTTATTTTCAGATTGATTTTGAATTATACAGGTTTATACAGGTTATTTGTACATTGGGAGACCTCCGATTTATGGGGAGGTTCTGCCCGATTTTCTGTAGGAATACAGCCGGCATTCAGGGCAACGGGCGACTGTTCACGATTTCCGGTTCGGGGCGTGACAACTCAAACGGGAGGCCTATATTACTTAGATCAAGAGCACAATGCATACACTGTCCACATGAATGATGATGCTTCACTTTGGCATGTAAGATTAGGACATCTAAATTACAAGGCATTGAAACTTCTTCTCCCTAAATTGAGCATTGAAAACAAGCCTTGTGAAGCATGTATATTAGGAAAAGAAACTAGGACTTCTTACCCTAATTCAGAAACCAAGTATAATTCTCCCTTTGAACTTGTGCATTCTGACATTTGGACTTCTCCTATTATATCACATCTAGGATACAAATACTTCATCTCATTTATTGACCAAAAAATAAGGTACACATGGATATATCTTTTGCATTCAAAGGATCAAGCATTTGAGGCACTTAAAAGTTATTTCAAGTATGTAACAAACTTGTACAATGCCAAAATCAAGGTCCTTAGAACAGATCATGGTGGAGAGTACACAAGTAACAAATTTGAAGAGTTCCTAAAAGATAATGGGATCCTTCATCAAATGTCATGTGTCTACACACCCCAACAAAATGGGGTAGCAGAAAGGAAAAATAGACATATATTAGAGACCGCAAGAGCTATGATGATTCATGCCAATGTCCCAAAGAAGTTTTGGTGTGATGCGGTTAGGACCGCGGTCCATGTAATGAATTTAATGCCCACTGAAGTTTTAAAAGGCCTATCTCCATTAGAAGTCCTCTTGGGAAGAAAAACAAAAATCTCACATCTTAGAGTTTTTGGGTGTACATGTTATATCCATATCCCCTCACAATTTAGAAACAAACTAGATCATAGAGGTAGGAAATGCATATTTCTAGGATATGCAACATTTGAAAAAGGATATAGATGCTATAATCCAATAACTAACAAAACATACACTTCTAAAGATATGATATTTGTGAAAAATGAGTTTTTCTTTTCAGGAAAAGAGACACATGAAGCACCCAAGGAAAATGCTTCATCTAAAGATTCAGAATTTCTAATTCTACCATGCCAACCACCCACTCAAGTTGAAGAAAGAAATGACTCTCAAGACAATGAAGAAGAATCAAATACTTTGCTAGAGGAACCAGAATCCATCTTAGGGGGAGAACAACAAGTAATAGAAGAAAAAGCATCCGAACAAGCTATGGAAGAATCAGATGCTCCTCCACCTCCTCTTAGAAGATCAACAAGATTAAGACTCCCACCATCTGAATGGATTAACCGAAGAGTTTTTTACAACTCTAAGGTAACATCACATCCGATTTCTAATTATTACACTATATCTAATGTCTCTTTGCACCACCAAGCATTCTTGAGTGGAATTGACAAAGAACAGGAACCGAGATCATTTGAAGAAGCTAAGAAAGATCCTAGATGGAGACAAGCTATGAAAGAGGAACTAGAAGCACTCACCAAGAATGGAACTTGGGAGGTTACAAATCTGCCCAAAAATAAAAGAGCAGTCGGATACAAGTTGGTGTATAAGATCAAACACAAAAGCGATGGATCAATTGACCGCTTCAAAGCTAGATTAGTAGCAAAGGGATTTACCCAAGCATATGGCATAGACTATAAGGAAACATATGCACCGGTTGCAAAAATGAACACAATAAGAGTTCTAATTTCTTTGGCTGTAAATCAAGGATGGAGTATGTATCAAATGGATGTTGCAAATGCATTCCTCCAAGGGGATCTTGAGGAAGAAGTCTATATGAAATTACCTCAAGGATTCCAGCACCATGAAGGCAAAGTGTGTAGACTTCGCAAGGCTATCTATGGATTAAAACAGTCTCCTAGAGCATGGTATGCCAAATTAAGTCATACTTTCCTTTGTTATGGATTTATAAAATGCACTAGTGATTCATCTCTTTTTGTTAGGAAGGATAGTGGAAAAATCACCATTGCTCTAGTTTATGTAGATGATATCATTATCACTGGAAATGACACACACCACATTGACTCTCTTAGAAATTTCTTGAAATCAAGATTTGAAATCAAAGACTTAGGAAAATTAAAATATTTTCTAGGAATTGAGTTAGCTTATTGTCCTAACGGGGTAGTACTATCCCAAAGAAAGTATACTTTTGAGTTGTTGCAGGAAACAGGGAAGTTAGGAACAAAACCAGCTTGCACTCCAATTGCCACCTCCGGATCCTTTGATTATGATGAGCCATATAAGAATATAGAAGAATATCAAAGACTTGTAGGAAGACTAATCTACTTGACAATCACTAGACCAGACATTGCTTATGCTGTGAGCAGAATTAGCCAACACATGCATGCTCCAAAGAAGCAACATTGGAGGGCTGCCGAAAGGGTGCTACACTACCTTAAAGGATCTCCCGGCTTAGGAGTATGGATGAAAAGAAATGGAAACACAGAAATTGAAGGTTATTGTGATGCCGATTGGGCGGGAGATACCTTGGATAGAAGATCCACTTCGGGCCATTGCATGTTTGTAGGTGGAAACTTGGTTGCATGGAAGAGCAAAAAACAAAAGGTGGTGTCTAGGTCAAGTGCGGAAGCAGAATATAGAGCAATGGCATCAGCTGCAAGTGAAATCATATGGCTTAAAGCCTTGATGGAGGAGCTTGGGTTTAAGGTTTCAACTCCAATCAAGCTCCATTGTGACAATCAGTCCGCTATTTATATCGCATCAAATCCAGTCTTTCATGAAAGGACCAAACACATAGAGGTCGATTGTCACTTTATTAGGCAAAAGGTGGAAGAAAGACTCATTGCCACTCCTTACATCAAAGGAGAAAAACAACTTGCGGATATCTTCACAAAAGGGGGAACCGCAACTCATCTTCATCAAATAATGGTCAAGTTAGGCACTATCGACATTTACGCGCCCAACTTGAGGGTGAGTGTTGAAAACAAGAACTACTCAACTTTCTTGTACAGCCATTAAGTTAAGGTTCTCATAAAGATCCTAAAATTGTCCTAAGTCCAAGCCCATGTGCTGGTCCAGAAGATGTCCCATTAGGCCCACTTAAAGGTGACTTCAAGAGCATGAAAAGAAGTCCTAAATCAAGACAAGAGGGACTGCTCAAGAGATCAAAATGAAGCTCCAAAAGGTTGGTACAAGATGCTGTCCAGATTGTCCAATGAACTAGTCCCAATCCAAGTCAAGTGGCAAGCTCAATTCAAGGCAGTCCAAGGTCCAGCCAATGAGGGTTTTTTAGTCCATAAAATACCTATATTAAAGCCCTAAAATGTGGCCCAAAAAGGCCCTTAAAAGGGCTCAAACGGCTAGTTCAAATGAACTAGCCGTTGGACTGTATAACAGCCATAAATATGGCTGTTATATAGTCCATTGGGGACAGGAATCTGTCTTCCTGTCCGCCCAACATCTCTATGAGCATTTCCCCCCTTTAATACACTCTTTTATCTCTATAAATAGCCTATAGAACTCCTCTTGTAAACCATGAACAAATGCTCTCAAGTTGTGTTCAAATTCTCTCAAGAACATCAATGAAGTTCTAAATTATTATTCAGAATTCTTTGTTCATTTGTTTTGCAAAATTCAACACCCGTAACTCGGGAAGTAGGTCTAGGCGTTCACGTAAGGCAAATTCATTCTGTTCAGAGTCATACTAGGTTACTCGAAGTGAGTGGATCCCGATCTCCACCGGTATGATAGCCTTACTTTTGTATGTTAGGCTGAATGGAGTTTCTCCGGTTGCCCTTCAGAGAGTGGTTTGGTACGACCAGAGGATGTCGTAGAGCTCATCTACCCATCGTCCTTTAACCTCATCTAGCATAGTCTTTAGCCCCTGAAGGATCGTTCTGTTGGTTATCTCAGCAAGTCTATTGGTTTGTGGATGACTAGCCGATGAGAATCGGTGGTCGATCTCTAACTTTGTGCAGAACTCTCAGAGGTTAGCATTGTCGAATTGTGATAAGGATGTGAAGTACGCTGAATTGAGTGACTATGTGAGTCCATATGAACAACTGAACCTTAGTTGCGGTTATCTGGGCTAGAGGTTCGGCCTTCACCCACTGGGTGAAATAATCGTTACCCACTATAAGAAATTTTCTCTATCCGGTAACTGGTGGGAATGGTCTGAGAATGTCCATTCAACATTGGGTAAACAGCTATGGGCCCACTATGGGGCTGAGCTTAGTGGAGGGTAATCGTGGGACCGAAGAAAATAGTTGGCACTTATCGCACTTTTTGACATAATTATTCGAATTGGTTTTCATGGTCGGCCAGTAGTACCCTTGTCGTAAGGCTTTATAGACTAGGCTTCGAGCCTTTAAGTGACTGCCTCATATCCCTTCACGGATCTCCCAAAAAACATAGTTTCCCTCTTTTGGGGTCAAGCATCTCAAGTACAGATGAGTAAAGGATTTTCGGTACAGTCTCCCGTCGATAATTGCTAATGGGTGGCCTTTTGCTTTAGTTTAGCTGCCTCCAGTGGCGAGTCAGGCAGTCTGTTGTCCCTCATATATGCTTCGATTGGGGTTTTTCTAACTAGGTGGCTGGTCTGTTAATAAGACCCTTTTAGGCTCATCGATGTTGGGGTATGATAGGCTTTTGATGTAGACTGTTCGACTAGAAGTAACTGAATCTGAGTTGGCCAATTTGGAAACCGTATCGACTCGTGCATTTTTTAAATGAGGGATTTGTTGAATATCGACTCTATCTAGTCCTGCCATCGTTTAACGTAACTTAGATATTTGGCCATAGTTTGGTCTTTATTCTCGTAGACCCCCTCAATTTGCTTGACTACCAGTTGACTGTTGGTGAATATCCGAACACTTTGGACTCCTATGTTGGCTGCGATTCGGAGTCCCATCAACAAGGCTTCGTACTCTGTTTGGTTGTTGGTAGGTCTAAAGTCAAAATGGAGGGTTGTTCGGACCCATCAGTATGAGGCCAGCGCCACTACCCAAAGAGTTTGATGATTCATTGACATGTATGGTCCAATTTGGTAATGACCATTTGTTAGGGCCACTAGTAAACTCGAGTTCGACTACAACAGGGAGGGTGCATTCGAGGATGAAGTTGGTTAAGGCTTGGCCTTTGATTATAGGTCGAGACTGATATTAGATGCCGAATTAACCTATTTCAACACTTCATTTGATTAAACAGCCAAAGGTGTCTCTCTTTTAAAAGATTTATTTCAACGGTTGGTCGGTAAGTACCACGATAGTATGGGCTTGCAAGTATGGCCAAAGGCGTATGGCCAAAATGACCAGTGCGTATTCTATCTTCTCGATCGGTCGATAATTGACTTCAACTTCTTTGAGTATCCAATTGATGTAATAGATTGGCTTTAGGAATCGGTTGAGAGAGTAGAGAATGAGTCATAAGGTACTCCTTGAGCTATTCAAAGGCCATTTGGCACTCGGTTGTCCACACGAACCGTTGAGATCTCTTCAGAGCGTTGAAAATAGGTTTGTATTTTTCTCTGAATTTTGACATGAATCGGCTTAGAGCTGTCATCTGACCAGTAAGATGCTACACCTCCTTCGATGTTTGAGGGGGAGACATGTCTAGAATAGCCTATATCTTCTTTGGATTTGTCTCGATCCTGCGATTGGTGATCATAAAGCCCAAGAATTTGCCCAACGCGATACCAAATGTACACTTGGCAGCATTCAATCGTATGTTGTAACGTTCGAGTATCTGAAAGGCCTCTTCAAGGTTAGCAACATGAGTCTCAGTTTGGTGCTTTTTACGAGCATGCCATCTACGTATGCTTCTACATTTCGGCTGACCTAATTTTTAAAGACTTCGTTGACCAACTATTGGAAGGTTGCTCTTGTATTCTGTGGACCAAAAAGCATGACTTGATAACAGTATGTATCGAATTCAGTGATGAAACTCATATTCTCTTCGTCCTTAGGTGTCATTCGTATCTGATTATACCCCGAGAAGGCATCCATGAAACTTAAGAGTTGATGATCTGAAGAATTGTCCACCAATTTATTGATATTTGGGAGATGGTAACTATCTTTTGGACTGCCTTATTGAGCTCCGTGAAGTCCATACACATCCTTCACTTACCGTTGGCTTTCTTCACCATGACCACGTTGGTTAGCCATTCGGGATACTTGACTTCACAGATAAATCTGGCGGTTAGTAGTTTTGGATTTCTTCTTGAATGGATCGCTGACGTTCAAGAGCAAACACCCTCTTCTTATGTTTGACCAACTTATAGCCAGAGTTTACAGTTAAGTTGTGAACGATGACCGACGAGTCGATGTCGAGCATGTCTTCGGGAAACCAAGCGGAAATTCTAGAATGTCGTCATAGGCAATTGACAATTGCCTCTCACAAAGATGCAGACAGGCTAGCTCCAATTTGAATAGTTCGAGTAGGATCATCGGTTAGAGGAATTTCAATCATCTCTTCTCCTGGTTCTGGTTTGTTCTTTGGTTTGATGTTACCTCTGAGTTCTAGGGTATCAATCGGAAAGTTCCCCTGCCCATCTCAGTAAACGAAGAGGGCATAGGGTTCGGAATCACTCCAAATAGTAGTGACCCATTCTAATGTTTTAAACTTCATCTTCATATGTCTAGTATTGGGTTAGGCTTCCAGCTCGTCTAGACTTGGTTGGCCAAGAATGACGTTTTACGGTGAGAATAATTTCACCACATGAAAGGTGTCTTTGACGATCGCGTGGTTAGGGGGAGTCCCCAAAGTCACGGTAAGGGAGATAATTCTCTCTGGATTCAGTTGGGGGCCGAAAATGTAATGCGTTGAAGCTCGTCCGTTGGAAAGTGTCTAAGTAAGGATGTCACAATCCACACCTTTGTTGACGAGGACCCTCTTTGCTGTATGAGATTCTATTTTGATAGTAATGACTAGAGGATCGTTGCGACTAGGGTCAACTCCGATTAGGTCATATCCGATGATTATCCTTTTTCTCTTGACTGTAGTCATGCTTTGTTTGATGACAAAAGGTTGATGAAAAAGACTAGTGATTAGTTTGGTTCACACTGACGACACCAATCTATTGAAGGTAGACTTAGCTCCACAGATCTGGCTCCTTATGTGTCACGCCCCGATCCTCGGATTGACCACGCGACAACCGTCGCGTTGTCTCGGTACACGGGCAGAACCTCCCCATATATCAGGACTCCGCAAGGCTACACAATAGTACGACAAATCTTCCAATCCACAAATCCATCAAAGCAGAAAAATCATATATCAATACACATGCAAAGGATCCATCCGATCCGTCCCTATACACACAAGCACACATCAGCACACATTCGAGGGGGTTCCTGTACATGCACGCATGCATAATTGGTCATCCCAGCCATTCTAGAATTCAACAAATAAATCAAGGGATGCATCGGTCCATTTAACTCAAATCAGCACACACACAAGGCCAACTCGGCCAATCCAAATCACATGCACGCATCCGGCCATCCCGACCTTTCAAAGATCAAATAAAGTCCAAATGTCCTATTTAAACAATAAGTTTTTACCAACAAATGAAATTTAAAAGAAAATGAACAAGTTATATCATAACCGATGTAAGGATTCCATCAATACTTGCTCCTATATATGAAACAAATATCAATTAAATCCATACCAAAAATTATACAAGTTTCCCTTCCATGGATTTCAGATCGCATCAAAATAAAACCTGCATTGCTTGGATACCTAACGAGTCAGCAGGAAAGTCCTTCCCAAGCTCCAATTGCTGTCACAAACCTAAAGTTCCTCTGAAAGGTTTAAAAGAGAGGGGTGAGTATTGAGAAATACTCAGTGAGTGGAGTGCAATGGTATGCAGCATATAAATGAGGGGTGATGGTGGTCATGCCAAATACATGTATCAAATGTAATTTAATACAATAAAGAAATTTATTTATATAAAATCATTCACATCAAACCACTATGACTCATATAATCAAATCAAACAGTCCAAATTCATTTTTTTATAATTTTGGGGTGTGCCAAAAACATTATCCCACCAATGACCATTAGCAGGATCCGTCAAAGGATTTTCTACGATTTTTACATAAAACTCCCATTCCCCTTTGGTGTTGGCGCAGAACTTTTTTCGTGGGGTGCTACCACGTCATCGTCCAACTTGGGTGGCTCTCCATCTCGCGCCACTTCCAAGTCTCTAATGTAATCACAAGTTAGCCCAAACCACGCCGCCCCAACGAACCGGTCCGTAGCAAGACTCAGACTATAGTCTTTTTCCAGCACCATATTACCATAATCAATACCAAAATCAATTCATGCTCAATGTATAAAATAGAGCAATATTTCACAATTCATATGTGTATACAAACGTAACATGGTGCAAACAAATCAATATTCAACTCACGAGCCATGGATTTATCACAAAACTCATGTCAGGCTCACCATAATCACAAAATCTTATAAATTCATTTCAAAATTCATTTCAAAATCAAATTTGCAAATCGAATTTAAAATCATTTACTCATTCATATGATACATAACCATCCATTCACCTCTAGGGAGGGTATTCACTCCCTATTTCTACAATTAATCCAAAATGACTCCTTTCAAGTCTCCAAAAGGTTAACCTAATCAAATCATCACAATTTATCATCAAATAAAGCCCCATTAAAGGATTTTTCAAATTTTCTCCTATTTAATATAATCTTAATTTACACAGTCACCTTTCAAGATTCTCGTTTCAGCAAATCTATGATTATTTGGCTCACCAATGACTTTAATTCCTAATATTTCTCAAATTTTCAATTTTCTCCCGAATTTACATAACCCTAATTTAATTCATGCCCATTTCAATTCAAACTCCAAGGAAAGCTATTCAAATCAATCAAACAAAACTCTATTATCATCTAACACATCCTATCATACTAGACAGTCTAATTTATATAAAATTCTAGACCTAACCTTAATAATTTCATACAAAATTTCAGGAAAATACATTTTCTTCGAATCTAACACATTTTCAGAATATATATACATGTAATCTCAACCTAAATTCGACAAAAACAGTTTGAATGTTGAAGGGATTGAAATTCCCTCACCTAAGGTTTTTTGCAGTTCGCAATTCTCGTCCGAATGTCTTCTCAGTTCATTCCGAGACCTGTAATGCTACCAATTCGAAGTAAGGTTTAGTAATTTAAACTTATTTACTAAGGAAATTCGAAACTCTAGAGTTAGGGTTAGGAACCAATCCTTTCCTATGCAGAGAGGTGTGTGTAGGCTCGACCTAGGGCTGTCAAAGGATCCAATGGCCGCTGCTTTGATCGTTGGCAGAAGGGGGTGCTCACAGCGAGCACTGTGCGAGCGAGTAGAGGAGGGGGAGAGCAAGAGCTCTGCTGTCACGCGTGAGAGAGAGGAAGAGAAGCTCCATTTGCCCATGGGAGAGAGAAATGATAGAGAGGGAGAGAAACAGTGAGAGGACGGGTAACCGCTTGCGGTGGTTGGAGGCGGAGAGAGCGGCGGAGCAAATCAAGAGAGAATTGAAAGAGACAATGAGTTTTGAAATAAGAGAGAGAGAGACAGAGAGATGGTGAGAGATGAGATGTTACGATAGTGGTCGCATGCGGTGGTCGAGGAGCCACCGTGAGCGACAGATAGAGCGATGGAAGAGAGGGAGACGAAGAGAGAAATCGCGAGAGGGAGAGAGAGCAGGGAGTGAGAGAGAGGGATTAGGGCTTTCAGCCCTAATTGAATTGGGGAAAGAGGGGACGCGGCATTTTGGGTCAAAACGTTGCGTCTCTCCTCTTTCCTTTTTTTTTTTTTATTTTTATTATTTTTTATATATATATTTTTTATAACTAAATATAAATATATAACTATATATTTATACTCTCATTATATCCAAACTCTAAATTTACCAACAATAGTACGAATTTGCAACACGGGCATTTCAATTATACCAAAAAATTCCAATTTAATATCAAAAAATCGAAAATCAATAAAATTTAAAAAATTTTCTTTTATAATTACCAAAATTTTTCACATAACATCTCTAACACCAAATTTTCGGTATTACATTGCGACTCGAACGGGTGCTTGATTAAGAGGTTTGAAACTTGCAAAAAACCGTCGGAGGGTATTCCGGCGGGGGAGACTCTAAAATTCAAGTCAGAAAAAGTAGTTTTTGAAAGGAAAAACAATCTGAGAGATAAAAGGAGGACGGATCTCCCTATGGTTTTTTGTGTGTTCTTGTAGAGTTAAGAGGACTTACCTGACTCGATGTATTGAAGATTCTTATATGAAGCGCCGTAAGGGACGTGAACATTTGGGGTGTTATAATCCTAATTTCTTTATGAGGAGATCCGAAAATTTTGGATTTCAAATATAGAGATTCTAAATTGTTACCATTTAAGAAGTTTGATTATATGTGGAGATTTTTTCCTTTATCGATTAGATTCTCAAAGGTTTCCTTTTTTTATCGAATAGATATGTTTCGTATTAAAATAGAAAGTTTAATCAAAGTGAGATTCGGTTGAGGATTATCATCTAGAAGTCAAAGAACTCGATTCCTTTAGTATTCGAAGGTCGAATAGTAGGGATGGTCATTCAGTCTTATCAAATGCACTTGCTAGTCAGTTATATTGTCTGGATCGACATGTTCGTTGTCATGAAAAGCTGGGCCCTTCATGACCATGGATATTTATTTTGGGTATATGAATACCGCACCAAGTGTTATTTGAATCATGTCTCGTCAGAATAAAATGACATGTTATTATAATGAAAAGAAATCTTATTTTAAATTTAAAATGAGAAGGTGAATCTTATTTTTTCTTTTTCTATTCAAATAGCCTAATCTCTCTCTCTCTCTCTCTCTCTCTCTCTCTCTCTCTCCCTGAAACGTGGGACCACATTCGTGACTTTGCTCAGTTCTCGATTAGAAACGTAGGATAAAACGGGGAGAGAGAGAGAGAGAGGAATTTTCAAAAGGGTCAACTTGTGGGTGTGTGTTTTTGTATTTGTGTATTTGTGCTTTAATTCTATGCCATTCTATGGCTTTATATTAATTTCAAAGGAGATTGTTGAAGTATATTAAAATGTATATAAATTTACACAAAATTTATATTATTAAGATTTTTTTTTCCAAATTTCTTATTCGCTTCAAAAATTAACATTCAAGATATAAATTAATTAACAAATAAAATTTATAATTTGATCAAAGTAAATAATATTTAATATTATATATATTGATGGGACGTATTCCAAGACCTAGTCCAAAAGAGTCAATTCTCAAAAGGTCCACGAAAAGGAGGCCCGCTAATCAGTATCTAATGTCAACAACAACAATCTACCAAGGGGTTGTAACCACCCCGATCGATCTATCGAAAGGGCTTAGTCGCCCAGGTTTACCGAACGATAGGGTCTCAGCCGTCCCGATCAACCGATCATAACTCATCAAGCGGAGATGGTCACCTCGATCAATCGAACAAATGTCAGCCTTATAACCGGATGAGTCTCGAAAGACCCTTTATTAGTCGAGCAACCGAACGAAGGGCAGCACCCCTAGCGATTAAAAAAGGAAAGTCAGAACTCTCTTGATTTCAGCTTCTTATCTCGTAACAAGCAACTTCGAGATCTTTCAGATAAGGAAAGCATCTCTCCCAAAGAAGAAGGCTTCCCGATATAAAAGGATCGTGATCAATTCGTAATATTGACTTCCGAGATTTCCGATTCAGTTCGATAAGGAAAGTAGGGTTGAAGTTCCTCAGCGGCGCACAACTCTCACAGGTATAAGAGGTCTCAAAACCCTCGACATCAGGTACGCTCTCTAAGCCTAACACAGGGGGAACATTGATCAGGGGGAACCACTCTCCCTCGACTCTCAGTCTATTTTCTTCCAAACGAAAATCGCTATTTACTGACTTGAGCGTCGGAGTCTCCCCGTCGGAGCACCCTCCGGTGGTTTTTGCAGGTTTATTCACCATCAACGGCAACCGTTAGAGTCAACAAGGAGCTGGTGTCTGAGGAGCCAAAACCCACCTCCATCAGATTGGCGCCGTCTGTGGGAAACAGAGTAGAGAAGTTTTGATAATCATGCCTCCAAGGACTAAAGCTTCTTCTAGAGCCGCCCCTGCTGCAGAAGGGCACACCTCTACACCTGCCGAACCTGCCATTCCTCCAGTAACGAATCCTCTAATTCTCGATCCAGTGTCCCAACCGTCACATCCGGGGCTAATTCCGCGATATGCAAACCAAGAACAACAAGTCATGGCCCCAGAACCAGGACAAGCAGACCAGCCTCAAATGGAAAGATTGGTGTCTGGAATCCAAAGGATGAGTAAGTAGTTGGAAGGACTCAGTCGAGCCCTTGGGCCGAACAATCACTCATCTGCTGCGGAATCTGAATACTAACAACCCCCTGGACGAGAACTCCCGGAACCATCGGTGGCCTCACAATACGACCCCAAGGCCTAAAAAGGCAGATCGAACAGCTCGTGGCTGCTGAGCTAAAACGAGTAGGAGTAAAAGACAGGGAAGATCCCCAACGCCGAGAGATATCCTCCTACCTCCCATGGAGTGGTATGACGGGACAAACAACCCCCGTGACCATTCCGCTCATTTCATAAAGGTGATGGTCACTAGAGATCTCTCGGACGCCGTGATGTACAAGCATTTCCCTACCACTCTCAAGGGTAATGCCCTAACCTGGTTTAATTCTCTTCCTCCGCTCAGTATCAAGAGTTTCGCACAACTCTGACAACAATTTGACGCCCACTTTGTAATCAGCTGAGGGACTAAATGGAAATCAACATCCCTTTTATCATTACACCAACGGAAAGAAGAATCTTTCAGAAACTTCATGGAGAGATTCAAATCAGAAATGTTGAAGGTCCCTGATCTGGACCATAATATTGCCTTGGCTGCGCTTTTAACGGGCCTACGCTCCTCTAATATGAAGGTCTCCATCACAAAGAAACCTTCAGCATCCATCCAAGAATTCTACTCTCGAGCAGAGAAATATATTGCTGCAGAAGAAGTAGAGGCATTCGATCAAAAAAAGGCCACCATAGTAAGAAAGAACGCAGCTGGTCGCCACGACCACGTTCTCCGAAAAGAGGCAGACCAGGAACTTTACCTTCGCAAAGGTTTAACATCTACACCCCACTGAGCGAAACCCCGAGCCGGGTTTTATATCAAATAAAGAACAAGTCATATGTCAGATGGCTCCCTCGTCCGGTGGAGGAAGATCCTAAAAGAGACAAGTCTAAATATTGTCACTTCCATGGGGACTACGGCCACATGACCGATGAGTGTAAAAGACTCAAGGACGAACTGGAATTCTTGGTCCGCAGCGAAAAACTACAGAAATTCATCAGCTTAGAAGGAAGAGATCTGCCTTCCCCAAACAGGCGTGACGCACTGAGGGAGAATGAGCTACTTCAAAGGCCAGATCCCAGACCACCGTGTTAGGAACCAGGAGGGGTGATCCTCCAAGTCCACTATGGAGATGACTGGCACGAGCCTTATGTTCCCGTTAGCATCTGTCCAACATATGATTCGGACTTCCCGGCACTCTTCCTTTAATAAAGGTTTCGATATTTATTACTACTCATTGACTACGTATGGCCCGGGGTGTTAAAATTTGGAATGCGGAAGCTAGGTTGGTTAAGCAAGGTTTTTGATGTTTGAGCAATGAAGAGAAGGCTTTGTGTTTATGTGGTTAAAGGTTGAAGAACAACAAAGAACACTAGATTTGTGAGAATAAACTCAAGTGTATTGCTTTGATGAACTATCAATTACAAGACATTTTTGTGTTGAGACAAAGCTCAAGAAAAATAAAGACAATGTAAGAGACTTTTGCTCTATTTTAAGACAAGTTTGAGACTATGCTCAATGGTATGTTGCTCTATCCCTTTGAGAGCTATTTATAATGGAAGAGAGGGGCCTAAAATGATACAAAATGATGTCTAAAGCCAAAAGAGACGTTGGGCTTCAAAACCAAGGAATTCCAACAGCTAGAAAAACTAGCTGTTGGAATATGGACTGCCCAAACTGCCCCTGGTAGTTTGGACCCTTTTTCCTTAGATTTTTTTGGCTGTTTGGAGCCTTCAATTAGGCCCTTAATTGGACTAAATGTGCCCATTTTGCTGGGCTTTAAAAGCTCCCATAGTTGGTCCAAAAGCTCCCTTGAAATGAACTTGAACTTGAATTGAATTGGGCCATGTTCTTGTGAGCATTCTGGACAGATTGTTGGGCCAGTCTTTTGGTTCCGTTTTGGGCTGGCTATAGAGACATCTTGGACCTTGATTAGGGTTTCATTTGATGGTCTTGAAGTCTCTTTTAAGTGGGTCAAAGGTGGGCTGTAAATGGGCCTAATTCTGGGCCAATTTTCTGGGCAAATTTCTGTCTAGAAATTTGCCTATCTTTCTGCCCAAGTTTGGGAGCCTTCTTGGGTCATGGTATGCTTCATTTTGGAGCCATTTCTTTCTTCCTTTGTATGGACTTTTGATGTGTATTTGCTATCCAAGTTGTTGACGGATTAGGGCTATGTATTCGGGGGGCATCCAATCACACATCTCTCTAAATGCTCCATCGTCATCTTCATCTTCAACACTCCCCCTCAAGTCTGACGAATGGAAATCCATGGAGTCGAGACTTGGAGAGATGATATTGGAGGTGAGAACTTCTTGAGTTTGTTTGGCCTTCTTCTTCTTGTTCTTTTTCTTCTTTTTCTTCTTAGCCTTGTCTTCTTGCTCCCCCTCAATGACCTGAGCATTACAAGCTGTGAGCACTTGATTTGTTTGATGTGTTCCCCCTAGCTCCTCAATTGGAGCTTTGATAGGCAGACTCAGTGGTGCTTCATCACCTAATTCTGCAAAGTAAAGTTCATCTTGGGCAAATTTCATATCTTTCGACATGTATGCCGTGTTAGTCTTAGGATCATAGCAAATATATCCATTTTTTCTTGGTCCATATCCTAAGAATATACATCGCACTCCATTCATGTAGCAAACACACCCAAATCTTCTAAGATACGAAAGGTTTGGTTTGCTATTTCTAATGATCTCTAATGGAGATTTTTCATGAAATTCATAGTGTGGAATGCGATTGTATGTGTATGTGGCGGTGCTAATAGCATCACACCAATATTCATGTGTCAAGTGTGCATCATCTAATAATGATAGTGCCATTGAGTTTATGTCTTCCTCATTTATTTTGAGGTTTTCTTGACTCATGATTTCTAATGCTATGCCCTTTTGGTTTAAGAAGTTTTCAAAGCTTGGGCATATGTTATTTTTATCATCCGTTCTAAGTGTGTGAATTGATGCATTGTACACTTTAGTAACTAGATGATAGTACTTTTTAAATGCATTATGTGCTTGTGCCAAGTCTTTAAGCATATATACCCATGTATATCTAGAGTAATGATCAATGAATGATATGATAAACTTGTATCCTTCTCTAGACATGCAAGGGGTTTCTTTAATATGGCAATGCACATATTTAAAAGCATTTAAATTTGGATTGGAGCTTATACCTTTGATGGGCAGTTCACTCCTCCTTTGATCTGGCCTTGCTCCATTTGGCTTGAGGTTTGGATAAAGATCCCAACACCTTTCTTTGATGTGGCCTTTCTTTTTGCAATGGGGGCACACTTTTTCTGTATGTTCCTCCACCATTGCTTTGAAGCCGTAGACCTCCATTTGTGGTCGGCTTTCTTCCTCAAGCCTCATAGAGGTTTCAGCTCTTTGGATCATTCCTCTAACCTCCTCATAGGATGGTAGAGTTTCCCTTCTTAGGATTTTTTGGCGTACCTCCTTGAACGATTCTCCAAGAGACATGAGCAAGGCAAATGTCTTGTCTTCATTTCTCCTTTGTTGTAGAACATTGAGGTCCATTGAAAGTGGCCTCAAAGTCTCCATTTCTATCCATAACCGTTCAAGATCACCAAAGACTTGGGGTAGGGATTTGTCACCTCTTTGAAGATGTGAGATTTGTTGTTGAAGCTCAAAGACCCTTCCAAAGTTATGTTTGTTCCCATATAGCCCTTCAAGAGTGGACCATATAGATTTTGAATTTGGACAGCCCGCAATCATCATTTGGTGAGCTTTGTCCAATGAATTTTGCAACATCAAAAAGATGTAATCATCATTCTTCTTCCATTGCTCAAAATTGGAGTTGGATACATCAAGCGGCTAATTTTGGATATGCTCCAATGAATTGTAAAGATTCAAAAGCCTCAGCATAATTTCCACCCATTGTGGGTAATTTTCAGAAGTGAGTGGAAGAGAAACCCGCTCTGATACCATGTTAAAATTTGGAATGCGGAAGCTAGGTTGGTTAAGCAAGGTTTTGATGTTTGAGCAATGAAGAGAAGGCTTTGTGTTCATATGGTTAAAGGTTGAAGAACAACAAAGAACACTAGATTTGTGAAAATAAACTCAAGTGTATTTCTTTGATGAACTATCAATTACAAGACATTTTTGTGTTGAGACAAAGCTCAAGAAAAATAAAGACAATGTAAGAGACTTTTGCTCTATTTTAAGACAAGTTTGAGACTATGCTCAATGGTATGTTGCTCTATCCCTTTGAAAGCTATTTATAATGGAAGAGAGGGGCCTAAAATGATACAAAATGATGTCTAAAGCCAAAAGAGATGTTGGGCTTCAAAACCAAGGAATTCCAACAGCTAGAAAAACTAGCTGTTGGAATATGGACTGCCCAAATTACCCCTGGTAGTTTGGGCCCTTTTTCCTTAGATTTTTCTGGCTGTTTGGAGCCTTCAATTAGGCCCTTAATTGGACTAAATGTGCCCATTTTGCTGGGCTTTAAAAGCTCCCATAGCTGGTCTAAAAGCTCCCTTGAAATGAACTTGAACTTGAATTGAATTGGGCCTTGTTCTTGTGAGCATTCTGGACAGATTATTGGGCCAGTCTTTTGGTTTTGTTTTGGGCTGGCTATAGAGACATCTTGGACCTTTATTAGGGTTTCATTTGATGGTCTTGAAGTCTCTTTTAAGTGGGTCAAAGGTGGGCTGTAAATGGGCCTAATTTTGGGCCAATTTTCTGGGCAAATTTCTGTCCAGAAATTTGTCTATCTTTCTGCCCAAATTTGGGCAGCCTTCTTGGGTCATGGTATGCTTCATTTTGGAGCCATTCCTTTCTTCCTTTGTATATGGACTTTTGATGTGTATTTTCTATCCAAGTTGTTGACGGATTAGGGCTATGTATTCGGGGGGCATCCAATCACACATCTTTCTAAATGCTCCATCGTCATCTTCATCTTCAACACGGGGCTTCAAATTACCTTCAAAGATGGAACTCCCCGAACGGGCAAACACGACCCTAATTTCTAAAGTCTCTAGTCGACCGAAGGGCCTCAGCTGCCCAGATCTTCCGAACAAATGTGTCGCTAATATGGGATAGAACTCCCCGAACGGGTAGACATGGCCATAATTCCTAAAATCTCTAATCGACCGAAGGGCCTCAGCCGCCCAGATCTTCCAAACGAATGTGTCGCTAATATGAGATAGAACTCCCTGAATGGGCGGACACAACCCTAATTCCTAAAGTCTTTAATCGACCAAAGGGTCTCAGCTGCCCAGATCTTTCAAATGAATGTGTCGCTAATATGGGATGAAACTCTCCGAACGGGCAGACACGGCCCTAATTCCTAAAGTCTCTAATCGACCGAAGGGCCTCAGCCACCTAGATCTTTTGAACGAATGTGTCCCTAATATGGGATGGAACTCCCCGAACGGGCGGACATAGCCCTAATTCCTAATGTCTCTAATCGATCGAAGGGTTTCAGCCGCCCATGTTAAAATTTGGAATGCGGAAGCTAGGTTGGTGAGCTAGGGTTTTGATGTTTGAGCAAGGAAGAGAAGACTTGGTGTTTGTGTATTTGGATGTGTTGATGAACAACAAAGAAAGAGCACTTGAATTTGTGAGAATAAACTCAAAATATTGTATTGATGAACTATCAATTACAAGTGTGTTGAGACAAAGCTCAAGAATACAAAGAGACTTTTTGGAGACTATGCTCTATTCTATTCTAAGTTTGAGACTATGCTCAAAGGTGTTCTTCTTCCATCACTTTGCTCCCTATTTATAGAGATTATTACATGTTAAAAAGAGGAAATAGACCACCAAAGCCCAATAGAACCGTTGGGGGACAAAGGGGACAGATTTGTCCCCAAAACAATCGTTGACCATATTTTTGGCTGTTATACAGTCCAACGGCTAGTTCTTTTGAACTAGCTGTTGGGGCCTTGGATTAAGCCCTTTTATGGGCTACAATATGCCCAAGATGTTGGGCTAAAACACCCTTAAGGACTGGACCAAATGCAGCTCACAAATAGGCTTGAACCTTGAACCAAAATGGACTTGGATCTTGAAGTAATCTGGACAGCATCTTGGGTCTGTCTTCTTGGCTTTATTTGGGCCTCCTATGAAGTCCATCTTGGCTTGGATTAGGGCTTCTTTCCATGCTTTTGAAGTGACCTTTAAGTGAGCCTAAGATGGGCTTCATTAGGTGGGCACAATGGGCAGAATTCTGGGCTTCTTTCTAACCCATTTTGATCTTCAATTTGTAACATTTCTTTATTCCATTGTTTGCATAATATTTTGTCGAATTAGTGCAATGTATTCGGGGGGCATCCACTCACACATTTCTATGAATGCTTCATCTTCTTCTTCATCTTCAACAGCCCAGATCTTCTGAACAAATATATCGCTAATATGGGATGAAACTCCCTGAATGGGAGGACACGACCCTAATTCCTGAAGTCTCTAATCGACCGAAGGGTTTCAACCGCCCAGATCTTCTGAACAAATGTATCGCTCCCCGAACGATCGATCAAGGCCTTGATTTCTGAAGACTTTAATCGATCGGAAGGCCTCAGTCGCCCGGACCTATCAAGGAAGCATCTCTGAATCAATCTTCTAAGGACAGACCAAATCAACCTTGGTTCCAAGAGCTTTTAGTAACGCTCTAGAACGAACGCATCATCAGAGGAGATTCCCCCGACCATGCTCGACTAGCAAAATATGGGAAATTCTTTGGTGGTTTTACGTCTCAATAAATCAGGGGGTACAAAATCTTCATTCCACAAAATTACAAAAGGGTAGAAGGGACACAAGAAACAGCAAGAGTAGAATTCGAATCCATCGATCCCTCAAGCGGGGGTAGTGCTTTGTACCGACCAATCTCTCGGAGAATCTCTTCGGCACATTTTAGGCGCTCATACAACTTACGTTGAGAAAGTTGTAAGGCGACAACATCCCTAGCAACAGAAGCCTTGAGATCAGCTATCTCCTGTTCAGCCTTTCGAAGGGATTCTTCTTGTAAACGGGCTAACGTGTCAGCAGCTGTTAATCGTGCATTACGAGTGCATGCCTCTGTTTCCAATTCCTTGCAACGAGCTTGAACCAAGATGAGGTTTTCCCGAAGGCGCTCGATCTGCTTGTCTTTCACCTCTCCAATGGTCTTCTCCTGGTTCTCCAAAGCGTCATTCAGAGCTAACACTTGGTCGCTTATACAAGAAAATTGCTCATCTCGCTTAGCTTTCGACCTTCTCTGAAGCTCAACTAGGGCAGAAGTCTGGGAAAAAAGACACAATAGTCAAAGTCATAAGATATTAAAGATATAACTTCGACTCACACAAAGAAAGTACTTACTGTGAGGCAAAGAGATTGGATAGCCCTATAGTATGGTCAAGAGACATCTTTCGAAGGGCGGACTTCGAAGGAAGTTGAAAACGCTTAGCCAACTGTGACCCTTCATATGGATCAACAAGATTAAAATGGTGGCCCCTATGAAAACCGCCACTGATCCTTCTTTAGCACTCGGTCCCTCTCCAATCAAAATAGGTGGAGGAACGCAGTAGTCATATGGTACATCAACCAAGAGACACTGAGGCCCCCAATGGGACTGTCCCGAAGTGTCGTCAGGAATGGAAGCGGACGGTTGCGTTTGATCAGCCGCCTTGATCAACCGATCATAACTCATCAAGCGGAGACAGTCACCTTGATTGGTCGAACAAATGTCAGCCTTATAACCGGATGAGTCTCGAAAGACCCTTTATTGGTCGAGTAACCGAACGAGGGGCAGCACCCCTAGCGATTAAAAAAAGAAAGTCAGAACTCCCTTGATTTCAGTTTCTTATTTCGTAACAAGCAACTCCGAGATCTTTCAGATAAGGAAAGCATCTCTCCCAAAGAAGAAGACTTCTCGATATAAAAGGATCGTGATCAATTCGTAATATTGACTTCCGAAATTTTCGGATCAGTTCGATAAGGAAAGTAGGGTTGAAGTCCCTCAACAGCGCACAACTCTCACAGGTATAAGAGGTCTCAAAACTCTCGATATCAAGTACGCTCTCTAAGCCTAACACAGGGGCACATTGATCAGGGGGAACCACTCTCCCTCGACTCTCAGTCTGTTTTCTTCCAAATGAAAACCGCTATTTACTGACTTGAGCGTCGGAATCTCCCCGCCGGAGCACCCTCCAACAGTTTTTGTAAGTCTATTCACCATCGACGGCAACTGTTTGAGTCAACAAGGAGCTGGTATCTGAGGAGCCAAAACCCACCTCCATCATATATATATATATTTAAATTTCAAGTGCTACTTTCTCATGTAAGAAATATGAATTACAAACTATAACATCATCTTATGATTTTACTAATATTCTTCTTTAATCCATATTTTCAATTTTATCTCTTTTAAACAAGCTCTTTTCCTATAATATCTAAAAGGGGGTCACGGTGAGAGTTTAAAGACAAAAAAAAGGGAGAATCTGCTAGTTGGGTTGAGTGTTCGCATTTGCCATTATCATTACATTTTAGCTGCTATTAACACTCTGGTTACTATAAATATATATATATATATTTATGTATATTTTAAATTAATTGATTTTTGGAATCATACTACGATTAATCTAATTTTTGTCAAAAAATTTCTAATTTGATAAATTAAATCACGGATGAATTATAAAACTATTTCCGCCGTTTCTAAAACAATTTTAACACATAAATTTAAAATATAACATGCATACTTAGTATAAAAATATGTTCCATCTAATATTATTTTTAAAGTATTAACGATATTATTATTAGTCGATACATTATCGAAAGATAAAGTCAAAATTCTACCACAAATATCATATTCATGAATGACATTCATAATTACTCTAGTTATATGAGTACCGGAATATGAGTATTCCCAATGTTGAAAAATTAAAATTCTTTTTTCCCAAATCCCATGAATCATCAATTCAATGACATGTGATTATAATATAAAGTTCTTTTTTAGTTTCATTTCTCCAAATAATGGAAATTAATGAAAATTTACATTAGTGCTTAAAAAAATTTGCAATTAAACCACTTTCAAAGTTTGAAATAGGTCTAGTGACCTCCACCTTCTGATTTTTTTACTATCTTTTTTTTAAGCCAGTTGTAAATATTTTTGAATATATTTCTTAAAAATTTCACATTCAACTATATTAAGTCGTAACTTTTTACGTGCTATCAATTCTATTTGTTTTATTTTTTCAACCTCCACATTATATTTAAATGTATCCATGATTTTTTCCCTGATGACGATTTGTGTTTGTCTAGTTTGAGATAATTTGTTTGAATGATTTCTTAATATATGTCTCTTCAGTGCCTTCACTCTTCAACCTTTTAAAAATTTATATTTTTGATAATAAATTTTACAAATTACCCTTTACTCCTTATAATTTTTAACAAAATAAATTTATGCATTAAAATCATCTTTTTTAGTGCGTGTTGTGTTAAATTATATATTATTAGATTCGTTTTCTTCAAAACGATTATCAATATTTATGTGTTTTAGAATGTTCTCTTGGAAAAATGAAAATGGGTGGAGAGAAGATTGTTGGGAAGATTGTGAAGAATGTATTCCGGTCATTTTTTTTAAAATTTAAGTTTAAATATGCAAAAAAATTAATATGAATGAATTAAATATGCAAAAAAAGTAAAATTATAAAAAATAAAATGTTACCGATTTAATGGAGATTACTATTGTTTATCGTCAAATTTTGGATAATTTGAGATTCCAATCTTGAAATTTTACCAAATCTTGAGGGATATTGTAAGTTATAGGTGGAGTGATTAGTAGAAGATTATGAAAATGTGTTAAATGTGAGAGCGTAGGAAATTGTAAGCTATAGGAAATTGAAAATGAGTTATTATATAGAGATTTTGAGAGAGTGTAATAGAGAGAGTAAGATTGTGAGAGCAAGTAAGAGATTTTGTTATGTAGGATTTAGAAATGAGTTGTGATTTATTTATAGAAATTTTTTTTTTTATCTTATGGATCAAAATACTCTCAAACTAACCGTTTTATAGCTATTGAGAGAGATAAAATTAGGAATCGGTCGGGCCGGTCTAGCTTCGTGCCGTTTTTAAGCCCTAGTCCAGGTCCAAATGTGTCATTTGAGCTGGTTTTTAAGCCGAAACCATCGCAATTCCATCTCTAGCCAGGTCGAGTAGGCATAAGATATTTTAAGATTAGGCCCAACCAATAAAATAGCTAACACCACCAATACCCAGCCTTAGATAAGTTTGGGTGTAGACCAATTCTAGGCCCAATTTTGCGTTAACCCAAATTTTCTCTTTAATCCCTAATATCTTGATTTTAAATCCAACTAAACTCGATCCTCGTTCAAATCTAATAAAAAATATACATGAATTTTTCCGCACAATAGGGTCACAATTTCCTTTTTGTAATCATTTTTCTTCTAGATTATGTTTGAATACAAATGACTTCTACATTTTTTGTAGAGTTCATTTTTAAATTCAAGATTTAGTATTTAAAAACATTTGGAGTTCATTTTCAACTTTACAAGAACCATGACTTCCTAAATTAACCAAAAAAAAAAAAAAGATTTGCAAATAAACTCCAATAATTTCCATGAAGAGCAGCAAACTTTACTTTAAATAATTATTTATCCTAATTACTCCCAAAGAGGAAAAAAAGCCCTAATGGTGATTAAATAGTTTTTTTTATTTAAAAATGAATTATATATTTATTTTTGTTTGTCTAAGAAATTAATTCCATTTTTAATTTTTGAATTCTAGTACAAGAGTTCATTCATAAATGAACTTGACAGTTGAACTAATTTTTTTTCTCTGATATCGAAATAACAAGAAATAAAAGAACGAAAAGACACAAAACCAGGCCCGTGAAGAAACTACGAAGCATAACATAACTAGCTTATGGTAGTTACGCCAACTTTGTCTTCCCAAAGGAAATGAAGCGCTTAATTCCATCATCCTAGTAGCGCTTGCTTGCCCCAGTGAGGCTAGGTGGTCGACATGGTAGTTGGCTTCTCTATAGATATGATTAACCACCCTTACATTCAAAAGGTCCACAGTCTGATTACACTCGTGAAGGATGTGGTGTAATGGATATTCAACAGTGATAAATTACTCAAGTAATCTCACTAGCACAGCAGAATCTTTCTACTTCTAGGTTTCTAATCCCCTTTCTTTAGACCACATAAAGTCCTCTTAGGGCCGATAGCTCTGCTGTTAGAACCTGCATTTTTCCTATGCTTAGCATAAAGCCCACAACCCAATCTCATACGCTGCTCCAGACAATACCCTCAGTGCTTGCTTGACCTGTGCTTTAAGCAAATGCACCATCAATGTTTAGCTTCGTCTTCCCTTCATGTATATAATGCCATTTAATCCAACCACACCCGTGCTTCCTAACTTCGACAAATTATTCTTCCAGAAAATTTTCTTTTTCTCTAGCTTTGGACACATTAACTGCCAAGTCTGCCTAGCTTTGTTGCAATCTCAAAAAGCATAGACCACAGTCTCTTCTAAGTTGTTGCATAAAGGACTATCTTTTTCCTCTCCACATTTGCCATAATCTTCTCCAACCTTGCCAACCAAAGAAAATTCTCATCCTCTTTGGCATTTGGCCTTTCAGACCTAGTTCCAATCCTTATATTCTTGCCTTATCTGGAGTTGGTTAGAATTTTCCACCATCATCCTATAAGCAGAAGCCACTCAAAAGGAGTCATCACTTGTCTCCTTCCAGAAAACATAGTTGTTGCTTTCTTACTCTTGGGTACCATAATTCATTTGATCTTCTTTATCTTCTCTTTTGGCAACAATGAAATAAGCTTATCCACCTTCCACCTCCCTTCCGCAGTAAGGAAATTTTTACACTCTATTCCATCGGGCCTAAGTTCTACAAGTTTGTGATGTACTCATTCAAGCAATTGCTTCCCACCTACTTGCCTCATAAGATTCCACCTTTAGAGATTATCACAAGATTCTAAATCCCCTTCCTCACCTTTTCTTGAATCATATAGCTGGTCTCTCCATAATCAAAATGAACAAACAGGGGGATAAGGGTTATCTTACCTCAACCGCTTCCCAACTTTGATAGTTAGGAGCACCTCACCATTCCATATCAGATATACTTCTCCACTTGTGATAGCAAACATGATCAGCTTTATTAGGGGGAATGTTCACATCCAGAAGTACCCTCCCTAAATAACTCCAATTCACATTGTCATAATCTTTTCTAATATCCACTTTCAACACCATGTTACGTCTCTTGATTTTGGAGTTGCAAATGGAGTGGATGGCTTCCTGTATGATAACTGTATTGTCCACTGTCCCCCTTTCAGGTAGGAAATTGTTCTGGTAAAGGCTTATCGAACAATCACTTTGGATAAGACTTTATAAGAAGTGTTTAGCAGGCTTATTGTTCTAAGATCACCCATGACTATGGGCTTGTTCAGCTTGGGGATTAGAATCATCAAAGCCTTGGCATATTTAGGGTAGAAGTAACCACCCCTTAAAGCATCATTTACAAATTTGTAGAGGGCATCCTTTACAGTTTCCCAATACTTTGGAAGAAGATGGGCTATTCCATCAAGGTTTAGGCCCTACATTGAGAAGATAGTAGCTTCACCTCATTCTTATCTGTCGTTCTGACCAGCTTCTCATACTCTTCCCCTCTTATTCTTTGGAACCACATGTTGAACCTAGCATCGGGAGTCTCTACTGTTTTACTAGTAAAAAGATCTAAGAAGAAAGTTATCCTGTGTTTGTTTTGCACTTCCCGGTGCAAATGCCACTCCCCCTCCACTTGCAATGCTGCAATTATGTTAGCTTGCCTTCTCATCTTTGTCAAAGTATGAAAAAATTTTATATTTCTGTCTCCTTTGGTGAACCAATTGATTATTATTTTTGGTGTCAGAACACCTTTTTCTGGTTTAAAATCTATTGATAGTCATCTAGCAAGCTTTGCTTCGGACTCTGCAGAAATGATGATCTACCATAGTTCTTTGAGTTTTGAATTCCTTTTATTCTTGCTTCAATTTCCCTTTTCCTTCGAAAAATATTTGCCAAAAACAAATCTAAGCTTTTAGTCTTGCAAGAGGGGATCATCCATGGCAGTCCACACTTTCTAGAAGACCTCTTAGAAGTTTTGATGGCCTAACCACTTCACATCTAAAAGGCTTCTTGTCAGTTTTAGGAGGGAAAGTCAATCTAGTGCTTAGCACAACTAGATAATGATTCCAATGCAGTTGTGGAGGATTGACTAGTTTTAGCTCGGGGAATGCAAGTCTACAGGTTGCTTAGCACTCTACCAGCTTTTGCTAAAGGATTATCCATTCCACACACTCATTACTAGAAAAAGGGATATCAACGACAAAAATATCCATCCCTGAGAGTAAATATTCCATCACTAAAACTTTTAGCGATGGAAAATTAGCGACGAAAATTCCATCACTGAAAGTCACCTCGCTAAATTTAGCGATGGAAATATTTCCGTTGAAAACTTTAGCGACGGATTAGCGACAAAAAATTTATGTCGCTAAGAAATCCGTCGGTATTTTGAAAAGTGCGAAAATGTATCAGTGATAGATTAGTGACGAAAAATTTCCGTCACCCGCGTGCACTTGCATGCCCACCCGTGTTCGCTCGCACGCCCACCAAGACAGTTGCCCGCGCTCGCCTGCACGCACGCCCACTCCAGCGCCCATGCTTTTTTTGTTGAAACAAATGTTCTCACCCAAATTCAAGCATGGGTTCTCAAGTATATTTTGAGTTATTTCAGTTACTATGTCACAATGACTTATGTATTACTATTATTTTTTTTTCACTTCTTTACTTTTTATTTCACTCTTATCATTTAAAACACAATACCCTAATGTATTAAAAATACAAAATTATATTTAGTAAAAACACAAAATTATATTTAATAAAAATACAAAATTATATTTAATATAAATACAAAATTACATTTAATGAAAATACAAAATTATATTTAATAAAAAAAACTATAATTTAACAAAGATACAAAATTCAAAATTATATTTAATAAAAACACAAAATTTTATTTAATAAAAATATAAAATTATATTTAATAAAAATGCAATACCCTAATTTAATAAAAATACAAAATTATATTTAATAAAAACACAAAATTATATTTAATAAAACTACAAAATTATATTTAATAAAAAATACTCTAATTTAATAAAAATACAAAATACAAAATTATATTTAATAAAAACACAAAATTTTATTTAATAAAAATATAAAATTATATTTAATAAAAATGCAATACCCTAATTTAATAAAAATACAAAATCATACTAAATAAAAGTACAAAATTATATTTAATAAAAACACAAAATTATATTTAATAAAAATACAAAATTATATTTAATAAAAATACCATAATTTAATAAAAGTATAAAATACAAAATTATATTTTATAAAAACACAAAATTATATTTAATAATAATACAAAATTATATTAAATAAAAAAAATGCCCTAATTTAATAAAAAATATGAAATTATATCTAATAAAAATACCAAATTATATTTAATTAAAAAAACCTAATTTAATAAAAATACAAAATACAAAATTATATTTAATAAAAACACAAAATTATATTTAATAAAAATATAAAATTATATTTAATAAAAAACAGTACCTTAACTTATTAAAAATACAAAATTGCATCTATTAAAAACGTAAAATTATATTTAATAAAAATACAATTCCCTAGTTTAATAAACTTACAAAATATAAAATTATATTTAATAAAAACACAAAATTATATTTAATAAAAACACAAAATTATATTTAATAAAAACATAAAATTATATTTAATATAAATACAAAATTATATTTAATATAAATACAAAATTATATTTAATAAAAATATAAAATCATATTTAATAAAAAATACCATAATTTAATAAAAATATAAAATACAAAATTACATGTAATAAAAATATAAAATTATATTTAATAAAAATACAAAAAAAATTTTCAAATTTTAGAGACGGATTATCGACAGAAATAATTCCATCGTTAATTTTAGCAACGGAACTTTTAGTGACGGATATTTCCATCGCTTATTCCGTTGCTAGTTTGTACAATTTTTTTTTTGAGTTTTAATGATGGATTACCGATAGAAATAATTCCGTCGCTAAAATTAACGATGGATTAGTGACGAAAATTTTAGCGACGGATTTTTCCATCGCTAATTCTGTCGTTAATTTGTCCGAATTTTTTTTTTCAAGTATTAGTGACGGATTACTGACAGAAATAATTCCGTCGCTGATTTTAGCGACAAATTAGCGATGAAATTTTTTTCGACGGATTTTTTCGTCGTTAATTTTGTCGCTAATCGTTCTGTCATTATTCTGTCACAATTATATTACTAATTAGCGACGGATAATTATTCATTGCTAATTTCCATCATTGATGTCGCGTTTTTTTGTAGTGACTTTCTTATTCAGTTGAATTTTGCCCCTATAGGTTATGTGTCCCTGAGATTACACCTTTTCCATCATTCTTTGAATCTCTAATTCCTACAAAACACTTTCCTCTTCAGATTACTAGTTCCACCACTCCATCATGTCATTAGAGTCTCCCATGACAATCCAGAGCTCTTTGATATCCTTTACCAACTCGGTGAGCTCCCTCTAAAACACTTCCTTTGCTCTATGACATACGCGTAAGTTGTTGTTCACTTGGTTGTACCATCATCAACATGCGCATGAACCCACTAGTCAGATTGGCTTATGATAGTTAGCTTTAGCATACTGGTGTTTTAAATGAGCCACAAACCAACTTTAAAGCTTGTTAAAGGCACAACAAACTCTCCATCCATATCGCATTTATTCAGGAACTTCAAAAAAGGATTTTTGTCCGCTCTCATCTCTAACAAGTATAGAATTCCCAATTTTGTGGTTCCTCGGCATCTCTTTGCAAACTTTTTTAAATCTATTGTTTCCCACACCTTTGCAATTCCATGCAATGGTTATCATATTCATTTATTAAAATCTTAACTAGGGGATTTGGAAGAAGACTTAGCAAAGCTCTATTTCCATTCTTTCCTCCATCGTAATTGGGTTTGCATATTGGAATTACCACACCTTCTCAAGACTCAGCATTACATTGGGTCTAATCTACTTTGGCTTGTAAGCTTTCCTTGGCCCAAATCATTCGAATTTGGGCACTTCGTCTCTTAAAGCCCACATCCTGAACTGCTCAAGTGTCATTCTCCTTTTTCCTTCTCCCTTACATTGGCCATCCTGTGTTCTCCTTTCTCCTGGTCAGAATTGTTATCCTATCCTTGAAACCTCCTCCGATACCTCAAAAACTTTTTTGATCCTTTTTCCCTTTTCGATCTTTTACCTGCCCACAATCTTCTTTATCTTCTAATTTGTTCCCATCTCACCTTAGATGATTGTTTTATTTGTTTTGGTATACCATCTTCTAAAAACTCGTTGACTTTGTTCAAGCTCAGAAACTTGTTCTACCACAGCTCCCCTTTTTTTTCCTTGCTTCTAAAATTAATCGACTTAGGAAAACTTTGTCTCTTTGGGATAAGCATCTAGGGCTCCAATCCTTTGTCTCCCTCCACCATGTCTGGCATCTGGGTATTGTCATTATTTCGTTGAGGCTATTCTTCATTAGGGACTAAATGACCAGTAAGTGATTTCGCTCCTTGCATTGTTCCCTGTTGTGCCTAACTTTTCCACATTAAAAAAAATCGTGTGTGACCCCTCATGCTCAACTCTTTGGACTTTCCTCTTGATTTTGACTATGGACACTAGTGCTCTGTCTGGGTCCATTTCTAAGCAAATTCTGGCATATTTACCTCTCCTTAGCACATGAGCATTGTTAATGTCAACTTTAATAGACTTTCCAATAGCTTTTCTAATTTCAAATAGCACCTCTTCATTAAAGAATTCAATTAGTAATTGTGGTAGTTTTACATATACTGCAGTAGTTCTAATTTTGTTAGTTGTAGGAGAAAACTATGGTTTCCACTTCCCGAATATTAGGTAATAGTCCTAATTTTGCTCTATTAGAATATATGTGAAACTATGGCCACTTCCTGAATATATGTGAAACTATTGCTATGCAATAGTCCTAATAGCTTTTCTATTTTTGCTCGTGTATTAACTATGGCCCCTCTATTAGAATATGGTAACAGTCCTACCATTAAGAGAACTTGCAACAAAATAGTGTACTCCCTAGTCAGGAAGCTCGACTGCCCTAATTGAAAGCCTAAATTCTTCCCTAACTGCTTGATAATGTTGGATTGCTTCCATGGCTTCCATTGCATCCTCACTAGGATTAAAAGGATTTTCCCTTTCTATCATTTTTCCTCCATGATTTCCTCTGTCATAGGTTCTTGCTTCTTGTTAAGGAAATCTTTGTCGAACCATAATATTTTGATAATTATAAAACTCTACATATGTTATTAATCAATTTACCAAGTATGCAGATTTTTAAAATATTAATTTTTCAAATAATATAATCTTTTATGGGTAGAAATTGAGATTCTATAAAAATTTTGTGAAAGCAGTAGTTGCATAGAAGATGTTGGCATAGGGTAGAAGAAATAGAAAATCTAATATAAAAGGCAGATGATGAACTATTGTGATCTTATTTCAATTTCAAGACCTAACTCAACTAATTAAGTACAGATTGAGAACTGTACTTAATCTTCAAACATATTTGAACCTATTCAATAATAAATATCTACTCAACAAAATATAATTTTGTATATAGTAATGAGCAAGATTGTTTCCACAGAGATTAGGAAAATTTGTTTCTTTTAGAGCAAGAGTTAATAGGGATTTTTAGAAAAATAAGGAATCAACTTTTACAAAATAAATTAAATGAAAATTAATTAAAATTTAATCAATAATGAGTAAAGTTCTAGTCAAAAGAGTAACTTCGGAAATGGTTCACAAAATTGATCATTGATGTAAAGATATTTCAAACTTCTATTAATAAACTGGTCATAGTTATAAACAAATTTTGACAATCAAATTTTCCTCACTTTGTCGGTAGTCAATGTATGACCATTAACTCTTCTTTAATCAAGAAATTATCCTAGGTAGACCATAGGATTTTATCTCTCATTTATATTAGAAAAGCACAATTCTAATCAACAAACACATTACGAAGATTTATTTAAATTATATCATATATTTCTGTGTTGCAAACTCAATCATGCCAGTTATCACTAATATTAAAGCAATCAAATAATTACAATTTAACTGTTTAATTGGGAGTAAATTATTAGGTTAATTCAAATATCGACCTCTTGATATTCATACAACATAATAATCATGAATAATTAAATTAGGAAATATACAAATATCAATGAAAGAAAGAAATAATTAAAATGAATTCAATCTCACAGTTATTGTTAAACCAACTCTTTTGTTATCCTCTGATTAGAAAGAGAGTTTAGTTGTTACTCATGAAGAAAACCCAAACAAAAGAGGAAAAATTACAAAAACTATACTCTCAAAAAAGAAAAAGTTGATATACAATAATGACAGAAGAAAGCTAAACTCTAGTTCTCATGTCCACTTTTGAAGGGGCTTTTTGCCTTTTTTATAGCAGTGGATTTCCTATTTTTAAGAAAAAGTCTTCCTAAATTTTAATAACTACTAAAAAGAAAAGTCTAATTAAGAGAAAATATTCTAATTGATTTCATAAAGAGGAACTTCCTAAAAGATAGAACATTATGAAAATTGAACTTATAAAAATTTATCCCTAAATATTAGAAATGAGTCAATATAGTAAGAATTTTTAATATTTCGAAATCAAACTCCAATTTTCCTTGAAATCACGTGTAAATATGGAGGAATAATGTTAACTTGGCATCTAGAAAATTCTTGCAATAAGTTCCAAAATCTATATGCCTACGTGCTAATGCAAGAGCGCTTCTGTCCACCTTTTCTCCTTCTTTACATTAATGCTCCAAATTAACACATTTTTTCTTTACTTTTCTACATAACCCTTCTCCATCAGTCTCATCATAATACATAGTCATTAGTGTAATAATTATCCAAAAATCAAGCAAAATCAACTAGAATTATTAAACCAATTTTATCTCTATTAAATTCCTCCATACCTAAACAATGTTTATCTCCAAACATTCCTAACTCAAATAAAATGAAAACAAAAACGACTTTATAAGTCAACCCACTTTTTCTAAACTCTTTAGCCAATGTGTATCATAAAAATCAAATTGGAAACATAATCAAAACAACAAATACTTTACAATATTTTGTACTAGAACAACTATTACAAATACTTTACAATATTTTCTAAACGGGCCCTGCCCGAAGGCTGTGGGTCAGGCCCATTAAGGGCCCATTTTCTTGGACAGAATGGAGCACAATTCTACCCCCTTCCTATCTTTACATTTGGGGCTTTAATTTAGGAATACAAAGTTTACTAGATTAGGGTTAATTGTGCTCTATTTCAACACTTCTTTAATAGTAGGTAGATGACTCAAATGATCAGCAACTAAATTTTTTGCCCCTTTCTTATCTCTAATTTCCAAATCAAATTCTTGTAGGAGTAAAATCCATCTAATCAACCTTGGCTTGGTCTCCTTCTTGGTCAACAAATATCTCAATGCTACATGATCAAAATAAACAATCACTTTAGCTCCCACAAAATAGGATCTAAATTTTTCTAAAACAAAAAAAACAGCTAAGAGTTCTTTCTCCATAGTGGAGTAATTCAACTGAGCTCCGTTTAAACCCTGGAAGCATAGTAAATTTCATGGGCTACTTTGCCAACTCTCTGGCCCAATATTGCTGCCGCTACATAGTCACTGGCATCGCACATGATATCAAGTGGGAGACTCCAGTCCAGGGGTTGGATAATGGGTAGGGAAGTTAATAGTTCATTCAATTTATTAAATGCCTCTTTGTAGTCACCATTGAACTCAAATGCCACATCTTTTTTGTAGAAGCCTAAACAATGGTGCTCCAGTCTTTGAAAAGTCTTTGATAAACCTTCGATAGAATCCTACATGTTCTAAAAAAGAACATATTTCCAACATGTTTGCAAGGTAAGGTAAAGCATATACAAGATCTATCTTAGCTTTATCTACTTCTATTCCCTTAGATGATACCAGATAACCTAAAACTATCCCATGCTCAACCATAAAATGATATTTTTTTCCAATTGAGCACTAGGTTAGTCTCAATACACCTTTTTTAAGATTAAAGTCAAATTTTCAAGACAAATATCGAAACTATAGCGGGGGCACAACGTAACCCGAAAGGCCTCCTATAAGCGAAGGTACCTAATGGGCATGTAAAGGTGGTTTTCCTATGATCCTTTGGTGCTATAGCAATCTGAAAGTAACTTGAAAAACCATCTAAAAAGCAATAATAAGCATGAAATGCCAACCTTTCAATCATTTGGTCAAAAAGGGAGAGGAAAATGGTCCATTTTAGTCCTGCATTTAGTTTACTATAGTTAATACATTGGTGCCACCCAATAGGCTTACAAACTGGAACTAACTCGCCTTCTTGATTAGCTTCTATCGTTACTTCGGTTTTCTTTGGAACCACCTGTATAAGACTTATCCACTGGCTATCAGAAATAGCAAAGATTATCCATGCATCCAAAAGTTTAAGCATTTATTTTTTCACTACTTCTGTTATTATAGGGTTTAACCTTCACTGTGCTTGTCTTATAGACTTTGCATCCTCTTCAAGCCTAATTCAGTGCAAACATAAGGATGGACTTATTCCCTTGATGTCAACGATAGTCTAACCAATTACCTCTTTGTGGTCTTTAAAAACTCAAATCAACTTATTTTCTTGACTCAGTGACAATTTTGCAAAAATAATAATTAGAAGAGCTTTTTTTTTCCCCCACCTAGACAAGCATACTTCAAATGGTCTAATAGATGCTTTAATTCCACGTTAGGTACCTGCACAACAGAAGGTAAAAACTTTTGATGAGATTCATGGATAAAAATAAAAGCAAGCTTATACCTCATTGAAGTAAATGTCAATGTCTGCAATGCTACAACCATATTCTTTAACTAATCACTTAACTACAGATCATAAGTTGTATCCAACTCAAGATGTTTGGCTAGAGCCACTTCTAACTCTCCCTGCCATTGAGTTCAAAAAACTTCTTGCACCACAAGATTAATTACACTAACAAAAAACACAATATTAGAGTCAGAAGGGTACTTCATAGCATCAAAAATGTTGAATAAACATGTTGAAATATCAAAGTCTAAAAACAAAGAAAGTGTGAAATAAATTCTGGTTTTATTGAAAACAATGAGAGAATACATTGGTGCTTGAGAGCATTGAATCATAGTTTTGGGTGATACAATGGGGCTCTATTTATAGAGAAAAGGAAAAAATAGCCAGTAGATAGAGCTTGAAAGACACTATTCCCGTTGGAGCTCAAACCCCAAGAAATTCCAACAGCTAGTTTTTAGATTGTTGAAATATAAACTGCCCAAACTGCCCCTAACTTTTTGGTTTTGATTCCTGGACGTTTCTTCTTGCTTTTGGGCTTCTTTGGGCTATTTTTGAATGTATTTTGGGCTGGTTTAGGCTGCCCAAGACAGCCATGCTACTGGACAATGCAAGCTGATTTCTGGGCTTGTAGGAGAGAACTAGATCTTGGACCTTTGGGCTTCTAAGTAGATGCACTTGGTTGATGATGAGGATGGGTTAAGTTATCATTCTTTTCAACACTCCCCCTCAAGTTGGGTGCGTAGATGTCGATAGTGCCCAACTTGTTCATGATTTCTTGAAGATGTATTGCGGTTCCCCCTTTTGTGAAGATATCCGCCAGTTGCTCTTTTCCTTTGATGTGGGGAGTGGCTATAAGCTTTTCTTCCAACTTTTGTTGAATGAAGTGACAATCTACTTCTATGTGTTTGGTCCTTTCATGGAAGACTGGATTTGATGCAATATGAATAGCCGATTGATTGTCACAATGCAAGTTGATTGGTGTAGAAACATTGAACCCTAATTCTTCTACTAGGGCCTTTAACCATACGATCTCACTAGCCGCTGATGCCATTGCCCTATACTCAGCCTCCGCACTCGATCTTGACACCACATGCTGTTTTTTGCTCTTCCGTTCTACCAAGTTACCTCCTACGAACATGCAGTAACCGGTGGTTGATCTCCTATCCTTTGAATCGCTAGCCCAATCTGCATCGCAAAAGCCTTCAATTTGGGAGCTTCCATTGTTCTTCATCCAAATACCTAGTCCGGGAGATTTCTTGATGTAGTGAAGGATGCGCTCAGCTGCTCTCCAATGACCTTTCTTTGGAGAATGCATATGTTGACTAATTTGGCTCACGACGAAGGCTATGTCTGGCCTAGTGATGGTGAGGTAGATTAGCCGTCCTACAAGCCTCTGATATCTCTCTATGTCCTCAAATAGCTCCCCATCATCTACTAAAGGTCCAGTGGTGACAACAGGGCTACAAGCCGGCTTTCCCCCGAGCTTCCCTGTTTCCTGCAAAAGATCAAGAGCATATTTCCTTTGGGATAGAACTAGCCCATTATTACAATAGGCTAACTCAATTCCTAGGAAATACTTTAGTCTTCCTAAATCTTTAATCTCAAACCTAGAACTCAAAAAATTTCTAACTATATCTATTAAATGAATGTCATTTCCTATAATGATGATATCATCTACATAAACTAAGGCTATTACTACTTTATCATTATTCTTTCTAATAAAAACAGATGAGTCGCTATGGCATTTAACAAATCCACTACTAAGGAAAGCATGACTTAATTTTGCATACCATGCTTTTGGAGATTGCTTCAGCCCATAGATAGCCTTGCGTAGTTTGCACACGTTTTCTCCTTGTTGTTGGAGCCCTTGAGGAAGTTGCATGTAACTTCTTCTTCGAGGTCTCCCTGAAGAAATGCATTTGCTACATCCATTTGAAACATGCTCCATCCATGGTTCACCGCAAGAGACATCAAAACTCTAATTGTATTCATTTTGGCGACGGGAGCATAGGTTTCCTTGTAGTCTATCCCATAAGCTTGTGTAAATCCCTTCGCCACAAGCCTTGCTTTGAACCTCTCTATCGACCCATCACTCTTGTACTTGATTTTATATACCCACTTGCAACCTACGGCTCTCTTTCCTTTAGGAAGAGAGGTGATTTCCCAAGTGCCATTCTTGGATAGAGCATCTAGTTCCTCCTTCATTGCCTTTCTCCATCTTGGATCTCTAGATGCTTCATTGAATGTCCTGGGCTCATGTTCTTTATCTATACCACTCAAGAAGGCTTGGTGGCTCAAAGAAACGTGTGAGGTAGTATAGTAATATGAAATGGGATGTGATGTTACCTTTGAATTATAATAAACCCTTCGATTAATCCATTCCGATGGAGGGACCCTAAGTCTGGTGGATCGCCTAAGTCGGGGAGGTGGCTCATCGGGCTCAACGGATTCATCCACAACTTGTTCTGAAGGCTCTTCTTCTTCTGTTTCTTGTTCTCCCCCTGAAGTGTGAGCTGCTTCCTCTTCTATGGAGTTTGATCATTCTTTAATACTTTGAGAGTGATCATTAGTCTCTTGGGAGGTGCCTTCTTCAATCGATGGAGATGGTTGGTATGAAGGGAGCAGGAAATCCCATGTACTATGAGAATCTTCTTTGCTTGATGCTTTGGGTGTTTCTTCTTCTGTAAAAAAGAATTCTTCCTCTAAAAATATCACATCCTTAGATGTGTATGTTCGGTTAGTACTTGGATCATAACACCTATACCCTTTTTCAAAAGAAGCATAACCTAGGAATAGGCATTTTCTACCCTTGTGATCTAACTTATCCCTCATATGAGATGGTATATGAATATAACACACACAGCCAAAGGTCCTAAGGTGTGTTATCTTAGGTTTCCTTTCTAAAAGCATTTCTAGAGGAGACATGCCATTTAATATTTTAGAAGGCATTAGATTTATAACATGGACAGCCGTTTTGACCGCATCACACCAAAACCTTTTAGGTACGTTTGCGTAGAACATCATGGCTCTAGCAGTTTCCAAAATGTGCCTATTTTTCCTCTCGGCTACCCCATTTTGTTGGGGTGTATAAACACAAGACATTTGATGAATAATGCTATGATCTTTGAGAAAGTTCTCAAAGTTGTGACTTGTGTACTCGCCTCCATGATCTAATCTAAGGACCTTTATGTTGGCATTATAAAATTTGGTCACATATTTTACATAGCTCTTGAGAGCTTCAAGAGCTTGGTCCTTGCTGTTCAAAAGGTAAATTCAAGTGTATCTAGTCTTATGGTCAATGAAAGTAATGAAGTATTTGTATCCTAAGTGTGAGAAGATAGGAGAAGTCCAAACATCTGAATGTACTAAATCAAATGCATTTTCATATATTGTTTCAGAACTTGGGTACATTGTTCGGGTTTCCTTTACCAAAATACAAGTTTTACAATGTCTATTCTCAAAATTTAAAGTTGGAAATAGACGTTTTAAAGCTCGATCACTAGGATGCCCTAATCGCCCATGCCAAAGAGATGAGTCTTCCTTGACGCGAGCTGTGAATGCACATTGTTCTTGATCCAAAAAGTGGAGGTCTCCTCTTCTAGTACCCTTGCCAATCAATTGATTCGACTTGAGGTCCTGAAAAGAGACAGAATTTGGATCAAAAACAACTCTACATTCTTGATCCTTAGTGATTCTTCCTATGGACAACAAGTTTGAAGTAAGTTGGGGAACATATAAAGCATCAGTTGTTTTTCCAAAAATATTAATTTCCCCAATATGGCTTACTTTCAAACCTTGCCCATTTGCCACCCGAACTATCTTATGGTTAGAGAGTTTTTTAAAACGTTTTATTTTTGATTTATCCCTAACCATATGATGATCGGTGTCCGAATCAATGAGAAAATTTTCAGAATTTAAATGAATAGGGGGTTTTTGAATTGTACCAGCAAAGGGGGTGAGTTGTTGCAGCCTTTTTGTTGCATCTTCAAGAGTGGCTTTGAGGGCTGCTATCTCGGCTATAGAGGATATTTGTGTGACAGCTTGTTGGGCCATGGCATAAGGGCTGGAGTTTGAAGGAATGAAGGCAGCATTTTGATCTCTCGGCTTAAATGATTTTGGCCTCAAGTGTGGATGCAAGTGCCAACATTTGTCTTTTGTATAACCCTTCTTCTTGCAATGAGAGCATACATCTCTTTTGGGCATTTGAAGCACCTTGGCAGCCATGAGTTCTTCTTGGGCAGCCACAAAGCCATGAACTTCCATCCTTTATTTTGAGCTTTCCTCAATCCGCATGCTAATCTCGGCACGTTGAATCATATTTTGAACCTCTCCAAATGAAGGAAATTCCTTCATTCGAAGTATTTCTTGCCGAAGATGTGTGTATGACTCATCTAGCCCCATGAGCAAAGAGAAGATTTTGTCTTCCTCCCTTCTTTTTTGAATGATCTTTAGATCGATGGAGTCTGGCCGAAGAGTCAATAGCTCGTTCCACATGTCGGTGAGAACTCCAAAATATTGAGGAAGTGTCTTTCCTTCTTTCTTGATGGTTGCAATTTGCTTTTTGAGTTCAAAGATTCTTCCAAGGTTGGACTCTTGACCATAGAGTGAGAACATTGTGTCCCATATTACTTTGGCAATTGGAGCACACGTCACCATGGCCTTGTGAGTTTCATCAAGGGAGTTGAGAAGTAGAAAGAATACATGATCGTCCCTTTTCTTCCACTCTCTAAAGGTTGGATCGGAGTCTTCAAGTGGCTCATCTAGAATGTGACCCTCTAGATTGTGAAGATTTAGAGCCCTTCTCATCACACTAGCCCATTGATAGTAATTTCCTCCTTTTAATTGAATGGAGGAAATATTTTGGAATTGGGTTATGTTGATGGAAGGTGGAGGGTCACCCAACCTTGAAGAGGAAGGGATCGAAGTATGCTCTGATACCATGTTGAAATATCAAAGTCTAAAAATAAAGAAAGTGTGAAATAAATTCTGGTTTTATTGAAAAACAATGAGAGAATACATTGGTGCTTGAGAGCATTGAATCATAGTTTTGGGTGATACAATGGGGCTCTATTTATAGAGAAAAGGAAAAAATAGCCAGTAGATAGAGCTTGAAAGACACTATTCCCGTTGGAGCTCAAACCCCAAGAAATTCCAACAGCTAGTTTTTAGACTGTTGAAATATAAACTGCCCAAACTGCCCCTAACTTTTTGGTTTTGATTCCTGGACGTTTCTCCTTGCTTTTGGGCTTCTTTGGGCTATTTTTGAATGTATTTTGGGCTGGTTTAGGCTGCCCAAGACAGCCATGCTACTGGACAATGCAAGCTGATTTCTGGGCTTGTAGGAGAGAACTAGATCTTGGACCTTTGGGCTTCTAAGTAGATGCACTTGGTTGGTGATGAGGATGGGTTAAGTTATCCTTCTTTTCAACAAAACAACCTCTCCATCAAATTCCATGGTAAGAGTACCCTTGTTAACATTAATTTTAGATTGGGTTGTGCTAAAAAATGGTTTACCTAACGGCATAGGTGATAGATTTGAAGAGTTTTCACCATTCATATCTAGAACATACACTACTAGAAAATAAGATATTAGTGACTGAAAAATCCGTAGCTAAAAGTAAAGATTCCGTCGCTAAAGGAAATTAACGACAAAAATTTTCGTTACTAATTCTGTCGCTAAAAGCTTTCTCACTAAAAATTAGCGACGGAAAAAATCCATCGCTAATATTTTTGACAGATTAGCGACAAAAAAATCCGTCTCTAATCCATCAGTAATTTCACAACTCATGTTCACATATCAGTGATGGATTTTTCCATTGCTGATAAGATCAGTCACTAATTCGTCACTAATAAGTCGAGATGAGTTGTGAAGTTATCGACAGATTAGCAATGGATATTTTCAGTGACGGAAAAATCCGTCACTAATTCATCACTGATATGTTGACATGAGTTATGAAATTACTGACGGATTAACGACGGATTTATATAGCGACAGATTATTCCGTCGCTGATTACCTACATGTGATGGCCTGCGTGAGCCATGCGGTTCAATCACGCGAGCCATGCGATTCCATCATGCGGGCCACCGTGCGAGTAATGCGGTTCCATCGCGAGAGCCACGTGGTCCAACCGCGCATGCCACCATGCGAGCCATGCAGTTCCATTGCTCGGACAGCGCGGTTCCACCACACATGCCAACTCGCAGCCCCCGCGGTTCCATTGCGCGATCCACACGGGTTTACCACACAACCCTCCCAGCTATACCGCACACGCAAGCACAGGGTGCACAAACATGGTTTCAACAAGCTACTTGTTGAAATGAAGCATAATCAAGCCAACCTAGACAAGCCTTGCTAAGTAGTCAAAATAAGTCTTCATAAATGTGTAAATTGAATCTTCCAAATGATCCAATTCTTAGAGCCCAATTGTACCCATTCCTAAGGCCCAAAGAGAGGGGCACTAATGACCATTGAGCTGGGCTCAAATGAGCCCAGCAAAGGATGGCCCTAAAGGGGCCAAAAGGCCCCAATGGCTAGTTATGAAACTAGCCGTTGGGAGCCCCCCAATAGCTAGCTTGTGCTAGCCGTTGGGACAGCACTGAGGAGAGGGCATTGCCCTCTCCTCCCTCCATTAAATCTCTCATCTTCTCCCTCTTCTATAAATAGCTCAAGTTGGAGCATTGAAAAGGCATGAAAAAATGCCTCTACTTCATATGTACTCTCTTTGAAAATTTCAATAAAAATTCTTGAAGTTCTTATTCATTTTTCATTGCTTGCTCTCTTAAAAAATAAATATGGTATCAAAGCAGGCCAATATTCCTTCTTCCTCCGGCCTTGGAGATCCACCACCACAAATCAGCACTTCAATGTTCACATCCATTCTTTTGGATTCATCAAACTACAATGCTTGGCAAGACACCATCAAGAGGTCCTTAAATTTCTTCAATCTTGAAAATCATATATTTGAAGAACCTCTTGATGATGCTGATCCTTCATTCAAAACATGGAAGAAAAGAGATGATCAAGTGGTGGTTCTTTTACAAATGTCTCTTCACAAAACCCACAAAGCAATGGTCACTTGCATTCCAAATGCTAAGGCTTTGTGGGATCAAATACACTCTCTATATGGGCAAGAAACAAACACGGGCAAAATATTCGAATTAAAAAAGAAGATCTTCAAGGTTCAAAAAGGAGGTAAAATCCTACCCGAATTCTTTGGGAAATATAGGGATCTTTGGAATGAACTCAATCTCTTGAGGCCTCCTACTTCAAATCTTAAAACTCTCCTTCAAAGAACTGATGAAGATATGACCTTTGGTCTTCTTATGGGTCTTGGAAAAGAATTTGCTCCTATTTGCCAAGAAATTATGAGAATGAAGATATTTCCTTCATTCCAAGAGGTGCAATTCATGGTTCAAAGAGTTGAAACAAGTATAAGGCTTGAGGATTCAACCAAACTCAAATCTGAAGCTCAAGCATTCAAATCTGTCCAGGAAGAACATCCAGCCAACAAAGCTCAAAACTTCACCAAGAGAGATGTTTGTTCCCATTGTAAGAAACCTGGCCATAAAAAGGAAAAATGCTGGCATCTTCGTCCGCATTTATGGCCAAAATTCAACAAAAGGGAAGGAGATCAAATGGCAAGTGTCCAACATGTTTCTCAAGTTGCTGCCCTTGAAAACAAAATGGAGGAAATGCAAAGGGAGATGAAAAAGCTCATTGGTCAGATTGCTTTGCATTCTGGTAATTCTCTAAACACATCTCCTTCATGGCTTATTGATTCTGGTTGTGATAATCATATGGTGAAAGATAAAAGCAAAATCAAAAGGCTTATTCCTCTCACTGATTCTAGGATTGTCAAGGTAGCTAATGGTGAGAAATTAAGAGTTGATCATCTAGGTGAAGTTGAGTTACTTGGCAAGAAAACTAAAGCTCTATATGTGCCTAAATTTAATTCTAATCTTTTATCCATTGGAAAAATAACTAAAGAACAAAATTGCTAAGTTAGATTTGATCCTAATGAAGTTGTTTTTCAAGATCTCAAAACGAATCATTTGATTGGCAAGGGGTCTAGGAGACACAACTTATACTACTTGGATCAAGAAAACCAAGCTTTTGCTGCCCAAAGTCAAATGCATTCACTATGGCATGCTCGTCTAGGTCATCTGGGGACTTAGCTTTGAAACGCCTATTTCCAAACCTAGAAGTAGAAAATAGGCATTGCAAAGTATGTGTTCTTGGAAAACAAACTAGAGTGTATTATCCCATTTCAAAAACTATATATGAAACTGCATTTGAACTTGTTCATTCTGATGTTTGGACCTCACCTATAATATCTCATAATGGCTTTAAATACTTTGTGACATTCATTGATCACAAAACTAGATATACTTGGGTATGCCTATTGATAACTAAATCTGAGGTTCTTGAAGCCCTTAAAAGCTATTATAGATATGTAACCAAACAATTCAATGCCAACATTAAAATCATAAGGTCTGATCATGGGGGGGAGTATACTAGTCATGCATTTGAAACTTTCTTAGATAAAAAAGGGATCATGCATCAAAAATCATGTGTGTACACTCCACAACAAAATGGAGTGGCCGAAAGAAAAAATAAGTACTTACTAGAAACAGCTAGGGCTATGATGATCTACTCTAATATGCCTAAGATGTTTTGGAGTGAGGCAATAAAAACCGCTGCCCATCTCATTAATCTTATGCCCACTCAAGTTCTAGGAGGAAAATCTCCATTAGAGCTACTTTTAGGAAGGAAACCCAATGTCTCCCATCTTAGAATTTTTGGATGCTTATGCTATGTTCATGTACCTGAAAATTTCAGAAACAAGTTAGAAGAAAGGGGGAGAAAATGTGTGTTCTTAGGATATTCAACATTTGAAAAAGGGTATAAATGTTATGATCCACTAACTAAGAAACTATACACATCCAAAGATGTGATATTTGTAGAAAGAGAATTCTATTTTTTAGGAAAGGAAGATCTAGACCAAGCTGGAAAAGGAGATGCTCAAGATCCATGGAGCATTATTCTACCATCTATCAATCACCCAAACATTGAACAAGAACCAGCTCCGAATGATCATGAAGAACCAACTCAAGAAGATCCCTCTATTGAATAATCAAAATAAGATGAACAAACTAAACTTGAAATAAAATTCAGAATTTCATTGTATTTGAAAGCTAGTTTGTACATAATAAGAGAGCTATTTTTCATACTTTAAATGGGTAACAAGCTACCCTATTTATAGAGAGAAAAGAAGAGACTAAGAGGGGAGAAAGAATGAGAGAGGAGAGGGCAAAACAGCCCTCTCCTTCTAGCCGTTGGGGCTGTGGGTCAGGCCCATTAAGGGCCCATTTTGGGTCCCTAAATGGGCCCATTTTGTTGGACAAAATGGAGCACAATTCTGCCCCCTTCTTATCTTTACATTTGGGGTTTTAATTTAGGAATACAAAGTTTACTAGATTAGGGTTAACTATATGCCTTAATTGTGCTCTATTTCAACACTCCCCCTCAAGTTGGGTGTGTATATGTCTTTAACACCCAACTTGACCATATTTTTGTGTATGTGATTGGCGGTTCCCGGTTTTGTAAAGACGTCTGCAACTTGAAGATCACTTCTTGTAAATCTAGGAATGATGAGCTTATCTTCAATCTTTTGTCTCACAAAGTGGCAATCTACCTCTATATGCTTTGTTCTTTCATGGAAGACCGGATTTGAGGCTATGTGAATTGTCGATTGGTTGTCACAATGAAGATGAATCGGAGTAGAGACAAAGAACCCTAATTCTTCAATTAGAGCTTTTAGCCAAACTATCTCACTAGTAGCGGCCGCCATGGCTCTATACTCTGCTTTGGCACTTGATCTTGAAATTACATGTTGTTTTTTGCTTTTCCATGCCACTAGATTTCCACCAACAAACATGCAATACCTTGTAGTAGATCGCCTATCTTCTGAGTCTCCAGCCCAATCCGCATCACAATATCCTTTGATTTCAGAGTTGCCATTTCTCTTCATCTAAATCCCCATTCCCGGACTGCCTTTTAGGTAATGTAGGATCCTTTCCGCATCTCCCCAATGTTTTTTTTTTTTTTTTGGTTTGTGCATGTGTTGGCTCACTTGACTCACGGCAAATGAAATGTCGGGCCTAGTTATTGTGAGGTAGATCAACTTTCCAACAAGTCTTTGATATCTTTGCTCATCTTCATATTCTTCATCATCATCTTTGAGACCATGAGAGGAGCTGATGGGACTGATGAAACTCAAAGATAGCAAACTAAGAAATGAAGAAATAAACTTCAAGAATTTTATTCAAAGATCAAAGAGAGTTTACATGTAATGGAGGCATATTTTTCATACCTTAGAAGCACAACCACCTATCCTATTTATAGAGAAGGAGAAGTGAGGTAAAGAGGGAGAGAAAATAAGGGAGAGGAGAGGGCATTGCCCTCTCCTAACAGCCATCCCCAACGGCTAGGAGAACTAGCCGTTGGGCAGTCCCCAAACGGCTAGTTCTCTACTAGCCGTTGGGGGCTGCTGCCCCCACTTGGATTGGGCTTGGGCTGGGCCAATTTCGGCCCAGCTGCTGAGGAATGGGAGGCCCATATTGGGCCCTTTAAAAGGGTTTACAAAGGGGCTTGGAGAAGGACTTTTACATGGGCTGAATATAGACCTTCTTATAATCATATAAGAAACTCTTAGGAAGGGCATTTTGAAGAGAGTGCTAATGAGCTCAATTATGTCTCATTTCAACACTCCCCCTCAAGTTGGGTGTGTATGTATCTATAACACCCAACTTGACCATATTTTTGTGAATGTGATTGGCGGTCCCTGGTTTGGTGAAGATGTCGGCTACTTGATCATCACTTCTTGTGAAGCTTGGAGTGATGAGCTTTTCTTCAAACTTTTGTCTCACAAAGTGACAATCCACCTCAATGTGCTTTGTTCTCTCATGAAAAACTGGATTTGAGGCTATGTGAATTGCCGATTGATAGTCACAATGAAGTTGGATTGGAGTAGGGACAGAGAACCCTATTCTTCAATTAGAGTTTTCAGCCACACTATTTCACTTGATACAACTGCCATGGCTCTATATTCGGCTTCGGCACTTGATCTTGATACCACATGTTGTTTCTTGCTTTTCCAAGCTACTAAATTTCCTCTAACAAACATGCAATACCCTGTGGTTGATCGTCTATCCTCTGAGTCTCCAGCCCAATCCGCATCACAATACCCTATGATTTGTGAGTTATTGTTCTTTTTCATCCAAATTCCCATGCCCGGTGTGCCCTTTAGGTAGTGAAGGATTCTTTCGGTGGCTCTCCAATGCTTCCTTTTGGGTTTGTGCATATGTTGGCTAACTTGACTTACGGCAAAGGAGATGTCTGGTCTCGTTATAGTGAGGTAGATCAATTTCCCTACGAGCCTTTGATATCTTGGTTCATCCTCATAATCTTCATTATCATCCTTGAGATCACTGGAGGAGCTAATGGGACTACAAGCAGGCTTGGCACCTAACTTCCCGGTTTCCTGCAAGAGATCAAGCACATACTTTCTTTGTGATAGAACAAGCCCATTTGGACAATAGGCAAGTTCTATCCCTAAGAAGTACTTTAGTTTCCCTAAGTCCTTAATATCAAATTTTGTTTGTAAGAAACTTCTCACTTGGTTGATTAAGTTAGAATCATTGCCTGTTATGATTATATCATCTACATAAACTAATACTATAATGATTTTTTCATCTAACTTTTTAATAAAGAGAGAAGTATCACTATTGCATTTTTTGAAATCATGATCAAGAAGAGTTGAGCTAAGTTTGGCATACCATGCTCTCGGAGATTGTTTGAGACCGTAGATTGCTTTCCTAAGTTTGCAAACTTTGTTGAGTTGGTGAGAAAAACCCGGTGGAGTCTCCATGTATACTTCTTCTTCTAGATCACCTTGAAGAAAAGCATTGGCTACGTCCATTTGAAACATTGGCCAAGAGTGATTGATTGCAAGGGACATCAAGACTCGAATTGTGTTCATCTTGGCCACCGGAGCATAAGTTTCCTTGTAGTCTACTCCATAAGCTTGAGTGAAGCCCTTAGCTGCTAATCTAGCTTTGTGTCTATCAATGCTTCCATCGCTTTTGTGCTTGATTTTATAGACCCATTTGCATCCTACCGCCCTTTTTCCTTTTGGAAGAGATGATAACTCCCAAGTTTCGTTTCTTTCTAAGGCTTCTAGCTCATCCTTCATGGCTTGAATCCATTGGGGATGTTGTTTTGCTTCTTCAAAGGTTCTAGGCTCTTGATGAAGGTCTAGATTCTTGATGAATTTTTGATGGCTACAAGACATGTTAGCAATCGAATAATGTTGGGAAATGGGATGAGATGTCACCTTTGAGTTATAAAATACTCTTTTGTTGATCCATTCCGAAGGAGGGAGCCTAAGCCTTGTTGACCTTCGAAGAGGAGGGGGAGGCGGCTCCTCAATACTTTGTTCTTCTTCTTCCATAACTTGTCCATGATCTAAGTTGTCTCCCCCTTCCTCTTGGACAGATTCATGATCGAAATGAGATGAGGTTGGTTCTTCTTGAATTGGATCATTTTCAGCTTAAATTGGTTGTTCTCCTTCTTCATTTTGATGGGAAGGTTCTTTGATTGAGGGAAGAACTATATTCCATTGGTCTTGAGCTCCTCTTTCCTTTGCTTGCTCTTGATCCTCTTTTCCTGCAAAATAAGGTTCTCTTTCTACAAATATCACATCCTTGGATGTGTATAGCTTTTTAGTTAGAGGATCATAACATTTATATCCTTTTTCAAAAGTAGAGTATCCTAGAAATACACATTTTCTCCCCCTTTCATCTAGTTTATTTCTAAAGTTTTCGGGTACATGCACATAACAAATGCACCCAAAAACTCTTAAGTGTGAGATATTAGGTTTTCTTCCTAGGAGAAGTTCTAAGGGGGATTTTCCTTCTAATATTTGAGAGGGCATAAGGTTTATAAGGTGAGCAGCGGTTTTGATGGCTTCGCTCCAAAACTTTTTAGGTACATTGGAGTGAAACATCATAGCCCTAGCCGTTTCTAGTAAATGTCTATTTTTTCTTTCGGCGACTCCATTTTGTTGAGGAGTGTATACACAAGATTTTTGATGAATGATTTCTTTTTCTTCTAGAAAATTTTCAAATGCATGGCTAGTGTATTCCCCCCATGATCCGATCTAAGGATTTTGATGTTTGCATTAAATTGCTTGGTTACATATCTATAATAGCTTTTAAGTGCCTCAAATACTTCAGATTTGGCTACTAATAAGTACACCCAAGTGTATCTAGTTTTGTGGTCAATGAAGGTCACAAAGTATTTGAAGCCATTATGAGATTCTATGGGTGAAGTCCACACATCGGTATGAATAAGTTCAAAGGCATTTTCATATATTGTATTTGAGATTGGATAATACACTCTAGTTTGTTTTCCAAGAATACAAGCTTTGCAATGCCTATTTTCTATCTTTTGACTTGGAAATAGGCGTTTCAAAGCTAAATCTCCCGGGTGACCTAGACGTGCATGCCATATAGAGGATACTTGACTTTGAACTCCAAAAGCTTGATTTTCTTGATCTAAGAAATATAGGTTGTTCCTTCTAGACCCCTTGCCAATCAAGTGATTCATTTTGAGATCCTGAAAAATAACTTGGTTAGGATCAAAAGTGGCTTTGCAATTATGGTCTTTTGTAATTTTGCTAATGGACATGAGGTTAGAGTTGAATTTTGGCACATATAAAGCTTTAGTTTTCTTGCCTAGAAGTTCAACTTCTCCTAGATGATCAACTTTTAGTTTTTGACCATTAGCAACCTTGACAATCTTATGACTAGATAAGGGAATGAATTTCCTAACTTGATTTTTATCCTTTACCATGTGATTGTCACAACCCGAATCAATAAGCCACTTATTTAAATGAGATGAGTTTAAGTTGTTACCGGAATGTAGAGCAACTTGGCCAAGGAGCTTTTTCATCTCTTTTTGCATCTCCTCCATCTTGGATTCGAGTGCAGCCACTTGGGAGAATTGTTGAGCATGGGCTGGTTGTTCCATCTCCCTTTTGTTGTTCTTTGGGCGCAAATTAGGGTAAAGAAACCAGCACCTTTCCCTTTTGTGGCCGGGTTTCTTGCAATTTGTGCAAACATCCCTTTTAAAGGAGTTTTGAGCCTTGTTGGCCATGTGATCATCTTGGACAGCTTTGAAGGCTTGAGCTTCGGATTTGAGCTTGGTGGATTCCTCTAGCCTCATGCTAGTTTCGGCCCTTTGAACCATAAATTGAACTTCTTGGAATGAAGGGAACATCTTCATTCTAAGAATTTCTTGTCGAATTGGAGCATATTCATCTCCAAGACCCATAAGAAGTCCAAAGGTCATGTCTTCATCGTTTCTTTGGAGAAGAGTCTTGAGATTAGAAGTTGGAGGCCTAAGAAGATTAAGCTCATTCCAAAGATCCCTATATTCCCCAAAGTATTCGGGTAGGGTTTTACCTCCTTTTTAAATCTTGAAGATTTTCCTCTTTAGCTCAAAGATTCGTCCGGTGTTGGTCTCTTGTCCATATAGTGCATGCATTTGATCCCACAAAGCCTTTGTATTTGGTATACAAGTAACCATAGCTTTGTGGGTTTTGTCAAGAGACATTTGGAGTAGCACCACAACTTGATCATCTTGTTTCTTCCAAGCTTTGAATGAAGAATCGACATCATCTAAGGGATCCTCCAAAATGTGATTTTCCAGATTGAAGAAATTGAGAGATCTCTTGATGGTGTCTTGCCATGCATTGTAATTGGAAGAATCTAAAAGAATAGAAGTAAACATGGAGGTGCTAATTTGTGGTGGAGGGTTACCAACACCGGAAGAAGAAGGTATCGAAGCTTGCTCTGATACCATGATGAAACTCAAAGATAGCAAACTAAGAAATGAAGAAATAAACTTCAAGAATTTTATTCAAAGATCAAAGAGAGTTTACATGTAATGGAGGCATATTTTTCATACCTTAGAAGCACAACCACCTATCCTATTTATAGAGAAGGAGAAGTGAGGTAAAGAGGGAGAGAAAATAAGGGAGAGGAGAGGGCATTGCCCTCTCCTAACAGCCATCCCCAACGGCTAGGAGAACTAGCCGTTGGGCAGTCCCCAAACGGCTAGTTCTCTACTAGCCGTTGGGGGCTGCTGCCCCCACTTGGATTGGGCTTGGGCTGGGCCAATTTCGGCCCAGCTGTTGAGGAATGGGAGGCCCATATTGGGCCCTTTAAAAGGGTTTACAAAGGGGCTTGGAGAAGGACTTTTACATGGGCTGAATATAGACCTTCTTATAATCATATAAGAAACTCTTAGGAAGGGCATTTTGAAGAGAGTGCTAATGAGCTCAATTATGTCTCATTTCAACAGGGACTACAAGCGGGCTTGGCACCTAACTTTCCAGTTTCCTGCAAAAGATCAAGAATATACTTCCTTTGTGATAGAACAAGCCCATTTGGACAATAGGCAAGTTCTATTCCTAGGAAGTACTTTAGTTTCCCTAGATCTTTAATATCAAATTTAGTTTGGAGAAATCCCCTTACTTGGTTAATAAGATCTAAGTCATTTCCGGTTATAATTATATCATCTACATAAACTAATACCACAATGATTTTTATGTCTTGTTTTTTAACAAATAGGGATGTATCACTATTGCATTTTTTGAAATCATGATTAAGAAGAGTAGTGCTAAGTTTGGCATACCAAGCTCTTGGAGATTGTTTGAGGCCATAGATAGCTTTCTTCAATTTGCATACTTTGTTGCCTTGATGTGAAAAACCTGGTGGAATTTCCATATACACCTCTTCTTCTAGTTCTCCTTGAAGAAATGCATTTGCTACATCCATTTGATACATTGGCCAAGAGTGATTGATTGCAAGAGACATTAGGACGCGAATTGTATTCATCTTTGCTATTGGTACGTATGTCTCCTTGTAATCTATTCCATAAGCTTGAGTGAAGCCCTTTGCCACCAATCTTGCCTTGTATTTATCAATGTTTCCATCACTCTTATGTTTGATTTTATAAACCCATTTGCAGCCCACAGCCTTCTTTCCCTTTGGAAGAGATGATATTTCCCATGTCCCATTCTTTGCCAAGGCATCTAGCTCATGTTTCATCGCTTGAACCCATTGAGGATGATGTCTTGCTTCTTTAAAGTTTCTTGGTTCTTGATGAAGATCTATGTTCTTAATGAATCTTTGATGGCTGCAAGACATGTTAGCAATTGAATAATATTTGGAGATGGGATGCGATGTAACCTTTGAGTTATAGAAAACTCTTTTGTTGATCCATTCTGAAGGTGGAAGTCTAAGTCTTGTTGATCTTCTAAGGGGAGGTGGTTAATCTACGATTGGTTCTTCTTGTTCAATGTTTTGATCTTGATCCAAATTATCGCCCCCTTCCTCTTGTTCGGTTTCTTGATCAGAAGGTGAAGAGGCTGGTTCTTCTTCCAATGGGCTTGAATCCTCCTCATTATTTTGTGGTTGAGCCATTTCTTGGGAGTCATTTCCATTTTGAGCAGCTGGTAGGTAGGGAAGAATTAGGAAGTCCCAAGTTTTTGGAGCATTTTCCTTGGGTGCCTCTTGAGTCTCCTTTCCTGAAAAGAAAGATTCATTTTCTACAAATATCACATCCTTAGATGTGTAAATTTTGTTAATTATAGGATCATAACATCTATATCCTTTCTCAAAAGTTGCATACCCAAGAAATAGGCAATTCCTACCTCTATGATCTAATTTGTCCCTAAATTGTGAGGGAATATGAATATAACATGTACACCCAAAAGCTCTAAGATGTGAGATCTTTGTTTTCCTTCCTAAGAGGACTTCTAATAGTGATAAGCCCTTTAAAATTTCAGTGGGCATCAAATTCATTATATGGACAGCGGTCTTAACCGCATCACACCAAAATATCTTTGGGACATTGGCATGAATCATCATTGCTCTTGCGGTTTCCAATATATGTCTATTTTTCCTTTCGGCTACCCCATTTTGTTGGGGTGTATAAACGCATGACATTTGATGAAGGATGCCTTTTTCTCTTAGGAAGTCTTCAAATTTGTTGCTTGTGTATTCGCCACCATGATCCGTTCTAAGGACCTTGATTTTAGCATTGTATAAGTTGGTCACATATTTGAAATAGCTTTTGAGTGCCTCAAATGCTTGATCCTTGGTATGCAGAAGGTAAATCCATGTATACCTAGTTTTTTGGTCAATAAATGTGATAAAATATTTATACCCTAGATGTGATACAATAGGGGAAGTCCAAATATCCTAATGCACTTGTTCGAATGAAGAGATATACTTGCTTTCTGAACTAGGATAAGTAGCTCTTGTTTCCTTTCCTAATATGCATGCTTCACAAGGTTTGTTTTCTATGTTCAAGTTTGGAAGAAGAAGTTTCAATGCTTTGTTGTTTAGATGTCCTAGACGTGCATGCCAAAGTGAAGCATTATTATCAATGTGAATAGAGTGTGCATGATGTTCTTGATCTAAGTAATATAGGCCTCCCCTTTGAATTCCTTTGCCAATCAATTGATTGGTTTTTAAATCATGAAAAGTGACAATCTCAGGATCAAAGATAGCCCTACACCCTTGCTCTTTTGTGATTTTGCTAATTGACAAAAGATCGGAAGTAAGTTGTGGAACATATAAGGCACTTGTAGATTTTTCAAAAATTTCAACTTCTCCCATTTGTTTTGTTTCTAGATCATGTCCATTAGCAACACGAACTACATTTCGATTAGAAAGATTTTTAAAACGTTTGATCTTTTTCCTATCCCTTATCATATGATGGTCTGTTCCGGAATCTATAAGAAATTTTTCAGAATGTAAAGAGGAATTAGAATTTTGATTATTACCATCCATGAGTGCTGAATGTAGAGGCCTCTTCAAGTGAGTATCCAATTTATCTTGAAGAGCTCCACATTGGGCAACACATCCGGCCACTACAGAAGCATAAGATCTTCTTCCTTGGATAGCTTCTTGATGGCTGAGATTGGAGAGATTTGAAGTAGGTTGGACAGCCTTATAGTTATCAGCTTTGCTGTCCAATAATGAGGCTATTTTTTCTTCTCCTTGTGAACCGAATTTGGAGGGTTTTGCACTAACTTGTTGGCCTTTTATGCTGCCCATTTCTCTCCTTTTTGGATGATGAGCATGCTTTATTTCTTCATAGGATGGAAGGGCTCTTGTATTGAAGATACATTGTTGTAATGTTTTCCACAACCCTTTGAATTTATAGGATCCAAATGGCTCTTTAAAGATGAGGTTTAGTTCCTCACAAATATTCAGCATTCCTTGCACCAAGGGAGCCCACTTTGGATCATCTTTGAAGTTGAGAGACGAATCATAAACCCGCTCTGATACCATGTTGAATAATCAAAGTAAAATGAACAAACTAAACTTGAAATAAAATTCAGAATTTCATTGTATTTGAAAGCTAGTTTATACATAATAAGAGAGCTATTTTTCATACTTTAAATGGGTAACAAGCTACCCTATTTATAGAGAGAAAAGGAGAGACTAAGAGGGGAGAAAGAATGAGAGAGGAGAGGGCAAAACAGCCCTCTCCTTCTAGCCGTAGGGGCTGTCCCCAACGGCTAGTTTAACTAGCCGTTGGGACAGCCCCAACGGCCAGAATGCTTTGGCTGTTGGGGGACCAAAAGGTCTCCATTTGCTAGCCCGGGCTGGGCCCGTTCTTATCTTTACATTTGGGGTTTTAATTTAGGAATACAAAGTTTACTAGATTAGGGTTAACTATATGCCTTAATTGTGCTCTATTTCAACACCCTCACCATCTCATTCTGATCAAGAAACCATTCAAGAACAAGGGGGAGATGATTCGGAGCAAGAACTGGCCATAGATCCAGAGGAACGAATCATAGATGAACCACCTCCTCCTCTTCGTAGATCGACAAGGCTTAGGCTTCCTCCTTCTGAATGGATTAACAAAAGAGTTTTCTATAACTCTAAAGTAACCTCTCATCCTATTTCCAAATATTATTCAATTGCTAACACTTCTTGCAGCCATCAAAGATTTATTCGAAACATAGATCTTCATGAAGAACCAAGATCATTTGAAGAAGCTATGAACCAACCTCAGTGGGTACAAGCTATGAAAGACGAGTTGGAAGCTTTAGAGAAAAATGGAACATGGGAAATAGCATCACTTCCTAAAGGGGAAAGAGTTGTAGGATGCAAATGGGTTTACAAAGTCAAGCACAAAAGTGATGGAAGTCTTGATAAATACAAGGCAAGACTAGTTGCCAAAGGTTTCACTCAAGCTTATGGAGTGGACTACAAAGAAACATATGCTCCCGTGGCAAAAATGAATACCATCCGTGTGCTTCTATCTCTTGCTGCCAACTACACCTTACATTTATTTCAAATGGATGTTGCAAATGCCTTTCTTCAAGGGGACTTAGAAGAAGAAATATATATGGAGGTTCGTCCGGGTTTTTCTCATCAAGACAACAAAGTTTGCAAATTAAAGAAAGCTATCTATGGACTCAAGCAATCTCCAAGAGCTTGGTATGCTAAACTCAGCTCTACACTTCTTGATCATAACTTTAAGAAATGCTCTAGTGATTCATCTCTCTTTATTAAAAAACTAGGAGATAAATTCATCATAGTCTTAGTATATGTAGATGATATCATCCTAACTGGAAATGATTTAGACTTAATCAATCAAGTTAGAAAATTTCTCCAAACAAAGTTTGATATTAAGGATTTAGGGAAACTAAAGTACTTTCTAGGGATAGAGCTTGCCTATTCTCCAAATAGGTTTGCTCTATCACAAAGAAAGTATGTGCTTGATCTTTTGCAGGAAACCGGCAAGCTAGGTGCCAAGCCCGCGTGTAGTCCGATCAGCACCTCTTGTGGCCTCAAAGATGATGACATAGAGTTTGAGGACGAACAAAGATATCAAAGGCTTGTAGAGAAATTAATCTATCTCACCATAACAAGGCCTGACATCTCATTCGCTGTGGGGCAAGTTAGCCAACATATGCACAAGCCAAAATGGAAGCATTGGAGAGCCACGGAAAGGATCCTTCACTATCTAAAAGGCACACCCGGCATGGGAATTGTCATGAAGAACAATTGCAGCTCACAAATCATAGGGTATTGTGATGCAGATTGGGCCGGGGATTCAGAAGATAGAAGATCAACTACTAGTTATTGCATGTTTGTTGGAGAGAACCTAGTAGCATGGAAAAGCAAAAAACAACATGTAGTCTCAAGATCAAGTGCTGAAGCAGAGTATAGAGGAATGGCAGCCACTACTAGTGAGATCGTGTGGCTAAAGGCTCTAATAGAAGAATTGGGATTCTTTGTCTCTACTCCAATTCAACTCCATTGTGACAATCAATCAGCAATTCACATGGCCTCAAATCCGATCTTTCATGAAAGAACAAAGCATATTGAGGTAGATTGCCACTTTGTAAGGCAAAAGATTGAAGATATGCTCATCTCTCCAAGTTTCACAAGGAGTGATCTTCAAGTTGCGGATATCTTTACAAAACCGGGAACCGCCAATCACATCCTCAAAAACTTGGGCAAGTTAGGTGTTTTTAATATATACACACCTAACTTGAGGGGGAGTGTTGAAATGAAGCATAATCAAGCCAACCTAGACAAGCCTTGCTAAGTAGTCAAAATAAGTCTTCATAAATGTGTAAATTGAATCTTCCAAATGATCCAATTCTTAGAGCCCAATTGTACCCATTCCTAAGGCCCAAAGAGAGGGGCACTAATGACCATTGAGCTGGGCTCAAATGAGCCCAGCAAAGGATGGCCCTAAAGGGGCCAAAAGGCCCCAACGGCTAGTTGTGAAACTAGCCGTTGGGAGCCCCCCAACGGCTAGCTTGTGCTAACCGTTGGGGCAGCACTAAGGAGAGGGCATTGCCCTCTCCTCCCTCTATTAAATCTCTCCTCTTCCCCTCTTCTATAAATAGCTCAAATTGGAGCATTGAAAAGGCATGAAAAAATGCCTCTACTTCATATGTACTCTCTTTGAAAATTTCAATAAAAATTCTTGAAGTTCTTATTCATTTTTCATTGCTTGCTCTCTTAAAAAATCAACACTACTCTCAATTTTAGCCTAGAAACAATAGTGCACAAGTCAACATGAAAATTTCAGCAAGAACCAAATAAATACTTAGTAATGCAAATTCCAAGCACATGTCAAGCTACCCAATTATCACAGGAGCTTCAAAAAATGACATTATGCAATAGTTTGGACTTATGTCTGTCCACCCAGCAACCGAGATATTGGTCTTACTCAAGATGCTAAGTCAAGACCTAACCAGTTGGGTTTCAAGAATTGAAGTAGTTAAATTAGGTTGAGAATTTGTATAAGGAACATCAGAATGTATAACTGTAAGATTCTAAAATGCAATCAAAAATTACCACAGCAGGAATATCAAGCCCTCGAACAACCACATCAGTGCATAACAAGATTCCCTTTTCAGCATTGTAGAATTCAGAAAAGGTGGAGGTTCATTTTTGCTGCTTTGGCTTTCCATGAATATCAAGACACTTCCCATTTGTTTTTGCAAGAAGCTTAGAATGAAACTTGACTGAATTACATGATGAGAAAAAAACCATCATGGCACTAGGTACAACAATGTAGCCTTGTTGTACCCTTTATTGGCAACCTGTAAGATAATAGCTCATTGATTAACTCATTGATACTTATTGGAAGAGAACATTCAATCATAAGGAAATAGAAAAGAAATGATAGTTCATATTACCTTTGATCTTCTGTCATTAACGTTAATATATACTGGAGTGTTCTTAAAGGATATACGTGGAAGATTCTCAACCTGTAGATATAATGCTTTTTCATTTAGTTATTCAAAAGTTAAAATAATCTTATACAAGTCATAATTTAGAGGCAGAAACGTTTTTAGTTTGGGTAGCAAAAAAGAGAGCTATTTGCCTTTCCTGAACATTCAATAACTTCTTATTAGCATCATAGGTATTCAAATGATTATAAATATTGGAAGTAAACATATGAATGGTTATTAGTTTGGTCCAAAAATAATCTAAATACCAATACATTACCTTTGGAAAAATTTTAATAATTTGCTTCATGTCTTCCTCAAAGTTTGCTTCTAGGATTCTATCAGATTCATCAATCATAAAGCACTGAACATTCATGAATAACAAATAACATATGCTTAAAAGGTATGATCTTTCAAATATACTAGTGCAGAACCTAAAATTAAAGAGCTTAGCTTTCCACACTATGTAAGACGGACTTATCACAATAAGGCAACACTTTGGTTAAGAAGTAAATAGATTTTAATTTAATCTTACAAAAGTGCCAAAGTAAAATATAAACAACACTTAAGGGTTTTTATTCAAATGATGGGACAAGAAGCACAAATATAGGAAACATTTTGGAACAATCATGAATGACAAATAACATATGCTTAACAGGTATGAACTTGCTGATATATTAGTGTAGAAACTAAAATTAAAGAGCTTAGTTTTCCACACTATGTAAGACAGACTTATCACATCAAGGCAACACTTTGGTTAAGAAGTAAATAGATTTCAATTTGATCTTATAAAAGTGCCAAAGTAAAATATAAGCAACACTTAAGGGGTTTCCACTCGAATGATGGGATAGGAAGTTGTATAGGAAAAATTTTGGAACAATCATGAATGACAAATAACATATGTTTAAAAGGTATGATCTTGCAAATATACAAGTCAACATTTAGCCAAAGCACAGAGTCACACTTGTAGGGTATCGATCAAATTAGATTAATCAGAATCATTTTCCAGTGGAACCTCAGAAATCGACGGTGAAGGCCAATCATGTTCCTTAAAATACCTAATTAACATAGATCCCAAAGAATCAAACAACACAACAATAGAGAGAGAGAGAGAGAGAGAGAGAGAGAGAGCAAAGAACCATCGCATTTTAGGTTTTCCACCGCCAATTCGATTCTGAAGCTCATCATAGAAGTCGATGTCCCAATTGAGAGGCTGAGAAGAGGAAGGAGGATAGCGGACATTGAAAAACAAAAAGGCGTTATTGTAAGCTTGATGATATAAGTGCTCTGACTCTAGAATGACACCATCGCAATTGAAAATTAGAGCTTCGAAACCCTAGAAATTTGATTTTTACCTCTCCAATCCAAGAGACAGAAAAGGGGTTTACAGATCAATTAAGAACTAGAGAGAGAATCAAAAAATAAGGAACAATTTCAACTTGATTCCAGACAGCAATCGAATTACAGAATAATCAAATCGCAAATCCAAATAACAAGAAAAATCAAGAACTTTTAACGAACAAAGAAAATGAAGATCAAGATCCAACCCTAGAAATTCAATTCTTACCTCTCTAATCCAAGGGACAGAAAAGGGGCTTACAGATCGATTAAGAATCAGAGAGAGAATCGAATCTATTGAGGTTTCGAAGAGAGAAAAATGAATCGTTGGCTGTTAGAGACTTAAAATTTTGATATTTGTGAAATGACCAGTTACAGAAGAGATTCAGTTGCAGAGAAGAAGAAAATCAATCTTAATATCCCAGAATAGTGCATATTCTCAAGATAAGAGAGAGAGAGAGAGAGAGAGAGAGAGAGAGAGAGATAAGTTCAACTGATCCATTCTTCAAAAACAAACCCTAATCTGAAAGAGAGAGAGAGAGAGAGAGAGATGAACCTCAACAGGGTTCGACGACGATGATGATGAAGTTAAAAATCGTATCTCGTTGATTTCCCTTTCGATGAGAGGTGGCTAGGAACCGAGGAGAGGAGCGAGGGAAGGGAGACTGAGAGACACAGTCACAACAGAAGGTAGATAAGGGAACTTAACGCGTTCTTTTTTTTTAAATCTAAAAAACAACAGTGATGGATCTTCGACAGAAAAAATCCATCGCAAAATTCCGTCGCTAATCCCTCACTAAATAACACCATTTCTTTTATTTGCGATGGATTGGTAACAGAAATACTTCTGTCACTAATTTCCATTGCTAATCCGTTGTAAATATATTTAATAATAATTTTGTGTATTGTGATCAATTAGCGACGAAATACTGTCTGTCACTAATTTCATCGCTAATTCATCACTAATTTGTCAAAAATATATCCTGCGGAATATTTATAAGTTTCGTGCCTATTTTACCGTCAGAAATAGCAACAGATTTTCTCCATCGCTAATCTATCGGAAATATATCTCGCGAAATAATAATTAGTTTCGCGTGTATTTTACCTTTGGAATTAGCGATGAATTTTTTCTGTTGCTAAATCTATCGCTAATCTCTCATTAATCTTTACTTTTTTAATTTTTAAAATTTGATATTAATCCATCACAATTCTGTTGCTATTTGCGATGGATAATATTTCATCATTGATATCTTATTTTCTAGTAGTGATAGAAATCAGTAGGAAATACTAATTTATTAACTTGAACTAGGACATCTTCAATTAACCCATCAGGATACGCATTAGTGTGATCCACTAATTGAATAATGATCCCAATTTCCTTTAGAGGTCCTACATTTAAGGAAGCATATATTGTCTTAGGCATCACATTAATAAAAGCCCCTGAATCTAGTATTGCATTCCTGATTATAGTATTTCCAATTTTGTAGCAGATAATAAACATACCTGGATCCCTATACTTGGGTAGAAGCTTTCTTTGTAACACCAATGAAACATTTTCTCCCACCGCAAATCTTTTATCTTCTCTCAAATTCCTTTTGTTGACACACAAGTCTTTAAAAATTTTTGTGTACTTTAGTACTTGCTTAATAGTATCCAACAAAGGAATATCTATCTCCACCTTATGAAATACTTGCAAGATCTCCTTTTCCTTGTCTCACTTTTTTGACTTCTCTAATCTGTTACGAAAAAGGTGGTGGATTAGTTTTAACTCGAACCACAGAGTTAGGAATTACCTTTGATTTTGCATCACTCCTTTCTTTTTTATCAATTTCTCTTTTAATTTAGTCTTTACTTTTATCTTTTGGGATAACTGATTTAGGTCCCTGCACCTCCTTGCCACTCCTAAGTGTCATTGCACTGACGTTCTATCAAGCCCCGAATCGGGATCGTGAACAGCCGCCCGTTGCCCTGGATGTCGGCTGTATTTCTTACAAAAAATCGGACAAAACCCCTCCATATTTCGGAGGTCTCCCATATACAATTTAACCTGTATATTAACAATTATCCTGTCAAATAAACAAATGACCATCTCGGCCTCTTCAAAATCAACCAATCCCACAGCAGACATCCAGGACAACGCAAGGCTATAAAAATTACTAGCAGTCCTGGCCACAGACCTCTACTATCATGCCTAACTAGAGTATGAGCAGCCGTCACACCGAGCGGACCTAAAATTTATACAAATATACAACAAATTCCCAAGTAGAAAGTTCAAATGCTTACAGGTGCCTCAATGCAAGTATAATATGAGAGTTTCACAAACAACGCCCATAATTTATACAGTCATCTCATAAAAATGTACACGGCCAACTACGGACCTCAATATCAAGACCTCACAGGGTTGATATAAAATAAGGATTTCAAATTTTAACTTAAATTAAATTCTCACCGACATAGTATACCGAATCCACCAAAACCTCTAGAGCCTGTATTGTCGCTCTAACACAATAATCCTGTCTGAGAAGGGAAAGAAGAGGGGTGAGTATCAAGGAAGATACCCAGTGAGTGAGGGGATTAATATCAAGCACAAATAGTGTAAGTGAACATTGGAGTGTCAAATTGTTGAAATTTTAAAATAACAAGCTAAGAATGAAGAAAGGAAACTTCAAGAGTTTTATTGAAAAATCAAAGAGAGATTACATAGAGAAAAGGCATGTTTTCATACTTTACAAAGGGACTTAAGTGCCCTATTTATAGAGAAAAGAGGAGAGGGAAAAATGAGAGAAAATGGGAGAGTGGAGAGAGCTTAGTGTTCTCTCCTTTAACTAGCTGTTGGAGGCTTCCAACGGCTAGTTTAGGAGCTAGCCGTTGGGGCCTCCAACGGCTAGTTTTTGCTAGCTGTTGGGGGCCCATTCGGTCCCCCATTTGCTGGCCCGGGCTGGGCCCGAAGGGCCCAGCCCGAAGTTTGCGAGCAAGGCCCATTTAGGGCCCATTTTGGGTCCCTAAATTGGCCATACATTTTAGACAAAAAAGGGAAAAAACAACTGCATACTTGAGGGATCATGACTTGGAATATTTGGACCCTAATTGATGCTCATTTCAACACAAACAACATTTTTCGTAAACAATAATTCATGATTTGCAGTAAAACATGGTATGTTCAGTAAATTGAACTCATTTAATCAATCACACGATAACATACACATGTGCAACCATATTGATCATCTTTTTTAGAAAAATCCTGGGGTCCCATCGAAAATACTTCCGTCTCAGGTTAGTCGAAACCCAGACGAAAACTCGCCAAGGGGTTTTTCCGTAAATGTTTCAAAACAAACCCCCTTTCTTGGTGTTGGGTCGTGCCTCACCGGGCTGTATCCGGGTATAGCTCGACATGTCCGCAAAGGGAGACACGTCTGTCTCTCCCGCAAATATAATCCAACCCTCATCTACATTGCCCCTGTTGAAATGAAACATAATTAGGTTTCATAGCTAGTTCGTGCTAGGATCAAATTTATCCAAATGTAAAATCCTAATTCTAGGCCTCCTATTGTATTCTTTCCTAAATGGGTCTGGCCCATAGGCTTCGGGCCAGCAAATGGGGGCCCAAATGGGCCCCCAACAGGTTAGGAATCTAGTCGTTGGAGGTCCCAACGGCTAGTTCCCATACTAGCCGTTGGACCTCCAACGGCTAGTAGCAAAGGAGAGGGCTTTAAGCCCTCAACTCTCTCTTTCTTTTCTAAAATGTCTCTTCCCCTCTATCCTCTATAAATAGGGCAGCATGTTGCCTTCTCAAAGTATGAAAAAAATGCTTCAATTACTTGTATATTCTCTTTGAAATATCAAAAAGTTCTTGAAGTTTTCATTCTTTACTTATTGCTTGCTTCTTTAGAAATTCAACATGGTATCAGAGTAGGCATCCATTCCTTCTTCTTCCGGTCTTGGTGATCCACCACCACAAATTAGCACCTTAATGTTCACTTCCATTCTTTTAGATTCTTCAAATTACAATGCATGGCAAGACACCATCAAGAGGTCTCTAAACTTCTTCAATCTTGAAAATCACATATTTGAAGATCCTCTTGATGATGCTGATCCATCTTTCAAAGTATGGAAAAAGAGAGATGATCAAGTGGTGGTGCTCATACAAATGTCTTTAGATAAGACCCACAAAGCAATGGTCACTTGCATTCCAAATGCTAAGTCTTTGTGAGATCAAATGCATGCTCTTTATGCTCAAGAGACCAACACCGGCAGAATATTCGAGTTGAAGAAAAAAGTCTTCAACATTTAAAAAGGAGAAAAGACCCTATCCGAATATTTTGGAGAATATAGGGATCTTTGGAATGAGCTTAATGTTTTGAGGTCTCCAACCTCAAATCTCAAAACTCTCCTTTAAAGGAATGATGAAGACATGACCTTTAGTCGTCTAATGGGTCTTGGAGAAAAGTATGCTCCTATATGTCAAGAAATTCTTAGAATGGAGGTATTTCCTTCATTCCAAGAAGTCCAATTTATGGTGCAAAGAGCTGAAACGAGCATGAAGCTTGAAGAATCATCCAAGCCCAAAATCGAAGCTCAAGCATTCAAATCTGTCCAAGAAGAGCATCCGGCCAACAAAGCTCAAAATTTCTCCAAAAGAGATTTCTGCTCCCATTGTAAGAAACCGGGCCATAGAAAGTAAACGAATTGAGATAATCTTGCCCTCAGTCTGAGTAACCCCTGGTTATCAGATAGGCCTTATACCTCTACACCGATCCGTCAGCCTTTTTCTTGATGTTGAGAACTCACATGTTCTCAACGGCCCTACTTCCCTCAGGTAAATCAATTAGATCCCAGATCCTGTTGATTCTCACCAACTCCTCTCACCCATGGCCTATAATCAATGGTCCTCCATGGAACCCTCAAGAAACTCTAAGACAGTTAAAGGTTTCTCGTAATCCTCAAGAGTCATACTGAGAGTCTCTCCCTCAATCGGGAAGCGACGGTTAGGAACGCATCCTCGACTATTCTTAAGAGGATGGGAAACCTTTTTACCTCTAGATGGATCGATCCCACTAGAACCCAAATCCGTAATGGATTCTTGGATCCTGCCATTGGGATTAGCCAACCACTAGGCTCATCCATCTCATGAAAGGTAAAGTCTCAATTGATTCACCTCTCATTGGGAAATCACTTTCAAGAATCTCGGCATCATGAGACTCAATCTCAGTGAGAGTGCCATCTGTATGCTCATTAGAAATATATCTCTTTTCTCGCAAGCCTAACTCGCTGTGTAAATGCGAGAAATAGTGAACATATGTTGCATTAACCCCATAATCTCGAATGGTTAAGGTCAGGCTACCTCCCTGTCTAAAACTCATATGGAGTACTGATTACGGACTTCAATAGAATACGATTGAAAACATATACTGCAGCCAATAACGCATCTCCCCAATGGGAAACGAGTAAATTGGCTTGCGCCATCATCGGCCTCACCGTCTCAAACAAAGTCCTATTCCTCTCTCGCGGCTATTCTACTCCACTAAGTAGCGAGGAATAGTCAGTTTCTCGTAATGCCCTTCTTGAAATAGAGCTCTTTAGACAAATACTCGCGCCCTCAATCTGTTCTGAGAGTCTCTACTCTTAAGTAATTGATTATCAAGCTCGCTAGTAAACCTTCTGAAGCATCTCAATGCCTCAGACTTGCGCGAGATCAGATAAACGTAGCCGAAACGCGTGTAATTGTCTATGAACATAATGGAGTACCCAACACCATTTTAGGTTCTCACGTTCATAAGGCCACAGATGTTGGAGTGATCCGACTGCAATGGAGTCCCAACCCTCATTGTTATGTCGAATGGTTTTTTTGTAAGTTTGCCGTCTAGGCAAGACTGGTTAGCGGGTTCTACAGACCACTCACTGCCAACCGGTTCATCCTCTCTCACACTAGGAGGATAACAAGAATACCATTGAAAGGAATTATTTCCAGTGCATATAGTCCCTCATGGACCAAAATAGAACCAATCAAAGAATTGTCATAACAAATAGAAATTTTAAATTTCTAAATTAACAGAGCATATCCTAAACTGAAATCAAGTTCCGTCGAACTTTTGGAGCATAAAGAGCATACAGAGTCTAGCAACATTGCAACTCCAACTGGCAAGTACTACTCCCTCTGATGTCAACAAAACACTTTGTTTCAGTATGTAAATCCTCCTACTTGAGGACTCACTAGGCGGAACTATATAAGCGCGCTCCTATCTCGAGCTATGAGGTTAGTTGCTTCTGTGTTTACAATCCACGAAGGAGAGAAAACAGAAAGCAACTCAAACCACATAAACAAGAAAGATATAATTTTCACTCGTCGCACTCATGAGCGAAATGACCAAGTCTACTACACGTGTAGCATTACACCTTGGTCGTATCCAACTCCTTCTCGCTGCGCATTATTATTATCGGTTTTATCGGATGTTTTCTTCTTACCTGAATCTCGAGTCTCACAGGAGTCCTTGCTCGACTCCATCGCATAAGCATGACCCGAGTATGGCCTACTGGCCTCTAGATGCTCCTACTCGAGCTCACTGTACCTATCACATTAGTGAAAAATGCGAATACTTTCGTCGTATGTGAAATAGACTTTTATGATTTCTCATGAATCAGGTAAAGAGCTGGATCGCATCCAGCACTAGAAAACATATCTGAAATAGACTCAGTCACATTCCCCAACTCGACGATCATATTCGACATTTTTATCAAATGTTGCGTCATCATATGATCAACCCTTTTCTTATAAGTTATTATACTTATAAGATAGCATTCCCATCTCAGGATCTATAAGAGCACTATAATACTCTTTATAGAGTGAGCCAAACCGATAAAACCGTAGGATATTGCTCATAGACTGGGATTACATCATCGTGTATGCTACTCAGGAGGATTGCCCTGACTCAGCTATCATTCCTCTTTCATGCACGTAATGTCTCCTAATCCCGTCTCTCTGAGGTGTGGAACCCTCCCTGGAGTCATCATCTCATGCCTCAGAATTTTAATTAGATTTTGCTCCTCAAGGATAAATTGAATCTACCAGTAAAAAATCTCGTATTTATCACCATTCAATTTTATCCCCCTTGCAAAAATCAAATACGACAATTTTAGAAGCAGTCATTTAGATAGACGTGACTTGTGATGCTTATTCTCATATTTTGTGCACCCTACGAATCAACAAGACCCAAATAATTCGAATAAATAGCCCAAGACGAGCGTATGAATCAACAAACACCATACACCACAATCCGGGATAGCATTTTACCATTTGGACTAGGATTCGATGCACAAAAACCCATAAAAGTCACTTTTATGGATTGGGACCCTCAAATATTGAAAAAATTTCAATTCTAGACGACCTGAAGCGTCGCCGGCAGTCCCACACGCCACCACGCGCCGGCGGCGTGCCCCCACGCCTTCATGCGTCGGGAACAGCTTCTAGCGCGTGGCAGACGCGCTGCGCGTCTGGCACGCGCTCACACGCGCTCTCTGCGCTTTGGCTCACGCGCCTGATGTGCAGGGACGCAGGTCACGCGCCTACACGCGCGCGACCCGCATGGGCGAGTCGGTTCCGGACCCGGACTCGGGTCGGAACCCGAACCCGGTCTGGATCGTGTAGTGGGTCGGGGCGCGGTTCGGGGCGACACGTGTCCGGGTCGCACCGACTCGGATGCCCAAGCCGATTCACGCACCACTCGCCCGCGTGAATCTCACGTTCCCCTTCCCTACCGCTTCACGCTCCTGCATCGCGCGTGTAACGCACGCGCCCGCGGGTTGGACCTCTTCGTCTTCACCCGATGGTTCCTGTAACCGGGTCTTTCGACCCGGTTGCCGGAAAACCTCATTTCCGGCACCATTTTGATCGGATTTTTTTATAGAATCTCTAATTCCATTTATTCCAAACATCCTTGACTCGATTTTTAGAATAATTATGCCCTAAACTCGGCGTATTTTGGATCCAAAAATCCAACCCTCCGCGGTCAATTTTGAAACCCCATTTTTCGGCCACAAATATATGCAATATATATATCAAATTGAAGGGCATGAAACGAGGATTACAAATCTATAAATTTTGATGCATTGATTTGCCCTAAAACTCGACAAATCTAAGGTTGAAGGGGTCGGTCACTATTCACGGTCGAAACTTTTACCGGAATTTTCTTCACCTAAACGTGCTTAGAAAATTACGAAAAAATTATTTTCGTGTTTTAGGGATCATGGAGAACGCAGTGGTGTTCTCGGATTCACGAAACTCATCCGTGATTCAAACCCCAAATTTTAAACCCTAATTTTTTATACCCAAAAATTAACCCGAAAATTATTTTTTTTAATCCAACGTATCACTCTGATACCAATGTTGGAATTAATTGAGTCACATGTAGCGGAAGCATTCATAAATAATTTTCAGGAAAAATAAATATGGATTGGGTATAGGGTATAAATACCTCAAATATGCAGAGCTTCCAAAAGATCAATCAAACGTCCCTCGAACGGATCTCGTGGTTGGGATGGTGATCACGATGTTAATCGAACCACCACCGCAATACCACAACGCCACAACCCTCAATCCGACGATTCGTTGTGACTTGAAAAATTCCCTGCTTGGAATTCGTCTCAACCCTCTATATTCTCTCTCTAGAGAATATTTTTCTCTCTCAATATTCACACATGGGTGCCCAAAATCTCACGTACAATCATCCATGGTGAACTCCCCCAGGAGAGAAGGAGATGTTAGTCTCCATCCACAAATGTGATCCACCAAACCTTGAGATAATCATGGGAAATGGGTAATATGTGGTTAGTGGGAGTTACCTCACTAACCCTATTGTAAAATGTCTAAAATGCCCCTCGTGGGCATTCTAAACTAATATTCGAAAATGAAGAGAGGAGGATAAGATATTTGGTCTTCTCATGGGCTTAGATGATTCATATTCTCATCTAAAGTAAGAAATCCTTTGAATGAAGGACTTTCCATCATTTGGAGAAGTCCAAAATATGATCCAAAGGACTGAAGTGAGCATTAGATTGGAAGAGAGCTCCAAACAAAACTTGGAAGCTCAAGCTTTTATTGCTTCCTCGAATGAATTCAATGCTGCCAAGGCCAATCAAATCCGAAGGAGAAATGAAATATGCTCTCATTGCAAAAAGAGGGGTCATTTAAAGGACAAATGCTGGGAATTGCATCCTCATTTAAAGCCTAAAATGTTCAAACAAAGAGACCAGCAAGGAGCTTCAAATGCATTCGATTCTGGACAGCAACCCTCTACCCAATTCGTGAAGGTTCAAGCTCCATCAATGGGTGAGTTTGCTGCACTCCAAACTCAATTAAATGAAGTTACAAAGAGACTTCAACAAATGGCTCCCTCCTCCGGTAAAATCAAGAACCTTTTACATATTTAAATTCTGGAAATTTTCTTATTGATTCAGGAACCGAATGTCATATGGTGAAGGATAGAGCAAAAATAAAGAGATTTGAAAACCTTCCTAACCATATGACTGTTCGTGTTGTAAATGGGCAAGATTTGAGAGTAAATCAAGTTGGGGAAGTAGACATTTTTGGAAAACCAACCAAAGCTTTATATGTCCCCAAACTTACCTCAAACCTACTGTCTGTTGAAAAGAAGTATTAATCAAGCCCCTCATCACCAATTTAAAGTCTTCCCAAGAATTCAGCAAGTTCTCTTCCTTAGAGCCCTAAAAGACCTCAGCCCATGGGCCTTTCCATGCCCCAAGAAGGGGCCCATTCCAGCCCATCAAAGGGGGCCCAATTGGGCCCCCAAATGGCTGTTTAAAACAGCCGTTGGAGGCTGCTCCAACGGCTAGAAATTCTAGCCGTTGGACAGCCTCCAACGGCTAGAATAGAGAGGGCCAATGCCCTCTCTTGTTCTCTCTTATTCTCTCTTGTTCTCTCTTCCCCCCTTCTCTATAAATAGACTTCAATGTTCCCTAGCATAAGTATGAACAAAAGTTCAAACTATGAATGTTATTAGTTCTTCATTTCAATAAAATTCAGAATTTTATTGAAAGTTTCCTTGAGTTCTCTCTTTGATCTTTCAACACTGTCCATTAGCAAGATTACAAAGGATCAAAAGTGTAGAGTTGTTTTTGACCCCAATAATGTCTCTTTTCAGGACCTCAAGTCGAATCAATTGATTGGCAAGGGTTCTAGAAGAGGAGGACTTTATTACTTGGATCAAGAACAAAATGCACTTGTAACTCATGTTAAGGAGAATCAATCTCTTTGGCATGGACGTTTAGGTCATCCTAGTGATCAGGCTTTAAAACGTCTATTCCCAACTTTAAATTATGAGAATAGACATTGTAAAGCTTGTATTTTGGCTAAGGAGACCCGAACAATGTATCCTACTTCTGAAACAATATATGAAAATCCTTTTGATTTAATTCATTCCGATGTTTGGACTTCACCCATCACATCTCACCTAGGTTACAAATACTTCATTACTTTCATTGATCACAAAACAAGGTACACATGGGTGTATCTTCTAAATACCAAAGACCAAGCTCTTGAAGCACTCAAGAGCTATGTGAAGTATGTGACCAAACTATACAATGCAAATATAAAAATCTTAAGATCAGATCATGGTGGTGAATTTACAAGCATCAACTTTGAAAATTATCTTAAGGATAATAGCATCATACATCAAATGTCATGTGTTTACACACCCCAATAAAATGGGGTAACTGAAAGAAAGAATAGGCACATACTTGAAACATCTAGGGCTATGATGTTCTACGTAAGCATGCCTAAAAAATTCTGGTGTGATGCGGTCAAAACCACAGTTAATGTGATTAATCTTATGCCTACTGAAGGTTTAAAAGGGCAATCTCCTCTTGAGGTTCTCCTAAGAAGGAAACCCAATATTTCTCACCTTAGGACATTTGGTTGTACATGTTACATTCATATTCCAGCTCACCAAAGGAATAAGTTAGAACATAAAGGGAGAAAGTGTTGTTGAAATATCAAAGTCTAAAAACAAAGAAAGTGTGAAATAAATTCTGGTTTTATTGAAAAACAATGAGAGAATACATTGGTGCTTGAGAGCTTTGAATCATAGTTTTGGGTGATACAATGGGGCTCTATTTATAGAGAAAAGGAAAAAATAGCCAGTAGATAGAGCTTGAAAGACACTATTCCCGTTGGAGCTCAAACCCCAAGAAATTCCAACAGCTAGTTTTTAGACTGTTGAAATATAAACTGCCCAAACTGCCCTTAACTTTTTGGTTTTGATTCCTGGACATTTCTCCATGCTTTTGGGCTTCTTTGGGCTATTTTTGAATGTATTTTGGGCTGGATTAGGCTGCCCAAGACAGCCATGCTACTGGACAATGCAAGCTGATTTCTGGGCTTCTAGGAGAGAACTAGATCTTGGACCTTTGGGCTTCTAAGTAGATGCACTTGGTTGGTGATGAGGATGGGTTAAGTTATCCTTCTTTTTAACACTCCCCCTCAAGTTGGGTGCGTAGATGTCGATAGTGCCCAACTTGTTTATGATTTCTTGAAGATGTATTGCGGTTCCCCCTTTTGTGAAGATATCCGCCAGTTGCTCTTTTCCTTTGATGTGGGGAGTGGCTATAAGCTTTTCTTCCACCTTTTGTCGAATGAAGTGACAATCAACTTTTATGTGTTTGGTCCTTTCATGGAAGACTGGATTTGATGCAATATGAATAGCCGATTGATTGTCACAATGCAAGTTGATTGGTGTAGAAATATTGAACCCTAATTCTTCTACTAGGGCCTTTAACCATACGATCTCACTAGCCGCTGATGCCATTACCCTATACTCAGCCTCCGCACTCGATCTTGACACCACATGCTGTTTTTTGCTCTTCCACGCTACCAAGTTACCTCCTACGAACATGCAGTAACCGGTGGTTGATCTCCTATCCTTTGAATCGCTTGCCCAATCTGCATCGCAAAAGCCTTCAATTTGGGAGCTTCCATTGTTCTTCATCCAAATACCCAGTCCGGGAGATTTCTTGATGTAGTGAAGGATGCGCTCAGCTGCTCTCCAATGACCTTTCTTTGGAGAATGCATATGTTGACTAATTTGGCTCACGGCGAAGGCTATGTCTGGCCTAGTGATGGTGAGGTAGATTAGCCGTCCTACAAGCCTCTGATATCTCTCTATGTCCTCAAATAGCTCCTCATCATCTACTAAAGGTCCAAGTGGTGACAACAGGGCTACAAGGGGCTTTCCCCCGAGCTTCTCTGTTTCCCGCAAAGATCAAGAGCATATTTCCTTTGGGATAGAACTAGCCCATTATTACAATAGGCTAACTCAATTCCTAGGAAATACTTTAGTCTTCCTAAATCTTTAATCTCAAACCTAGAACTCAAAAAATTTCTAACTATATCTATTAAATGAATGTCATTTCCTGTAATGATGGTATCATCTACATAAACTAAGGCTATTACTACTTTATCATTATTCTTTCTAATAAAAACAGATGAGTCGCTATGGCATTTAACAAATCCACTACTAAGGAAAGCATGACTTAATTTTGCATACCATGCTCTTGGAGATTGCTTCAGCCCATAGATAGCCTTGCGTAGTTTGCACACGTTTTCTCCTTGTTGTTGGAGCCCTTGAGGAAGTTGCATGTACACTTCTTCTTCGAGGTCTCCCTGAAGAAATGCATTTGCTATATCCATTTGAAACATGCTCCATCCATGGTTCACCACAAGAGACATCAAAACTCTAATTGTATTCATTTTGGCGACGGGAGCATAGGTTTCCTTGTAGTCTATCCCATAAGCTTGTGTAAATCCCTTCGCCACAAGCCTTGCTTTGAACCTCTCTATCGACCCATCACTCTTGTACTTGATTTTATATACCCACTTGCAACCTACGGCTCTTTTTCCTTTGGGAAGAGAGGTGATTTCCCAAGTGTCATTCTTGGATAGAGCATCTAGTTCCTCCTTCATTGCCTTTCTCCATCTTGGATCTCTAGATGCTTCATTGAATGTCCTAGGCTCCTGTTCTTTATCTATACCACTCAAGAAGGCTTGGTGGCTCAAAGAAACGTGTGAGGTAGTATAGTAATCTGAAATGGGATGTGATGTTACCTTTGAATTATAATAAACCCTTCGATTAATCCATTCCGATGGAGGGACCCTAAGTCTCGTGGATCGCCTAAGTTGGGGAGGTGGCTCATCGGGCTCAACGGATTCACCCACAACTTGTTCTGAAGGCTCTTCTTCTTCTGTTTCTTGTTCTCCCCCTGAAGTGTGAGCTGCCTCCTCTTCTATGGAGTTTGATCCTTCTTCAATACTTTGAGAGTGATCATTAGTCTCTTGGGAGGTGCCTTCTTCAATCGATGGAGATGGTTGATATGAAGGGAGCAGGAAATCCCATGTACTATGATAATCTTCTTTGCTTGATGCTTTGGGTGTTTCTTCTTCTGCAAAAAAGAATTCTTCCTCTAAAAATATCACATCCTTAGATGTGTATGTTCGGTTAGTACTTGGATCATAACACCTATACCCTTTTTCAAAAGAAGCATAACCTAGGAATAGGCATTTTCTACCCTTGTGATCTAACTTATCCCTCATATGAGATGGTATATGAATATAACACACACAGCCAAATGTCATAAGGTGTGTTATCTTAGGTTTCCTTTCTAAAAGCATTTCTAGAAGAGACATGCCCTTTAATATTTCAGAAGGCATTAGATTTATAACATGGACAGCCGTTTTGACCGCATCACACCAAAACCTTTTAGGTACGTTTGCGTAGAACATCATGGCTCTAGCGGTTTCCAAAATGTGCCTATTTTTCCTCTCGGCTACCCCATTTTGTTGGGGTGTATAAACACAAGACATTTGATGAATAATGCTATGATCTTTGAGAAAATTCTCAAAGTTGTGACTTGTGTATTCGCCCCCATGATCTGATCTAAGGACCTTTATGTTGGCATTATAAAATTTGGTCACATATTTTACATAGCTCTTGAGAGCTTCAAGAGCTTGGTCCTTGCTGTTCAAAAGGTAAATCCAAGTGTATCTAGTCTTATGGTCAATGAAAGTAATGAAGTATTTGTATCCTAAGTGTGAGAAGATAGGAGAAGTCCAAACATCAGAATGTACTAAATCAAATGCATTTTCATATATTGTTTCAGAACTTGGTGTTGAAATGAAGCATAATAAGTCTTGCTAAGAAGTTAGAATAAGTCTCCATATTGATGCTTCCAAATGGTCCAATCCTTAGAGCCCAAATTGGTCCCATTCCTAAAGCCCAAAGTGAGGGCTTTAATGGTCATTGAGCTGGGCTCAAGCATAATAAGTCTTGCTAAGAAGTTAGAATAAGTCTCCATATTGATGCTTCCAAATGGTCCAATCCTTAGAGCCCAAATTGGTCCCATTCCTAAAGCCCAAAGTGAGGGCTTTAATGGTCATTGAGCTGGGCTCAAATGAGCCCAGCAAGGGATGCCCCCAAAGGGGCCAAGAGGCCCCAACGGCTAGTTGGTAAACTAGCCGTTGGGACCCCCTCCAACGGCTAGCTTTTGCTAGCCGTTGGGGCAGCATTAGGGAGAGGGCATTGCCCTCTCCCCTCTCCATACTTTCACTCCTCTTCTCCCCTCTTCTATATATATGTCAAGATAGAACTTTGTAAGGTATGAAAAAATGCCTTTACTTGTTATGTATTCTCTCAAAATATTTCAATAAAGTCTTGAAGTTCTTATTCATTTCTCTTAGCTTGCTCTTTTAGAATTACAACATGGTATCAGAGCAGGCCAATATTCCTTCTTCTTCAGTCTTGGAGACCCACCACCACAAATTAGCACTTCAATGTTCACATCCATTCTTTTGGATTCATCAAACTACAACTCATGGCAAGACACCATCAAGAGGTCTCTAAACTTCTTCAATCTTGAAAATCATATATTTGAAGATCCTCTTGATGATGCTGATCCATCCTTCGAAGCTTGGAAAAAGAGAGATGATCAAGTGGTGGTGCTCTTACAAATGTCTCTCGATAAGTCCCACAAAGCAATGGTCACTTGCATTCCAAATGCTAAAACTTTGTGGGACCAAATGCATGCTCTCTATGCTCAAGAAACCAACACGGGCAGAATTTTTGAGCTAAAGAAGAAAATCTTCAACATTCAAAAAGGAGGAAAGACCCTACCCGAATTCTTTGGGGAATATAGGGATCTTTGGAATGAGCTTAATGTTTTGAGGCCTCCAACCTCCAACCTCAAATCTCAAAACTCTTCTTCAAAGGAATGATGAAGACATGACTTTTGGTCTTCTAATGGGACTAGGAGAAGAATTTGCTTCTATCCGTCAAGAAATTCTTAGGATGAAGCTATTTCCTTCATTCCAAGAGGTCCAATTCATGGTTCAAAGAACTGAAACTAGCATGAAGCTTGAGGAATCATCCAAACCCAAAATCGAAGCTCAAGCATTCAAATCCCTCCAAGAGGAGTTTCCGGCCAATAAAGTCCAAAACTTTGGAAAAAGAGACTTTTGCTTTCATTGCAAAAAGCCAGGCCATAGTAAAGACAAATGTTGGCATCTCCATCCTCACCTACGACCTAAAAGCAACAAAAGAGAAGGAGAATCAATGGCAAGTGCTCAAAACGTCTCCCAAGTTGCTGCCCTTGAAACCAAAATGGAGGAAATGCAAAAGGATATGAAAAGGCTTATTGGACAGATTACTCTCCATTCTGGTAACCTTCTAAACTCATCTAATTCTAGTCCATGGCTTATTGATTCCGGTTGTGACAATCATATGGTCAAAGATAAAAGCAAAGTTAGAAAGTTTTTTCCACTTACTGATCATAAAATTGTCAAAATAGCTAATGGTGATAAATTAAAAGTTGATCAATTAGGAGAAATTGAATTGCTTGGCATGAAAACTAAAGCTTTGTATGTACCCAAATTTGATTCTAACCTTCTGTCCATTGGAAAATTAACCAAAGAACAAAATTGCAAAGCTACTTTTGATCCAATAAAGTTATTTTTCAGGACCTCAAAACGAATCTCTTGATTGGCAAGGGGTCTAGGAGGCACAATCTATACTACTTGGATCAAGAAAACCAAGCTTTTGCTGCCCAAAATCAAATGCATTCTTTATGGCATGATCGCCTAGGTCATCTTGGAGACTTAGCTTTGAAACGCCTATTTCCAAATTTAGAAGTAGAAAATAGGCATTGCAAAGCTTGTGTACTTGGAAAACAAACTAGAGTGTATTATCCTATTTCAAATACTATATATGAGAATGCATTTGAACTTGTTCATTCTGATGTTTGGACTTCACCCATAGTATCTCACAATGGTTTTAAATACTTTGTGACATTTATAGATCACAAAACTAGATACACTTGGGTTTATCTATTGGCAGCCAAATCTGAGGTCTTTGAAGCCCTTAAAAGCTATTATAGATATGTGACCAAGTAATTCAATGCCAACATCAAAATCATTAGGACTGATCATGGGGGGGAGTATACTAGTCATGCATTTGAAAAATTCTTAGAAGAAAAGGAGATCATGCACCAAAAATCATGTGTCTACACTCCACAACAAAATGGAGTTGCCGAAAGGAAAAATAGGCACTTATTAGAAACAACTAGGGCCATGATGTTCCATTCTAATATGCCAAAAATTTATTGGAGTGAGGCAATAAAAACTGCTGCCCATATTATTAATCTTATGCCCACTCAAGTTCTAGGAGGAAAATCTCCCTTAGAACTACTCCTAGGAAGGAAACCCAATATCTCTCATTTAAGAGTCTTTGGGTGCGTTTGCTATGTGCATGTACCAGAAAATTTTAGGAACAAACTAGATGAGAGAGGAAGAAAATGTGTATTCTTAGGATATTCAACATTTGAAAAAGGTTATAGATGCTATGATCCTCTAACCAAAAAACTATACACATCCAAGGATGTGATATTTGTGGAAAAAGAACCTTATTTTTCAGGAAAAGATGATCAAGATCAAGCTGAAAAGGAAGGAACTCAAGATCTATGGAATATCATTCTCCCATCCATCAACCACTCCTCTCACCCAAATAATCATGAAGAATCTACTCCAAATAATCATGAAGTACTGGTTCAAGAAGACTCTTCACCTTCTCATTCGGATCATGAGGAACATGGGGATGATGATCCAAATCAAGAACCGGTTCTAGAACAAGAAGAACAAGCTATTCATGAGCAGCCTCCTACTCTTCGTAGATCGACAAGGCTTAGGCTTCCTCCTTCCGAATGGATCAATAAAAGGGTTTTTTACAACACTAAAGTAACTTCTCATCCTATTTCGAAATATTATTCAGTTGCTAATACATCTTGCAGCGATCAAAGATTCATTCAGAACATAGATCTTCATGAAGAACCAAGATCCTTTGAAGAAGCTAAGAATCAACCTCAATGGGTGCAAGCTATGAAGGATGAGTTGGAAGCTTTAGCTAAAAATGGAACATGGGAAATAACATCACTTCCAAAAGGGAAAAGAGCAATAGGATGCAAATGGGTTTACAAAATCAAGCACAAAAGCGATGGAAGTCTTGATAAATACAAGGCAAGACTAGTTGCCAAAGGTTTCACTCAAGCCTATGGAGTGGACTACAAGGAAACATATGCCCCCGTGGCAAAGATGAATACCATTCGTGTGCTCTTATCCCTTGCTGCTAACTACTCCTTACCTTTATTTCAAATAGATGTTGCAAATGCCTTTCTTCAAGGGGACTTAGAAGAAGAAGTATATATGGAGGTTCCTCCGGGCTTTTCTCATCAAGACAACAAAGTTTGCAAATTAAAGAAAGCAATTTATGGACTCAAACAATCTCCAAGAGCTTGGTATGCTAAACTCAGCTCTACTCTTCTTGATCATAACTTTAAGAAATGCTCTAGTGATTCATCTCTTTTTATTAAGAAATTAGGAGATAAATTCATCATAATCTTAGTATATGTAGATGATATCATCTTAACCGGAAATGATTTAGACTTAATCAATCAAGTTAGGAAATTTCTCCAAACAAAGTTTGATATTAAGGATTTAGGGAAACTAAAGTACTTTCTAGGGATAGAGCTTGCCTATTCTCCAAATGGGTTTGCTCTATCACAAAGAAAGTATGTGCTTGATCTTTTGCAGGAAACCGGCAAGCTAGGTGCCAAGCCCGCGTGTAGTCCGATCAACACCTCTTGTGGCCTCAAAGATGATGACATAGAGTTTGAGGATGAACAAAGATATCAAAGGCTTGTAGGGAAATTGATCTATCTCACCATAACAAGGCCTGACATCTCATTCGCTGTGGGGCAAGTTAGTCAACATATGCACAAGCCAAAAAGAAAGCATTGGAGAGCCACCGAAAGGATTTTGCACTATCTAAAAGGCACTCCCGGTATGGGAATTATCATGAAGAACAATTGCAGCTCACAAATCATAGGGTATTGTGATGCGGATTGGGCCGGGGATTCAGAAGATAGAAGATCAACTACTGGCTATTGCATGTTTGTAGGTGGGAACCTAGTAGTATGGAAAAGCAAGAAACAACGTGTAGTCTCAAGATCAAGTGCCGAAGCAGAGTATAGAGCGATGACAGCCGCTACTAGTGAGATCATGTGGCTAAAGGCTCTAATAGAAGAATTAGGGTTCTTTGTCTCCACTCCAATTCAACTTCATTGTGACAATCAATCAGCAATTCATATAGCTTCAAATCCTGTATTCCATGAAAGAACGAAGCATATTGAGCTAGATTGCCACTTTGTGAGACAAAAGATTGAAGATAAGCTCATCTCTCCAAGATTCACAAGAAGTGATCTTCAAGTTGCGGATATCTTTACAAAACCGGGAATAGCCAATCACATTCTCAAAAACTTGGGCAAGTTAGGTGTTTTTAATATATACACACCTAACTTGAGGGGGAGTGTTGAAATGAAGCATAATAAGTCTTGCTAAGAAGTTAGAATAAGTCTCCATATTGATGCTTCCAAATGGTCCAATCCTTGGAGCCCAAATTGGTCCCATTCCTAAAGCCCAAAGTGAGGGCTTTAATGGTCATTGAGCTGGGCTCAAATGAGCCCAGCAAGGGATGCCCCCAAAGGGGCCAAGAGGCCCCAACGGCTAGTTGGTAAACTAGCCGTTGGGACCCCCTCCAACGGCTAGCTTTTGCTAGCCGTTGGGGCAGCATTAGGGAGAGGGCATTGCCCTCTCCCCTCTCCATACTTTCACTCCTCTTCTCCCCTCTTCTATATATATGTCAAGATAGAACTTTGTAAGGTATGAAAAAATGCCTTTACTTGTTATGTATTCTCTCAAAATATTTCAATAAAGTCTTGAAGTTCTTATTCATTTCTCTTAGCTTGCTCTTTTAGAATTACAACACTTGGGTACATTGTTCGGGTTTCTTTTGCCAAAATACAAGCTTTACAATGTCTATTCTCAAATTTTAAAGTTGGAAATAGACGTTTTAAAGCTCGATCACTAGGATGCCCTAATCGCCCATGCCAAAGAGATGAGTCTTCCTTGACGCGAGCTGTGAATGCACATTGTTCTTGATCCAAAAAGTAGAGGTCTCCTCTTCTAGCACCCTTGCCAATCAATTGATTCGACTTGAGGTCCTGAAAAGAGACAGAATTTGGATCAAAAACAACTCTACATTCTTGATCCTTAGTGATTCTTCCTATGGACAGCAAGTTTGAAGTAAGTTGGGGAACATATAAAGCATCAGTTGTTTTTCCAAAAATATTAATTTCCCCAATATGGCTTACTTTCAAACCTTGCCCAATTGCATCCCGAACTATCTTATGGTTAGAGAGTTTTTTAAAACGTTTGATTTTTGATTTATCCCTAACCATATGATGATCGGTGCCCGAATCAATGAGAAAATTTTCAGAATTTAAATGAATAGGGGGGTTTTTGAATTGTACCAGCAAAGGGGGTGAGTTGTTGCAGCCTTTTTGTTGCATCTTCAAGAGTGGCTTTGAGGGCTGCTATCTCAACTATAGAGGATGTTTGTGTGACAGCTTGTTGGGCCATGGCATGAGGGCCGGAGTTTGAAGGAATGAAGGCAGCATTTTGATCTCTCGGCTTGAATGATTTTGGCCTCACGTGTGGATGCAAGTGCCAACATTTGTCTTTTGTATGACCCTTCTTCTTGCAATGAGAGCATACATCTCTTTTGGGCATTTGAAGCACCTTGGCAGCCATGAGTTCTTCTTGGGCAGCCACAAAGCCATGAACTTCCATCCTTTGTTTTGAGCTTTCCTCAATCCGCATGCTAATCTCGGCACGTTGAATCATATTTTGAACCTCTCCAAATGAAGGAAATTCCTTTATTTGAAGTATTTCTTGCCGGAGATGTGTGTATGACTCATCTAGCCCCATGAGCAAAGAGAAGATTTTGTCTTCCTCCCTTCTTTTTTGAATGATCTTTAGATCGATGGAGTCTGGCCGAAGAGTCAATAGCTCGTTCCACATGTCGGTGAGAACTCCAAAATATTGAGGAAGTGTCTTTCCTTCTTTCTTGATGGTTGCAATTTGCTTTTTGAGTTCAAAGATTCTTCCAAGGTTGGACTCTTGACCATAGAGTGAGAACATTGTGTCCCATATTACTTTGGCAATTGGAGCACACGTCACCATGGCCTTGTGAGTTTCATCAATGGAGTTGAGAAGTTGAAAGAATACATGATCGTCCCTTTTCTTCCACTCTCTAAAGGTTGGATCGGAGTCTTCAAGTGGCTCATCTAGAATGTGACCCTCTAGATTGTGAAGATTTAGAGCCCTTCTCATCACACTAGCCCATTGATAGTAATTTCCTCCTTTTAATTGAATGGAGGAAATATTTTGGAATTGGGTTATGTTGATGGAAGGTGGAGGGTCACCCAACCTTGAAGAGGAAGGGATCGAAGTATGCTCTGATACCATGTTGAAATATCAAAGTCTAAAAACAAAGAAAGTGTGAAATAAATTCTGGTTTTATTGAAAAACAATGAGAGAATACATTGGTGCTTGAGAGCTTTGAATCATAGTTTTGGGTGATACAATGGGGCTCTATTTATAGAGAAAAGGAAAAAATAGCCAGTAGATAGAGCTTGAAAGACACTATTCCCGTTGGAGCTCAAACCCCAAGAAATTCCAACAGCTAGTTTTTAGACTGTTGAAATATAAACTGCCCAAACTGCCCCTAACTTTTTGGTTTTGATTCCTGGACGTTTCTCCATGTTTTTGGGCTTCTTTGGGCTATTTTTGAATGTATTTTGGGCTGGATTAGGCTGCCCAAGACAGCCATGCTACTGGACAATGCAAGCTGATTTCTGGGCTTCTAGGAGAGAACTAGATCTTGGACCTTTGGGCTTCTAAGTAGATGCACTTGGTTGGTGATGAGGATGGGTTAAGTTATCCTTCTTTTCAACAAGTGTGTATTTCTTGGATATGCGGCATTTGAAAAAGGCTATAGGTGTTATGATCCTACAACTAACCGAACATACACATCAAAGGATGTGATATTCTTGAAAAATGAGTTCTATTTTGCAGGAAATGAAGAGATAAAGGAAACTCCAAAGACTGAAGTTCTTAATAGCACTTGGGACTTTCTTATGTCTCCTCCTCAAGAGGCTGAATCAACCAAAGGAAATTCAATCTCAGATACAAGCCACAGCACTCAAAATGATAATTCAGGGGCATTAGAGGCTGAACGACCAAGTACTTTGTTGAAATGAAGCATAATGAAGCCTAGATAAGCCTTGTTAAGAAGTCAGAATGAGTCTCCATGAATGTGCATATTGAAGCTTCCAAATGATCCAATTCTTAGAGCCCAATTGCACCCATTCCTAAGGCCCAAAGAGAGGGCTCTAATGATCATTGAGCTGGGCTCAAATGAGCCCAGCAAGGGAAGGCCCTAAAGGGGCCAAGAGGCCCCAACGGCTAGTTGTTAAACTAGCCGTTGGGAGCCCCCCCAACGGCTAACTTATGCTAGCCGTTGGGGTAGCTCTAGGGAGAGGGCATTGCCCTCTCCCCTCTCCATATAATCTCTTCTCTTCTCCCTCTTCTATATATATGTCAAGATGGAGCTTTGTAAAGGTATGAAAAAATGCCTCAACTTGTTATGTATTCTCTTTGAAGTTTCAATAAAGTCTTGAAGTTCTTATTCATTTCTCTTAGCTTGCTCTTTTAGAAATTCAACATGGTATCAGAGTAGGCCAATATTCCTTCTTCTTCTGGTCTTGGAGATCCACCACCACAAATTAGCACTTCAACGTTCACATCCATTCTTTTGGATTCATCAAACTACAATGCTTGGCAAGACACCATCAAGAGGTCCTTAAATTTCTTCAATCTCGAAAATCATATATTTGAAGAACCTCTTGATGATGCTGATCCTTCATTCAAAATATGGAAGAAAAGAGATGATCAAGTGGTGGTTCTCCTACAAATGTCTCTTGACAAAACCCACAAGGCAATGGTCACTTGCATTCCAAATGCTAAGGCTTTGTGGGATCAAATGCACTCTCTATATGGGCAAGAAACAAATACGGGCAGAATATTCGAATTAAAAAGAAAGATCTTCAAGGTTCAAAAAGGAGGTAAAACCCTACCCGAATTCTTTGGGGAATATAGGGATCTTTGGAATGAACTCAATCTCTTGAGGCCTCCTACTTCAAATCTTAAAGTTCTCCTTCAAAGAACTGATGAAGACATGACCTTTGGTCTTCTTATGGGTCTTGGAGAAGAATTTGCTCCTATTCGCCAAGAAATTCTAAGAATGAAGATATTTCCTTCATTCCAAGAGGTGCAATTCATGGTTCAAAGAGCTGAAACAAGCATGAGGCTTGAGGATTCAACTAAACTCAAATTTGAAACTCAAGCATTCAAATCAGTCCAAGAAGAACATCCAGCCAACAAAGCTCAAAACTTCACCAAGAGAGATGTTTGTTCCCATTGTAAGAAACCTGGCCATAAAAAGGAAAAATGTTGGCATCTTCATCCCCATTTACGGCCAAAGTTCAACAAAAGGGAAGGAGATCAAATGGCAAATGTCCAGCATGTTTCTCAAGTTGCCGCCCTTGAAAACAAAATGGAGGAAATGCAAAGGGAGATGAAAAAGCTCATTGGACAGATTGCTTCGCATTCTGGTAATTTTCTAAACACATCTCCTTCATGGCTTATTGATTCTGGTTGTGATAATCATATGGTAAAAGATAAAAGCAAAATCAAAAGGCTTATTCCTCTCACTGATTCTAGGATTGTCAAGGTAGCTAATGGTGAGAAATTGAGAGTTGATCATCTAGGTGAAATTGAGTTACTTGGCAAGAAAATTAAAGCCCTATATGTGCCTAAATTTAATTCTAATCTTTTATCCATTGGAAAGATAACAAAAGAACAAAATTGCAAAGTTACATTTGACCCTAATGAAGTTGTTTTTCAGGATCTCAAAACGAATCACTTGATTGGCAAGGGGTCTAGGAGACACAACTTATACTACTTGGATCAAGAAAACCAAGCTTTTGCTGCCCAAAGTCAAATGCATTCATTATGGCATGCTCGTCTAGGTCATCTTGGGGACTTAGCTTTGAAACGCCTATTTCCAAACCTAGAAGTAGAAAATAGGCATTGCAAAGCATGTGTGGGCATTGCCCTCTCCCCTCTCCATATAATCTCTCCTCCTCCATCTTCTATATATATGTCAAGATGGAGCTTTGTAAAGGTATGAAAAAATGCCTCAACTTGTTATGTATTCTCTTTGAAGTTTCAATAAAGTCTTGAAGTTTTTATTCATTTCTCTTAGCTTGCTCTTTTAGAAATTCAACATACTTCAGGGGGAGAAAGTAATACAAATGAAGAAGCTACAAATGAGGAAGAATCCCTTGAAGTTGAGGAGGAACCAGATGAACCGCCACCTCAACTAAGAAGATCAACAAGGCTTAGACTTCCTCCATCTAATGGATCAACCAAAGGGTGTTCTATAACTCTAGGGTAACCTCCCATCCTATTTGTGATTATTATACCACCTCTCATGTTTCCTTGGACCATCAAGCTTTCTTGAGTAATTTAGATAAGGAAGCAGAACCAACTCATTCGAGCAAGCATCAAAGGATCCAAGATGGAAAAGAGCCATGGAGGAGGAATTAGAAGCTTTATCAAAGAACGGAACATGGGAAATCACCACACTACCTAAAGGAAAGAAGGCCATAGGGTGTAAGTGGGTATACAAAATCAAGCACAAGAGTGATGGATCAATTAAGAGGTTCAAGGCAAGGCTAGTGGCAAAGGGATATACTCAAGCCTATGGGATTGATTACAAAGAGACCTATGCTCCGGTTGCAAAAATGAACACTATTAGAGTCCTCTTGTCTCTTGCGGTGAATCATGGATGGAGCCTATTTCAAATGGATGTAGCCAATGCTTTCCTTCAAGGAGACTTAGAAGAAGAAGTCTACATGCAAATACCGAAGGGTCTTCAATCACAAAAAGGAAAGGCATGCAAACTTCATAAGGCAATTTATGGTCTCAAGCAATCCCCAAGAGCTTGGTATGCAAAGTTAAGCCATGTTTTCCTTAGTAATGGATTTCATAAATGCAATAGTGATTCATCTCTCTTTCTTAGAAGAACTAATGATCATATCACAATTGCACTAGTGTATGTAGATGACATTATCATCACAAGTAGTGATTTACATCAAATAGACCTAGTTAGGAATTTCTTAAAGTCTAGATTTGAAATTAAAGATCTAGGGATACAAAAGTATTTCCTAGGTATTGAGTTAGCCTATTGTCCCAATGGGCTAATTCTCTCCCAAAGAAAATATGCTCTTGACCTTTTGCAGGAAACGGGAAAGCTTGGAGCTAGACCGGCTTGCAGTCCAGTTTCCACTTCCGGTCCCTTAGCCGATGATAATGATCCTCTAGAAGACATTGAGAGATATCAGAGGCTGGTTGGGAAACTTATCTATCTCACCATCACAAGACCGGATATAGCATATGCCGTGAGCTATATAAGTCAGTTCATGCATTCCCCAATGAAAGATCATTGGAGAGCAGCAGAGAGGATTCTTCATTACATCAAAGGATCACCTGGGCTAGGAATTTGGATGAAGAACAATGGAAGTGTAGACATTGAAGGGTATTGTGATGCTGATTGGGCAGGGGATCCCACCGATAGAAAGTCTACCACTGGATATTGCATGTTTGTTGGAGGAAACTTGGTAGCTTGGAAGAGCAAAAAACAGCGGGTTGTATCTAGATCAAGTACAAAGGCCGAGTATAGAGCCATGACAACGGGAGCTAGTGAGATTGTATGGCTAAAAGCCTTAGTAGAAGAACTAGGGTTTACGGTCTCCACTCCTATCAAGCTTCATTGTGACAATCAATCCGCAATTCACATTGCCACTAATCCGGTGTTCCATGAACGAACCAAGCACATAGAAGTTGATTGTCATTTTATTCGACAAAAAGTGGAGGAAAAACTCATTGTCACCCCACACATCAAAGGAAAAGATCAACTTGCTGACATCTTCACAAAGGGAGGGACAGCAGCTCACCTACAAGAAATGATGAGCAAGTTGGGTACTATCAACATCTACGCACCCAACTTGAGGGGGAGTGTTGAAAAGAAGGATTAATCAACCCACTCATCACCAATTTAAAGCCTTCCCAAGAGTCCAGCAAGATCTCTTCCTTAGAGCCTAAATTCACTAAGAATTGTTCTTTGTCCTAGTATCAAATTGAAGCCCTAAAAGAACCTCAGCCCGTGGGCCTTGCCAAGCCCCAAGAAGGGGCCCGTTCCAGCCCAGCAAAGGGGGCCCAATTGGGTCCCCAACGGCTTTTTGAAACAGCCGTTGGAGCAGCCTCCAACGGCTAGTGTAGAGAGGGCTAAAGCCCTCTCTTGTTCTCTCTTCTCCCCTTCTCTATAAATAGTCTTTAATGCTCCCTAGCATTGGCATGAACAAAAGTTCAAAGCTATGAATGTTATTTGTTTTCTATTTCAATAAAATTCAGAATCACATTTCAAGATTTCTTGAGTTCTTTCTTTGATTTTTCAACAATCTGAGGTTTTTGAAGCCCTTAAGAGCTATTATAGATATGTGACCAAACAATTCAATGCCAGCATCAAAATCGTTAGGTCTGACCATGGGGGGAGTATACTAGTCATGCATTCGAAAACTTCTTAGATGAAAAGGGGATCATGCACCAAAAATCATGTGTCTACACTCCACAACAAAATGGAGTTACTGAAAGGAAAAATAGGCACTTGTTAGAAATGGCTAGGGCCATGATGTTCCATTCTAATGTGCCTAAAAATTTTTGGAGTGAGGCAATAAAAACCGCTGCCCATCTTATTAATCTTATGCCCACTCAAGTTTTAGGAGGAAAATCTCCTTTAGAGCTACTCTTAGGAAGGAAACCTAACATCTCACACCTTAGAGTCTTTGGGTGCATTTGTTATGTTCATGTTCCTGAAAAATTCAGAAATAAGTTAGAGGAAAGAGGAAGAAAATGTGTATTCTTAGGATACTCAACATTTGAAAAAGGTTATAAATGCTATGATCCTCTAACCAAAAAGCTATACACATCCAAGGATGTGATATTTGTAGAAAGAGAACCTTATTTTTTAGGAAAGGATGATCAAGAACAAGCTGAAAAAGGAGAAACTCAAGATCTATGGAACATCATTCTTCCATCTATTAACAATTCCTCTCATCCAAATATTGATAAAGAACCTGCCCCAAATGAACATGAAGTTCCAGCTCAAGAAGACCCTTCACCGTCTCATTCTGATCATGAAATAATTCAAGAACAAGGGGGAGATGATTCAGATCAAGAACCGGCTTTAGAACAAGAAAAGCAAGTCATACATGAACCACCTCTTCCTCTTCGTAAATCAACAAGGTTTAGGCTTCCTCCCTCCGAATGGATCAACAAAAGAGTTTTCTATAACTCTAAAGTAACTTCTCATCCCATTTCCAAATATTATTCAATTGCTAATACTTCTTGCAGCCATCAAAGATTCATTCGGAACATAGATCTTCATGAAGAACCAAGATCTTTTGAAGAAGCTAAAAGCCAACCTCAGTGGGTGCAAGCTATGAAGGATGAGTTGGAAGCTTTAGCAAAAAATGGAACATGGGAAATAACATCACTTCCAAAAGGGAAAAGAGCCGTAGGGTGCAAGTGGGTCTACAAAATCAAACACAAGAACAATGTGAGTCTTGATAAATACAAGGCAAGATTAGTTGCCAAGGGTTTCACTCAAGCTTATGGAGTGGACTACAAGAAAACATTTGCTCCCGTGGCTAAAATGAACACCATTCGTGTGCTCTTATCCCTTGCTGCCAACTACTCTCTACCTCTATTTCAAATGGATGTTGCAAATGCCTTTCTTCAAGGGGACTTAGAAGAAGAGGTGTATATGGAGGTTCCTCCGGGTTTCTCTCATCAAGACAACAAAGTTTGCAAATTAAAGAAAGCTTCTAAGTCCCCTTTCTTCAAGGGGACTTAGAAGAAGAGGTGTATATGGAGGTTCCTCCGGGTTTCTCTCATCAAGACAACAAAGTTTGCAAATTAAAGAAAGCTATCTATGGACTCAAACAATCAGCAAGAGCCTGGTATGCCAAACTTAGTTCTACTCTTATTGATCATGACTTTAAGAAATGCACTAGTGACTCATCTCTTTTTGTTAAGAAACTAAAAGATAAATTCATTATAGTCCTAGTATATGTAGATGATATAATCTTAACCGGAAATGATTTGAACTTAATTAATCAAGTTAGGAAGTTTCTCCAAACAAAGTTTGATATTAAGGACTTAGGGAAACTAAAGTACTTTCTAGGGATAGAACTTGCCTATTGTCTAAATGGATTTGTTCTATCACAAAGAAAGTATGTGTTTCATCTTTTGTAGGAAACCGGAAAGTTAGGTGCCAAGCCCGCATGTAGTCCGATCAGCACTTCTTTGTTAAAATTTGGAATGCGGAAGCGAGATTGGTGAGCTAGGGTTTTGATGTTTGAGCAAGAAAGAGAAGACTTGGTGTTTGTGTATTTGGATGTGTTGATGAACAACAAAGAAAGAACACTTGAATTTGTGAGAATAAACTCAAAGTATTATATTGATGAACTATCAATTACAAGACATTTTTGTGTTGAGACAAAGCTCAAGAATACAAAGACACACTTTGAGAGACTATGCTCTATTCTATTCTAAGTTTGAGACTAAGCTCAATTGTGTGTTACAAATGAAGAGAGGAGACTTATTTATAGCCAAAATAGTTCAACTAGCCAGTAGAGAGAAGAACTAGCCGGTAGACACAAAAACTAGCCGGTAGACACAAACCCAAAAACTAGCCGTTATAAATTTTGCCCATTCTGCCCTTGCATTGTTTGAGCTTCTTCTTGGGCCTTGAAGGGCCTTGAATGAAGCCCTTTTTGAACCTTGAATGGAGCATAAAACTTGGACTTTTTGGACTCCTAAGCTTGGACAAATTCGGGCTAACTTATGCCCTAATGTTGGGCTAGTTTAATGGGTTGATTTTTGGACATTTTTTGTCCATAAATCTGCCTATCTTTCTGCCCATATTTGGGCCGTGGGTTTGGGCTATGAGATGGCTCATTTCTTGCCCTTTTTAGCCTTCTTCTTCTTGGACTTAGATGGTTGATTTATTGCTTCTTTGTTGTTGTCCAAATTGGAGTGAAATAGCTCATAGTAAATGGGAGGCATTGAGCTACATACAATGTACATCTCCTCCTCATTTTCAACATTCTTGTGGCATTAAAGATGATGATAAAGAGTTTGAGGATGAACAAAAATACCAAAGGCTTGTAGGGAGACTAATCTATCTCACAATTACAAGGCCTGATATCTCCTTTGCTATGGGACAAGTTAGCCAACATATGCACAAGCCAAAATGGAAGCATTGGAGAGCCGAAAGAATACTTCACTACCTAAAGGGCACACCCGGCATGGGAATTTGGATGAAGAAAAATTGCAGCTCACAAATCATGGGGTATTGTGATGCGGATTGGGCCGGGGATTCGGAAGATAGAAGATCAACTACGGGATATTGCATGTTTGTTGGAGGAAATCTACTAGCATAGAAAAGCAAAAAACAACATGTAGTATCAAGATCAAGTACCGAAGTGGAGTATAGAGTAATGGCAGCTGCTACTAGTGAGATCGTTTGACTAAAAGCTCTAATAGAAGAATTAGGGTTCTTTGTTCCTACTCCAATTCAACTCCATTGTGACAACCAATCAGCAATTCACATAGCCTCAAATCCGGTCTTCCATGAAAGAACAAAGCATATTGAGGTAGATTGCCACTTCGTGAGACAAAAGATTGAAGACAAGCTCATCATTCCTAGATTTACAAGAAGTGATCTTCAAGTTGTAGACATCTTTACAAAATCAGGAACCGCCAATCACATACAAAAGAATATGGGCAAGTTAGGTGTGATAGACATATACACACCCAACTTGAGGGGGAGTGTTGAAATGAATCATAATTAGGTTTCATAGCTAGTTGGTGCTAGGATCAAATTTATCCAAATGTAAAATGCTAATTCTAGACCTATTGTATTCTTTCCTAAATGGGTCTTCGGGCCCAGCCCGGGCCAGCAAATGGGGGCCCACCCCTAACAGGTTAGGAATCTAGCCGTTGGAGGTCCCAACGGCTAGTAGCAAAGGAGAGGGCTTTAAGCCCTTAACTCTCTCTTTCTTTTCTAAAATGTCTCTTCCCCTCTATCCTCTATAAATAGGGCAGCATGTTGTCTTCTCTAAGTATGAAAAAAATGCATCAATTACTTGTATATTCTCTTTGAAATATCAAAAAGTTCTTGAAGTTTTCATTCTTTACTTATTGCTTGCTTCTTTAGAAATTCAACAGTCCCGTCGGGTCGTGCCGTGGGAGGAATGACTATAGCCATTATCCATGCACATAACACCATTTATTTCTCAAACATCTCATCATATCATCACATAACTAGTGGGCATCCAACCCACATAGTTCATCAAAACATTTTAAATCCGTGTGCCAATACATTTCATCAAATCATTTCAAATCAACATACCAATACCATGGTAGAATAGAAAATATTCTAGTTCTCAAATAATGACACAATAATAATTCATTTCAAACCATGGATGCATAGTCGTCGGAAACATAAATTTATGACACTCCAATAATCACAAAACAGATTTAAAATTTAATATCATACGATGAGTCAATGCATATCAAAAGCATATTTTATTGAAAACACGGCAAAAAACAAGTTTCACTATTTTATACAAGAGATTAGGGTCCTTCTCACATTCTAGGGAGGGTAATCACTCCTTATTTCTAAAATCAAACCAAATTGACTCCTCGAGTCTCCAAAAGATCAACTTAGTCAAATCATCACAATTTTTCATCAAATTTCCAATTGTTTTAGGGTTTGTCATTTTCCTAAGTTTGTACAAATCTTAATTCCTCAATTTTTTTGGATATACTCTAATGTCATCAATTGCATTTCATTTATAAATAAATAATCAAATCAAAATCAAGCCTGATTCAGTCCTAAAACCAATCAAAGTCGGAAATACGCTTAAAATAAATAAATTTCCTATGAAATGGAAAAATATTTGAAAAATCATACACTTTTCGATTCCCATTCGATTTCTTCAAACCATATGTTATTTTCAAGGTATTGAAGTCTATTTTCATAATACGGAAATTGTATTTTGATTTTCTATATGCAGGACAACTTATAATGAAAATACTGTATCAATCCTTAAACTCAAATCCCAAATTCCGACTGTTTTTATGCATTCGTCAAATTAAACTCTAAGAGAAGCTATTCTAATCAAGTCAAAATGATTCTATCATCCGGAACAGCCCAATTCATATATAAAATTCTATACTTAACCTAAATAATAACATATAATATCAATCAATGCATTTCAAATCTACTCTAACATTCATCCTAACATATACAATACACTCATACTCTAATTTACCCTAAATTCATCCAAATAACTTGAAGGAGTTAGAAATCCCTCACCTAGGGTTTTTCTCGGATCGCAGACCTTGTTGATTTTCTAAATGAGCAAGCAAAGAATAATGAATAAAAACCTCAAGAACTTTATTGATAATTTGAAGAGAAAATACAAGAGGTTGAAGGCATTTTTTCATACACATTAAAAGAAACTAGCTACCATATTTATAGAAGAAGGGAAGAAGAGTTAAGAGAGGAGAGGGCAATGCCCTCTCCTAGTCGTTGGCCCCCAACGTCTAGTGAGAACTAGCCGTTGGGCAGCCTCCCAACGGCTAGTTCTTTACTAGCCGTTTGGGGGGTTTGGGGGCCCTCTTTGAGAGGGCTGGGCTGGGCCAATTAGGGCCCAGCTGATTACCCTTGGATGGCCCTCTTTGGGCTTTAAGATGGTCTTGTAAAGAGGCTCAAAAGATGACCCTTTTTAGGAGCTCATTTATGACTTCTAATTAGGGCATTTTGGAGGAAGAGCTAAATGGCTTAATTATACTTCATTTCAACACTCCCCCTCAAGTTGGGTGTGTATATATCTATGACACCCAACTTGCCCATATTCCTTTGTATGTGATTGGCGGTTCCTGGCTTGGTGAAGATGTCGGCTAATTGGTGATCACTCCTTGTGAAACTTGGAGAGATGAGCTTATCTTCAATCTTTTGCCTCACAAAGTGGCAATCTACCTCAATATGCTTTGTTCTTTCATGAAAGACCGGGTTTGAGGCAATGTGAATTGCCGATTGATTGTCACAATGGAGTTGAATTGGAGTAGAGACAAAAGAACCCTAATTCTTCTATTAGAGCCTTTAGCGACACGATCTCACTAGTAGTGGCTGTCATTGCTCTATACTCTGCTTCGGCACTTGATCTTGAGACTACATGTTGTTTTTTTGCTTTTCCATGCTACTAGGTTCCCTCCAACAAACATGCAATAACCAGTAGTTAATCTTCTATCTTTTGAATCCCCAGCCCAATTCGCATCACAATATCCTATGATTTGAGAGTTGCAATTGTTCCTCATGACAATTCCCATGCCGGGTGAGCCTTTTAGGTAGTGAAGAATCCGTTCGGTGGCTCTCCAATGCTTCCATTTTGGCTTGTGCATATGTTGGCTAACTTGCCCCACAGCAAATGAGATATCGGGCCTTGTTATGGTGAGATTGATTAATCTTCCTACAAGCCTTTGGTATCTTTGTTCGTCCTCAAACTCTATGTCATCGTCTTTGAGGCCATAAGAGGTGCTGATCGGACTACATGCGGGCTTGGCACCTAGCTTGCCAGTTTCCTGCAAAAGATCAAGCACATACTTTCTTTGTGATAGAACAAACCCATTTGGAGAATAGGCAAGCTCTATCCCTAGAAAGTACTTTAGTTTCCCTAAATCCTTAATATCAAACTTTGTTTGGAGAAATTTCCTAACTTGATTGATTAAGTCTAAATCATTTCCAGTTAAGATGATATCATCTACATATGCTAAGACTATGATGAATTTATCTCCTAATTTCTTAACAAAAAGAGATGAGTCACTAGAGCATTTCTTAAAGTTATGATCAAGAAGTGTAGAGCTGAGTTTAGCATACCAAGCTCTTGGAGATTGCTTGAGTTCATAGATAGCTTTCTTTAATTTACAAACTTTGTTGTCTTGATGAGAAAAGCCCGGAGGAACTTCCATATATACTTCTTCTTCTAAGTCCCCTTGAAGAAAGACATTTGCAACATCCATTTGAAATAGAGGTAAGGAGTAGTTGGCAGCAAGTTATAAGAGCACACGAATGGTATTCATTTTTGCCACGGGAGCAAATGTTTCCTTGTAGTCCACTCCATAAGCTTGAGTAAAACCCTTGGCAACTAATCTTGCCTTGTATTTGTCAAGACTCCTATCACTTTTGTGCTTGATTTTGTAGACCCACTTGCACCCTACGGCTTTGTTTCCTTTTGGAAGTGATGTTATTTCCCATGTTCCATTTTTTTCTAAAGCTTCCAACTCATCCTTCATAGCTTGCACCCATTGAGGTTGGTTTTTAGCTTCTTCAAAAGATCTTGGCTCTTCATGTAGATCTATGTTCCGAATGAATCTTTGATGACTGCAAGAAGTATTAGCAATTGAATAATATTTGGAAATGGGATGAGAAGTTACTTTAGAGTTATAGAAGACTCTTTTGTTGATCCATTTGGAGGGAGGAAGCCTAAACCTTGTTAATCTACAAAGAGGAGGAGGTGGTTCATTTATGATTTGTTCCTCCTGTTCTATGGCCAGCTCTTGCTCTGAATCATCTCCCCCTTGTTCTTGAATGGTTTCTTGATTAGAATGAGATAGTGAGGGATCTTCTTGAGCCAGATCTTCATGAACATTCGGAGCTGGTTCTTGTTTAATATTCGGATGAGAGGGATGATTGATACTTGGGAGAATAATGTTCCATAGATCTTGAGCTTCTCCTTTTCCATCTTGATCTTGATCTTCTTTTCCTGAAAAATAAGATTCTCTTTCTACAAATATCACATCCTTAGATGTGTATAGTTTTTTGGTTAGTAGATCATAACATTTATATCATTTTTCAAATGTTGAGTATCCTAAGAACACACATTTTCTCCGCCTTTCCTCTAAATTATTTCTGAAATTTTCAGGTACATGGACATAGCATAAGCATCCAAAGACTCTAAGATGGGAGATATTATGTTTTCTTCCAAATAGTAGCTCTTATGGGGATTTACCTCCTAGAACTTGAGTGAGCATAAGATTAATGAGATGGGCAGCAGTTTTTATTGCCTCACTCCAAAATTTTTTAGGCACATTAGAGTGAAACATCATGGCCCTAGCCATTTCTAACAAGTGCCTATTTTTCCTTTCGGCAACTCCATTTTGTTGTGGAGTGTCGACACATGATTTTTGGTGCATGATCCCCTTTTCATCTAAGAAGTTTTCAAATGCATGACTAGTATACTCCCCCCATGGTCAGACCTAATGATTTTGATGTTGGTATTGAATTGTTTGGTCACATATCTATAATAGCTCTTAAGGGCTTCAAAAACCTCAGATTTGGTTACCAATAGGTATACCCAAGTATATCTAGTTTTGTGATCAATAAATGTCACAAAGTATTTAAAACCATTATGAGATGCTATGGATGAGGTCCAAACATCAGAATGAACAAGTTCAAATGCATTCTCATATATAGTATTTGAAATGGGATAATACACTCTAGTTTGTTTTCCATGAACACAAACTTTGCAATGCCTATTTTTTACTTCTAGATTTAGAAATAGGCGTTTCAAAGCTAAGTCCCCAAGATGACCTAGACGAGCATGCCATAATGAATGCATTTGACTTTGGACAGCAAAAGCTCGGTTTTCTTGATCCAAGTAGTATAGGTTGTGCCTCCTAGACCCCTTGCCAATCAAATGATTCGTTTTGAGGTCCTGAAAAACAACTTCATTAGGATCAAATGTAACTTTGCAATTTTGTTCTTTGGTTATCTTTCCAATGGATAAAAGATTAGAATTAAATTTAGGCACATATAGAGCTTTAGTTTTCTTGCCAAGTAGCTCAATTTCACCTAGATGATCAACTCTTAGTTTCTCACCATTAGCTACCTTAACAATCCTAGAATCAGTGAGAGGAATAAGTCTTTTAATTTTGCTCTTATCTTTCACCATATGATTATCACAACCAGAATCAAAAACCCATGAATGAGATGTATTTAAGAGATTACCAGAATGCAAAGTAATCTGACCAATGAGCTTCTTCATCTCCTTTTGCATTTCCTCCATTTTGCTTTCAAGGGCAGCAACTTGAGAAACATGTTGGACACTTGCTATTTGGTCACCTTCCCTTTTGTTGTACTTTGGCCGTAAATGGGGATGGAGATGCCAACATTTCTCCTTTCTATGACCAGGTTTCTTACAATGGGAGCAAAAATCTCTTTTGGTGAAATTTTGAGCTTTGTTGGCTGGATGCTCTTCTTGGACAAATTTAAATGCTTGAGCTTCGGTTTTGGGCTTGGATGATTCTTCAAGCTTTATGTTTGTTTCATCTCTTTGCACCATGAATTGAACTTCTTGGAATGAAGGAAAAATCTTCATTCTAAGAATTTCTTGACGTATAGGTGCATACTCTTCTCCAAGACCCATTAGAAGACCAAAGGTCATGTCTTCATCATTCCTTTGAAGGATAGTTTTGAGATTTGAGGTTGGAGGCCTCAAAACATTAAGCTCATTCCAAAGATCCCTATATTCCCCAAAATATTCGGGTAGGGTCTTTCCTCCTTTTTGAATGTAAAAGATTTTCTTCTTCAATTCGAATATTCTGCCGGTGTTGGTTTCTTGAGCATAAAGAGCATGCATTTGATCCCACAAAGACTTGGCATTTGGAATACAAGTGACCATTGCTTTGTGGGTTTTGTCTAAAGACATTTGTAAGAGCACCACCACTTGATCATCTATCTTTTTCCATGTCTTGTAAGATGGATCAGCATCATCAAGAGGGTCTTCAAATATGTGATTTTCGAGATTGAAGAAGTTTAGAGACCTTGTTTTGCCATGCATTGTAATTTGAAGCATCTAAAAGAATGGAAGTGAACATTGAGGTGCTAATTTATGGTGGTGGATCACCAAGATTAGATGAGGAAGGAATGAATGCCTACTCTGATACCATGTTGAATTTCTAAAGAAGCAAGCAATGAGAAATGAATAAGAACTTCAAGTACTTTATTAATATTTCAAAGAGAGTATACAAGAGGTTGAAGGCATTTTTTCATACCTCTTAAAAGCAACTAGCTGCCTTATCTATAGAAGAAGAGAAAGTGAGTTGAGAGAGGAGAAAATAAGAGGGGGAGAGAGGGCATTGCCCTCTCTAACCGTTGGACCCAACGGCTAGTAAGAACTAGCCGTTGGGCAGTCCCCAACGGCTAGTTCTTTTACTAGCCATTGGGGGCCTTTGGCCCCCTATTTTGCTGGCCCAGGCTGGGCCCTTCGGGCTAGACCCATTTAAGGCCCATTTTCCTTAGACATTACAATGCCTCCCTTTTTACTTTACATTTGGGTCTTGTTCTAGGAGCACAAGGTTTACTAGATTAGGATAACCATATGCTCTAATTGTGCTTCATTTCAACAATAATGTCTCTTTTCAGGACCTCAAGTCGAATCAATTGATTGGCAAGGGTTCTAGAAGAGGAGGACTTTATTACTTGGATCAAGAACAAAATGCACTTGTAGCTCATGTTAAGGAGGATTAATCTCTTTGGCATGGACGCTTAGGACATCCTAGTGATTGGGCTTTAAAACGTCTATTCCCAACTTTAAATTTTGAGAATAGACATTGTAAACCTTGTATTTTGGTAAAGGAAACCCGAACAATGTATCCTATTTCAGAAACAATATATGAAAATCCTTTTGATTTAGTTCATTCCGATGTTTGGACTTCACCCATCATGTCCCACTTAGGTTACAAGTACTTCATTACTTTCATTGATCACAAAACAAGGTACACATGGGTATATCTTTTAAATACCAAAGACCAAGCTCTTGAAGCACTCAAGAGCTATGTGAAGTATGTAACCAAATTATACAATGCCAATATAAAAGTCCTAAGGTCAGATCATGGTGGTGAATTTACATGTCTTAATTTCAAAAATTACCTTAAGGACGATAGCATTATACACCAAATGTCATGTGTTTACACACCCCAACAAAATGGGGTAGCGGAAAGGAAAAATAGACACATACTTGAAATATCTAGAGCTATAATATTCTATGCAAACATGCCTAAGAAATTTTGGTGTGATGCGGTTAAAACCGCGGTACATGCGATCAATCTTATGCCCATCGAAGTTTTAAAAGGGCAATCTCCACTTGAGGATCTCCTAAGAAGGAAACCTAATATCTCTCACCTTAGGACATTTGGTTGTACATGTTACATTCATATTCCAGCTTACCTAAGAAATAAATTAGAACATAGAGGGAGAAAGTGTGTATTTCTTGGATATGCAGCCTTTGAAAAGGGCTATAAGTGCTATGATCCTATAACTAACCGAACATACACATCAAAGGATGTGATTTTCTTGGAGAATGAGTTCTATTTTGCAGGAAATGAAGAGGTAAAGGAAACTCCAAAGACTGAAATGTTGAAAGATCAAAGTAAGAACACAAGAGATCTTTGAAATAAAATTCTGAATTTTATTGATAATGAAAGCAAATAATATTCATAGCTTTGAACTTTTGTTCATGTCTTTGCTTGAATACATAAGAGCCTATTTATAAAACCAGAAGAGAGAGAGAATTAGAGAGCAAATGAGAGAACAAGAGAGGGGTTAAGAACCCTCTCTACTAGCTGTTGGAGGCTGTCTCCAACAGCTAGAATTACTAGCCGTTGGACAGCCTCCAACGGCTAGATTTGCCTAGCTGTTGGGGCCTAATTGGGCCCCCTTTGCTGGGCTAGAAAAGGCCCCTTTTGCTTGCTCGGGCTAGGCCAAATTAAGGCTTCATCCTTGAGACAAAACCCATAAAGAATTCATGACCTATTTGGCTCCAAAAGACAAGAACTTGTTGGACTCTTGGGAAGACCTTTTTGAGATGTGATGATAGGTTGATTAATTCCTCTTTTCAACACTCCCCCTCAAGTTGGGTGCGTAGATATTAATAGTACCCAACTTGCCCATCATTTCTTGTAAGTGAGCTGCTGTCCCTCCCTTTGTGAAGATATCCGCTAGCTGATCTTTTCCTTTGATATGAGGAGTCACAATGAGTTTTTCTTCTACCTTTTGACGAATAAAATGACAATCAACTTCTATGTGCTTGGTGCGTTCATGGAAGACTGGATTGGTGGCAATGTGAATTGCGGAGAACCCTAGATCTTCTACTAAAGTCTTCAACCATACTATCTCACTTGCACTAGCTGTCATGGCCCTATACTCGGCCTCTACACTTGATCTAGATACAACCCACTGTTTTTTGCTCTTCCAAGCTACCAAGTTTCCTCCAACAAACATACAATATCCAATGGTAGACTTTCTATCAGTGGGATCCCCTGCCCAATCAGCATCACAATACTCCTCAATGTCTGAACTTTCATTGTTCTTCATCCAAATCCCTAGCCCGGGTGATCCTTTGATGTAATGAAGAATCCTCTCTGCTGCCCTTCAATGACCTTTCGTTGGAGAATGCATGAATTGACTTATATAGCTCACAGCATATGCTATGTCCGGCCTTGTGATGGTGAGATAAATAATCTTCCCAACCAGCCTCTGATATCTCTCAATGTCATCTAGAGGATTATTGTCATCGGCTAAAGAACCAGAAGAAGAAACTGGACTGCAAGCCAGTCTTGCTCCAAGCTTTCTCGTTTCCTGCAAAAGGTCAAGAGCATATTTTCTTTGGGAGAAAATTAGCCCATTAGGATAATAGGCTAACTCAATACCTAGAAAATACTTTAGTTTCCCTAGATCTTTAATTTCAAATCTAGACTTTAAGAAATTCCTAACTAGGTCTATTTGATGCAAATCACTACCTGTGATGATAATGTCATCTACATACACTAGTACAATTGTGATATGATCATTAGTTCTTCTAAGAAATAGAGATGAATCACTATTGCATTTATGAAATCCATTACTAAGGAAAGCATGGCTTAACTTTGCATACCAAGCTCTTGGAGATTGCTTGAGACCATAAATTGCCTTATGAAGTTTGCATGCATTTCCTCTTTGTGATTAAAGGCCCTTCGGTATTTGCATGTAGACTTCTTCTTCTAGATCTCCTTGAAGAAAAGCATTGGCTACATCCATTTGAAATAGGCTCCATCCATGATTCACCGCAAGAGACAAGAGGACTCTAATAGTGTTCATTTTTACAACCGGAGCATAGGTCTCCTTATAATGAATCCCATATGCTTGAGTATATCCTTTAGCCACTAGTCTTGCTTTGAATCGCTCAATTGATCCATCGCTTTTGTGCTTGATTTTGTAAACCCATTTACATCCTACGGCTTTCTTCCCTTTTGGTAGAGAGGTGACTTCCCATATCCCATTCTTTGACAAAGCTTCTAGTTCTTCCTCCATTGCTCTTCTCCATCTTGGATCCTTTGATGCCTTCTCAAATGATGTTGGTTCCACTTCTTTATCTAGTTGACTCAAGAAGGCTTGGTGGTCCAGGGAAACATGTGAAGTAGTATAATAATCATGAATAGGATGGGAGGTTACCCTAGAGTTATAGAACACCCTACGGTTGATCCATTCGGATGGTGGAAGAATAAGCCTTGTTGATCTTCTTAGTTGAGGTGGAGGTTGATCAGGTTCCTCTTCAATTTCTAGGGATTCTTCTTCATTTGTATTTTCCTCATTCGTATCACTTTCTCCCCCTGAAACAATTGGTTTTTCAGCTTTTAAAGCTTCTGAATTTTCATTTTGAGAGTTGTGGCTTGCGCCTAAGGTGGAGTTTCCTTCGGTTTGTTCAGCTTCTTGAGGAGGAGATATGAGAAAGTCCCAAGAGCTAGGAGGAATTTCAGTCTTTGGCATTTCCTTTGTTTCTTCATTTCCTACAAAATAGAACTCATCCTCCAAGAATATCACATCTTTAGATGTGTATGTTTGGTTAGTAGTCGGATCATAACACCTATAACCTTTTTCAAAGGCTGCATATCCGAGAAATACACACTTTCTTCCTCTATGTTCTAATTTGTTCCTTAGGTGTGCTGGAATATGAATGTAGCATATGCAACCAAATGTCTTAAGGTGAGAGATTTTAGGCTTTCTTCCAAGAAGAACCTCTAAAGGGGATTGCCCTTTTAAAATTTCAGTGGGCATAAGGTTGATAACATGAACCGCGGTTTTAACCGCATCACACCAGAATTTTTTAGGCATGTTTGCATAGAACATCATTGCCCTAGATGTTTCAAGTATGTGTCTATTCTTTCTTTCAGCTACCCCAATTTGTTGGGGTGTGTAAACACATGACATTTGATGTATAATGCTATTGTCCTTAAGGTAGTTTTCAAAATTGAGGCTTGTAAATTCACCACCATGATCTGACCTTAGGACTTTTATATTGGCATTGCATAGTTTGGTCACACACTTCACATAGCTCTTGAGAGCTTCAAGAGCTTGGTCTTTGGTATTTAGAAGATACACCCACATGTACCTAGTTTTGTGATCAATAAAAGTAATGAGTATTTGTAACCCAAGTGAGACATAATAGGAGAAGTCCAAACATCCGAATGAACCAAATCAAAAGGATTTTCATAAATTGTTTCTGAAATGGGATACATTGTTTAGGTTTCTTTAGCCAAAATACAAGCTTTACAATATCTATTCTCAAAATTGAAGTTTGGGAATAGACGTTTTAAAGCTCGATTACTAGGATGTCCTAAGCGTCCATACCAAAGAGATTGATCCTCCTTGACGTGAGCTACAAGTGCAGTTTGTTCTTGATCCAAGTAATAAAGTCCTCCTCTCCTAGAACCCTTGCCAATCAATTGATTCGACTTGAGGTCCTGAAAAGAGACATTATTGGGGTCAAAAACAACTCTACACTTTTGATCCTTGGTGATCTTGCTAATGGACAGTAGGTTTGAGGTAAGTTTGGGGACATATAAAGCTTTTGTTGGTTTTCCAAAAATGTCAACTTCCCTAACTTGATTTACTCTCAAATCTTGTCCATTTGCAACACGAACAATCATATGGTTAGGGAGGTTTTCAAATCTTTTTATTTTTGCTTTATCCTTAACCATATGACATTCGGTTCCCGAATCAATGAGAAATTTTCCAGAATTTAAACATGAGAAAGGTTCTTGATTTTTACCAGATGAAGGAGCCATTTGTTGAAGCCTCTTTGTAACCTCATTTAGTTGAGTTTGGAGTGCAGTAAAATCAGCAATTGATGGAGCTTGGACCTTCACGAATTGGGCAGAAGGCTGCTGTCCAAAACCAAAGGCATTTGGAGCTCCTTGCTGGTCTCTTTGTTTGAACACTTTAGGCTTCAAATGAGGATACAATTGCCAACATTTATCTTTTGAATGGCCTCTTTTCTTACAATGAGAACAAATCTCATTTCTCCTTTGAGTTTGAGTTACTTTGGCAGCAACGAATTCATTTGTTGAGGCAATGAATGCTTGAGCTTCCAATTTTTGTTTGGAGCTTTCTTCCAATCTAATGCTCACTTCAGCTCTTTGTATCATATTTTGAACTTCCCCAAATGATGGAAAGTCCTTCATTCGAAGGATTTCTTGCCTTAGATGAGAATATGAATCATCTAGGCCCATGAGAAGACCAAATATTTTATCTTCTTCTCTTCTTTTTCGAATGACCTTGAGGTCTATGGAATCTGGCCGTAAAGTAATCAGCTCATTCCAAGCATCCGAATACTCTCCAAAGTATTGAGGAAGAGATTTACCTTCCTTTTTGATGGAAGCAATTTGCCTTTTAAGCTCAAAGATCCTCCCAAGGTTGGATTCCAAGCCATAGAGAGAGAACATTTCATCCCACAAAGTTTTTGCATTTGGGACACATGACACCATTGCTTTGTGAGTTTCATCTAGAGAGTTAAGAAGAAGAATAAACACATGATCATCCCTTTTCTTCCATTCTCGAAAAGATGGATCTGTCTCTTCAAGTGGATCATCAAGAACATTGACTGTTAAAATTTGGAATGCGGAAGCTAGATTGGTGAGCTAGGGTTTTGATGTTTGAGCAAGGAAGAGAAGACTTGGTGTTTGTGTATTTGGATGTGTTGATGTTGAAATGAAGAACACTTAGGGTACTCAATTAACCCCAAAAGTGATTGTTCTTTTCCCTTGTTTATTCAAAGCAAGACTACATTATAGGGGCAGAATTCTGCCCATATCCTTCCAAGAAAAGTTGGCCCATTTAGGGACCCAAATTGGGCCCTAAATGGGCCTGGCCCGTGGGGTTCGGGCTGGGCCCGAAGGGCCCAGCCCGGGCCAGCATTTGGGGGACCAAAGGGTCCCCCATTGGATTGATAATCTAGCCGTTGGGGCTGTCCCAACGGCTAGTATATCTAGCCGTTGGGGACAGCCCCAACGGCTAGAAAGGAGAGGGCCAAAAGCCCTCTCCTCCCTCTTATGTTCTCATAGTTCTCTCCTCTCTCTTTTCTCTATATATAGAGGATGAACTCTCTTTTGTAAAGCATGAAAAAATGCTCTCATATTGTGTACAAAATCATTCACAAATTCAATGAAGTTCTGAATTTGTTTTGTTCATCTCTCTTTAAATTTTAACATGGTATCAGAGCAGGGGATACTCCATCTTCTGAGCAGCAAAGGTCATCCAAATTGGATGGATCTCATACAAAAATTGCTGAACTTATGTGATGATCTAAGCTTACTTTTAAAAGAGCCTTTTGGAGCATTCAAATTCTTGGAGCTATGGAGGAAATTGCATGAAGATACCTCCAATATAAAGGCAATTCCACAATATGAAGAAATGAAGGCCTCCATTCAGCAAATGATGACATCCGAAATGTCTCAAAAACATGGCCAAATTCTGGAAAAAGGAAATGCCAACATCTCCACAATAGAGCAACAACAAAATGCTCATTCTTTTCCTAAATTCGGGCACCAAACTGCTGCACTCTATGAAGGTCCTTTATCATCAATAAGAGCCAAGTGTGATGAGCTTCTAATTAAGGTTAATGAATGTATAAAGGAACTACAGCAGCCCGCCTCAACATCCTCCATGATGGTTGGGTGCACTGAACTTTCAACAAAAACAAACAAGTGCTCAAAGGGGGCTCATGAATTAGCTCAACAAAGGAGATCTTATGCCTCGGCTGTGGCTGGTCACCGTGCTCAATGTGCTGCCCCAAAAGCAAATGAGGAAAAGTGTCAACAAGGGCATCAACATTCAGCACACATTGGTGGTAAAAATCCAAACCTTACCACTAACTTAAATTCTGAAAGTTTTCTCATAGATTCCGGAACCGATTGTCATATGATTAGAGATAAAAGAAAAGTTAAACGTTTTAAAAGACTCCCTAATCATGTGACGGTTCGGGTAGCCAATGGACAAGATTTGAAAGTGAATCAAGTTGGGGAAATTGATCTTCTTGGAAAAACCACAAATGCTTTATATGTTCCCCAACTCACTTCCGATCTCTTGTCCATAAGCAAAGTTACACATGAACAAGAGTGTAGGGCTATATTTGATCCTAATTCAGTCTCCTTTAGAGATCTTAAGACTAACAAATTGATTGGGAAAGGTTCTAGAAAAGGAGGATTGTACTTATTAGATCAAGAACTTCATGTGCATGCTGCCCATACTCATGATAAAACTTCACTATGGCATGCTCGTTTAGGTCACCCTAGTAATCAAACCTTGAAACGACTCTTTCCAAATATGAATATCGAAAATAAGCATTGTGAAGCATGCATTCTTGGAAAGGAAACTAGGGCATCATATCCATGTTCAGAAACCAAATATCATGCTCCTTTTGAATTGGTACACTCTGATATTTGGACTTCCCCTATTATTTCACATTTGGGTTATAAATACTTTATTACTTTCATTGACCAAAGAACTAGGTATACTTGGATATATCTCATGCATTCCAAAGACCAAGCTTTTGAAGCATTCAAAAACTACTTTAAATATGTGACCTCTTTATATAATGCCAAAATAAAAATTCTTAGGTCCGACCATGGTGGTGAATACATGAGCCACAAGTTTGAAAATTTCTTGATTGACAATAGCATTATCCATCAAATGTCTTGTGTATATACACCCCAACAAAATGGGGTTGCCGAACGCAAAAATAGACATATACTTGAAACAGCTAGATCCATAATGTTTCATGCAAATGTACCCAAAAAATTTTGGGATGATGCGGTCAGAACCGCTGTACATGCTATAAACTTAATGCCCACCGAAACTTTAAAAGGTGCATCTCCATTAGAAGTAATCCTAAAAAGGAAACCAAATATCTCACATCTTAGAGTTTTTGGGTGTGTATGTTATGTTCATATTCCATACCATTTTAGAAATAAACTAGATCACAAAGGAAGAAAATGTGTTTTCCTAGGCTATGCCACATTTGAAAAGGGATATAGATGTTATGATCCAACTACTAACAAAACATACACATCAAAGGATGTGATATTTGTGGAAGAAGAGTTTTATTTTTCAGGAAATGAAGCACACGAATCACAAAAGAAGGAACCTCAATCACTGGAGTTATTTATCCCTTCTTATACAACCCCTATGACCGAGACTCAAAGGAACAATGAGAATACTCAAACAAATGAGGGAGGATCAAACCATTCGGAGGAAGAACCCTCAAATGATTCAGGGGGAGCTCATTCTTTGGAAGAGGCTGAACATGAAGATCAAAATTTAGAAGAATTTGAAGAGCCACCTGAGTCTCCTCCTCCATTACGAAGATCAACTAGATTAAGACTTCCTCCATCGGAATGGATCAACCGGAGAGTTTATTATAACTCTAAGGTAACCTCCCATCCAATCTTGAATTACTATACCACATCTAATGTTTCCTTGAGTCACCAAATATTCTTGAGTGAAATTGATAAAGAGCAGGAGCCTAGATCATTCAAAGAGGCTAAGGAAGATCCTAGATGGAGACAAGCTATGAAAGAGGAATTAGATGCACTCACTAAGAATGGAACTTGGGAGCTTACAAATCTACCAAAGAATAAAAGGGCGGTTGGATGCAAGTGGATATATAAGATCAAACACAAAAGTGATGGATCGATTGATCGTTTCAAAGCTAGGCTAGTAGCAAAGGGATTCACCCAAGCTTATGGCATAGACTATAAGGAAACATATGCTCCAGTTGCAAAAATGAATACAATTAGGGTCCTCATTTCATTGGCCGTGAATCAAGGATGGAGTATGCATCAAATGGATGTTGCAAATGCTTTCCTCCAAGGAGATCTTGAGGAAGAAGTCTATATGCAACCACCTCAAGGACTTCAGCACCATGAAGGCAAAGTATGTAGACTTCATAAAGCCATCTACGGACTAAAACAATCTCCTAGAGCATGGTATGCTAAATTAAGTCATGCTTTCCTTAGTTATGGATTTACTAAATGCACTAGTGACTCATCTCTTTTTGTTAGAAAGGACAGTGGAAAAATCACCATTGCTCTAGTTTATGTAGATGATATCATTATCACTGGGAATGACACACACAACATAGACTCCCTTAGAATTTTCTTGAAATCTAGATTTGAAATCAAAGACTTAGGAAAATTGAAATACTTTCTAGGAATTGAGTTGGCATATTGTCCTAACGGGGTAGTTCTATCCCAAAGAAAGTATACTCTTGAGTTGTTGCAGGAAACAGGAAAGCTAGGAGCAAAACCAGCTTGCACACCACTTGCTACTTCCGGATCTTTTGATGATGATGAACCATATGAAGACATAGAACAATACCAAAGGCTTGTTGGGAGATTGATCTACTTGACAATTACAAGACCGGACATTGCTTATGCAGTAAGTAGGATTAGCCAACATATGCACACTCCAAAAAGACAACATTGGAGGGCTGCCGAGAGAGTGCTACACTACCTCAAAGGATCTCCCGGCCTAGGAATTTGGATGAAGAAGAATAGGAACACAGAAATTGAAGGTTATTGCGACGCCGATTGGGCGGGTGATACCTTGGATAGAAGATCTACATCAGGCCATTGTATGTTTGTTGGAGGGAATTTGGTTGCATGGAAGAGCAAAAAACAACATGTGGTGTCTAGGTCAAGTGCGGAAGCCGAATATAGGGCAATGGCATCGACTGCTAGTGAGATCGTATGGCTCAAAGCCCTGGTGGAGGAACTTGGGTTTAAAGTTTCAACACCAATCAAGCTTCATTGTGACAATCAATCCGCCATTCATATCGCATCAAATCCGGTCTTCCATGAAAGGACCAAACACATAGAGGTTGATTGTCACTTTATTCGACAAAAGGTGGAAGAAAGACTCATTACCACTCCTCACATCAAAGGAGAAGATCAACTTGCGGATATCTTCACTAAAGGGGGAACAGCAGCACATCTTCAAGACATAATGCGCAAGTTGGGTACTATTGACATCTACGCACCCAACTTGAGGGGGAGTGTTGAAATGAAGAACACTTAGGGTACTCAATTAACCCCAAAAGTGATTGTTCTTTTCCCTTGTTTATTCAAAGCAAGACTATATTATAGGGGCAGAATTCTGCCCATCTCCTTCCAAGAAAAGTGGGCCCATTTAGGGACCCAAATTGGGCCCTAAATGGGCCTGGCCCGTGGGGTTCGGGCCCAGCCCGGGCCAGCATTTGGGGGACCAAAGGGTCCCCCATTGGCTTGATAATCTAGCCGTTGGGGCTGTCCCAACGGCTAGTATATCTAGCCGTTGGGGACAGCCCCAATGGCTAGAAAGGAGAGGGCCAAAAGCCCTCTCCTCCCTCTTATGTTCTCATAGTTCTCTCCTCTCTCTTTTCTCTATATATAGAGGATGAACTCTCTTTTGTAAAGCATGAAAAAATGCTCTCATATTGTGTACAAAATCATTCACAAATTCAATGAAGTTCTGAATTTGTTTTGTTCATCTCTCTTTAAATTTTAACAGTTGATGAACAACAAAGAAAGAACACTTGAATTTGTGAGAATAAACTCAAAGTATTGTATTGATGAACTATCAATTACAAGACATTTTTGTGTTGAGACAAAACTCAAGAATACAAAGACACACTTTGAGAGACTATGCTCTATTCTATTCTAAGTTTGAGACTAAGCTCAATTGTGTGTTACAAATGAAGAGAGGAGACTCATTTATAGCCAAAAATGGTTCAACTAGCCAGTAGAGAGAAGAACTAGCCGGTAGACACAAACCCAAAAACTAGCCGTTATAAATTTTGCCCATTCTGCCCTTGCATTGTTTGAGCTTCTTCTTGGGCCTTGAAGGGCCTTGAATGAAGCCCTTTTTGAACCTTGAATGGAGCATAAAACTTGGACTTTTTGGACTCCTAAGCTTGGACAAATTCGGGCTAACTTATGCCCTAATGTTGGGCTAGTTTAATGGGCAGATTTCTGGACATTTTTTGTCCAGAAATCTGCCTATCTTTTTGCCCATATTTGGGCCGTGGGTTTGGGCTATGAGATGGCTCATTTCTTGCCCTTTTTAGCCTTCTTCTTCTTGGACTTAGATGGTTGATTTATTGCTTCTTTGTTGTTGTTCAAATTGGAGTGAAATAGCTTATAGTAAATGGGAGGCATTGAGCTACATACAATGTACATCTCCTCCTCATTTTCAACATTGACTCTCTAGATTGCGAAGGTTGAGTGCCCTCTTCATTACATTTGCCCTTTGATAGTAATTTCCCCCTTTCAATTGGATAGATGATATACTTTGTATTTGGGAAATGTTTATGGAAGGAGGAGGGGTCACCCAACCTTGAAGAGGATGGGATCGTTTGCTCTGATACAATGTTGAAAGATCAAAGTAAGAACACAAGAGATCTTTGAAATAAAATTCTGAATTTTTTTTGATAATGAAAGCAAATAACATTCATAGCTTTGAACTTTTGTTCATGCCTTTGCTTGAATACATAAGAGCCTATTTATAGAAGAAGAAGAGGGAGAGAATTAGAGAGCAAATGAGAGAATAAGAGAGGGGTTAAGAACCCTCTCTACTAGCCGTTGGGGCCCAATTGGGATAAAAAATGCAGTGCTCACCTGCTCTGATACCATATTAACATATGTAGAATAAATGTGCAAGAAAGCTTTTGAACAATCAGAAATTCACTGATATTAGAGAGTGTTTTTCTTTTTCTATCATGGAGAGAAATTGTACATGAGTCCTCTTATTTATAGAGGATTTTTAGTGGACAAAAGACAAAAGAGAGGGGACAAAGGGGGCAGTCCCCAACGGCTAGAATTTCTAGCCGTTGGAGAGATTCCCAGCAGCTACAACTAGCTGTTTGTGACCCCTTAAAGTCCCTATTTTGCCCTTTCCTTAGCTGGGCCGAAATGGGGCCCATGAGAGGCTTAATTGGGCAGCTTAATGCTGCTTATTTAGGGCCATTAAGCTGAACTAATTGGACCCTTAATTGGGTCAAGATTTGGGCCAGAATTCTGGTCTTACTTGTGACCATTTCTTCAGCCAATTTTTATGAGACCCAACAGTCTTTGAGCATCCTTGATTGAGTTGATGAGAGGAGTAATTTGTTGATATGTTAAATAGGCCGAGTGATGCTTTCTTTCAACACCTTCAAAGGAGATATCCTTAAGAAAACCATATTTCTCGTGGCAAACTCAAGAGGTCGCCGCCTACGATCGGCATATGCCTTCTGTCTGTCCTGGGCGGCTTTCATCCGCTCACAGATGACCTTAACATTATCTTTCGTTTCCTCAATCAGCTCAACGCTGCTGAGACATCGCTCTCCAACCTCATCCCAGCATATCGGGATGCGGCACTTCCTGCCATACAGTGCCTCATATGGTGGCATCTCAATACTGGCCTGATAGCTATTATTATATGCAAATTCGACCAGTGGAAAGTGCCGATCCCAACTACCCCATAAATCCATCACACATGCTCTCAGCATGTCCTCAAGGGTCTGAATGGTCCTCTCTAACTGACCATCTATGGATGATAGGCTGTGTTAAAACTCAGCCTCATGCCCATTGTCTCCTGCAACTTAGGCCAAAATCTGGAAGTGAAACTTGGGTCCCTATCTGATACTATCGACACTGGAACACCATACAGTCTGACTATCGTATCGATGTAAAGACGTGTCAAGGTCTCCAAAGGATAGTCGCTGCGAATAGGAAGAGAATATGCAGACTTGGTGAGTCGATCTTCAATCACCCAAATGGAATCATGCCATGATGAAGTCCGCGATAGCCCTGTCACAAAATCCATAGTAATGTGATCCCACTTCCACTCAGGAATGGGTAAGGGTTGTAATGTACCAACCGGCCGCTGATGTTCGGCCTTCACCTGCTGGCAAACTAAACACCAAGCTACTAATTCTACAATCTCTCTCTTCATACCGGGCCACCGATAACTACCTCGGATAGTTCGGTACATTTTTGTACCTCCCTGATCCATAACGTAAGTGGAAAAAAAATGAGCCTCCTCAAGAATAGCTTTTGGAAGATCGCTGTATATAGGAATACAAACCCGCTCTCGATATACTACTAGTCCATCATCACAGACTCGGAACTCTCTGACATTACCTCTACAGATCTATCAAGAGTTCCTCGGAGCTCCTCATTTGCTCCCTATAACTCCCTAATATGGTCGAACAAGGGTCGGCCTCATTTCAAATCGAGCTAGTAGTACTGCTCGATCATCACTAGTCAAACTGACTCCTAATGCACGGAGTCCCATCAACAAGAGAGATAAGCACTCTCTATATATTGAATTTCTAACTAACTTCTCATCAAGAAAAGTAACATCTAGTAGCTATAATAGCCTATCCGACTATTGAGTGTAAGAAGTTCTCATGTAAGAACAATCTGAACCAATGTTAATAAAAACATGGTCATCGACGCTAAATATTTTCATGGTACCCATGATGTAAGAAATCGAAAAAGAGTCAATTTGAGATGCGCAAAAGATATATGTATATATGTATATATCAAAATAGTTAAGTCTCTAAGGCTTTAACTAACTATGTTCGTACATGTCATCATGGCGTACATGATTTCAAAAAGAGGATCGAAATAATTAAGCTTCTAGAGCTTTAACTAATCATAGTGGGACATAATTATCATGATATACATGATCTCAAAAAGAAGAGTGCATAAAGGCTCCTAAATAATAGAATCCATGGAAGTATCACCCATGATCACATCTGGGTTCGCCCAAGCATCCTCCTGTGTCATAGCAAATACGTGGGCCTATGCCCTTGGCTGCTATCGTGAAGAGTCTAGTGCAGTGTTGCTCTCGACTGCAGTCCATGGAGCGGTATATACTGAGTGTGTAGGTACTCCCTGCTAACCCGTCCGTGATTCACCCATGTGTCTATGGTACCTGACCTCTGCAACCTAGGTCAGGACAAGTAATCCAAATGTGTCCTTGCTTCCTATATTAGAAGCATCTAAGGGGAGCTTCGCAAGCTCCACAATGACATCAGTCGCGGTTGCGGTAGATAGGATGGTGTTGTGCTGTGGACTAACTAGAGGTACTAGGGGCCTGTATTCTAAAGTTCTAGGGACGTGGTCCCTGTCCAAAATGTGTTGATGTATAGTGAGTGGGACTTCCCTAAAAGTTAGAAGTCCTACGCTACTTCGAACTCTGGCTCGTCTGGGTCTCAATCCTCTATGATCCTATTAGAACTCCGTAAAATATCTGTGGTCGAACTCCCTCAAGAAGTCCTCCTATCGCAATGGCTCAGTAGCTCGTCACGATTAGCCTCCCACCAAGTGAGGGCATCACCGTCGAGGAGGCTCTCAACAACTCTGAATCTGAGCTCCTCTGTCAACCTCAAATCAGTAAGGATCCTGCAAGTCCTATTGATCCAGTGCTTCTCCGCTACGGCATCACTAGATCCTAAAAAATCTGTGCATCCGAGCTGTCGTGACTCTATCACCAACTGAGTAAGCTCATGGTCGTGCCTCAAAGTAACCGATGTCTTATCAGTTGGACTAGAAATGGAGGAACTGGCCACCGGAGGAGGAATCGGTGTCATAGGAGCAGGTACGGCCGCAACTGTGGTTGCTGAAGTCTGTGGTGGAGGTGGTGGATCTGCACCCCATATCTACTGTACCACTCCTGCCACTGCTTCAGGGCATCGAGTGGTGGTGGAGGAATCTCGGCTGTAACAGTCGGTGGAGATGCTGGGGTGGCATTGGTGAAGGTGCGTGAGTAGAGGAAACATCCTCTAGTACTCGTGAAGTCTTGGGTGCCACAAGTGCATCAGACACTGAGGGACTCTCTAGTGGTGCACCGCGCCTACTACGTCTAGGCGGCATAGTTCTGTAAACAGAGCACCTTTTCATTATGTGGAAATCAAGGATTAGGGTTAGTTACAGAGTAACTAACCCCTTAAAAAAATTTGAGTTATGAATCAAGGCATTTGAATCCAATGGGAGGTGTACCACTCATACACCTATCTAAATGCATCAAATGATGGTGATGGAACCGTGGATATAATAACTGGCTGAGAGAGTGCTAGAAGGGTACACCTGACGAGGAAACATTCTCGAGTATTCTAGATGTCTCAGGTACAAATCTAGTACCTCGTCTAGTAATCATAGCCTTACAAAGGAAGAACTTAAATTAGATATGATTCAAAAATTAGGGTTAGTTACGAAGTAACTAACCCCTAAAATGAATAAAGTTATAAGTTTAAGAATTGATACAACCAATATGCTAGGTTAGATATGCACCGTATCTAACCCCCTAAAAGGAATAACTCATATGCCTAAAACCATATACTGGGATCTCATGACTGTAATGAAACTCTTATATGCATTGAGGACTTTTAAATCATACTTGGGAATGTTTTCAAAACTATTTTATGACACAGCTCTCAACCTAGAGTTCTGATACCAATAGAACTATCACACCCCGAATTGGGATCGTGAATAGCTGCCCGTTGCCCTGGATGCTGACTGTATTTCTCACAAAAAATTGGGCAGAACCTCCCCATATTTCGGAGTCTTCCATATACAATTTAACCTGTATATTAACAATCATCCTGTCAAATAAACAAATGGTCATCCCGGCCTCTTCAAAATCAACTAATCCCACAGCAGACATTCAGGACAACGCAAGGCTATAACAATTACTAGCAGTCCTAGCCACAGACCTCTACTGTCATGCCTAACTAGAGCATGAGCAGCCGCCACACGAGCAGACCTAAAATTTATACAAATATACAACAAATTTCCAAGTAGAAAGTTTAAATGCTTACAGGTGCCTCAATGCAAGTATAATATGAGAGTTTCCCAAACAATGTCCATAATTTATACAGTTATCCCATAAAAATATACACGACCAACTATGGACTTCAATATCATGATCTCGCAGGGTCGATATAAAATAAGGATTTTAAATTTCAACTTAAATTAAATTCTCACCGACGTAGTATACCGAATCCACCAAAACCTCTAGAGCCTGTAGTGTCACTCTAACACAATAATCCTGTCTGAGGAGGGAAAGAAGAGGGGTGAGTATCAAAGAAGATATCTAGTGAGCGAGGGGATTAATATCAAACACAAATAGTGTAAGTGAACATTAGAGTGTCAAACAACATTTTTCGTAAACAATAATTCATGATTTGCAGTAAAATATGGTATGTTCAGTAAATTGAACACATTTAATCAATCACACGATAACATACATATATGCATCCATATCGATCATCATTTTCAGAAAAATCCTAGGGTCCCATCGAAAACACTTCCGTCTTAGATTGGCCAAAACCCAGACGAAAGCCCGCCAGGGGGTTTTTTCATAAATGTTTCAAAACATACCCCCTTCCTTGGCGTTGGGTCGTGCCTCACCGGGGTGCGTCCGGTTATAGCTCGACATATCCGCAAAGGGAGACACGTCTGTCTCTCCCGCAAATATAATCCAACCCTCATCACGTTGCCCCGTCGGGTTGCGCCGTGGGAGGAATGACTATAGCCATTATCCATGCACATAGCACCATTTATTTCTCAAACATCTCATCATATCATCACATCATATCATTACATAACTAGTGGGCATCTAACCCACATAGTTCATCAAAATATTTTAAATCCATGTGCCAATACATTTCATCAAATCATTTCAAATCAACATACCAATGCAATGGTAGAATAGAAAACATTCTAGTTTTCAAATAATGGCACAATAATAATTCATTTCAAACCATGGATGCATAGTCGTCGGAAACATAAATTTACGACACTCCAATAATCACAAAACAGATTTGAAATTTAATATCATACATCGAGTCAATGCATATCAAAAGCATGTTTTATTGAAAACACGGTAGAAAACAAGTTTCACTATTTTATACAAGAGATTAGGGTCTCACTCACATTCTAGGGAGGGTAATCACTCCCTATTTCCAAAATCAAACCAAATTGACTCCTCGATTCTCCAAAAGATCAACCTAGTCAAATCATCACAATTTTTCATCAAATTTCTAATTATTTTAAGGTTTGTCATTTTCCTAAGTTCGTACAAATCTTAATTCCTCAATTTTTTTGGATATACTCTAATGTTATCGATTTCATTTCATTTATAAATAAATAATCAAATCAAAATCAAGCCTGATTCAGTCCTAAAACCAATCAAAGTCGGAAATACGCTTAAAATAAATAAATTTCCTATGAAATGGAAAAATCTTTAAAAAATCATACACTTTTCGATTCCCATCCGATTTCTTCAAACCATATATCATTTTCAAGGTATTAAAATCTATTTTCATAATACAGAAATTGTATTTTGATTTCCTATACGCAGGACAACTTATAATGAAAAACTACATCGATCCTTAAACTCAAATCCCAAATTCTGATTGTTTTTATGCATTCGTCAAATTAAACTCTAAGAGAAGCTATTCTAATCAAGTCAATATGATTCTATCATCCAGAACAACCTAATTCATATATAAAATTCTATACTTAACCTAAATAATAACATATAATGTCAATCAACGCATTTCAAATCTACTCTAATATTCATCCTAACATATGCAACACACTCCTACTCTAATTTACCCTAAATTCATCCAAATAACTTGAAGGAGTCAGAAATCCCTCACCTAGAATTTTTCTCGGATCGCAGACCTAACATCCGTGCGCAACTCAGTTCGAAATCCTGCAATGTCTTCAAATTGAAGTACATGTGAGCAATTAAACCTAATTACCAAGGAAATTCGAAAGCTAGAGCTAATAATCAAAACCAACCCTAACCTACGTTGAGAAGGAATGCAGACCCACGGCCTAGGGTTTCAAGACTTCCTACTGCTGCCAGTTTGGGGCTTCTGCAAAGACTGCAGAAGTGCTCTCAACTGAGGGAGAGCAAGGCGGGTGAGTGCACGAGCCAGGATGAAAGAGACAGAATGAGTGACAACGAGATTGATCGAAGAGAGAGAGAGAGAAGGAACAAAGAGAGAACGAACTGAGAGTGAGGGAGTAGCAGAGCGAGAGATGGAGAGGCGACGAGGGAGGACCGCCGCTTGCGGCGGTCGAAGGGAGAGAGACGGAGGAGAGGGAAAATTGAGCGGGAGAGATCGAGAGAGAGAGAGAGATATAGCGAGGGATTGATAGAGAAACAGAGAAAGGGAAACAGAGAGAGAAAGATAGAGAGGGAGAATGACGGTGAAAGGCGGTGGTGTGCGGTTGTGGAGAGGGTGGCGGAGAGGGAGAGAAATCGCGAGTGGTAGAGAGAAAGAGAGAGCAGAGAGATGTGAGATCGAGAGAAATAAAGAGAGATCGATGATGCGGTGGTGGCTTGCGGTGGCGGTTGCAATTGCAGCGGCGGTGGCGGAGGAGGAAGTCGCGGAAGTCGAAGGGTGAGGGAAGGTGAAGAGGCGGGTGAGGGAGAGAGAAGGAGAGGGGAAAAAGGGGAATTAGGGCTAATTAGCCCTAATTCGATTTTCTTTATTTATTATTATTATTATTATTATTATTATTATTATTATTATTATTATTATTATTATTATTATTATTATTATTATTATTATTATTATTATTTGTTGTATAAGACAAATTCATAAATAAATAAATGAGTGAATGACTAAATTGATAAATGAATATATATATATATTTTTATACTCGCTTTAGACTTCAAATCGCGGGTACGACATCTAGAATATACCAAAAATTAGATTTAAAAACCCCAAAATAGAAAATCAATATAAATAAAAATTTCTCTCTATTTATATAAACTGAGGAATATTTTATTAAATTCAAGAATGGGAGTACAATACGACACCGTAGTGTCGGTGTTATACGTTCTTTAGGTTCACCTCAGGTTGAGATGGTAGTCTTCATTTAGCTTGAGACTCTAAGTAGTTAATTGTTGTTGTCATTTGCTAAGTTGGTTCACCTCCTTACCACTCTTGAAACCGCTGTTATCTATTTGGAAAAAAAAAAAATTGTTGTTTATTCCCTTTATAGCTGAGGTTTAGATGATCCCCCAACCTGGATTATTCGTATTGGAGTAAGGATTACATTGCCTACGTGGCGGGGTGCATTACCAGCCATATTTACATGTTCAACACTATCATCCCATAACATTGGACACATATCTGTGAAATGACCTATGTTTGTGTAAATTCCACATGCCTTGTCCTGTTGCATATTTCCTACAGCCAGTTGTCGAATAAAAGAAGTTAATTCAAAAAATTGTTGCTGAAGAGAAGAAACATTTACCTCATTTACTAGACGAACTGGCTCATCATAGCGAGTTCCCTTATGTTGATTTGCTTCTCAGTAACACTAGGAGGCTTTATACTCAAACAAACCACATGGAGTTCCTACAACTGCTTGTGCGGCTCTTCACCTGGAAGACTATGACAAGAGGGCGACAAATGTATCAGATCAGATTTCAGTTCAAATGTTACGTTTTCATCTAAATTAAGGAATGTGATGCCGAGTGGCTATTGGTTTAAATCAGGAGCAACAAGCTCCTTTAATGTTCTATTATTGGCCTTTGTGTCTTCTTCCTTCTCAGAATCATTTGAATAACCAATAAAAGAATATTCTAATTCGATACCCAAATTTAACACTGTAGATACAGTGGATGACTTCCTTATGTTTTTTGGTCTCTCTCCTTAGTCTACGTATGGTTTTCTCAATCTTTGGTTTGATGATTAATCATCTATATGAGAAGAATAAGGCATAAAATAGCTAAAATATTAGAAAATAAACACTCAAAAAGAAGCAAATAAATCAAGCACCAAATCCTCGCCAATGGTGTCAAAAATTGACAGGTGTCAAATCTGTTCAATAATAAATCCCTAAACAAAATATAATTTTACATGTAATAGTGAGTAGGATCATCTCCCCAAAGATTGGAAAATTTTGTTTCTTTTAGAGCAAGAGTTAATGTGGGGTTTTTAGAGAATGAAAACAAGGAATCAACTTTAACAAAAGAAATTAACAAAAATTAATTAAAATTTAATTAATAAAGAGTAAAGTTTTAGCGAAAGGAGTAACTTCAAAGATGGTTCACAAAACTGATCATTGATGCAAATATAATTTCAAACTTCCATTGATAGACTGGTTAGAGTTGTCAACAAGTTCTGATGACCAACTTTTCTTCATTTTGTCGATAGTCAAGGTGTGACCGTTAACTATTTCTCTAATTGATAAATTACCCTAGGTATGACTATAGAATTCAATCTCTCGTTTGCATTAAAAATTAGAAAAGTCAAGTTCTCATCAACAAACACGCCTTAAGAGTTTATTTAAATTTTATCATATATTTCCCTATTGTAAACTCAATCATGTTAGTTACCACTAATATTAAAGCAGGTCAACAATTACAGATTTGACTGTTTAATTATTAGTAGATTATTAGGTTGATTGAAATATCAAGCCCTTGATATTCAAGCAATACAATAATCATGAACGATTAAATCAAGAAATATACAAATACTAATGAAAGAAAGAAATAATTAAAACAAATTCGATCTCACAGTTGTTGTTAAACCAAATCCTTTGTTATTCTTTGACTAGAAAGAGAGTTTAGTTGCTCCTTATAAAGAAAGCCCAAGCAAAAGAGGAAAAATTGTAAAAGATGCATTTCCAAGAAGAAAAAGTTGATATACAATAACAGGAGAAGAAAGCTAAACCTTAGTTCTTGTGTCCTGTTTTGAAGGGGCTTTTTGCCTGTTTTATAGGAGTCTCCTATTTTTAAGAGAAAGTCTTTCTAAATCTTGATAACTACTAAAAACAAAGGTCTTACTAAGAAAAATATCCTAATTGATTTTAAAAAGAGGAATTTCCTAAAAATTATGAAAGTTAAACATCAAATCTATTTCTAAATAAAAGGAATGAGTCAACACAGTAAGAATTTTCAATATTTTCAAATCAAACTCTAATTTTCCTTGAACTCACATGCAAATAGGGCGGAATAATATTGACTTGGCCTCCAAAAATTCTTGCAATAAACCCCAAATCCATATGCCCATGTGCTAATGCATGAGCACTTCTGTCCACCTTTTCTCCTCTTGCATTGATACTCTAAATTAACTCCTTTTTTCTTTACATTTCTTCACAACCCTTCTTCATCAACCCTAAAATTTCAAATATTATAAAACATAACTATTAGTATAATAATTATCCAAAAATCAAGCAAAATCAACTAGAATTATTATACCAATTTAAGCCCTATCACATATTTAAATGGGTTAATCAAGATCAAACTACATGGAAGATTCAAATCCAAGTTTTTATTGAAGGTAAAGTTAAAATTCAAAATTTGAAGTATTTTTTCAGAAGATTAGACTAATTTTTAGGAGCTGTTCTCTCAAATGTAAATTTTTTATTAACCAAAGGTTTTCAAATTTGAAAATTCCACACTTTAAAGTGATTGTTGGACTTCAAATTTGAATAATTATAGTGATAAAAATCAGAAGATTTGAAGGAGGAAAACATACTGAAAAATCGGATCTCAACCATTTTCTACTCTTTGCAAGCTGATTCTGAAGCAAGGTTCAAGGCTTTAAATCTTCTTGATGGAACCTGTTTAACTATGACTCGAAGTGGGTTTTATAGAGCACCTTTTAGACATTATTAAAAACCTTTTATAGATTTTGTTCGATTAACACAGAGTGAGATATCTGATTTAAAAGATTATTTCAGGATCAACTTCATCTGTCAAACTTTTTTAACAGATCTTGAGTTATTAGGGTTTTCTTGCATTTTTAATTTATTGATTTGAGTTTGTAAAGTCTCAAAAGTTTAGCAAGAGTGTGAGAAATACCTTGTTGAGTAAATAGACTAGTTGGCCGAGAGTTAAAACTGTTTTTTGTTGGACTGAACCATCTTCAAGAAGAGAAGACACAGATCGTCACAAATGGAGATTGTATTTTATTTGTAACTCTCTTCACATAGTGGAAATTAGCTATCGCTGAATCTTGGTTTGCTGAGTAGATGTAGGTACAATATCGGACCACTATAAATCAAACTTTTTTTTCTTCTTTACTTTTATTTTGTTACACATTTGTATACTTTGTTGGCCTTAAATTACTTAGATTAATCGAAAACTAATCTAAACATTTTAGATACAATCAATTCAACCCCTTCTTGATTATATAAGGATTAACACTTCTGACTCCTCCTTATACTCCATCGTTGTGCTGCTTGAACTTGCCCTCTCCATGAGCATTTCCTTGAAGGAAATCTATGTAATACCGAAAGACCGATGTTAGAAATTTCGTAAATATCTTTATAATATAATATAAAATTTTAAATTATATTGATTTTCTATTTTGGGGTATTAAATTTAAATTTTTGGTATATTTTAAAATGTCGTGTCCGTAATTCGTAGTGAATCATATTTTTATGAAATTTAAAAATTTAATGAAAAGTGAGCATAAATATATATTTGAATATTTATTTATTTATTTATTTACTTATTTATTTATATATATATTTAAAAAATGGAAAAAAAAAAAAAAGAGAGGAGGCACTGCGTTTTGGCCAAAACGCAGCACATCCCTCTCCCCCAAATTTGATTAGGGCAAAACGCCCTAATCTCTCTTTTCCTCTCGTCTCTCTCTCTTGCCCTCTCTCGAACTCTCTCTTCCTCTTGCCCATCGCTCTCTCTCTGTTTCTCACTCTCCGCCTCCCTCATGCGCCGCATCTCCCTCAATCACCGGCGAGCTCCCCCGCACACGACCACCCTCCTCCTCTCTATGTTTCTCTCTCTGTTTTCTCTTTCTTTCGCGAGCTAATAGAGCTCTTTCTTTCTTTTCTCCCTCGTGCACGAACAGTTCTCACTCTCTCCCTCCTTTGCTCGCTCGCGCAGTGCTTGCTGTGAGCACTTCCCTTCTGTTGAAGCCCCAAACCGGCTCCCAGTGGATCCTTTGAACACCCTAGATTACCTGCACTCATCTCCTGCGTAGGTAAGGGTGAAAGTTCTTGTTAAAAAGAGGAATTAATCAACCTATTATCACATTTCTGAAAGGCCTTCCCAAGAGTCGAACAAGTTCTTCTTCTTTGGAGCCAAATGGCCCACGGGCCCAGCCCGGGCCAGCAAAAGGGCCCATTTTAGCCCAGCAAAGGGGGCCCAATTGGGCCCCAACGACTAGCCAAAACTAGCCGTTGAAGGCTGTCCAACGGCTAGTAATTCTAGCCGTTGGAGACAGCCTCCAATGGCTAGTAGAGGGGGGGTCTTAACCCCTCTCTTGTTCTCTCATTTGGTCCCAAATTCTCTCTCTCTTCTTCTTCTATAAATAGGCTTCTATGTATTCAAGCAAAGGCATGAACAAAAGTTCAAAGCTATGAATGTTGTTTGCTTTCTATTTCAATAAAATCCAAAATTATATTTTAAGATCTCTTGAGTTCTTTCTTTGATCTTTCAACAGTTCTAACCTATAGCTCTAGGGTTTTGATTTTCATAGTGATTAAGCTTAAATTTCTGAACTTTGTTTCGATTTGGAAGCATTGCAGGTTCCGAACTAAATCGAACGGTACACGAAAGTTAGGACTACGAACCAAGAAACCCTAGGTGAGGGAAATTCTAATCCCTTTGATAATTGAATGAATTTAGGGTTAATTTAGGGTGAGAAGTCTTGTATATGTCTAGAATATATGTTGGATTTGAATAGAATGCATTTTTTGAAATTCTATATGTGATTATTAAGGTTAAGTCTAGAATTTTATATGAACTAGGCTAGCTGATATGAAAGAAGCATGTTATAGAATAATAGGATCTTGTTGGGTTGATTAGAATCGTTATCCTTAGAGTTTAATTTAAAATATGCATGAAAAATATTATGATTATGTAAATTCGGAAGAAATTGGGCAGAGTTTAGAAATATTGGGAATTAAAGTTCATTAGAGAGGCATATAATCTTAGGTTAATGAAAAGAGAGTCTAGAATTTGTGGATATGCAAATTAAGGCTATATTAAATTAGAAAAAAATTTTGAAAACCCTTTGATAGGACCTTATTTGATGATAAATTGTGATGATTGGTCTAGATTAACCTTTTGGAGACTTGAAAGGAATCAATTCGGATTAGATTGATGAATTGAGAGTGAACACCCTCTCTAGAGGTGAGTGAATGGTTCATTGTGTTCTTAAATGAGTAACTTGTTTTAAAATTGTTTTATAAATGATTTTGTAAGATTTTTACATATTATATATAAATTGTTTTGTGATTGTGAGATGCCTGAACTGGATTGTGAAGTATGAATACATCTATTGTGTTTATGAAAGCATGTTTGCCATATGTTATTTGATGTTGCTTTATGAATTGCTATGGCATGAAATTTATGTTTATTTGTTGGGTTCGGCTAAACCTAAGACGGAAGTGTTTTCGATGGGACCCCATGATTTTCTGAAAAAATGATTGATGTGGATGCATGTTTTATGAATTATTTGATTTATTGAAAATACTTTTACATATATAAAGTGTTGTTTATGAGATATGCTTTGACTGCCCCACATTCACCCCTCATTTTTGGACACAATCACACCATTGCACTCCATTCACTTAGTATTCCCAATATTCACCCCTCTTTCCACATTGTTTAGAGAATACTTAGTTTGGAGACTGGACGTTGGAACTTGCGAAGGATATTTCGCTAATTTGCATAGGTATTTAGTAGTGTAGGGTTTTTGGGAGTTGTAGATCGTAGATCCATGGAAAGGAAGTTATGTACATCTCATACCATGCGGATTTTACTGATACTAGTTGAGTTCTTCGATAAGTATTGATAAAATCCAATGATTATGATTTGGGAATTCATTATTTTGATTGAACTGTTTTTGGAAAATGTTTTATCTTGTACTGGAACATTTGGATTGAAATGTCGAATTTCGATATTTACTTTCGGAATTATGAAGTTCTGTACATCTCATACCGTTTGAACTTTATTGATGCTGGTTTGTTTTTTTTCAGACAAGTATTAGTAAAATCCTATGACTATGATTTGAGACTTCTTTTATTTTGAATGCTTTATTTGTACTGAGAATTCTGGATTGGTTGGGATGGCCATATTGCATGCATGCGTGTACAGGAACCCCTTCCCAAATGTGTGCCGACGCATGCTTGTGTGTACAGTGATGGATCAAATGGGTCCTTTGCATATGTGTTGTTTCATGATTTTTTTATCTTAATGGATTTGTGTACTTGAAGATTTATTGTTCAGTAATATAGCCTTGCGGAGTTTCGGTGTATGAGGAGGTTTTACCCGTGTACTGGGACAACGCGGAGATTGTTGCGTGCTCGATCTGAGTATTGGGGCGTGATAACTCTATTGGTATCAGAGCATAGGTTTAGGATTTTAAATGTTCAAATGTTTGAACTACTTCCAAATGTCCCAAAGGTTTTCTAAAGGTTTTTAACGCATTTTTCTTTTGAAAATCTCGATTTTTAAAGATTTATTTTCAAGAGATGCATAGAACTTTCCATGGATTCTTAGGACTAGGTTCAATTTTTATTTTTAGGGGGTTAAGCACTTGGGTTGGTTCTTATTTTTGTTGAAATGAGCATCAATTAGGGTCCTAAAGATTCCAAGTCATGATCCCTCAAGTGTGTAATTTTTTCTTCCCTTTTTTGTCCAGATTGTATGGCCCATTTAGGGACCCAAAATGGGCCCTAAATGGGCCTTGCCCGCAGACTTCGGGCTTGGCCCAAAGGGTCCAACCCCAGGCCAGCAAATGGGGGATCAAATGGTCCCCCAACGCTAGTGAAAACTAGCCGTTGGAGGCCCCAACACCTAGTTCCTAAACTAGCTGTTGGAAGCCTCCAACGGCTAGTTAAAGGAGAGAGCATTAAGCTCTCTCCACTCTCTCATTCTCTCATATTTTCCTCTCCTCTTTTCTCTATAAATAGGGCACTTAAGTCCCTTTGTAAAGCATGAAAAACATGCCTTCTTACTATGTAATCTCTCTTTGATTTTTCAATAAAATTCTTGAAGTTTCCTTTCATCATTCTTAGCTTGCTACTTTAAAATTTCAACATGGTGTCAGAGCAGACTTCGATACCTTCCTCTTCCGGTGTTGGTAACCCACCACCACAAATTAGCACCTCCATGTTCACTTCCATTCTTTTAGATTCTTCCAATTACAACGCATGGCAAGACACCATCAAGTGATCCTTGAATTTCTTCAATTTTGAAAATCACATATTGGAGGATCCCTTAGATGATGTCAATCCTTCATTCAAAGCTTGTAAGAAACAAGATGATCAAGTGGTGGTGCTACTTCAAATGTCTCTTGACAAAACCCACAAAGCAATGGTTACTTGTATGCCAAATGCAAAGGCTTTGTGGGATCAAATGCATGCACTATATGGGTAAGAGACCAACACCGGATGAATCTTTGAGCTAAAGAAGAAAATCTTCAAGATTCAAAAAGGAGGTAAAACCCTACCCGAATACTTTGGGGAATATAGGGATCTTTGGAATGAGCTTAATCTTCTTAAGCCTCCAACTTCTAATCTCAAGACTCTTCTTCAAAGAAATGATGAAGACATGACCTTTGGTCTTCTTATGGGTCTTGGAGATGAATATGCTTCTATTCGTCAAGAAATTCTTAGAATGAAGATGTTCCCTGTTGAAAGATCAAAGTAAGAACACAAGAGATCCTTGAAATAAAATTCTGAATTTTATTGATAATGAAAGCAAATAACATTCATAGCTTTGAACTTTTGTTCATGCCTTTGCTTGAATACATAAGAGCCTATTTATAGAAGAAGAGGGAGAGAATTAGAGAGCAAATGAGAGAACAAGAGAGGGGTTAAGAACCCTCTCTACTAGCCGTTGGAGGCTGTCTCCAACGGCTAGAATTACTAGCCATTGGACAGCCTCCAACGGCCAGATTTGCCTAGCCGTTGGGGCCCAATTGGGCCCCCTTTGCTCGGCTAGAAAAGGCCCCTTTTGCTGGCCCGAGCTGGGTCCCAAGGGCCTAGCTCGAATTCCGCGGGTTAGGCCAAATTAAGGCTTCATCCTTGAGACAAAACCCATAAAGAATTCATGACCTATTTGGCTCCAAAGGATAAGGACTTGCTGGACTCTTGGGAAGACCTTTTTGAGATGTGATGATAGGTTGATTAATTCCTCTTTTCAACACTCCCCCTCAAGTTGGGTGCGTAGATATTAATAGTATCCAACTTGCCCATAATTTCTTGTAAGTGAGCTGTTGTCCCTCCCTCTGTGAAGATATCCGTTAGCTGATCTTTTCTTTTGATATGAGGAGTCACAATGAGTTTTTCTTCTACCTTTTGATGAATAAAATGACAATCAACTTCTATGTGCTTGGTGCGTTCATGGAAGACTGGATTGGTGGCAATGTGAATTGCGGATTGATTGTCACAATGGAGCTTGATTGGAGTGGAGACCGTGAACCCTAGCTCTTCTACTAAAGTCTTCAACCATACTATCTCACTTGCACTAGCTGCCATGGCCCTATACTCGGCCTCCGCAGTTGATCTAGATACAACCCGTTGTTTTTTGCTCTTCCAAGCTACCAAGTTTCCTCTAACAAACATACAATATCCAGTGGTAGACTTTCTATCAGTGGGATCCCCTGCCCAATCAGCATCACAATACCCCTCAATGTCTGAACTTCCATTGTTCTTCATCCAAATCCCTAGCCCGGGTGATCCTTTGATGTAATGAAGAATCCTCTCTGCTGCCCTCCAGTGACCTTTCGTTGGAGAATGCATGAATTGACTTATATAGCTCACAGCATATGCTATGTCCGACCTTATGATGGTTAGATAAATAAGCTTCCCAACCAGCCTCTGATATCTCTCAATTTCATCTAGAGGATTATTGTCATCGGCTAAAGAACCAGAAGAGGAAACTGGACTGCAAGCCGGTCTTGCTCCAAGCTTTCCCGTTTCCTGCAAAAGGTCAAGAGCATATTTTCTTTGGGAGAGAATTAGCCCATCAGGACAATAGGCAAACTCAATACCTAGAAAATACTTTAGTTTCCCTAGATCTTTAATTTCAAATCTAGACTTTAAGAAATTCCTAACTAGGTCTATTTGATGCAAATCACTACCTATGATGATAATGTCATCTACATACATTAGTGCAATTGTGATATGATCATTAGTTCTTCTAAGAAAGAGAGATGAATCACTATTGCATTTATGAAATCAATTACTAAGGAAAGCATGGCTTAACTTTGCATACAAAGCACTTGGAGATTGCTTGAGACCATAAATTGCCTTATGAAGTTTGCATGCATTTCCTCTTTGTGATTGAAGGCCCTTCGGTATTTGCATGTAGACTTCTTCTTCTAGATCTCCTTGAAAGAAAGCATTGGCTACATCCATTTGAAATAGGCTCCATCCATGATTCACCGCAAGAGACAAGAGGACTCTAATAGTGTTCATTTTTGCAACCGGAGCATAGGTCTCCTTATAATCAATCACATATGCTTGAGTATATCCTTTAGCCACTAGTTTTGCTTTGAATCGCTCAATTGATCCATCGCTTTTGTGCTTGATTTTGTGAACCTATTTATATCCTACGGCTTTCTTCTCTTTTGGTAGAGAGGTGACTTCCCATATCCCATTCTTTGATAGAGCTTCTAGTTCTTCCTCCATTGCTCTTCTCCATCTTGGATCCTTTGATGCCTCCTTAAATGATGTTGGTTCCACTTCTTTATCTAGTTGACTCAAGAAGGCTTGGTGGTCCAGGGAAACATGTGAAGTAGTATAATAATCATGAATAGGATGGGAGGTTACCCTAGAGTTATAGAACACCCTACGGTTGATCCATTCGGATGGTGGAAGCCTAAGCCTTGTTAATCTTCTTAGTTGAGGTGGACGTTGATCCGGTTCCTCTTCAATTTCAAGGGATTCTTCTTGATTTGTATTTTCCTCATTCATATCACTTTCTCCCCCTGAAACAATTGGTTGTTCAGCTTCAAAAGCTTCTGAATTTTCATTTTGAGAGTTGTGGCTTGCGCCTGTTGAAATGAGCATAAATTAGGGTCCAAATATTCCAAATCATGATCCCTCAAGTATGCAGTTGTTTCTTCCCTTTTTTGTCAAGAATGTATGGCCCATTTAGGGACCCAAAATGGGCCTTGCCCGTGTTGAAATTTCAAGTAAGCAAGCAATGAATTTTGAATGAATACTTCAAAGAATTATTTCAAAGGAGAATACAAGAAATTGAAGCATTTTTTCATGCCTCTTACATGCAATAACCTACTCTATTTATAGAATAAGAGGGAAAAGAGTGGAGAAAGGAAAAATGAGAGGGAGGAGAGGGCATTGCCCTCTCCTAGCCGTTGGGCAGTCCCCAACGGCTAGTTCTTTTACTAGCCGTTGGGGGCCTTTGGCCCCCTAAAAGCTAACCCGGGCTGGGCCCGGCCACGGGCAAGCCCATTTAGGGCCTATTTTTGGATCCCTAATTATGCTTCATTTCAACACTCCCCCTCAAGTTGGTTGTATATATGTCTATGACACCCTGTTGAAATGAAGAACACATAGGGTACTCAATTACCCCCAAAAGAGATTGTTCTTTTTCCTTATTCAAAGCAATATTGTAAAGGCAGAATTCTGCCCATTCCTTTCCAAGAAAAGAGGACCCATTTAGGGACCCAAATTGGGCCCTAAATGGGCCTGGCCCATGGAGTTGGGCCCAGCCCGGGCCAGCAATTGGGGGACCAAAGGGTCCCCCATCAGCTTGCTAGCATAGCCGTTGGGGCTGTCCCAACGGCTAGTAAATCTAGCCGTTGGGGACAGCCCCAACGGCTAGCAAGGAGAGGGCCCAAGCCCTCTCCTTCCTCTCTCATTCTCATTGCTCTCTCCTCCCCCTTTTTCTCTATAAATAGAGGATGATCACTCCTCTTGAAAACTATGAAAAAATGCTCTCTTACTATGTACAAAAATTCACACAAATTTAATGAAGTTCAGAATTTTATTTCAAGAATAGTGTGCTCATTTTACTCTCAATTTTAACATGGTATCAGAGCGGGTTCATGATCCGTCTCTCAACTTCAAAGATGATCCAAAATGGGCTCTCTTGATGCAAAGTATGCTGAACATTTGTGAGGAACTAAACCTCATTCTCAAAGAGCCATTTGGATCCTACAAATTCAAGGGGCTGTGGAAAACCTTGCAACAATGTATCTCCAATACAAGAGCCCTTCCATCCTATGAAGAAGTGAAGCATGCTCATCATTCAATAAGGGAAGAAATGGGCAGAATAAAGAGTCAACAAAATAGTATAAGGCCCTTCAAATTCGGCCCACAAGGAGATGAAAATGCAGCCTCACTTTTGGACAACAAAGAAGCTGTCCAACCAACTTCAAATTCCTCAAATTTCGGCCCTCAAGAAGCTATCCAACAAAGAAGATCTTATGCTTCCGTAGCGGCTAGATGTGTTGCCCAATGTGGAGCTCTTCAAGAAAAAATGGACATTCACTTGAAGAAGTCCCTACATTCGGCACACATGAATGGTAATAAACAAAATTCTACCTCTACTTTAAATTCTGAAAATTTTCTTATAGATTCCGGTACTGATTGTTATATGATTAAGGACAAAGGAAAAGTTAAACATTTCAAAAAACTTGCTAATCATATGGCAGTCCGAGTAGCAAATGGAAAAACCTTGAAAGTGAATCAAGTTGGGGAAATTGATCTTCTTGGAAAAACTACAAATGCTTTATATGTTCCCCAACTCACTTCCAATCTTTTGTCCATAAGCAAAGTTACAAGAGAACAAGAATGTAGGGCCATATTTGAACCAAATACAGTCTTTTTTCAAGATCTTAAGACAAACAAATTGATTGGGAAAGGATATAGAAAAGGAGGCTTGTATTTCTTAGATCAAGAAAACCATGTCTATGCTACCCACATTCATGATAATACATCACTTTGGCATGCTCGTTTAGGTCACCCTAGTACTCAAACTTTGAAACGAATCTTTCCTAGAATGAATATTGAAAATAGGCATTGTGAAGCATGCATTCTTGGAAAAGAAACTAGGGCTACATACCCAATTTCAGAAACCAAATATGATGCTCCCTTTGAGTTAGTGCATTCAGACATTTGGACCTCTCCCATTATATCTCATATGGGTTATAAATACTTCATTACATTTATAGATCAAAAAACTAGGTATACTTGGATCTACCTCATGCATTCTAAAGATCAAGCTTTTGAGGCATTCAGAAATTACTTTAAATATGTAACCACTTTATATGATGCCAAAATAAAAGTTCTTAGATCCGATCATGGCGGGGAATACATGAGTCACAAATTTGAAAATTTCTTGATCGACCATAGTATTATCCACCAAACATCTTGCGTATACACGCCCCAACAAAATGGGGTTGCCGAACGCAAAAATCGACATATACTAGAAACAGCAAGGTCTATAATGTTTCATGCAAAAACACCAAAGAAATTTTGGGATGATGCGGTTAGAACCGCGGTTCATGTTATAAACTTAATGCCCACTGAAACTTTAAATGGAGCATCTCCCTTAGAATCAATCCTAAAAAGAAAACCAAATATTTCTCACCTTAGAGTTTTTGGGTGTGTATGTTACATCCATATCCCATCCCACTTTAGAGACAAACTAGATCACAAAGGAAGAAAATGTGTTTTCCTAGGATATGCTACTTTTGAAAAGGGATATAGATGTTATGATCCCAAAACTAACAAAACATACACATCAAAGGATGTGCTTTTTGTGGAAAAAGAATTTTACTTTGCAGGAAATGAAGCTCATGAATCACAAAATGAAGAGCCTCAATCAAAATCGTGGGATTTTTTGATCCCCTCTTATCAAACCCCTATAACCGAAATTCAGAGAAACAATGAGAATACTCAAATAAATGAGGGAGGATCGAATAATATGGAGGAAGAACCATCAAACGATTCAGGGGGAGATCACTCTATAGAAGAAGTTGAGCATGAAGAGCAAAATTCAGAAGAAGAGGCACCTAATTCTCCTCCACCATTACGAAGATCAACAAGATTAAGGCTGCCTCCAACTGAATGGATAAATCGAAGAGTTTATTATAACTCTAAGGTAACCTCACACCCTATCATGGATTATTATACTTTGTCTAATGTTTCCTTGATCCACCAAGCATTCTTGAGTGGGATTGATAAAGAACAGGAACCAAAAACATTTGACGAAGCCAAAAGGGATCCAAGGTGGAGGAAAGCCATGGAAGAAGAGCTAGAAGCTCTCTCCAAGAATGGTACTTGGGATCTCACCAAGTTGCCCAAAGGCAAACGAACTGTGGGATGCAAATGGATATATAAAATCAAGCACAAAAGTGATGGTTCAATAGATAGATTTAAAGCAAGATTGGTAGCTAAAGGATTCACACAAGCCTATGGAATTGACTACAAAGAAACTTATGCTCCTGTAGCTAAAATGAATACAATCAGAGTTCTAATATCCTTGGCCATAAATCATGGATGGAGCATGCACCAAATGGATGTCGCAAATGCCTTTCTTCAAGGAGATATTAAAGAAGAAGTTTATATGCAACCACCTCAAGGGCTTCGAGACTCTGAAGGAAAGGTTTGCAAACTTCACAAAGCTATCTATGGATTGAAGCAATCTCCTAGAGCTTGGTATGCCAAATTAAGTCATGCTTTCCTTAGTTGTGGTTTTACAAAGTGCATTAGTGATTCATCTCTTTTTGTTAGGAAGGATAGTGGAAAAATCACCATTGCTCTAGTTTATGTAGATGACATTATTATTACAGGGAATGACACACACCACATAGATTCTCTTAAAAATTTCTTGAAATCTAAATTTGAAATTAAAGACTTAGGAAAGTTAAAATACTTCTTAGGAATTGAGTTGGCCTATTGTCCTAACGGGGTAGTTCTATCCCAAAGAAAATACACTCTTGAATTATTGCAGGAAACAGGAAAATTAGGAGCAAAACTAGCTTGTACTCCAGTTGCCACTTCCGAGTCCTTTGATGATGATGAATCACATAAACATATCGAGCAATATCAAAGGCTAGTGGGAAGATTGATCTACTTGACTATTACGAGACCAGACATTGCTTATGCAGTAAGTAGGATTAGCCAACATATGCATGCACCAAAAAAGCGACATTGGAGAGCCGCTGAAAGAGTGCTTCACTACCTAAAAGGATCTCCCGGCCTAGGAGTATGGATGAAGAAAAATGGGAATACAGAAATTGAAGGTTATTGCGACGCCGATTGGGCTGGTGATACCTTGGATAGAAGATCTACATCAGGCCATTGCATGTTCGTAGGAGGAAATTTGGTTGCATAGAAGAGTAAAAAGCAACATGTGGTATCTAGGTCTAGTGCTGAAGCCGAATATAGGGCAATGGCATCGGCTGCAAGTGAGATCGTATGGCTCAAAGCCTTGGTGGAGGAACTTGGGTTTAAAGTCGCAACACCAATCAAGCTTCATTGTGACAATCAATCGGCCATTCATATCGCATCAAATCCGGTCTTCCATGAAAGGACCAAACACATAGAAGTCGATTGTCACTTTATTCGGCAAAAGGTAGAAGAAGGACTTATTATCACTCCTCATATCAAAGGAGCAGATCAACTTGCGGACATATTCACTAAAGGGGGAACAACAGCACATCTTCAAGACATAATGCGCAAGTTGGGTACTATTGATATCTACGCACCCAACTTGAGGGGGAGTGTTGAAATGAAGAACACATAGGGTACTCAATTACCCCCAAAAGAGATTGTTCTTTTTCCTTATTCAAAGCAATATTGTAAAGGCAGAATTCTGCCCATTCCTTTCCAAGAAAAGAGGACCCATTTAGGGACCCAAATTGGGCCCTAAATGGGCCTGGCCCATGGAGTTCGGGCTGGGCCCAAAGGGCCCAGCCCGGGCCAGCAATTGGGGGACCAAAGGGTCCCCCATCAGCTTGCTAGCATAGCCGTTGGGGCTATCCCAACGGCTAGTAAATCTAGCCGTTGGGGACAGCCCCAACGGCTAGCAAGGAGAGGGCCCAAGCCCTCTCCTTCCTCTCTCATTCTCATTGCTCTCTCCTCCCCCTTTTTCTCTATAAATAGAGGATGATCACTCCTCTTGAAAACTATGAAAAAATGCTCTCTTGCTATGTACAAAAATTCACACAAATTTAATGAAGTTCAGAATTTTATTTCAAGAATAGTGTGCTCATTTTACTCTCAATTTTAACACACCCAACTTGTCCATATTTTTGAGGATGTGCTTTGCAGTTCCTGGCTTGGTGAAGATATCGGCTACTTGATGATCACTCCTTGTGAAACTTGGAGAGATGAGCTTATCTTCAATCTTTTGCCTCACAAAGTGACAATCTACCTCAATATGCTTTGTTCTTTCATGGAAGACCGGATTTGAGGCTATGTGAATTGCCGATTGGTTGTCACAATGGAGTTGAATTGGTGTAGGAACAAAGAACCCTAATTCCTTTATTAGAGCTTTTAGCCAAACGATCTCACTAGTAGCGGCTGCCATTGCTCTATACTCCGCTTCGGCACTTGATCTTGATACTACATGTTGTTTTTTGCTTTTCCATGCTACTAGATTCCCTCCAACAAACATGCAATATCCCGTAGTTGATCTTCTATCTTCCGAATCCCCGGCCCAATCCGCATCACAATACCCTATGATTTGTGAGCTGTTATTTTTCTTCATCCAGATTCCCATGCCGGGTGTACCCTTTAGGTAGTGAAGTATTCTTTCGGTGGCTCTCCAATGCTTCCTTTTTGGCTTGTGCATATGTTGGCTAACTTGTCCCACAACAAATGAGATATCGGGCCTTGTTATGGTGAGATAGATTAGTCTCCCTACAAGCCTTTGGTATCTTTGTTTATCCTCAAACTGTTCATCATCATCTTTAAGGCCACAAGAAGTGCTGATCGGACTACATGCGGGCTTGGCACCTAACTTTCCGGTTTCCTGCAAAAGATCAAGCACATACTTTCTTTGTGATAGAACAAACCCATTTGGACAATAGGCAAGTTCTATCCCTAGAAAGTACTTTAGTTTCCCTAAGTCCTTAATATCAAACTTCGTTTGGAGAAATCCCCTAACTTGATTAATTAAGTTCAAGTCATTTTCGGTTATGATTATATCATCTACATATACTAGGACTATAATGAATTTATCTTTTAGTTTCTTAACAAAAAGAGATGAGTCACTAGTGCATTTCTTAAAGTCATGATCAAGAAGAGTAGAACTAAGTTTGGCATACCAAGCTCTTGGTGATTGTTTGAGTCCATAGATAGCTTTCTTTAATTTGCAAACTTTGTCGTCTTTATGAGAGAAACCCGGAGGGACCTCCATATACACCTCTTCTTCTAAGTCCCCTTGAAGAAAGGCATTTGCAACATCCATTTGAAATAGAGGTAGAGAGTAGTTGGCAGCAAGGGATAAGAGCACACGAATGGTATTTATTTTTGCCACGGGAGCAAATGTTTCCTTGTAGTCCACTCCATAAGCTTGAGTGAAACCCTTGGCAACCAATCTTGCCTTGTATTTATCAAGACTCCCATCGCTTTTGTGCTTGATTTTGTAGACCCACTTGCACCCTACGGCTCTTTTCCCTTTTGGAAGAGATGTTATTTCCCATGTTCCATTTTTTGCTAAAGCTTCCAACTCATCCTTCATAGCTTGCACCCACTGAGGTTGGTTTTTAGCTTCTTCAAAAGATCTTGGTTCTTCATGAAGATCTATATTCCAAATGAATCTTTGATGGCTACAAGAAGTATTAGCAATTGAATAATATTTGGAAATGGGATGAGAAGTTACTTTAGAGTTATAGAAAACTCTTTTGTTGATCCATTCGGAGGGAGGAAGCCTAAGCCTTGTTGATCTACGAAGAGGAGGAGGTGGTTCATCTATGATTTGTTCCTCTTGATCTGAATCATCTCCCCCTTGCTCTTGAATGGTTTCATGATCAGAATGAGATGGTGAGGTATCTTCTTGAGTCGGATTTTCATGTTCATTTGGGGCTGGTTCTTCTCCAATATTCGGATGTGAGAGATTATTGATAGTTGGAAGAATGATGTTCCATTGATCTTGAGTTTCTCCTTTTCCAGCCTGTTCATGGTCTTCTTTTCCTGCAAAGTATGGTTCTTTTTCTACAAATATCACATCCTTGGATGTGTATAACTTTTTGGTTAGAGGATCATAGCATTTATACCCTTTTTCAAATGTTGAGTAACCTAAGAATACACATTTTCTTCCTCTTTCCTCTAACTTATTTCTGAAATTTTCTGGAACATGAACATAGCAAATGCACCCAAAGACTCTAAGATGGGAGATGTTGGGTTTCCTTCCTAAGAGTAGCTCTAAAGGAGATTTTCCTCCTAGAACTTGAGTGGGCATAAGATTAATAAGATGGGTAGCAGTTTTTATTGCCTCACTCCAAAAATTTTTAGGCACATTAGAATGGAACATCATGGCCCTAGCCGTTTTAACAAGTGCCTATTTTTCCTTTCGGCAACTCCATTTTGTTGTGGAGTGTAGACACATGATTTTTGGTGCATGATCCCCTTTTCATCTAAGAAGTTTTCGAATGCATGACTAGTATACTCCCCCCCATGGTCAGACCTAATGATTTTGATGTTGGCATTGAATTGTTTGGTCACATATCTATAATAGCTCTTAAGGGCTTCAAAAACCTCAGATTTGGTTACCAATAGGTATACCCAAGTATATCTAGTTTTGTGATCAATAAAGGTCACAAAGTATTTAAAACCATTATGGGATACTATGGGTGAGGTCCAAACATCAGAGTGAACAAGCTCAAATGCATTCTCATATATAGTATTTGAAATGGGATAATACACTCTAGTTTGTTTTCCAAGAACACAAGCTTTGCAATGCCTATTTTCTATTTCTAGATTTGGAAATAGGCGTTTCAAAGCTAAGTCTCCAAGATGACCTAGACGAGCATGCCATAATGAATGCATTTGACTTTGGGCAGAAAAAGCTTGGTTCTCTTGATCCAAGTAGTATAGGTTGTGCCTCCTAGACCCCTTGCCAATCAAATGATTCGTTTTGAGGTCCTGAAAAACAACTTCATTAGGATCAAATGTAACTTTGCAATTTTGTTCTTTAGTTATCTTTCCAATGGATAGAAGATTAGAATTAAATTTAGGCACATATAGAGCTTTAGTTTTCTTGCCAAGTAATTCAATTTCTCCTAGATGATCAACTCTTAGTTTCTCACCATTAGCTACCTTAACAATCCTAGAATCAGTGAGAGGAATAAGTCTTTTAATCTTGCTCTTATCTTTGACCATATGATTATCACAACCGGAATCAATAAGCCATGAATGAGATGTGTTTGAGAAGTTACCAGAATGTAAAGCAATCTGTCCAATAAGCTTTTTTATCTCTTTTTGCATTTCCTCCATTTTGTTTTCAAGGGCAGCCACTTGAGAAACATGTTGGACACTTGCCATTTGATCTCCCTCCTTTTTGTTGTTCTTTGGCCGTAAATGGGGATGGAGATGCCAGCATTTCTCCCTTCTATGGCCTGGCTTTTTGCAATGAGAACATATGTCCCTTTTAGCAAAGTTTTGAGCTTTGTTGGCCGGATGCTCCTCTTGGACAGATTTAAAAGCTTGGACTTCGGTTTTGGACTTAGTGGACTCTTCTAGCCTCATGCTAGTCTCAGCTCTTTGCACCATAAATTGGACTTCTTGGAATGAAGGAAATATCTTCATTCTAAGAATTTCTTGGCGAATAGGTGCATATTCATCTCCAAGACCCATAAGAAGACCAAAAGTCATGTCTTCATCATTTCTTTGAAGGAGAATTTTGAGATTTGAGGTTGGAGGCCTCAACACATTGAGTTCATTCCAAAGATCCCTATATTCCCCAAAATATTCGGGTAGGGTCTTTCCTCCTTTTTGAATGTTGAAGATTTTCTTCTTCAACTCAAATATTCTGCCGGTGTTGGTCTCTTGAGCATAAAGAGCATGCATTTGATCCCACAAAATCTTTGCATTTGGAATACAAGTGACCATTGCTTTGTGGGTTTTGTCAAGAGACATTTGAAGAAGCACCACCACTTGATCATCTTTCTTTTTCCAAGATTTGAATAAAGGATCAACATCATCAAGAGGGTCTTCAAATATATGATTTTTGAGATTGAAGAAATTCAAGGACCTCTTGATGGTGTCTTGCCATGCATTGTAGTTTGATGAATCTAGAAGAATGGAAGTGAACATTGAGGTGCTAATTTGTGGTGGTGGATTACCAAGACCGGATGAAGAGGGTATTGAAGCCTGCTCTGATACCATGTTGAAATTTCAAGTAAGCAAGCAATGAATTTTGAATGAATACTTCAAAGAATTATTTCAAAGGAGAATACAAGAAATTGAAGCATTTTTTCATGCCTCTTACATGCAATAACTTACTCTATTTATAGAATAAGAGAGAAAAGAGTGGAGAAAGGAAAAATGAAAGGGAGGAGAGGGCATTGCCCTCTCCTAGCCGTTGGACCCGCGTGCAAGCCCATTTAGGGCCTATTTTTGGATCCCTAATTATGCTTCATTTCAACAGCCCGTAGACTTCGGGCTAGGCCCGAAGGGCCTTGCCTGGGCCAGCAAATGGGGGATCGAATGGTCCCCCAATAGCTAACAAAAACTAGCCGTTGGAGGCCCCAACGGCTAGTTCCTAAACTAGCCGTTGGAAGCCTCCAACGGCTAGTTAGAGGAGAGAGCACTAAGCTCTCTCCACTCTCCCATTTCTCTCATTTTTCCCTCTTCTCTTTTCTCTATAAATAGGACACTTAAGTCCCTTTGTAAAGTATGAAAAACATGCCTTCTCTCTATGTAATCTCTCTTTGATTTTTCAATAAAACTCTTGAAGTTTCCTTTCTTCATTCTTAGCTTGCTATTTTAAAATTTCAACATGGTATTAGAGCAGGCTTCGATACCTTCTTGTTCCGATGTTAGTAACCCACCACCACAAATTAGCACCTCCATGTTCACTTCCATTCTTTTAGATTCTTCCAATTACAACGCATGGCAAGACACCATCAAGAGATCCTTGAATTTCTTCAATTTTGAAAATCACATATTGGAGGATCCCTTAGATGATGTCGATCCTTCATTCAAAGCTTGGAAGAAACAAGATGATCAAGTGGTGGTGCTACTCCAAATGTCTCTTGACAAAACCCACAAAGCAATGGTTACTTGTATACCAAATGCAAAGGCTTTGTGGGATCAAATGCATGCTGGGCAAGAGACCAACACCGGATGAATCTTTGAGCTAAAGAGGAAAATCTTCAAGATTCAAAAAGGAGGTAAAACCCTACCCGAATACTTTGGAGAATATAGGGATCTTTGGAATGAGCTTAATCTTCTTAGGCCTCCTATCTCAAGACTCTTCTCCAGATGAGAAGGCATGACTTTCTTCTATGGGTCTTGGAGATGAATATGTGATTCTTAGAATGAAGATGTTCCCTTCATTCCAAGAAGTTCAATATATGATTCAAAGGGCCGAAACTAGTATGAGGCTAGAAGATTGAAACAAGCTCAAATCTGAAGCACAAGCATTCAAAGCTGTCCAAGAAGATCATGTGGCCAACAAATCTCAAATTTTCATAAAAAAGGAGGTGTGCACCAATTACAAGAAGCATGGCCACAAAAGAGATAGATGTTGATTTCTTTATCCCAATTTGCGCCCAAAGAACTTCAAAAGGGAGATGGAGCAACCAGCACATGTACAGCAAGTCTCTCAAGTTGCTGCACTTGAATCCAAGATGGAGGAAATGCAAAAAGAGATGAGAAAGCTCCTTAGCCAAGTTGCTCTACAATTCGATAACAACTTAAACTCATCTCACTTTGATAAATGGCTTATTGATTCGGGTTGTGACAATCATATGGTCAAAGATAAAAGCAAAATTAAGAAATTCATTCCTCTATCTAGTCATAAGATTGTCAAAGTTGCTAATGGTAAAAAACTTAGAGTTGATCATTTAGGTGAAATAGAACTCCTTGGCAAGAAAACTAAAGCGTTATATGTACCTAAATTCAACTCTAACCTCCTATCCATTAGTAAAATTACTAAAGATCAAGAATGCAAGGTTACTTTTGATCCTAACCAAGTTACATTTCAGGATCTCAAAACGAATCACTTGATTGGCAAGGGGTCTAGGAGGAACAACCTATACTACTTAGATCACGAGAATCAAGCTTTTGGAGTTCAAAGTCAAATGTCTTCTATATGGCATGCTCGTTTAGGTCATCCGGGAAAGTTAGCATTGAAGCGCCTATTTCTAAATCAAGAAGTAGAAAATAGGTATTGCAAAGCTTGTATTCTTTGTTGAAATGAAGCAAAAAATGAGATATTTAGTTAACTCTAATCAAGGTCCATGAAGGCCCAAAATGTAATTCAAGAGGGGGCAGAATGCTGCCCCCATTTTGTCCAGATTTTAGGCCCATTTAGAGGACCCAAATAAGTCCCTAAATGGGCCCATCCCATGGGCAGCAGCTGGGCCCAATTCGGCCCAGCCTAGCCTAGCCCAAGCCATGGGGGCCCAAAAGGGCCCCCCAAAGGCTGGTCAATCCAGCCGTTGGAAGCATCTTCCAACGGCTAGAAATCTAGCCGTTGGGAGATGCTCCCAACAGCTAGTAGAGAGGGCATTAAGCCCTCTCTTCTCTCCCTCTTCTTTCTCTTTAAATAAGTGTAGAAGTCTTCTTTAGAGAGCATGAAAAAATGCCCTCTTATTATGTACAAAAATGCTCTCAAATTCAATGAAGTTCTGAATTTTATTTCAAGAACAATTTGTTCATCATACTTCAAATTTCTTCATGGTATCAGAGCAGGGAATGGTCCATCTTCTCAGCAACAAAAGTCATCCAAAATGGATGGATCTCATACAAAAATTGCTGAACTTATGTGATGATTTAAGTTTACTTTTGAAAGAGCCTTTTGGAGCATTCAAATTCTTGGAACTATGGAGGAAGTTGCACGAAGATACCTCCAATATAAAGGCACTTCCACAATATGAAGAAATGAAGGCCACTATTCAGCAAATGATGGCATCCGAAATGTCTCAAAATTAGGGTCAAATTCTGGAAAAAGGAAATACCATCATCACCACAATAGAGCAACAACAAAATGCTTTTATTCCTCCTAAATTCGGCCACCAAGCTGCTGCAGTCTATGAAGACCCTTTATCATCAATAAAAGCCAAATGTGATGAGCTTCAAATGAAGCTGAATAAGTGCATTAAAGATCTACAGCAGCCGGCCCAAAAGGAAAGCTATATTCCTCAAGTTCAACCTGAAATCAGCTCACAAGCAAAGGATCAAAATGTAATCTCTATGATGCCTGAATACACTAATTGCAAAACAAAGACAAATCAAAGCTTAAGGGGGCTTCAAGAACCTGTCCAACAAAGAAGATCCTATGCTTCAATTGTGGCTGGATGTGTTGCTCAATGTAGAGCCTCTCAAGATAAATTGGACATTCACTTGAAGAGGCCTCAACATTCAGAACACATAGATGGTAACAATCAAAACCCTATCCCTTCTTTAAATTCTGAGAAAATTCTTATAGATTCCGGAACGGATCATCATATGATTAGGGATAGAAGAAAAATCAAACACTTTAAACAACTCCCTAATCAAAGGGTAGTACGTGTTGCTAATAGACAAGATCTAGAAGTAAAACAAATGGGAGAAGTAGAAATTTTTGGAAAAACTACAAATGCTTTATATGTTCCACAACTTACTTCCAATCTCTTGTCCATTAGCAAGATCACCAAAGATCAAGGATGTAGGGCCATCTTTGATCCAGAAATAGTTACATTTCATGATCTAAAAACTAACCATTTGATTGGCAAAGGAACTCAAAAAGGAGGCTTATATTACTTAGATCAAGAGCATCATGCACTCACTACTCACATTAATAATGATGCTTCACTTTGGCATGCACGACTAGGACATCTAAACTACAAGGCTTTGAAAAATCTTCTTCCTAATTTGAGCATTACAAACAAGTCTTGTGAAGAATGCATATTAGGAAAAGAAACAAGAACTTCCTATCCTTGTTCAGAAAACATGTCTCTCCCTTTGAACTAGTGCATTCAAACATTTGGACCTCCCCAATCATATCACATCTAGGATACAAATACTTCATTACATTTATTGACCAAAAAACAAGGTACACATGGATTTATCTTTTGCATTCTAAAGATCAAGCATTTGAGGCACTCAAAAGTTATTTCAAATATGTAACAAACCTTTACAATGCCAAAATCAAGGTCCTTAGAACAGATCATGGTGGGGAGTACACAAGTCACAAATTTGAAGAATTCCTAAGAGACAATGGGATCCTTCACCAAATGTCATGTGTGTACACACCCCAACAAAATGGCATAGCGGAAAGAAAAAATAGGCATATATTAGAGACCGCAAGAGCCATGATGATCTACGCCAATGTCCCAAAGAAGTTTTGGTGTGATGCAGTTAAGACCGCAGTCCATGTAATGAATTTAATGCCTACTGAAGTTTTAAAGGGCTTATCTCCATTAGAAGTCCTCTTGGGAAGAAAAACAAAGATCTCACATCTCAGAGTTTTTGGGTGTACATTCTATATCCATATTTCCTCACAATTTAGAGACAAATTAGATCATAGAGGAAGGAAATGCCTATTTTTAGGATATGCAACATTTGAGAAGGGATATAGATGTTATGATCCGACAACTAACAAAACATACACATCTAAGGATGTGATATTTGTGGAAAATGAGTTTTTCTTTTCAGGAAAAGAGACACATGAAGCACCAAAGGAAAATGCTCCAACAAAAACTTGGGACTTTCTAGCTCTACCTTGTCTTTCGCCCACTCAAGTTGAAGAAAGAAATGATTCCCAAGATGTGGTTCACTCTCAAGACATTGAAGAAGAATCAAATACCTTAGAAGAGGAACTACCATCAGGCTCAGGGGGAGAACAACAAATAATGGAAGAAGAGGCATCCGAACAAGAAGAATCGGATGTACCTCCACCTCCCCTTAGGAGATCAACAAGATTAAGACTCCCACCATCAGAATGGATTAACCGAAGAGTCTTTTATAACTCCAAGGTAACATTACATCCAATTTCTAATTATTACACTATATCTAATGTCTCTTTGCACCAGCATACTTGAGTGGAATTGACAAAGAACAGGAACCAAAATCATTTGAAGAGGCCAAGGATGATCCTAGATGGAGACAAGCTATGAAAGAAGAGCTAGATGCACTCACCAAGAATGGAACTTGGAAACTTACAAATCTGCCAAACAACAAAAAGGCGGTTGGGTGCAAGTGGGTGCATAAGATCAAACACAAAAGCGATGGATCAATTGATCGTTTCAAAGCTAGGCTAGTGGCAAAGGGATTCACCCAAGCATATGGCATAGACTATAAAGAGACATATGCACCAGTTGCAAAAATGAACACAATTAGGGTTCTCATATCTTTGGCTATAAATCAATGATGGAATATGTATCAAATGGATGTGGCAAATGCATTTCTTCAAGGGGATCTTGAGGAAGAAGTCTATATGCAATTACCTCAAGGACTTCAGAACCATGAAGGCAAAGTATGCAGACTCCACAAAGCTATCTATGGGCTAAAACAATCTCCAAGAGCATGGTATGCCAAATTAAGTCATGCCTTCCTTAGTTATGAATTTACAAAGTGCGCTAGTGATTCATCTCTGTTTGTTAGAAAGGATAATGGAAAAATCACCATTGCTCTAGTTTATGTAGATGATATCATTATCACCGGGAATGACACACACCACATAGACTCCCTTAGAAATTTCCTGAAATCTAGATTTGAAATTAAAGACTTAGGAAAGTTAAAATATTTCCTAGGAATCGAGTTAGCTTATTGTCCTAATGGGGTAGTTCTATCCCAAAGAAAGTATACTCTTGAGTTAATGCAGGAAACAGGAAAATTGGGAGCAAAACCAGCTTGTACTCCAGTTGCCACCTCTGAATCTTTTGATGATGATGAACCATATAAGAATATCGAGCAATATCAAAGGCTTGTAGGGAGATTGATCTACTTGACGATTACAAGACCGGACATTGCTTATGCAGTAAGTAAGATTAGCCAACACATGCATGCACCAAAGAAGCAACATTGGAGGGCTACCGAAAGAGTGCTACACTATCTTAAAGGATATTCCGGCTTAGGAATATGAATGAAGAAAAATGGAAACACAGAAATCGAAGGCTATTGTGACGCCGATTGGGCGGGTGATACCTTGGACAGGAGATCTACCTCTGGCCATTGCATGTTCGTAGGAGGGAACTTGGTCGCATGGAAAAGCAAAAAGCAACATGTGGTGTCTAAGTCAAGTGCGGAAGCAGAATATAGGGCAATGGCGTCAGCCGCAAGTGAGCTCGTTTGGCTCAAAACCTTGGTGGAGGAGCTTGGGTTTAAAGTTTCAACTCCAATCAAACTTCATTGTGACAATCAATCCGCCATTCATATCGCATCAAATCCAGTTTTCCATAAAAGGACCAAACACATAGAAGTCGATTATCACTTTATTCGGCAAAAGGTAGAAGAAAGACTTATTTCCACTCCTCACATCAAAGGAGAAAATCAACTTGCGGACATCTTCACTGAAGGGGGAACCGCGGCTCATCTTCAAGATATCATGGGCAAGTTGGGTACTATTGACATATACGCACCTAACTTGAGGGGGAGTGTTGAAATGAAGCAAAAAATGAGACATTTAGTTAACTCTAATCAAGGTCCATGAAGGCCCAAAATGTAATTCAAGAGGGGGCAGAATGCTGCCCCCATTTTGTCCAGATTTTAGGCCCATTTAGAGGACCCAAATAAGTCCCTAAATGGGCCCATCCCATGGGCAGCAGCTGGGCCCAATTCGGCCCAGCCCAGCCTAGCCCAAGCCATGGGGGCCCAAAAGGGCCCCCCAAAGGCTGGTCAATCCAGCCGTTGGGAGATGCTCCCAACAGCTTGTAGAGAGGGCATTAAGCCCTCTCTTCTCTCCCTCTTCTTTCTCTTTAAATAAGTGTAGAAGTCTTCTTTAGAGAGCATGAAAAAATGCCCTCTTATTATGTACAAAAATGCTCTCAAATTCAATGAAGTTCTGAATTTTATTTCAAGAACAATTTGTTCATCATACTTCAAATTTCTTCATTCTTGGAAAACAAACTAGAGTATACTATCCAATTTCAAATACAATATATGAGAATGCCTTTGAACTCATTCATTCTGATGTGTGGTCCTCTCCTACAGTTTCTCATAATGGCTTTAAGTACTTTGTCACATTCATTAACCACAAACTAGACACACATGGGTATATTTACTAGTATCTAAATCTGAAGTTTTTGAAGCACTTAAGAGCTATTATAGATATGTAACCAAGCAATTCAATGCAAATATCAAAATCCTTAGATCGGATCATGGGGGAGAATACACTAGTCATGCATTTGAAAATTTCCTATAAGAGAAAGAAATCATTCATAAAAAATAATGTGTGTACACTCAACAAAACAGAGTCGCCGAGAGGAAAAATAGACATTTGCTTGAGACAGCTAGAGCTATGATGTTTCACTCCAATGTACCTAAAGAATTTTGTAGTGAAGCCATTAAAACCGCTGCCCATCTTATTAATATCATGCCCTCTCAAGTTCTAGAAGGAAAATCTCCTTTAGAACTACTCTTAGGAAGGAAACCTAGTATTTCGCATTTAAGAGTCTTTGGGTGCATTTGTTATGTGCATGTACCAGAAAACTTTAGAAACAAACTAGATGAGAGGGGAAGAAAGTATGTGTTTTTAGGATACTCTACCTTTGAAAAAGGATATAAATGTTATGATCCTCTAACCAAAAAATTATACACATCTAAGGATGTGATATTTGTGGAAATAAAGCCTTACTTTGCAGGAAAAGAGGTTCAAGAACAATCAAAGGAAAAGGGTGCTCAAGACCAATAGAATATAGTTTTTCCTCCCATCAAAGATCATGCTCATCGAAATGAAGAAGAAAGAGAACCAATACAAGCTGAAAATGATCCAACTCAAGAAGAATCAATCCCATCCAATTCTGATCATGAATCCATCCAAGAGGAAGGGGGAGACAACTTAGATTAAGATCAAAACATAGAACAAGAGGATCAAAATGTAGAAGAGCCACCTCCTCCTCTTCGAAGATCAACAAGACTCAGACTTCCTCCATCGGAATGGATCAACAAAAGAGTGTTTTATAACTCAAAGGTGACCTCACATCTCATTTCCAAATACTATTCAGTTGCTAACATGTCTTGTAGCCACCAAAGATTTATCAAGAACATAGATCTCCACCAAGAGCCAAAAAACTTTGAAGAAGCTAAACATCATCCTCAATGGATCCAAGCCATGAAGAATGAGCTAGATGCTTTAGCAAAAAATGGAACATGGGAGATTACATCTCTTCCTAAAGGAAAAAGGGCTGTAGGATGCAAATGGGGCTACAAGATCAAGCATAAGAGTGATGGAAGCATTGATAGATACAAAGCTAGATTAGTAACAAAGGGCTTCACTCAAGCTTATGGAATAGACTATAAGGAAACATACATACCGGTAGCCAAGATGAACACAATTCAAGTGTTGATGTCTCTTGCAATCAATCACTCTTGGCAAATGTTTCAAATGGATGTAGCCAATGCATTTCTACAAGGAGATCTAGAAGAGGAAGTATACATGGAGATTCCATCGGGCTTTTCTCATCAACACAACAAAGTGCGCAAACTTAAGAAAGCAATCTACGGCCTCAAACAATCTCCAAGAGCTTGGTATGCCAAACTTAGCTCTACTCTTTTTTATCATGATTTCAAAAAATGCAATAGTGATATTTCTCTCTTTGTTAAAAAACAAAATGGAAAAATCATTGTAGTTTTAGTTTATGTAGATGACATAATCATAACCGGAAATGATTTAGAACTAATCAACCTAGTGAGAGGTTTTTTACAAACAAAGTTTGATATTAAGGACTTAGGGAAACTAAAGTACTTCTTAGGGATAGAACTTGTCTATTGTCCAAATGGACTTGTTCTATCACAAAGGAAGTATGTGCTTGATCTTTTGCAAGAAACGGGAAAGCTAGGTGCCAAGCCTGCATGTAGTCCGATTAGCTCTGCTTATGGTTTTAAGGATGATGATGAAGAGTATGAGGATGAACAAAGATACCAAAGGCTCGTAGAGAGATTGATCTATCTTACCATAACAAGACCAGACATCTCCTTTGCCATAAGTCAAGTAAGCCAACATATGCACAAGCCCAAAAGGAAGCATTGGAGAGCTACCGAAAGAATCCTTCACTACCTAAAGGGCACACCGGGCATGGGAATTTGGATGAGAAGGAACAACAACTCACAAATCATAGGGTATTGCGATGCGGATTGGGCCGGAGACTCAGAGGATAAACGATCAACCACAGGGTATTGCATGTTTGTTGGAGGAAATTTAGTAGCTTGAAAAAGCAAAAAACAACATGTGGTATCAAGATCAAGTGCCGAAGCCGAATATAGAGCCATAGCAGCCGTATCAAGTGAGATAGTCTGGCTAAAGGCTCTAATTGAAGAACTAGGGTTCTCCGTTCCTACTCCAATCCAACTCCATTGTGACAATCAATCGGCAATTCATATAGCCTGAAATCCGGTGTTTCATGAAAGAACAAAACACATTGCGGTGGATGGTCACTTTGTGAGACAAAAGTTTAAGGAAAAGCTCATCACTCCAAGCTTTACAAGAAGTGATGATCAAGTAGCCGACATCTTCACCAAGCCGGGGACTGCCAATCACATATACAAAAATATGGTCAAGTTGGGTGTTATAGATACATACACACCCAACTTGAGGGGGGAGTGTTGAAATGAGCATCAATTAGGGTCCTAAAGATTCCAAGTCATGATCCCTCAAGTGTGTAATTTTTTCTGCCCTTTTTTGTCCAGATTATATGGCCCATTTAGGGACCCAAATTGGGCCCGCCCAGGCCAGCAAATGGGGGATCAAATGGTCCCCCAACGCTAGTAAAAACTAGCCATTGGAGGCCCCAACATCTAGTTCCTAAACTAGCCATTGGAAGCCTCCAACGGCTAGTTAAAGGAGAGAGCATTAAGCTCTCTCCACTCTCTCATTCTCTCATATTCTTAGCTTGCTACTTTAAAATTTCAACAATTTTAAGTTGGTAAGCTTAGACCCTCTCTATAGAGTTTTGCTCCCTATACGAAGAATAAAGAATCCGAATAGGATATTCCCCACTCCACCTCCATAACCCGAGTGATGTATCATTCTATGAATAGTTCTCAATTGTGATTGGAGATCTCCTTTGGTTTGTTTGGCTAAATGGTGGTACCCTTGTAGTAATTCTTTTTGACTAACATCTTGACGTTGAAGTTTGACACACTTGTTTAATAGGTAAGGCAATAGGGAATTACTAATGATTAAGATGTAAGGTAATACTCTGGAGAGATTGTATTTGTGAGTAGATGTTAGGACTTGATAAATGTTTTCGTAGTTTATTTTATTAGGTGTGATGAATATTTTGTTTGGGTTAATGTGCGAGTGTTGATTTACTCTTTTAAAAGTACGGAGTTTGTTAAACACTTTAATCGATTCGTGACTTCTCTTGGCAAAAGATTTTTGGATGTCACTCCATTGGAAGAATATGAGAAGTAAGATTACTCCTATTGAGGAGAATTTTCTTAAAAGTTTTCAAATCAGCTCTATAGGGACCAAAAGAAGGTAAGACTCTAATTACTGATGACAAATTAGGTGCCATTAAGATTTGAAATTCTCTTTATCTCTCTTAGAACTCATTGTATTTCTCTGGCCTTTATATTATCTAGCGAGGTTAGCCAATTCTGTGGTCCAAGATTGCAACTTGATTGGAAAGGGTGTAAATTTAGTTGGAGGTAAAATTAGCAAAGGTACATGCAATTGTGTCATGTTACTTGTAGATACTCTTGTTGGTCTCAGTCCTAATTGTCATGAGATTTGAGGAAAATTCTTGATGTGGATTTCACCTCAAGGGACAAGGCTTATAAGATGCATTTTGATCATCTCCCTTCCATTTAGAATCCAAATTATATTAAATCGAGTCCTATTCCTTTTATGGCTAGAAACATATAGCTATCTTATAGAGGTCTTAGAAGGGTAGTAGATGATTGTTAGAGAGAAATCGAAGGAGGATTTCAAGTGCATCATAAATGCAAAGAGTCTCTGAAAGTTGGATAAGGTAACTTGTGGAAATATTAGGGTAAAGAAGAGCACCATCCTTGATCAGATGGATGTTTCATAGGTTGGATATTTAAAGTGTTTTCTTATGATCTTTATTTGTCAAAAAAGTGAGTCTTAGGTAAAAAGTAAGACTTTCGTACTCATTTTATTTACACATTCCATTCGAAAGTTACAAGCATTAGATGTTTCCTCTCATGGTAATGTAATCCCTTTCTATTTTTGAATGTCATCTTCAGACAATACTAAAGAGGTTAGAGGTTCTTAGTACCAATTTAAAAAAAAAAAAAAAAGAGAATGAGGGTATGAAAAGCATTATGAAAATTATTGCCTTTCTCTTTAGACAATAATGTTATAAGACTATCAATAAGTATTATCAATTCAAGCATTAGCTATTTTATATACTATATGAATTCAAGATTGTTTGAACTATATTATATGGGATGTGAATTTAGTACATTAGGTAGAATGAATTAGAAGTTGGTAAGAGTAAACGGAAAGGGTATTGGTAGGAATTGCTAGAAAGTTTCTTCTAATTGTCTATAACCAATGATTGTTATCCTTTGAAGGGATATTCGTATTGTGAGGATAAGGTTACTACACTATATATGTGGACCTATGGTTACTGAAGTTGTGATGGTTGGTATTGTATGACTAAAACAGATTCTTATCCTGCAAAGAGATTTCTCTGTCGGATTATGGAACATTACATTTTGAGTTGTGAACAGACATACAGGAATATGAATAGGAGGTACTGAACAATAGGTTCAAAAATAGATGGAGAGTTTTGCAGATGTCCTACTTGGCTAAGTTAAGATGATTAATATGGATATACTTCAACAGGTTGAAAATATTAGGGGTGAAAATAAAATTTTGGTTTATTTTGTTGATGACTTCCCCTCTATTTAATGTCAAATGTATTACAGCATGTATGTGGTTTACAAATAAGCCTACCACCCATAGATATAGAACTGGTACAAGATTTTGTGTAGAATGAGACACGAAATTGTCATCATTTAGTAATTTTTGAAATTTAGTTCAAATAGGAAGATTGTAATGTTTAGAGCGCAACAGTGATAAATATAAGAGACACTAAAAGTAGTTATTACTTTTTATAGTTTTAGGCAAGTCATATAAGCTATAAAAAAAAGGTAAAATATTGACATGCTTTATCTTAGTTTCCATGGTTTTCTTTATCAGATTCAAGATTTATGACAATTGTTGCCTATAACTTGAGAGGATAAAGATCACCCTCAACTTATCCTAGTACTTCAAATTCTTGGGATGAGATTGTCAATGATAAGAATTTATAAGGAATTTGGCCTAAAGATGAATATGTCCGTATTGAAATGAAGCATAATGAAGCCATCCTAGATAAGCCTTGCTAAGAAGTTAGAATAAGTCTCCATGAATGTGCATATTGAAGTTTCCAAATGATCCAATTCTTAGAGCCCAATTATACCCATTCCTAAGGCCCAAAGAGAGGGCTCTAATGATCATTAAGCTGGGCTCAAATGAGCCCAGCAAGGGATGGCCCTAAAGGGGCCAAGAGGCCCCAACGGCTAGCTTGTGCTAGCCGTTGGGGCAGCACTAGGGAGAGGGCATTGTAGAAACTTCAAATAATAACTATCAAAAATATGAGTGTAAAAACCTCAAATACTTTATTGAAATTTCAAGTAGAATGTACAAGACTAGGAGGCATATTTTTCATGCCCTTCCAATGATACAACTTGACCTATATATAGAAAAGGGAGAAGAAGAGAGATTCAATGGAGTGAGGAGAGGGCATTGCCCTCTCCTTAGTGCTGCCCCAACGGCTAGCACAAGCTAGCCGTTGGGGCTCTTTGGCCCTTTTAGGGCCATCCTTTGCTGGGCTCATTTGAGCCCAGCTCAATGATCATTAGGACCCTTTCTTTGGGCCTTAGGCATGGGAACAATTGGGCTCAAGGAATTGGATCATTTGGAAGATCCAATTTGCACATTCATGGTGACTTATTTTGACTTCTTAACAAGGTATGTCTAGGATGGCTTGATTATGCTTCATTTCAACACTCCCCCTCAAGTTGGGTGCAAATACATTGATAGTACCCAACTTGCTCATGGTTTCTTGAAGATGAGTCGCGGTTCCTCCTTTGGTGAAAATATCCGCTAGTTGTTCTTCTCCTTTGATGTGAGGAGTGCTAATAAGTTTTTCTTCCACCTTTTGCCGAATAAAGTGACAATCGACTTCAATGTGTTTGGTCCTTTCATGGAAGATAGGATTTGAGGCAATATGAATGGCGGACTGGTTGTCACAATGAAGCTTGATTGGAGTTGAAACTTTAAACCCTAATTCTTCCACCAAAGCTTTAAGCCATACAATCTCACTTGCGGCTGAGGCCATTGCCCTATATTCGGCTTCGGCACTAGATCTGGAAACCACACATTGCTTCTTGCTTTTCCATGCAACCAAGTTTCCACCTACAAACATACAATGTCCTGATGTAGACTTCCTATCCAAGACATCTCCCGCCCAATCGGCATCGCAATAGGCTTCAATTTCAGAGTTCCCATTTTTCTTCATCCATATTCCTAAACCAGGAGATCCTTTAAGGTAGTGCAGCACTCTTTCGGTAGCTTTCCAATGTTGCTTCTTTGGAGCATGCATATGTTGGCTAATTCTACTAACTGCATAGGCAATATCTGGTCTAGTGATTGTCAAGTAGATTAATCTCCCTACTAGCCTTTGATATTACTCCATATCCTCGTATGGTTCATCATCATCATTGAGTGTACTAGAAGAGGCAAACGGAGTGCAAGCTGGTTTTGCTCCTAACTTTCCTATTTCCTGCAATAACTCAAGAGTGTATTTTCTTTGGGATAGAATTACCCCGTTAGGACAATAGGCCAATTCAATTCCTAAAAAGTATTTCAACTTTCCTAAGTCTTTAATTTCAAACTTAGATTTCAAGAAATTTCTAAGAGAATCTATGTGGTGTGTGTCATTCCCTGTAATGATAATGTCATCTACATAAACTAGAGCAATGGTGACTTTTCCACTATCCTTTCTAACAAAAAGAGATGAATCACTAGTGCACTTTGTAAAACCACAAATAAGGAAAGCATGACTTAATTTGGCATACCAAGCTCTAGGAGACTGCTTCAATCCATAGATGGCTTTGTGAAGTTTGCAAACTTTCCCTTCAAAGTCTTGAAGCCCTTGAGGTAGTTGCATATATACTTCCTCTTCAATATCTCCTTGAAGAAAGGCATTTGCGACATCCATTTGGTGCATGCTCCATCCATGATTTATGGCCAAGGATATTAGAACTCTAATAGTATTCATTTTTGCTACAGGAGCATAAGTTTCTTTGTAGTCAATTCCATAGGCTTGTGTGAATCCTTTAGCTACCAATCTTGCTTTGAATCTATCTATTGATCCATCACTTTTGTGCTTGATTTTATATATCCATTTGCATCCCACAGTCCGTTTGCCTTTGGGCAGTTTGGTAAGTTTCCAAGTACCATTCTTGGAAAGAGCTTCTAGCTCTTCTTCCATGGCTTTCCTCCACCGTGGATCCTTTTTGGCTTCTTCAAATGTTCTTGGTTCCTGTTCTTTATCAATCCCACTCAAGAATGCTTGGTGGATCAAGGAAACATTAGACAAAGTATAATAATCCATGATAGGATGAGAGGTTACCTTAGAGTTATAATAAACTCTTCGATTTATCCATTCGGTTGGAGGCAGCCTTAATCTTGTTGATCTTCGTAATGGTGGAGGAGAATTGGGTGCCTCTTCTTCTGAATTTTGCTCTTCATGTTCAACTTCTTCTATAGAATGATCTCCCACTGAATCGTTTGAAGGTTCTTCCTCCGAATTATTTGATCCTCCCTCATTAGTTTGAGTATTCTCATTGTTTCTCTGAATTTCGGATATAGGGGTTTGATAGGAGGGAATCAAAAAATCCCATGACTTTGATTGAGGCTCTTCATTTTGTGATTTATGGGCTTCATTTTCTGCAAAGTAAAACTCTTTTTCCACAAAAACCACATCCTTTGATGTGTATGATTTATTAGTTTTAGGATCGTAACATCTATATCCCTTTTCAAATGTAGCATAACCTAGGAAAACACACTTTCTTCCTTTGTGATCTAGCTTATCTCTAAAGTGAGATGGGATATGGATGTAGCACACACACCCAAATACTCTGAGGTGTGAAATGTTTGGTTTTCTCTTTAGGATTAATTCTAAAGGAGATGCTCCGTTTAGGGTTTCAGTGGGCATTAAGTTTATAACATGGACCGCGGTTCTAACCGCATCATCCCAAAATTTCTTTGGTATTTTTGCATGAAACATTATAGACCTAGCTGTTTCTAGTATATGTCGATTTTTGCGTTCGGCAACCCCATTTTGTTGGGGTGTGTATACACAAGACATTTGGTGGATAATACTATTGTCAATCAAGAAATTTTCAAATTTGTGACTCATGTATTCCCCACCATGATCGGATCTAAGAACTTTTATTTTGGCATCATATAAAGAGGTCACATATTTAAAGTAATTTCTGAATGCCTCAAAAGCTTGGTCTTTAGAATGCATGAGGTAGATCCAAGTATACCTAGTTTTTTGATCTATAAATGTAATGAAGTATTTATAACCCATATGAGATATAATGGGAGAGGTCCAAATGTCTGAATGCACTAACTCAAAAGGAGCATCATATTTGGTTTCTGAAATTGGGTATGAAGTCCTAGTTTCTTTTCCAAGAATACATGCTTCACAATGCCTATTTTCAATATTCATTCTAGGAAAGATTCGTTTCAAAGTTTGAGTACTAGGGTGACCTAAACGAGCATGCCAAAGTGATGTATTATCATGAATGTGGGTGGTGAATGCATGATGCTTTTGATCCAAGTAGTATAGGCCTCCCCTTTGAGACCCTTTTCCAATTACTTCATTAGTATTCAAGTCATGGAATGTAACCATGTCCGGATCAAAGACGGCCCTACACCTTAAGTCTTTTGTGACTTTACTAATGGACAAAAGATTAGAAGTAAGTTGGGGTACATAAAGAGCACTTGAGGAGTTTCCAAAAATTTCAACTTCTCCTATTTGCTTTACTTCCAGATCATGTCCATTAGCAACTCTCACTATTTTCCGATTAGGGAGATTTTTAAAGCGTTTAATTTTCTTCCTATCCCTAACCATGTGATGATCCGTGCCGGAATCTATAAGAAAATTTTCAGAATTTAAAGTAGAGGTAGAATTTTGTTTATTACCATCCATGTGTGCCGACTGTAGAAACTTTTTCAAGTGAATATCCATTTTTTCTTGAAGAGCTCCACATTGGGCAACACATCTAGCCGCTACGGAAGCATAAGATCTTCTTTGTTGGATAGCTTCTTGAGGGCCGAAATTAGAGGAATTTGAAGTCGGTTGGACAGCTTCTTTGTTGTCCAAAAGTGGGGCTGCATTTTCATCTCCTTGTGGGCCGAATTTGAAGGGCCTTATACTATTTTGTTGACCCTTTATTCTGCCCATTTCTTCCCTTATTGGATGATGAGCATGCTTCATTTCTTCATAGGATGGAAGGGCTCTTGTATTGGAGATACATTGTTGCAAAGTTTTCCACAGCCCCTTGAATTTGTAGGATCCAAATGGCTCTTTGAAAATGAGGTTTAGTTCCTCACAAATGTTCAGCATACCTTGCATCAAAAAAGCCCATTTTGGATCATCTTTGAAGTTGAGAGACGGATCATGAACCCGCTCTGATACCATGTTCAAATTGAGAGTAAAATGAGCACACTATTCTTGAAATAAAATTCTGAACTTCATTAAATTTGAGTGAATTTTGTACATAGCAAGAGAGCATTTTTTCATGCTCTTTCAAGGATCCAACTTGACCTATATATAGGAAATGAGAAGAGAGATTCAATGGAGTGGGGAGAGGGCATTGCCCACTCCTTAGTGCTGCCCCCAACGGCTAGCATAAGCTAGCCGTTGGGGCTCTTTGGCCCTTTTAGGGCCAGCCTTTGCTGGGCTCATTTGAGCCCAGCTCAATGATCATTAGGTCCCTTTCTTTGGGCCTTAGGCATGGGAACAAATGGGTTCTAGGAAATGGATCATTTGGAAGATCCAAGATGCACATTTATGGTGACTTATTTTGACTTCTTAACAAGGCATGTCTAGGATGGCTTGATTATGCTTCATTTCAACACACAAGGCCAGACACAGCATATGCTGTTAGCTATATAAGTCAATTCATGCACTCTCCAACAAAAGGCCATTGGAGAGCAGCTGAAAGGATCCTTCATTATATCAAAGGATCCCCGGGGCTAGGCATTTGGATGAAGAATAATGGAAGTTTAGACATTGAAGGGTATTGCGACGCTGATTGGGCGGGTGACTCCACAGATAGAAAGTCTACCACCGGGTATTGCATGTTTGTAGGAGGCAACTTGGTAGCTTGGAAGAGCAAAAAACAACAGGTTGTATCTAGATCAAGTACGGAGGCCGAGTATAGGGCCATGGCAGCTAGTGCAAGTGAGATAGTATGGTTGAAGGCTTTAGTAGAAGAGCTAGGGTTCACGGTCTCCACTCCAATCAAGCTCCATTGTGACAATCAATCCGCAATTCACATTGCCACCAATCCGGTCTTCCATGAACGCACCAAACACATAGAAGTTGATTGCCATTTTATTCGTCAAAAGGTAGAAGAAAAACTCATTGTGACACCTCATATCAAAGGAGAAGATCAGCTAGCGGATATCTTCACAAAGGGAGGGACAGCAGCTCACTTACAAGAAATGATGGGCAAGTTGGGTACTATTAATATCTACGCACCCAACTTGAGGGGGAGTGTTGAAAAGAGGAATTAATCAACCTATCATCACATTTCTGAAAGGCCTTCCCAAGAGTCCAACAAGTTCTTCTCCTTTGGAGCCAAATGGCCCACGGAATTCGGGCTGGGCCCTTCGGGCCCAGCCCGGGCCAGCAAAAGGGCCCATTTTAGCCCAGCAAAGGGGGCCCAATTGGGCCCCAACGGCTAGCCAAAACTAGCCGTTGGAGGCTGTCCAACGGCTAGTAATTCTAGCCGTTGGAGACAGCCTCCAACGGCCAGTAGAGAGGGGTCTTAACCCCTCTCTTGTTCTCTCATTTGGTCCCAAATTCTCTCCCTCTTCTTCTTCTATAAATAGGCTTCTATGTATTCAAGCAAAGGCATGAACAAAAGTTCAAAGCTATGAATGTTGTTTGCTTTCTATTTCAATAAAATCCAAAATTATATTTTAAGATCTCTTGAGTTCTTTCTTTGATCTTTCAACAAGTTCTTCTAAGAAAGAGAGATGAATCACTATTGCATTTATGAAATCCATTACTAAGGAAAGCATGGCTTAACTTTGCATACCAAGCTCTTGGGGATTGCTTGAGACCATAAATTGCCTTATGAAGTTTGCATGCTTTTCCTTCTTGTAATTGAAGACTCTTCGGTATTTGCATGTAGACTTCTTCTTCTAAGTCTCCTTGAAGGAAAGCATTGGCTACATCCATCTGAAATAGACTCCATCCATGATTCACTGCAAGAGACAAGAGGACTCTAATAGTGTTCATTTTTGCAACCGGAGCATAGGTCTCTTTGTAATCAATTCCATAGGCTTGAGTATATCCCTTTGCCACTAGCCTTGCCTTGAACTTCTCAATTGAACCATCACTGTTGTGCTTGATTTTGTATACCCACTTACACCCTACGGCCTTCTTTCCTTTAGGTAGTGTGGTGATTTCCCATGTTCCGTTCTTTGATAAAGCTTCCAATTCCTCCTCCATGGCTCTTTTCCATCTTGGATCCTTTGATGCTTGCTCAAATGAAGTTGGTTCTGGTTCCTTATCTAAATTACTCAAGAAAACTTGGTAGTCCAAGGAAACATGAGAGGTGGTATAATAATCATAAATAGGATGGGAGGTTACCTTAGAGTTATAGAACACCCTTCGGTTGATCCATTCAGAAGGAGGAAGTCTAAGCCTTGTTGATCTTCTTAGTTGAGGTGGCGGATCATCTGGTTCCTCCTCAGTTTCAAGGGATTCTTCCTCATTTGTAGTTTCTTCATTTGTATTACTTTCTCCCCCTGAAGTACTTGGTCGTTCAGCCTCTAATGCCCCTGAATTATCATTTTGAGTATTGTGGCTTGTATCAGAGATTGAATTTCCTTCGGTTGATTCAGTGCCTTGAGGAGGAGATAAAAGAAAGTCCCAAGTGCTATTAGAAACTTCAGTTTTTGGAGCTTCCTTTATCTCTTCATTTCCTACAAAATAGAACTCATTTTCTAAGAATATCATATCCTTTGATGTGTATGTTCGGTTAGTTGTAGGATCATAGCACCTATAGCCTTTTTCAAATGCTGCATATCCAAGGAATACACACTTTCTCCCTCTATGTTCTAACTTATTTCTTTGGTGAGCTGGTATATGAATGTAACATGTACAACCAAATGTCCTAAGGTGAGAAATATTAGGTTTCCTTCTTAGGAGAACCTCAAGAGGAGATTTCCCTTTTAAGACTTCAGTAGGCATAAGATTAATCACATGAACCGCGGTTTTAACCGCATCACACCAGAATTTTTTAGGCATGCTTGCATAGAACATCATAGCCCTAGATGTTTCAAGTATGTGCCTATTCTTTCTTTCTGCTACCCCATTTTGTTGGGGTGTGTAAACACATGACATTTGATGTATGATGCTATTATCCTTAAGGTAATTTTCAAAATTGATGCTTGTAAATTCACCACCATGATCTGATCTTAAGACTTTTATATTTGTATTGTATTGTTTGGTCACATACTTCACATAGCTCTTGAGTGCTTCAAGAGCTTGGTCTTTGGTATTTAGAAGATACACCCATGTGTACCTTGTTTTGTGATCAATGAAAGTAATGAAGTATTTGTAACCTAGGTGAGATGTGATGGGTGAAGTCCAAACATCAGAATGAATTAAATCAAAAGGGTTTTCATACATCGTTTCAGAGGTAGGATACATTGTTCGGGTCTCCTTAGCCAAAATACAAGCTTTATAATGTCTATTCTCATAATTTAAAGTTGGGAATAGACGTTTTAAAGCCCGATCACTAGGATGACCTAAACGTCCATGCCAAAGAGATTGATTCTCCTTAACATGAGTTACAAGTGCATTTTGTTCTTGATCCAAGTAATAAAGTCCTCCTCTTCTAGAACCCTTGCCAATCAATTGATTCGACTTGAGGTCCTGAAAAGAGACATTATTGGGGTCAAAAACAACTCTACACTTTTGATCCTTTGTAATCTTGCTAATGGACAATAGGTTTGAGGTAAGTTTGGGGACATATAAAGCTTTGGTTGGTTTTCCAAAAATGTCAACTTCCCCAACTTGATTTACTATCAAATCTTGTCCATTTGCAACACGAACAGTCATATGGTTAGGAAGGTTTTCAAATCTTTTTATTTTAGCTCTATCCTTCACCATATGACATTCGGTTCCTGAATCAATGAGAAAATTTTCAGAATTTAAATATGTAAAAGGTTCTTGATTTTTACCAGAGGAGGGAGCCATTTGTTGAAGTCTCTTTGTAACTTCATTTAATTGAGTTTGGAGTGCAGCAAATTCAGCCATTGATGGAGCTTGAACCTTCACGAATTGGGCTGAGGGTTGCTGTCCAGAACCGAATGGATTTGAAGCTCCTTGCTGGTCTCTTTGTTTGAGCACTTTAGGCTTTAAATGAGGATGCAATTCCCAGCATTTGTCCTTTGAATGACCCCTCTTTTTGCAATGAGAGCATATTTCATTTCTCCTTCGGATTTGATTAGCCTTGGCAGCATTGAATTCATCCGAGGAAGCAATGAAAGCTTGGGCTTCCAATTTTTGTTTGGAGCTTTCTTCCAATCTAATGCTCACTTCAGTCCTTTGGATCATATTTTGGACTTCTCCAAATGATGGAAAGTCCTTCATTCGAAGGATTTCTTGCCTTAGATGAGAATATGAATCATCCAAGCCCATGAGAAAACCAAATATCTTATCTTCCTCTCTTCTTTTTCGAAGTACTTTGAGATCTATAGAATCTGGCCGGAGAGTTATTAACTCATTCCAAGCATCCGTATACTCCCCAAAATATTGGGGAAGAGATTTGCCTTCCTTTTTGATGGAAGCAATTTGTCTCTTAAGCTCAAAGATCCTCCCAAGGTTGGATTCCAAACCATAGAGAGAGAACATTTCATCCCATAAGAGTTTTGCATTTGGAGCACATGACACCATCGCTTTGTGAGTTTCATCTAGAGAATTGAGAAGAAGAATGAAGACATGATCATCTCTTTTTTTCCATTCTCGGAATAATGGATCAATTTCTTCAAGTGGATCATCAAGAACATGATTCTCTAGATTGTTGAGATTGAGTGCCCTCTTCATCACATTTGCCCATTGATAGTAGTTTCCTCCTTTCAATTGAATGGAGGATAAATTTTGCATTTGGGTAATGTTTATGGATGGAGGAGGGTCACCCAACCTAGAAGAGGATGGGATCGATTGCTCTGATACCATGTTGAAAGATCAAGAATGAACTCAAGAAAACTTAAAATGCAATTCTGAATTTTATTGAAATAGAGAATGAATAACACTCATAGTTTGAACTTTTGTTCATACCAAAGCTAGGACACATTGAAGACTATTTATAGAGAATGGGGGAAGAGAGAATTAGAGTAAACAAAGGAGAGCAAGAGAGGGCTTTAGCCCTCTCTATTCTGGCCGTTGGAGGCTGCTCCAACGGCTAGAAATTCTAGCCGTTGGACAGCCTCCAACGGCTGTTTTTAAGACAGCCGTTGGGGGCCCAATTGGGCCCCCTTTGATGGGCTGAGAAAGGGCTCCTTCTTGGGGCTTGATAAGGCCCACGGGCTGAGGAAGACTAGGGCTCCAATTTGAAACAAGAACAAAGAACAATTCTTAGTGATTTAGGGCTTTAAGGGAGAGATCTTGCTGGACTATTGAAAAGGCTTTAAGTAGGTGATGAAAGGGTTGATTAATCCTTCTTTTCAACAATAATGATATCATCTACATAAACTAGAGCAATGGTGATTTTTCCACTATCCTTCCTAACAAAAAGAGATGAATCACTAGTGCATTTTGTAAATCCATAACAAATGAAAATATGACTTAATTTGGCATTGTTGTAATTCTAAAAGAGCAAGCTAAGAGAAATGAATAAGAACTTCAAGACTTTATTGAAATATTTTGAGAGAATACATAACAAGTAAAGGCATTTTTTCATACCTTACAAAGTTCTATCTTGACATATATATAGAAGAGGGGAGAAGAGGAGTGAAAGTATGGAGAGGGGAGAGGGCAATGCCCTCTCCCTAATGCTGCCCCAACGGCTAGCAAAAGCTAGCCGTTGGAGGGGGTCCCAGCGGCTAGTTTACCAACTAGCCGTTGGGCCCTCTTGGCCCCTTTGGGGGCATCCCTTGCTGGGCTCATTTGAGCCCAGCTCAATGACCATTAAAGCCCTCACTTTGGGCTTTAGGAATGGGACCAATTTGGGCTCTAAGGATTGGACCATTTGGAAGCATCAATATGGAGACTTATTCTAACTTCTTAGCAAGACTTATTATGCTTCATTTCAACACTCCCCCTCAAGTTAGGTGTGTATATATTAAAAACACCTAACTTGCCCAAGTTTTTGAGAATGTGATTGGCTGTTCCCGGTTTTGTAAAGATATCCGCAACTTGAAGATCACTTCTTGTGAATCTTGGAGAGATGAGCTTATCTTCAATCTTTTGTCTCACAAAGTGGCAATCTACCTCAATATGCTTCGTTCTTTCATGGAATACAGGATTTGAAGCTATATGAATTGCTGATTGATTGTCACAATGAAGTTGAATTGGAGTGGAGACAAAGAACCCTAATTTTTCTATTAGAGCCTTTAGCCACACGATCTCACTAGTAGCGGCTGCCATCGCTCTATACTCTGCTTCGGCACTTGATCTTGAGACTACACGTTGTTTCTTGCTTTTCCATGCTACTAGGTTCCCACCTACAAACATGCAATAGCCAGTAGTTGATCTTCTATCTTCTGAATCCCCGGCCCAATCCGCATCACAATACCCTATGATTTGTGAGCTGCAATTGTTCCTCATGATAATTCCCATACCGGGAGTGCCTTTTAGATAGTGTAAAATCCTTTCGGTGGCTCTCCAATGCTTTCTTTTTGGCTTGTGCATATGTTGACTAACTTGCCCCACAGCGAATGAGATGTCAGGCCTTGTTATGGTGAGATAGATCAATTTCCCTACAAGCCTTTGATATCTTTGTTCATCCTCAAACTCTATGTCGTCATCTTTGAGGCCACAAGAGGTGCTGATCGGACTACACGCGGGCTTGGCACCTAGCTTGCCGGTTTCCTGCAAAAGATCAAGCACATACTTTCTTTGTGATAGAGCAAACCCATTTGGAGAATAGGCAAGCTCTATCCCTAGAAAGTACTTTAGTTTCCCTAAATCCTTAATATCAAACTTTGTTTGGAGAAATTTCCTAACTTGATTGATTAAGTCTAAATCATTTCTGGTTAAGATGATATCATCTACATATACTAAGATTATGATGAATTTATCTCCTAATTTCTTAATAAAAAGAGATGAATCACTAGAGCATTTCTTAAAGTTATGATCAAGAAGAGTAGAGCTGAGTTTAGCATACCAAGCTCTTGGAGATTGTTTGAGTCCATAAATTGCTTTCTTTAATTTGCAAACTTTGTTGTCTTGATGAGAAAAGCCCGGAGGAACCTCCATATATACTTCTTCTTCTAAGTCCCCTTGAAGAAAGGCATTTGCAACATCCATTTGAAATAAAGGTAAGGAGTAGTTAGCAGCAAGGGATAAGAGCACACGAATGGTATTCATCTTTGCCACGGGGGCATATGTTTCCTTGTAGTCCACTCCATAGGCTTGAGTGAAACCTTTGGCAACTAGTCTTGCCTTGTATTTATCAAGACTTCCATCGCTTTTGTGCTTGATTTTGTAAACCCATTTGCATCCTACTGCTCTTTTCCCTTTTGGAAGTGATGTTATTTCCCATGTTCCATTTTTAGCTAAAGCTTCCAACTCATCCTTCATAGCTTGCACCCATTGAGGTTGATTCTTAGCTTCTTCAAAGGATCTTGGTTCTTCATGAAGATCTATGTTCTGAATGAATCTTTGATGGCTGCAAGATGTATTAGCAACTGAATAATATTTCGAAATAGGATGAGAAGTTACTTTAGTGTTGTAAAAAACCCTTTTATTGATCCATTCGGAAGGAGGAAGCCTAAGCCTTGTCGATCTACGAAGAGTAAGAGGCTGCTCATGAATAGCTTGTTCTTCTTGTTCTAGAACCGGTTCTTGATTTGGATCATCATCCCCATGTTCCTCATGATCCAAATGAGAAGGTGAAGAGTCTTCTTGAACCAGTACTTCATGATTATTTGGAGTAGATTCTTCATGATTATTTGGGTGAGAGGAGTGGTTGATGGATGGGAGAATGATATTCCATAGATCTTGAGTTCCTTCCTTTTCAGCTTGATCTTGATCATCTTTTCCTAAAAAATAAGGTTCTTTTTCCACAAATATCACATCCTTGGATGTGTATAGTTTTTTGGTTAAAGGATCATAGCATCTATAACCTTTTTCAAATGTTGAATATCCTAAGAATACACATTTTCTTCCTCTCTCATCTAGTTTGTTCCTAAAATTTTCCGGTACATGCACATAGCAAATGCACCCAAAGACTCTTAAATGAGAGATATTGGGTTTCCTTCCTAGGAGTAGTTCTAAGGGAGATTTTCCTCCTAGAACTTGAGTGGGCATAAGATTAATAATATGGGCAGCAGTTTTTATTGCCTCACTTTAATAAATTTTTGGCATATTAGAATGGAACATCATGGCCCTAGTTGTTTCTAATAAGTGCCTATTTTTCCTTTCGGCAACTCCATTTTGTTGTGGAGTGTAGACACATGATTTTTGGTGCATGATCTCCTTTTCTTCTAAGAATTTTTCAAATGCATGACTAGTATACTCCCCCCCATGATCAGTCCTAATGATTTTGATGTTGGCATTGAATTGCTTGGTCACATATCTATAATAGCTTTTAAGGGCTTCAAAGACCTCAGATTTGGCTGCCAATAGATAAACCCAAGTGTATCTAGTTTTGTGATCTATAAATGTCACAAAGTATTTAAAACCATTGTGAGATACTATGGGTGAAGTCCAAACATCAGAATGAATAAGTTCAAATGCATTCTCATATATAGTATTTGAAATAGGATAATACACTCTAGTTTGTTTTCCAAGTACACAAGCTTTGCAATGCCTATTTTCTACTTCTAAATTTGGAAATAGGCGTTTCAAAGCTAAGTCTCCAAGATGACCTAGGCGAGCATGCCATAAAGAATGCATTTGATTTTGGGCAGCAAAAGCTTGGTTTTCTTGATCCAAGTAGTATAGATTGTGCCTCCTAGACCCCTTGCCAATCAAGAGATTCATTTTGAGGTCCTGAAAAATAACTTTATTAGGATCAAAAGTAGCTTTGCAATTTTGTTCTTTGGTTAATTTTCCAATGGACAGAAGGTTAGAATCAAATTTGGGTACATACAAAGCTTTAGTTTTCATGCCAAGCAATTCAATTTCTCCTAATTGATCAACTTTTAATTTATCACCATTAGCTATTTTGACAATTTTATGATCAGTAAGTGGAAAAAACTTTCTAACTTTGCTTTTATCTTTGACCATATGATTGTCACAACCGGAATCAATAAGCCATGGACTAGAATTAGATGAGTTTAGAAGGTTACCAGAATGGAGAGTAATCTGTCCAATAAGCCTTTTCATATCCTTTTGCATTTCCTCCATTTTGGTTTCAAGGGCAGCAACTTGGGAGACGTTTTGAGCACTTGCCATTGATTCTCCTTCTCTTTTGTTGCTTTTAGGTCGTAGGTGAGGATGGAGATGCCAACATTTTTCTTTCCTATGGCCCGGCTTTTTGCAATGAAAGCAAAAGTCTCTTTTTCCAAAGTTCTGGACTTTATTGGCCGGAAACTCCTCTTGGAGGGATTTGAATGCTTGAGCTTCGATTTTGGGTTTGGATGATTCCTCAAGCTCCATGCTAGTTTTAGTTCTTTGAACCATGAATTGGACCTCTTGGAATGAAGGAAATAGCTTCATCCTAAGAATTTCTTGACGGATAGAAGCAAATTCTTCTCCTAGTCCCATTAGAAGACCAAAAGTCATGTCTTCATCATTCCTTTGAAGAAGAGTTTTGAGATTTGAGGTTGGAGGCCTCAAAACATTAAGCTCATTCCAAAGATCCCTATATTCCCCAAAGAATTCGGGTAGGGTCTTTCCTCCTTTTTGAATGTTGAAGATTTTCTTCTTTAGCTCAAAAATTCTGCCCGTGTTGGTTTCTTGAGCATAGAGAGCATGCATTTGGTCCCACAAAGTTTTAGCATTTGGAATGCAAGTGACCATTGCTTTGTGGGACTTATCGAGAGACATTTGTAAGAGCACCACCACTTGATCATCTCTCTTTTTCCAAGCTTTGAAGGATGGATCAGCATCATCAAGAGGATCTTCAAATATATGATTTTCAAGATTGAAGAAGTTTAGAGACCTCTTGATGGTGTCTTGCCATGAGTTGTAGTTTGATGAATCCAAAAGAATGGATGTGAACATTGAAGTGCTAATTTGTGGTGGTGGGTCTCCAAGACTGGAAGAAGAAGGAATATTGGCCTGCTCTGATACCATGTTGTAATTCTAAAAGAGCAAGCTAAGAGAAATGAATAAGAACTTCAAGACTTTATTGAAATATTTTGAGAGAATACATAACAAGTAAAGGCATTTTTTCATACCTTACAAAGTTCTATCTTGACATATATATAGAAGAGGGGAGAAGAGGAGTGAAAGTATGGAGAGGGGAGAGGGCAATGCCCTCTCCCTAATGCTGCCCCAACGGCTAGCAAAAGCTAGCCGTTGGAGGGGGTCCCAACGGCTAGTTTACCAACTAGCCGTTGGGGCCTCTTGGCCCCTTTGGGGGCATCCCTTGCTGGGCTCATTTGAGCCCAGCTCAATGACCATTAAAGCCCTCACTTTGGGCTTTAGGAATGGGACCAATTTGGGCTCTAAGGATTGGACCATTTGGAAGCATCAATATGGAGACTTATTCTAACTTCTTAGCAAGACTTATTATGCTTCATTTCAACAGGCATACCATGCTCTAGGAGACTGTTTTAATCCATAGATAGCCTTGCGAAGTCTACACACTTTGCCTTCATGGTGCTGGAATCCTTGAGGTAATTTCATATAGACTTCTTCCTCAAGATCCCCTTGAAGGAATGCATTTGCAACATCCATTTGATACATACTCCATCCTTGATTTACAGCCAAAGAAATTAGAACTCTTATTGTGTTCATTTTTGCAACCGGTGCATATGTTTCCTTGTAGTCTATGCCATATGCTTGGGTAAATCCCTTTGCTACTAATCTAGCTTTGAAGCGGTCAATCGATCCATCGTTTTTGTGTTTGATCTTATACACCCACTTGCATCCGACTGCTCTTTTATTTTTGGGCAGATTTGTAACCTCCCAAGTTCCATTCTTGGTGAGTGCTTCTAGTTCCTCTTTCATAGCTTGTCTCCATCTAGGATCTTTCTTAGCTTCTTCAAATGATCTCGGTTCCTGTTCTTTGTCAATTCCACTCAAGAATGCTTGGTGGTGCAAAGAGACATTAGATGTAGTGTAATAATTAGAAATCGGATGTGATGTTACCTTAGAGTTGTAAAAAACTCTTCGGTTAATCCATTCAGATGATGGGAGTCTTAATCTTGTTGATCTTCTAAGAGGAGGTGGAGGAGCATCTGATTCTTCCATAGCTTGTTCGGATGCTTCTTCTTCTATTACTTGTTGTTCTCCCCCTAAGGTGGATTCTGGTTCCTCTAACAAAGTATTTGATTCTTCTTTATTGTCTTGAGAGTCATTTATTTCTTCAACTTGAGTGGGTGGTTGGCATGGTAGAATTAGAAATTCTGAATCTTTAGATGAAGCATTTTCCTTGGGTGCTTCATGTGTCTCTTTTTCTGAAAAGAAAAACTCATTTTCCACAAATATCACATCTTTAGATGTGTATGTTTTGTTAGTTGTTGGATTATAGCATCTATATCCCTTTTCAAATGTTGCATATCCTAGAAATATGCATTTCCTACCTCTATGATCTAGTTTGTTTCTAAATTGTGAGGGGATATGGATACAACATGTACACCCAAAAACTCTAAGATGTGAGATTTTTGTTTTTCTTCCCAAGAGGACTTCTAATGGAGATAGGCCTTTTAAAACTTTAGTGGGCATTAAATTCATTACATGGACCGCGGTCCTAACCGCATCACACCAAAACTTCTTTGGGACATTGGCATGAATCATCATAGCTCTTGCGGTCTCTAATATATGTCTATTTTTCCTTTCTGCTATCCCATTTTGTTGGGGTGTGTAGACACATGACATTTGATGAAGGATCCCATTATCTTTTAGGAACTCTTCAAATTTGTTACTTGTGTACTCTCCACCATGATCTGTTCTAAGGACCTTGATTTTGGCATTGTACAAGTTTGTTACATACTTGAAATAACTTTTTAAGTGCCTCAAATGCTTGATCCTTTGAATGCAAAAGATATATCCATGTGTACCTTATTTTTTGGTCAATAAATGAGATGAAGTATTTGTATCCTAGATGTGATATAATAGGAGAAGTCCAAATGTCAGAATGCACAAGTTCAAAGGGAGAATTATACTTGGTTTCTGAATTAGGGTAAGAAGTCCTAGTTTCTTTTCCTAATATACATGCTTCACAAGGCTTGTTTTCAATGCTCAATTTAGTGAGAAGAAGTTTCAATGCCTTGTAATTTAGATGTCCTAATCTTGCATGCCAAAGTGAAGCATCATCATTCATGTGGACAGTGTATGCATTGTGCTCTTGATCTAAGTAATATAGGCCTCCCGTTTGAGTACCCTTGCCAATCAAGTTATTTGTTTTTAGATCATTAAATGTAACCATGTTCGGATCAAAGGTGACCCTACATCCATGGTCCTTTGTAATTTTGCTAATAGACAAAAGATCAGAAGTAAGTTGAGGAACATACAATGCATTTGTAGGTTTTCCAAAAATTTCAACTTCCCCTATTTGTTTTACTTCTAGATCTTGTCCATTAGCAACACGCACAATCTTTCGATTGGGGAGCCTTTTAAAATGTTTGATCTTTCTCTTATCCCTAATCATGTGATGATCCGTACCTGAATCTATAAGGAATTTCTCAGAATTTGAAGAAGGGATAAGGTTTTGGTTATTACCATTCATGTGCGCTGATAGTTGAGGCCTCTTCAAGTGAAAATCCGAAATATCTTGAGAGGCTCCAGCATATCCAGCCACAACAGAAGCATAGGATCTTCTTTGTTGAACATCATCTTGAAGTCCCTTTAAACAATTATTAGTCTTTGGTTGGAGACCAGTACATTCGGCCATCATAGAGGCTTCATTTTGATCCTTTGCTTGTGAGCAAATTTCGGGCAGCACTTGAGAGATATGCATTCCCTTTTGAACCGACTGCTGTAGATCCTTTATGCATTCATTTAGCTTAATTTGGAGTTCATCACATTTGGCTCCTATTGATAATAAAGGATCTTCATAGTGTGTGTCAGCTTGGAAGCCGGATTTGGAGGAAATGGATGCATTTTGTTGCTGCTCCATTGTGGTAGTAAAGACATTCCCTTCATTCGGAATTTTACCTTGTTTTTGTGTTATTTTGAATGCCTTCATTTGCTGAATGGTAGCCTTCATTTCTTCATAATGTGGAAGTGCTTTTATATTGGAGGTGTCTTGATGTAACTTCCTCCATAACTCCAGAAATTTGAAGGCTCCAAATGGCTCTTTCAAAATAAGACTTAAGTCATCACATAAGTTTTGCAATTTTTGTATGAGATCCACCCAATTTGAGTGATCTATGGAGTTGAGAAGATGGAGTATTCCCTGCTATGATACCATGTTGAATTGTGCAAAACAAATGAACAAAGAATTCTGAATAATAATTTAGAACTTCATTGATGTTCTTGAGAGAATTTGAACACAACTTGAGAGCATTTGTTCATGGTTTACAAGAGGAGTTCTATAGGCTATTTATAGAGAGAAAAGAGTGCATTAAAGGGGGAAATGCTCATAGAGCCGTTGGGGGGACAGGAAGACAGATTCCTGTCCCCAATGGACTGTATAACAGCCATATTTATGGCTGTTATATAGTCCAACGGCTAGTTCATTTGAACTAGCCGTTTGAGCCCTTTTAAGGGCCTTTTTGGGCCACATTTTAGGGCTTTAATATGGGTATTTTATGGACTAAAAAACCTTCATTGGCTGGACCTTGGACTGCCTTGAATTGAGCTTGCTACTTGACTTGGATTGGGACTAGTTCATTGGACAATCTGGACAGCATCTTGTACCAACCTTTTGGAGCTTCATTTTGATCTCTTGAGCAGTCCCTCTTATCTTGATTTAGGACTTCTTTTCATGCTCTTGAAGTCACCATTAAGTGGGCCTAATGGGACATCTTCTGGACCAGCACATGGGCTTGGACTTGTTGAAATGAAGCAAAAAATGAGACATTTAGTTAACTCTAATCAAGGTCCACGAAGGCCCAAAATGTAATTCAAGAGGGGGCAGAATGCTGCCCCCATTTTGTCCAGATTTTAGGCCCATTTAGAGGACCCAAATAAGTCCCTAAATGGGCCCATCCCATAAGCACTGGGCCCAATTCGCCCAAATTTACCAAGAAGCCATGGGGGCCAAAAAGGGCCCCCCAAAGACTGGTCAATCCAGCCGTTGGGAGATGCTCCCAACAGCTAGTAGAGAGGGCATTAAGCCCTCTCTTCTCTCCCTCTTCTTTCTCTTTAAATAAGTGTAGAAGTCTTCTTTAGAGAGCATGAAAAAATGCCCTCTTATTATGTACAAAAAATGCTCTCAAATTCAATGAAGTTCTGAATTTTATTTCAAGAACAATTTGTTCATCATACTTCAAATTTCTTCATGGTATCAGAGCAGGGAATGGTCCATCTTCTCAGCAACAAAAGTCATCCAAAATGGATGGATCTCATACAAAAATTGCTGAACTTATGTGATGATTTAAGTTTACTTTTGAAAGAGCCTTTTGGAGCATTCAAATTCTTGGAACTATGGAGGAAGTTGCATGTAGATACCTCCAATATAAAGGCACTTCCACAATATGAAGAAATGAAGGCCACTATTCAGCAAATGATGGCATCCGAAATGTTTCAAAATCAGGGTCAAATTCTGGAAAAAGGAAATGTCATCATCACCACAATAGAGCAAAAACAAAATGCTTTTATTCCTCCTAAATTCGGCCACCAAGCTGCTGCAGTCTATGAAGACCCTTTATCATCAATAAAAGTCAAATGTGATGAGCTTCAAATGAAGCTGAATAAGTGCATTAAAGATCTACAGCAGTCGGCCCAAAAGGAAAGCTATATTCCTTAAGTTCAGCCTGAAATCAGCTCACAAGGAAAGGATCAAAATGTAATCTCTATGATGCCTGAATACACTAATCGCAAAACAAAGACAAATCAAAGCTTAAGGGGGCTTCAAGAACCTGTCCAACAAAGAAGATCCTATGCTTCAATTGTGGCTGGATGTGTTGCTCAATGTGGAGCCTCTCAAGATAAATTGGACATTCACTTGAAGAGGCCTCAACATTCAGAACACATAGATGGTAACAATCAAAACCCTATCCCTTCTTTAAATTCTGAGAAAATTCTTATAGATTCCGGAACGGATCATCATATGATTAGGGATAGAAAAAAAATCAAATGCTTTAAACATCTCCCTAATCAAAGGGTAGTACGTGTTGCTAATGGACAAGATCTAGAAGTAAAACAAATGGGAGAAGTAGAAATTTTTGGAAAAACTACAAATGCTTTATATGTTCCACAACTTACTTCCAATCTCTTGTCCATTAGCAAGATCACCAAAGATCAAGGATGTAGGGCCATCTTTGATCCAGAAATAGTTACATTTCATGATCTAAAAACTAACCATTTGATTGGCAAAGGAACTCAAAATGGAGGCTTATATTACTTAGATCAAGAGCATCATGCACTCACTACTCACATTAATAATGATGCTTCACTTTGGCATGCACGACTAGGACATCTAAATTACAAGGCTTTGAAAAATCTTCTTCCTAATTTGAGCATTAAAAACAAGTCTTGTGAAGCATGCATATTAGGAAAAGGAACAAGAACTTCCTATCCTTGTTCAGAAAACAAGTATGTCTCTCCCTTTGAACTAGTGCATTCAGACATTTGGACCTCCCCAATCATATCACATTTAGGATACAAATACTTCATTACATTTATTGACCAAAAAACAAGGTACACATGGATTTATCTTTTGCATTCTAAAGATCAAGCATTTGAGGCACTCAAAAGTTATTTCAAATATGTAACAAACCTTTACAATGCCAAAATCAAGGTCCTTAGAACAGATCATGGTGGGGAGTACACAAGTCACAAATTTGAAGAATTCCTAAGAGACAATGGGATCCTTCACCAAATGTCATGTGTGTACACACCCCAACAAAATGGCGTAGCAGAAAGAAAAAATAGGCATATATTAGAGACCGCAAGAGCCATGATGATCTACGCCAATGTCCCAAAGAAGTTTTGGTGTGATGCAGTTAAGACCGCAGTCCATGTAATGAATTTAATGCCTACTGAAGTTTTAAAGGGCCTATCTCCATTAGAAGTCCTCTTGGGAAGAAAAACAAAGATCTCACATCTCAGAGTTTTTGGGTGTACATGCTATATCCATATTCCCTCACAATTTAGAGACAAATTAGATTATAGAGGAAGGAAATTTTTGAATAATCAAAGTAAGATGAACAAACTAAACTTGAAATAAAATTCAGAATCTCATTGTATTTGGAAGCTAGTTTGTACATTATAAGAGAGCTATTTTTCATGCTTTAAATGGGTAACAAGCTACCCTATTTATAGAGAGAAAAAGGAGAGCCAAAAAGGGAAGAAAGAATGAGAGAGGAGAGGGCAAAACAGCCCTCTCCTTCTAGCCGTTGGGGCTGTCCCCAACGGCTAGTTTAACTAGCTGTTGGGACAGCCCCAACGGCCAGATTGTCTTGGCTGTTGGGGGACCAAAAGGTCCCCCAATTGCTGGCCCGGGCTGGGCCCTACGGGCCCAGCCCGAAGGCTGAGAAACAGGCCCATTAAGGGCCTATTTTGGGTCCCTAAATGGGCCCATTTTCTTGGATAGAAAGGAGCACAATTCTGCCTCCTTCTTATCTTTACATTTGGGGCTTTTAAAACAAAGTTTAACTATATGCCTTATTTGTGCTCTATTTCAACAGAAATGCCTATTTTTAGGATATGCAACATTTGAGAAGGGATATAGATGTTATGATCCGACAACTAACAAAACATACACATCTAAGGATGTGATATTTATGGAAAATGAGTTTTTCTTTTCAGGAAAAGAGACACATGAAGCACCAAAGGAAAATGCTCCAACAAAAACTTGGGACTTTCTAGCTCTACCTCGTCTTCCGCCCACTCAAGTTGAAGAAAGAAATGATTCCCAAGATGTGGTTCACTCTCAAGACATTGAAGAAGAATCAAACACCTTAGAAGAGGAACTACCATCAGGCTCAGGGGGAGAACAACAAAATGGAAGAAGAGGCATCCGAACAAGAAGAATCGGATGTACCTCCACCTCCCCTTAGGAGATCAACAAGATTAAGACTCCTACCATCAGAATGGATTAACCGAAGAGTCTTTTATAACTCCAAGGTAACATCACATCCAATTTCTAATTATTACACTATATCTAATGTCTCTTTGCACCACCAAGCATACTTGAGTGGAATTGAAAAAAAACAGGAATCAAAATCATTTGAAGAGGCCAAGGATGATCCTAGATGGAGACAAGCTATGAAAGAAGAGCTAGATGCACTCACCAAGAATGGAACTTGGAAACTTACAAATCTGCCAAACAACAAAAAGGCGGTTGGATGCAAGTGGGTGTATAAGATCAAACTCAAAAGCGATTGATTGATTGATTGTTTCAAAGCTAGGCTAGTGGCACAGGGATTCACCCAAGCATATGGCATAGACTATAAAGAAACATATGCACCAGTTGCAGAAATGAACACAATTAGGGTTCTCATATCTTTGGATATAAATCAAGGATGGAGTATATATCAAATGGATGTGGCAAATGCATTTCTTCAAGGGGATCTTGAGGAAGAAGTCTATATGCAATTACCTCAAGGACTTCAGAACCATGAAGGCAAAGTATGCAGACTCCACAAAGCTATCTATGGGCTAAAATAATCTCCAAGAGCACGGTATGCCAAATTAAGTCATGCCTTCCTTAGTTATGAATTTACAAAGTGCGCTAGTGATTCATCTCTGTTTGTTAGAAAGGATAATGGAAAAATCACCATTGCTCTAGTTTATGTAGATGATATCATTATCACTGGGAATGACACACACCACATAGACTCCCTTAGAAACTTCTTGAAATCTAGATTTGAAATTAAAGACTTAGGAAAGTTAAAATATTTCCTAGGAATTGAGTTAGCTTATTGTCCTAATGGGGTAGTTCTATCCCAAAAAAAGTACACTCTTGAGTTATTGCAGGAAACAGGAAAATTGGGAGCAAAACCAGCTTGTACACCAGTTGCCACCTCTGAATCTTTTGATGATGATGAACCATATAAGAATATCGAGCAATATCAAAGGCTTGTAGGGAGATTGATCTACTTGACGATTACAATACCGGACATTGCTTATGCAGTAAGTAAGATTAGCCAACACATGCATGCACCAAAGAAGCAACATTGGAGGGCTACCGAAAGAGTGCTACACTATCTTAAAGGATCTCCCGGCTTAGGAATATGGATGAAGAAAAATAGAAACACAGAAATCGAAGGCTATTGTGACGCCGATTGGGCGGGTGATACCTTGGACAGGAGATCTACCTCTGGCCATTGCATGTTTGTAGGAGGGAACTTGGTCGCATGGAAAAGCAAAAAGCAATATGTGGTGTCTAGGTCAAGTGCGGAAGCAGAATATAGGGCAATGGCGTCAGTTGCAAGTGAGCTCGTTTGGCTCGAAACCTTGGTGGAGGAGCTTGGGTTTAAAGTTTCAACTCCAATCAAACTTCATTGTGACAATCAATCCGCCATTCATATCGCATCAAATCCAGTCTTCCATGAAAGGACCAAACACATAGAGGTCGATTGTCACTTTATTTGGCAAAAGGTAGAAGAAAGACTTATTTCCACTCCTCACATCAAAGGAGAAAATCAACTTACGGACATCTTCACTAAAGGGGGAACCGCGGCTTATCTTCAAGATATCATGGGCAAGTTGGGTACTATTGACATATACACACCCAACTTGAGGGGGAGTGTTGAAATGAAGCAAAAAATGAGACATTTAGTTAACTCTAATCAAGGTCCATGATGGCCCAAAATGTAATTCAAGAGGGGGCAGAATGCTGCCCCCATTTTGTCCAGATTTTAGGCCCATTTAGAGGACCCAAATAAGTCCCTAAATGGGCCCATCCCATGGGCAGCAGCTGGGCCCAATTCGGCCCAGCCCAGCCCAAGCCATGGGGGCCCAAAAGGGCCCCCCAAAGGCTGGTCAATCCAGCCGTTGGAAGCATCTTCCAACAGCTAGAAATCTAGCCGTTGGGAGATGCTCCCAACAGCTAGTAGAGAGGGCATTAAGCCCTCTCTTCTCTCCCTCTTCTTTCTCTTTAAATAAGTGTAGAAGTCTTCTTTAGAGAGCATGAAAAAATGCCCTCTTATTATGTACAAAAATGCTCTCAAATTCAATGAAGTTCTGAATTTTATTTCAAGAACAATTTGTTCATCATACTTCAAATTTCTTCAGGACTTAGGACAATTTTAGGATCCCTATGAGAACCTTAACTTAATGGCTGTACAAGAGAGTTGAGTAGTTCTTGTTTTCAACAATTACTACAATAGGCTAATTCAATTTCTAGGAAATACTTTAGTCTCCCTAAATCTTTAATATCAAACCTAGATTTTAAGAAATTTCTAACTATATCTATTAAATGCATGTCATTTCCAGTAATGATGATATCATCTACATAAACTAAGGCTATTACTACTTTATCATTGTTTTTTCTAATAAAAACAGATGAATCGCTATGACATTTAGTAAATCCACTACTAAGAAAAGCATGGCTTAATTTTGCATACCATGCCCTTGGAGATTGTTTCAAGCCATAGATAGCCTTGTGTAGTTTGCATACGTTTCCTTCTTGATGTTGAAGCCCTTGAGGGAGTTGCATGAACACTTCTTCTTCTAAGTCTCCTTGGAGAAATGCATTTGCCACATCCATTTGGAACATACTCCATCCATGATTCACCGCAAGTGACATCAAGACTCTAATGGTGTTCATTTTGGCAACGGGTGCATATGTCTCTTTGTAATCTATCCCATATGCTTGAGTAAATCCTTTATGTTGAAAATGAGGAGGAGATGTACATTGTATGTAGCTCGATGCCTCCCATTTACTATGAGCTATTTCACTCCAATTTGGACAACAACAAAGAAGCAATGAATCAACCATCCAAGTCCAAGAAGAAGAAGGCTAAAAAGGGTCCAAAGTGATCAATAACCAATTTAAGGAGGAAGAACAAATTTGGACAGATTGCTGTCTAGAAAAGTTCCTAGAACAAGTGTAATTCAAGTCCTCTTCATGAGCAATATTTGGCCTGGTCCTTAAGGGATTCTTAGCCCATCAAATGGGCAAATTAAAGCCCTAAAAAGAGGCCCAAAAAGGGCCCTAAAAAGGGCAAAACGGCTAGTTGAATAGAACTAGCCGTTGGGCTGTATAACAGTCATAAAAATGACTGTTATACAGTGTTTTTGGGGACAGAAATCTGTCCCCTTTGTCCCCCAACGGATCTATTGGCTTTTGTGGTCTTTTTCCCTTCTTTTAACATGTAATAATCTCTATGAATAGGGAGCAAAGTGATGGAAGAAGAACACAATTGAGCTTAGTCTCAAACTTAGAATAGAATAGAGCATAGTCTCTCAAAGTGTGTCTTTGTATTCTTGAGCTTTGTCTCAACACAAAAATGTCTTGTAATTGATAGTTCATCAATACAATACTTTGAGTTTATTCTCACAAATTCAAGTGTTCTTTCTTTGTTGTTCATCAACACATCCAAATACACAAACACCAAGTCTTCTCTTCCTTGCTCAAACATCAAAACCCTAGCTCACCAATCTGGCTTCCGCATTCCAAATTTTAACACTTTAGCCACAAGTCTTGCTTTGAACCTTTCAATTGACCCATCACTTTTATATTTGATTTTGTACACCAATTTGCATCCGACGGCTCGCTTGCCCTTTGGAAGAGACATGACTTCCCATGTACCATTCTTAGTCAATGCATCTAGCTCTTCCTTCATTGCCTTTCTCCACCTTGGGTCCTTGGATGCTTCATCATATGTCCTAGGCTCCTGTTCTTTATCTATGCCACTCAAAAAATTTTGGTGGCTCAAAGAAACATGTGAGATGGTATAATAATTAGAAATCGGATGTGATGTTACCTTTGAGTTATAGTAAACTCTACGGTTAATCCATTCCGAAGGGGGGAACCCTAAGCCTCGTGGATCGCCTAAGTTGAGGAGGTGGTGCATCCAAATCTCCCTCTACATGCTCGGATTCTTCCTCTTCAGTTTCTTGGTCTCCCCTTGAAGTGTGGGCTGCTTCCTCTTCTATGGAGTTTGATCCTTCTTCTTCATTACTTTGAAATTGCTCATTTGTCTCTTGGGAGGTTCCTTCTGCATTTGGTGGAGATGATTGATTCAGGAGAAGTAAGAAATTCCATGTGCTTGGAGTGCTCTCTTCTTTTGATGATTGATGTTCTTCATTATCTACAAAAAAGGACTCATTCTCCACAAATATCACATCCTTAGATGTGTATGTTCGGTTAGTCTTAGGGTCATAACTGTTGAAATGAGGCACAATTGAGCTCTTTAGCACTTCCTTCAAGATGCCCTAACTAGAAGTCTTAAAATGTGATTCTAAGGAGGTCTAAATTCAGCCCCTATAAAGGACCTTCTCTAAGCCCTTTTGTAATCCCATTGTAAGGTCCAATATGGGTCATCCAAACCTCAGCAGCTGGGCCTTAATTGGCCCAGCCCAACCCACTCAAAGTGGGGGAAAAAGCCCCCAACAGCAAGTAGAGAACTAGCCGTTTGGGGACTGCCCAACGGCTAGTTCTCACTAGCCGTTGGGACCAGCAGCTAGGAGAGGGCAATGCCCTCTCCTCTCCCTCATTTAACTCCTCTCTTACCTCCCTTTCTCCTTCTCTATAAATAGGGTAGGTGGTTGTGTTTAATGGGTATGAAAAAACATGCTTTCTCTCTATGTAATATCACTTTGATTTTCCAATAAACTCTTGAAGTTTCCTTTCTCCATTCTTAGCTTGCTATTTCAAATTTCATCATGGTATCAGAGTAGGCTTCGATACCTTCTTCTTCCGGTGTTGGTAATCCACCACCACAAATTAGTACCTCCATGTTCACTTCCATTCTTTTAGATTCTTCCAATTACAATGCATGGCAAGACACCATCAAGAGATCCTTGAATTTCTTCAATCTTGAAAATCACATATTGGAGGATCCCTTAGATGATGTCGATCCTTCATTCAAAGCTTGGAAGAAACAAGATGATCAAGTGGTGGTGCTACTCCAAATGTCTGTTGAAAAGATGGAGCATGAAGCTTGGGGAAGACCTACCGAACCTCAAGACCTCAAGAGATGGTCCATGGAAAAGTCTAGAAATGTCCAAAACACAAACCGAGGCGGTACAAGTGCAAAGCTCATTCAGAGGCAATCCTAAGTCCAACCCTGAGAGGTGGTCCATGGAGAAGTTCAGAAATGTCCAAAGCACAAACCGAAGTGGTCAAGTGTAAAAGCTCATTCAAAGGCAAATCCGGAGACCAACCCAAGAGGAATTTTGTAGCCCACAATTAGGGCATTAAATGGGTGTATTTTATTACACTAAACAAGGCCCAAAAGTGGCCCAAAAATGTAAGACATCAAGGGGCAGAATTCTGCCCCCTGCTGTCCAGAATTGTAGGCCCATTTAGGAACCCAAAATGGGTCCTAAATGGGCCCGGCCCAAGGGCTGCAGCTGGGCCCAAATGGGCCCAGCACAAGGGGACCCAAAATGGGCCCCCAATGGATAAAAAATGGGGGGCAGTAAACTGCCCCCCACTGCCCAGAAAAATGGGCCCATTTTGGGCCCCAATGGCTAGCTAAACAACTAGCCAAAATGGGCACAAGCTAGCCGTTGGGGGGGGCTCCCAATGGCTAGTTTAACAACTAGCCGTTGGGGCCTCTTGGCCCTTTTAGTGCCTTCCCTTGCTGGGCTCATTTGAGCCCAGCTCAATGATCATTAGAGCCTTCTCTTTGGGCCTTAGGAATGGGTGTAATTGGGCTCTAAGAATTGGATCATTTGAAAGCTTCAATATGCACATTCATGGAGAATTATTCTGATTTCTTAGCAAGGCTTATCTAGGCTTCATTATGCTTCATTTCAACACTCCCCCTCAAGTTAGGTGTGTATATATTAATAACACCTAACTTGCCCAAGTTTTTGAGGATGTGATTGGCGGTTCCCGGTTTTGTAAAGATATCCGCAACTTGAAGATCACTTCTTGTGAATCTCGGAGAGATGAGCTTATCTACAATCTTTTGCCTTACAAAGTGGCAATCTACCTCAATATGCTTTTTTCTTTCATGAAATACCGGATTTGAGGCTATGTGAATTGCTGATTGATTGTCACAATGAAGTTGAATTGGAGTAGAGACAAAGAACCCTAATTCTTCTATTAGAGCCTTTAGCCACACAATCTCACTAGTAGCGGCTGCCATTACTCTATACTCTGCTTCGGCACTTGATCTTGAGACTACATGTTGTTTCTTGCTTTTCCATGCTACTAGGTTCCCTCCAACAAACATGCAATAGCCAGTAGTTGATTTTCTATCTTCGGAATCCCCGGCCCAATCCGTATCACAATACCCTATGATTTGTGAGCTGTAATTGTTCTTCATGACAATTCCCATGCCGGGAGTGCCTTTTAGATAGTGCAAAATCCTTTCGGTGGCTCTCCAATGCTTCCATTTTGGCTTGTGCATATGTTGACTAACTTGCCCCACAGCGAATGAGATGTCAGGCCTTGTTATTGTGAGATAGATCAATTTCCCTACAAGCCTTTGATATCTTTGTTCATCCTCAAACTCTATGTCATCATCTTTGAGGCCACAAGAGGTGCTGATCGGACTACACGCGGGCTTGGCACCTAGCTTACTAGTTTCCTGCAAAAGATCAAGCACATACTTTCTTTGTGATAGAGTAAACCCATTTGGAGAATAGGCAAGCTCTATCCCTAGAAAGTACTTTAGTTTCCCTAAATCCTTAATATCAAACTTTGTTTGGAGAAATCTTCTAACTTGATTGATTAAGTCTAGATCATTTCCAGTTAGGATGATATCATCTACATATACTAAGACTATAATGAATTTATCTCCTAGTTTTTTAATAAAAAGAGATGAATCACTAGAGCATTTTTTAAAGTTATGATCGAGAAGTGTAGAGCTGAGTTTAGCATACCAAGCTCTTGGAGATTGCTTGAGTCCATAGATGGCTTTCTTTAATTTGCAAACTTTGTTGTCTTGATGAGAAAAGCCCGAAGGAACCTCCATATATATTTCTTCTTGTAAGTCCCCTTGAAGAAAGGCATTTGCAACATCCATTTGAAATAAAGGTAAGGTGTAGTTGGCAGCAAGAGATAGAAGCACACGGATGGTATTCATTTTTGCCACGGGAGCATATGTTTCTTTGTAGTCCACTCCATAAGCTTGAGTGAAACCTTTGGCAACTAGTCTTGCCTTGTATTTATCAAGACTTCCATCACTTTTGTGCTTAACTTTGTAAACCCACTTGCATCCTAAAGCTCTTTTCCCTTTAGGAAGTGATGCTATTTCCCATGTTCCATTTTTTTCTAAAGCCTCCAACTCATCTTTCATAGCTTGTACCCATTGAGATTGGTTCTTAGCTTCTTCAAAGGATCTTGGTTCTTCATGAAGATCTATGTTTCGAATAAATCTTTGATGGCTGCAGGAAGTGTTAGCAATTGAATAATATTTGGATATAGGATGAGAGGTTACTTTAGAATTATAAAAAACTCTTTTGTTGATCCATTCAGAAGGAGGAAGCCTAAGCCTTGTAGATCTACGAAGAGGAGAAGGTGGTTCATCTATGGTTTGTTCTTTTTCATCTATGGCCAGCTCTTGTTCCAAATTATCTCCCTTTTGTTCTTGAATGATTTCTTGATCAGAATGAGATGGTGAGGGATCCTCTTGAGTTGGTTCTTCATGATCATTCGGAGCTGGTTCTTGCTCAATGTTTGGGTGATTGATTGTTGGTAGGATAATGCTCCATGGATCTTGAGCATTTCCTCTTCCAGCTTGGTCTATGTCTTCCTTTCCTGAAAAATAGAGTTCTCTTTCTACAAATATCACATCCTTGGATGTGTATAGTTTCTTGGTTAGTGGATCATAACATTTATACCCTTTTTCAAAAGTTGAGTATCCTAAGAACACACATTTTCTCCCCCTTTCTTCTAACTTGTTTCTGAAATTTTCAGGTACATGCACATAGCATAAGCATCCAAAAACTCTAAGATGGGAGATATTGGGTTTCCTTCATAGTAGTAGCTCTAAGGGAGATTTTCCTCCTAGAACTTGAGTGGGCATAAGATTAATGAGATGGGCAGCGGTTTTTATTGCCTCACTCCAAAACTTTGTAGGCATATTAGAGTGGATCATCATTGCCCTAGCTGTTTCTAGTAAGTGCCTATTTTTTCTTTCGGCCACTCCATTTTGTTGTGGAGTGTACACATATGATTTTTGATGCATGATCTCTTTTTCATCTAAGAAGTTTTCAAATGCATGACTAGTATACTCCCCCCCATGATCAGACCTTATGATTTTAATGTTAGCATTGAATTGTTTGGTTACATATCTATAATAGCTTTTAAAGGCTTCAAGAACCTCAGATTTGGTTACCAATAGATATACCCAAGTATATCTAGTTTTGTGATCAATAAATGTCACAAAGTATTTAAAGCCATTATGAGATATTATAGGTGAGGTCCAAACATCAGAATGAACAAGATCAAATGCATTTTCATATATAGTTTTTGAAATGGGATAATACACTCTAGTTTGTTTTCCAAGAACACATGCTTTGCAATGCCTATTTTCTACTTCTAGGTTTGGAAATAGGCGTTTCAAAGCTAAGTCCCCAAGATGTCCTAAACGAGCATGCCATAATGAATGCATTTGACTTTGGGCAGCAAAAGCTTGGTTTTCTTGATCCAAGTAGTATAAGTTGTGTCTCCTAGACCCCTTGCCAATCAAGTGATTCGTTTTGAGATCCTGAAAAACAACTTCATTAGGGTCAAATGTAACTTTGCAATTTTGTTCTTTTGTTATCTTTTCAATGGATAAAAGATTAGAACTAAATTTAGGCACATATAGGGCTTTAGTTTTCTTGCCAAGTAACTCAATTTCACCTAGATGATCAACTCTCAATTTCTCACCATTAGCTACCTTGACAATCCTAGAATCAGTGAGAGGAATAAGCCTTTTGATTTTGCTTTTATCTTTTACCATATGATTATCACTACCAGAATCAATAAGCCATGAAGGAGATGTGTTTAGAAAATTACCAGAATGCGAAGCAATCTGTCCAATGAGCTTTTTCATCTCCCTTTGCATTTCCTCCATTTTGTTTTCAAGGGCGGCAACTTGAGAAGCATGCTGAACATTTGCCATTTGATCTCCTTCCCTTTTGTTGAACTTTGGCCGTAAATGGGGATGAAGATGCCAACATTTTTCCTTTTTATGGCCAGGTTTCTTACAATGGGAACAAACATCTCTCTTGGTGAAGTTTTGAGCTTTGTTGGCTGGATGCTCTTCTTGGACTGATTTGAATGCTTGAGCTTCAGATTTGAGTTTAGTTGAATCCTCAAGCCTCATACTTTTTCAGCTCTTTGAACCATGAATTGCACCTCTTGGAATGAAGGAAAGATCTTCATTCTTAGAATTTCTTGGCGAATAGGAGCAAATTCTTCTCCAAGACCCATAAGAAGACCAAAGGTCATGTCTTCATCAGTTCTTTGAAGGAGGACTTTAAGATTTGAAGTAGGAGCCCTCAAGAGATTGAGTTCATTCCAAAGATCCCTATATTCCCCAAAGAATTCGGGTAGGGTTTTACCTCCTTTTTGAACCTTGAAGATCTTCCTTTTTAATTCGAATATTCTGCCCGTATTTGTTTCTTGCCCATATAGAGAGTGCATTTGATCCCACAAAGCCTTAGCATTTGGAATGCAAGTGACCATTGCCTTGTGGGTTTTGTCAAGAGACATTTGTAGGAGAACCACCACTTGATCATCTCTTTTCTTCCATGTTTTGAATGAAGGATCAGCATCATCAAGAGGTTCTTCAAATATATGATTTTCGAGATTGAAGAAATTTAAGGACCTCTTGATGGTGTCTTGCCAAGCATTGTAGTTTGATGAATCCAAAAGAATGGATGTGAACATTGAAGTGCTAATTTGTGGTGGTGGATCTCCAAGACCGGAGGAAGAAGGAATATTGGCCTGCTCTGATACCATGTTGATTTTCTAAAAGAGCAAGCTAAGAGAAATGAATAAGAACTTCAAGATTTTATTGAAAACTTTAAAGAGAATACATAACAAGTAGAGGCATTTTTTCATGCCCTTTCAAAGTTCCATCTTGACATATATATAGAAGAGGGAGAAGAGAAGAGATTGTATGGAGAGGGGAGAGGGCAATGCCCTCTCCCTAGTGCTGCCCCAACGGCTAGCACAAGCTAGCCGTTGGGGGGGGGCTCCCAACGACTAGTTTAACAACTAGCCGTTGGGGCCTCTTGGCCCTTTTAGGGCCTTCCCTTGCTGGGCTCATTTGAGCCCAGCTCAATGATCATTAGAGCCTTCTCTTTGGGCCTTAGGAATGGGTGCAATTGGGCTCTAAGAATTGGATCATTTGGAAGCTTCAATATGCACATTCATGGAGAATTATTCTGATTTTTTAGCAAGGCATATCTAGGCTTCATTATGCTTCATTTCAACAAAAATAAGGGAGAGGAGAGGGCAATGCCCTCTCCTAGTCGTTGGCCCCCAACGGCTAGTGAGAACTAGCCGTTGGGCAGCCTCCCAACGGCTAGTTCTCACTATCCGTTTGGGGGGTTTGGGGGCCCTCTTTGAGAGGGCTGGGCTGGGCCAATTAGGGCCCATCTGATTACCCTTGGATGGCTCACTTTGGGCCTTAAGATGATCTTTGGCAAGGGGCTCAAGAGATGACCTTTTTAGGAGCTTATTTAAGACTTCTAATTAGGGCATTTTGGAGGAAGAGCTAAAGGACTTAATTATGCTTCATTTCAACATGAAGATGTTCCCTTCATTCCAATAAGTTCAATATATGATTCAAAGGACCGAAACTAGTATGAGGCTAGAAGATTCAAACAAGCTCAAATCTGAAGCACAAGCATTCAAAGCTGTCCAAGAAGATCATGTGGCCAACAAATCTCAAAATTTCATGAAAAAGGAGGTATGCACCAATTGCAAGAAGCCCGGCTACAAAAGAGATAGATGCTGGTTTCTTTATCCCAATTTGCGCCCAAAGAACTTCAAAAGGGAGATGAAGCAACCAGCACATGCACAACAAGTCTCTCAAGTTGCTGCACTCGAATCCAAGATGGAGGAAATGCAAAAAGAGATGAGAAAGCTCCTTAGTCAAGTTGCTCTTCAAACCGGTAACAACTTAAACTCATCTCACTTTGATAAATGGCTTATTGATTCGGGTTGTGACAATCATATGGTCAAAGATAAAAGCAAAATTAAGAAATTCATTCCTCTATCTAGTCATAAGATTGTCAAAGTTGCTAATGGTAAAAAACTTAGAGTTGATCATTTAGGTGAAATAGAACTCCTTGGCAAGAAAACTAAAGCTTTATATGTACCTAAATTCAACTCTAACCTCCTATCCATTAGTAAAATTACTAAAGATCAAGAATGCAAAGTTACTTTTGATCCTAACCAAGTTACATTTCAGGATCTCAAAATGAATCACTTGATTGGCAAGGGGTCTAGGAGGAACAACCTATACTACTTAGATCAAGAGAATCAAGCTTTTGGAGTTCAAAGTCAAAAGTCTTCTATATGGCATGCTCGTTTAGGTCATCCGGGAGAGTTAGCTTTGAAACGCCTATTTCCAAATCAAGAAGTAGAAAATAGGCATTGCAAAGTTTGTATTCTTGGAAAACAAACTAGAGTGTACTATCCAATTTCAAATACAATATATGAGAATGCCTTTGAACTCATTCATTCTGATGTGTGGACCTCTCCTATAGTTTCTCATAATGGCTTTAAGTACTTTGTCACATTCATTGACCACAAAACTAGATACACATGGGTATATTTACTAGTATCTAAATCTGAAGTTTTTGAAGCACTTAAGAGCTATTATAGATATGTAACCAAGCAATTCAATGCAAATATCAAAATCCTTAGATCGGATCATGGGGGAGAATACACTAGTCATGCGTTTGAAAATTTCCTAGAAGAAAAAGAAATCATTCACCAAAAATCATGTGTGTACACTCCACAACAAAATGGAGTTGCCGAAAGGAAAAATAGACATTTACTTGAGACGGCTAGAGCTATGATGTTTCACTCCAATGTACCTAAAGAATTTTGGAGTGAAACCATTAAAACCGCTGTCCATCTTATTAATATCATGCCCTCTCAAGTTCTAGAAGGAAAATCTCCTTTAGAACTACTCTTAGGAAGGAAACCTAGTATTTCTCATTTAAGAGTCTTTGGGTGCATTTGTTTTGTGCATATACCAGAAAACTTTAGAAACAAACTAGATGAGAGGGGAAGAAAGTGTGTGTTCCTAGGATACTCTACATTTGAGAAAGGATATAAATGTTATGATCCTCTAACCAAAAAATTATACACATCTAAGGATGTGATATTTGTGGAAAGAGAACCTTACTTTGCAGGAAAAGAGGTTCAAGAACAATCAAAGGAAAAGGGTGCTCAAGACCAATGGAACATAATTCTTCCTCCTATCAAAGATCATGCTCATCGAAATAAAGAAGAAAGAGAACCAATACAAGCTGAAAATGATCCAACTCAAGAAGAATCAATCCCATCCAATTTTGATCAAGAATCCGTCCAAGAGGAAGGGGGAGACAACTTAGATCAAGAGCAAAGCATAGAACAAGAGGATCAAAATGTAGAAGAGCCACCTCCTCCTCTTCAAAGATCAACAAGACTCAGACTTCCTCCATCAGAATGGATCAACAAAAGAGTATTCTATAACTCAAAGGTGACCTCACATCCCATTTCCAAATATTATTCGGTTGCTAACATGTCTTGTAGCCACCAAAGATTTATCAAGAACATAGATCTCCACCAAGAGCCAAGAAACTTTGAAGAAGCAAAACATTATCCTCAATGGATCCAAGCCATGAAGAATGAGCTAGATGCTTTAGCAAGAAATGGAACATGGGAGATAACATCTCTTCCTAAAGGAAAGAGGGCTGTGGGATGCAAATGGGTCTACAAGATCAAGCATAAGAGTGATGGAAGCATTGATAGATACAAAGCTAGATTAGTAGCAAAGGGCTTCACTCAAGCTTATGGAATAGACTACAAGGAAACATATGCACCAGTAGCCAAGATGAACACAATTCGAGTATTGATGTCTCTTGCAATCAATCACTCTTGGCCAATGTTTCAAATGGATGTAGCCAATGCATTTCTATAAGGAGATCTAGAAGAGGAAGTATACATGGAGATTCCACCGGGCTTTTCTCATCAACACAACAAGGTGTGCAAACTTAAGAAATCAATTTACGGCCTCAAACAATCTCCAAGAGCTTGGTATGCCAAACTTAGCTCTACCCTCTTTGATCATGATTTCAAAAAATGCAATAGTGATACTGCTCTCTTCATTAAAAAACAAAATGGAAAAATCATTGTAGTATTAGTTTATGTAGATGACATAATCATAACCGGAAATGATTTAGAACTAATCAACCTAGTGAGAGGTTTTTTACAAACAAAATTTGATATTAAGGATTTAGGGAAACTAAAGTACTTCTTAGGGATAGAACTTGCCTATTGTCCAAATGGGCTAGTTCTATCACAAAGAAAGTATGTGCTTGATCTTTTGCAGGAAACAGGAAAGTTAGGTGCCAAGCCCGCATGCAGTCCTATTAGCTCCGCTTGTGGTTTTAAGGATGATGATGAAGAATATGAGGATGAACAAAGATAACAAAGGCTCGTAGGAAGATTGATCTATCTCACCATAACAAGACCAGATATCTCCTTTGCCGTAAGTCAAGTAAGCCAACATATGCACAAGCCCAAAAGGAAGCATTGGAGAGCTACCGAAAGAATCCTTCACTACCTAAAGGGCACACCGGGCATGGGAATTTGGATGAGAAGGAACAATAACTCGCAAATCATAGGGTATTGTGATGCGGATTGGGCCGGAGACTCAGAGGATAGGCGATCAACCACAGGGTATTGCATGATTGTTGGAGGAAATTTAGTAGCTTGGAAAAGCAAGAAACAACATGTGGTATCAAGGTCAAGTGCCGAAGCCGAATATAGAGCCATGGCAGCCGCATCAAGTGAGATAGTCTGGCTAAAGGCTCTAATTGAAGAACTAGGGTTCCCCGTTCCTACTCCAATCCAACTCCATTGTGACAATCAATCGGCAATTCACATAGCCTCAAATCCGGTTTTTCATGAGAGAACAAAGCACATTGAGGTAGATTGTCACTTTGTGAGACAAAAGTTTGAAGAAAAGCTCATCACTCCAAGCTTTACAAGAAGTGATGATCAAGTAGCCGACATCTTCACCAAGCCAGGGACCACCAATCACATACACAAAAATATGGTCAAGTTGGGCGTTATAGATACATACACACCCAACTTGAGGGGGAGTGTTGAAATGAGGCACAATTGAGCTCTTTAGCACTTCCTTCAAGATGCCCTAACTAGAAGTCTTAAAATGTGATTCTAAGGAGGTCTAAATTCAGCCCCTATAAAGGACCTTCTCTAAGCCCTTTTGTAATCCCATTGTAAGGTCCAATATGGGCCATCCAAACCTCAGCAGCTGGGCCTTAATTAGCCCAGCCCAACCCACTCAAAGTGGGGGCAAAAGCGCCCAACGGCTAGTAGAGAACTAGCCGTTTGGGGACTGCCCAACGGCTAGTTCTCACTAGCCGTTGGGACCAGCAGCTAGGAGAGGTCAATGCCCTCTCCTCTCCCTCATTTAACTCCTCTCTTACCTCCCTTTCTCCTTCTCTATAAATAGGGTGGGTGGTTGTGTTTAATGGGTATGAAAAAACATGCCTTCTCTCTATGTAATCTCACTTTGATTTTCCAATAAACTCTTGAAGTTTCCTTTCTCCATTCTTAGCTTGCTATTTCAAATTTCATCAATAACATCTATACCCCTTTTCAAAAGAAGCATACCCCAAAAATATGCACTTTCTACCCTTGTGATCTAACTTATCCCTCATGTGTGTTGGAATATAAATGTAACATACACAACCGAATGTTCTAAGATGAGATATCTTAGGTTTTCTATCTAGTAGGACTTCTAAGGGTGACTTGCCATCTAGGACTTGAGATGGGATAAGGTTTATTAGGTGGACAACGGTTTTTACCACATCACACCAAAATTTCTTAGGCACATTTGTATGAAACATCATAGCTCGAGTTATTTCTAATATGTGCCTATTTTTCCGTTCGGGCACTCCATTTTTTGAGGTGTGTATACACAAGACATTTGATGTACAATGTCATTCTCTCTAAGGTAGTTCTCAAATTTCAAACTAGTGAATTCTCCACCATGGTCCGTCCTTAGAATTTTAATGTTGGCATTGTAAAGTTTGGTTACATATCTCTCATAACTTTTGAAGGCTTCAAAAGCTTGATCTTTGGTATTCAAGAGGTAGACCCAAGTGTACCTAGTTTTTTGGTCTACAAAAGTAATAAAATACTTGTAGCCTAAATGAGACATGATGGGTGAAGTCCACAAATCTGAATGAACTAAATCAAAAGCATCTTTATAAATTATTTTTGAATTGGGATACATTGATCGGGTTTCTTTTCCCAAAATACAAGCTTCACAATATTTATCTTCAATATTAATGCTTGGAAATAGTCGCTTTAAAGCTTGGTCTCTAGGATGCCCAAAAAATTTATGCCAAAGAGATGCATCTTCTTTGACATGAGCTACAAGTGCGTGATGCTTTTGATCCAAAAAATATAGATCCCCTCTTCTAGAACCCTTGCCAATCAATTGATTCGACTTGAGGTCCTGAAAAGTAACAGTGTTTGGGTCAAAAACAACTCTACACCCTTGATCCTTAGTGACTTTGCTAATGGACAAAAGATTTGAAGTGAGTTGGGGAACAAATAAAACATTTGATGTTTTTCCAAAAAGTTCAATTTCCCCAATTTGCTCAACTTTTAAATCTTGCCCATTGGCAACACGGACTATCTTATGGTTAGAGAGTTTTTTAAAACGCTTGATTTTATCCCTTACCATATGATGGTCCGTTCCCGAATCAATGAGAAAATCTTCGAAATTGAAAGAGGATAAAGTGCTTTGATTTTTACCATTAGAGGGAGCAAGTTGTTGAAACTTCTTGGAGATGTCATTGAATTGACTTTGAAGAGCAGCAAAATCAGCCATGGTAGGTCCTTGAAGCTTGGTGTGAAGTGCATTATGCTGCTCGAAAAGTTGCTCCCTTGGTTTGAAGGTCTTGGGCTTTAAATGAGGATGAAGGTTCCAACACTTCTCCTTCGTATGTCCTCTTTTCTTGCAATGGGCGCATACATCAGTTTTCTTTGGAACTTGATGTGCTTTGGCAGCCACGTGCTCTTCAACGGTAGCCATGTGACCTTGAGCTTCAAGTCTAAGTTTGGAATTTTCTTCCAAACGCATGCTAACTTCCGTTCGTTGGATCATATTTTGCACTTCTCCAAATGAAGGAAATTCCTTCATTCGGAGAATTTCTTGTCTAAGAAGAGAGTGTTGAAATAAAGGGTAATTAGGGTTTATATCATAAGGGAATGAAGTCTAAATATATAGCCCTAAATTAGGCAGAATTTTCCTTCTCCTATGTCATAATTGTAATTCCCTTTAGGGTTACAAAAGAGGCCCAATATGGGCCTTGCCTGCAGACTTGGGCCCAGCCCGGGCCAACAAATGGGGGGCCAAATGGCCCCCCCTCAACGGCTAAGCAAAAACAGCCGTTGGGGCAATCCCCAACGGCTAGCAAAACTAGCCTTTGGGATCAGCCCCAACGGCTAAAAATGGAGAGGGCACAATGCCCTCTCCTCCCTTCTCTTTCCCTCTCTTCTTGTTCTCTATAAATAGGGCATATATTTTCCTTTGGAAGGCATGAAAAATATGTCCTCTCTTGTACATTCTCTTTAAAAGCTCAATAAAACTCTTGAAGTTTTCACTCTTCACTTGTTGTTTGTTACTTTGAAACATCAACATGGTAACAGAGCAAGCTTCAATTCCTTCTTCTTCCAGTCTTGGTGATCTACCACCACAAATTAGTACTTCCATGTTCACTTCCATTCTTTTAGATTCTTCAAATTACAATGCATGGCAAGATACCATTAAGAGGTCTTTAAATTTCTTCAATCTCGAAAATCATATATTTGAAGACCCTATTGATGATGCTGATCCTTTATTCAAAGCATGGAAAAAAAGGGTAATGTTGTGAAGTTCTAGCGCTCTTCTCATCAAGGCTGCCCATTGATAATAATTTCCCCCTTTTAATTGAACAGAGGATATATTTTGAAATTGGGTAATGTTGATGGAAGGTAGAAGGACACCCAACCTTGAAGAGGAAGGGATCGAAGTTTGCTCTGATACCATGTTGAAATATCAAAATATAGAGCACAAGAAATGAAAAATATTTCTGAATTTTATTGAAGAAGAATGAGAGCATACATGGACAGATTTGAGAGCATTTTTCTCATACCCTTGGAAGTGGATGGAGAGCTCTATTTATAGAGTTACAAGGGAGACATTAAGACAAATAAAAGAGTGGGAAAGAGGGAAAAAGTGTCCAAAAGCAAAATAGAACCGTTGGGAATCAAAGGGGACAGATTTCTGTCCCCAATGCAATGCAAAACAGCCAGAAAAGCTGCTTGTGTTCAGTCCAACGGCTAGCTCCTTTGACTAGCCGTTGGGGCCTCCTTTTGAGCCCCTTTATGGGCTAAAATATGCCCAAGATGTTGGGCTAAAAATCCCCTTAGGGCCAGAACTAAAGCAGCTTGGAAATGGTCTTGGACTTGGCTTGAAAGGGAGACATTTCTGGACAGATTATGGGCCAGATTCAAGGGCTTGTTTTGGGCTGGCTATGTAATCATCTTGGGCCTTAATTAGGGCTTTATTTGATGGTGTTGAAGTATCCTTTAAGTGGGCCGAAGGTGAGCTGCAACAACTTGCTTTGTTGGGTTGGGCTTTGGCCGGATTTGGGCCAAAGCCCATGTGTTGATTCTGGACAGCAATTTAGGGCCTCTTGTGCTGGAATGCTACTTGATCTTTTAAGCTTCTATATTCTTATACTTGGTTGATGGAGATGAGATGGGTTTTCCTTCTTTTCAACAAGAACTTGCCTATTGTCCAAATGGGCTTGTTCTATCACAAAGAAAGTATGTGCTTGATCTTTTGCAGGAAACCGGGAAGTTAGGTGCCAATCCCGCATGTAGTCCGATCAGCACTTCTTGTGGCCTTAAAGATGATGATGAAGAGTTTGAGGACGAACAAAGATATCAAAGACTTGTAGGGAGGCTAATCTATCTCACCATAACAAGGCCCGATATCTCCTTTGCTGTGGGACAAGTTAGCCAACATATGCACAAGCCAAAAAGGAAGCATTGGAGAGCCACCGAAAGAATACTTCACTACCTAAAGGGCACACCCGGCATGGGAATTTGGATGAAGAAAAATTGCAGCTCTCAAATCATAGGGTATTGTGATGCGAATTGGGCTGAGATTCTGAAGATAGAAGATCAACCACGGGATATTGCATGTTTGTTGGAGGAAATCTAGTAGCTTGGAAAAGAAAAAAACAACATGTGGTATCAAGATCAAGTGCTGAAGCGGAGTATAGAGCCATGGCAGCCGCTACAAGTGAAATAGTTTGGTTAAGGGCTCTAATTGAAGAGCTAGGGTTCATAGTTCCAACTCCAATTCAACTCTATTGTGACAACCAATCGGCAATTCACATAGCCTCAAATCCGGTGTTTCATGAAAGAACAAAACATATTGAGATAGATTGTCACTTTGTGAGACAAAAGATTGAAGACAAGCTCATCATTCCTAGCTTTACAAGAAGTGATCTTCAAGTTGCCGACATCTTTACAAAACTGGGAACCACCAATCACATTGACAAGAATATGGTCAAGTTAGGTGTCATAGACATATACACACCCAACTTGAGGGGGAGTGTTGAAATGAAGCACAATTAGGGCATATGGTTGTCCCTAATCTAGTAAACTTTGTGCTCCTAGATCAAGGCCCAAATGTAGAGTAAAAAGGGGGCAATGTCTAAGGAAAATGGGACCTAAATGGGCCCAGCCCGGGCCAGCAAATTGGGGGCCAAAGGCCCACAACGGCTAGTAAAAGAACTAGCCGTTGGGAACTACCCAACGGCTAATTCTTACTAGTCGTTGGGTCCAACGGCTAGAGAGGGCAATGCCCTCTCTTCCCCCCTTATTCTCTCCTTTCTCATCTCTCCTTCTCTTCTTCTATAAATAGGGCAGCTAGTTGCTTTTAAGAGGTATGAAAAAATGCCTTCAACCTCTTGTATACTCTCTTTGAAACATCAATAAAGTACTTGAAGTTCTTATTCATTTCCCATTGCTTGCTTCTGTAGAAATTCAATATGTAAAGCATGAAAAACATGCCTTCTTACTATGTAATCTCTCTTTGATTTTTCAATAAAACTCTTGAAGTTCCTTTCATCATTCTTAGCTTGCTACTTTAAAATTTCAACATGGTATCAGAGTAGGCTTAATACCTTCCTCTTCCGGTGTTGGTAACCCACCACCACAAATTAGCACCTCCATGTTCACTTCCATTCTTTTAGATTCTTCCAATTACAACGCATGGCAAGACACCATCAAGCGATCCTTGAATTTCTTCAATCTTGAAAATCACATATTGGAGGATCCCTTAGATGATGTCGATCCTTCATTCAAAGCTTGGAAGAAACAAGATGATCAAGTGGTGGTGCTACTTCAAATGTCTCTTGACAAAACCCACAAAGCAATGGTTACTTGTATACCAAATGCAAAGGCTTTGTGGGATCAAATGCATGCACTATATGGGCAAGAGACCAACACCGGATGAATCTTTGAGCTAAAGAGGAAAATCTTCAAGATTCAAAAAGGAGGTAAAACCCTACCCGAATACTTTGGAGAATATAGGGATCTTTGGAATGAGATTAATCTTCTTAGGCCTCCAACTTCTAATCTCAAGACTCTTCTTCAAAGAAATGATGAAGACATGACCTTTGGTCTTCTTATAGGTCTTGGAGATGAATATGCTTCTATTCGTCAAGAAATTCTTAGAATGAAGATGTTCCCTTCATTCCAAGAAGTTCAATTTATGATTCAAAGGGCCGAAACTAGTATGAGGCTAGAAGATTCAATCAAGCTCAAATCTGAAGCACAAGCATTCAAAGCTGTCCAAGAGGATCATGTGGCCAACAAATCACAAAATTTTATGAAAAAGGAGGTGTGCACTAATTGCAAGAAGCCCGGCCACAAAAGAGATAGATGCTGGTTTCTTTATCCCAATTTGCGCCCAAAGAACTTCAAAAGGGAGATGGAACAACCAGCACATGCGCAGCAAGTCTCTCAAGTTGCTGCACTCGAATCCAAGATGGAGGAAATGCAAAAAGAGATGAGAAAGCTCCTTAGCCAGGTTGCTCTACAATCCGGTAACAACTTAAACTCATCTTACTTCGATAAATGGCTTATTGATTCGGATTGTAACAATCATATGGTCAAAGATAAAAACAAAATTAAGAAATTCATTCCTCTATCTAGTCATAAGATTGTCAAAGTTGCTAATGGTAAAAAACTTAGAGTTGATCATTTAGGTGAAATAGAACTCCTTGGCAAGAAAACTAAAGCTTTATTTGTACCTAAATTCAACTCTAACCTCCTATCCATTAGTAAAATAACTAAAGATCAAGAATGCAAGGTTACTTTTGATCCTAACCAAGTTACATTTTAGGGGTCTAGGAGGAACAACCTATACTACTTAGATCAAGAGAATCAAGCTTTTGGAGTTCAAAGTCAAATGTCTTCTATGTGGCATGCTCGTTTAGGTCATCCAGGAGAGTTAGTTTTGAAACGCCTATTTCCAAATCAAGAAGTAGAAAATAGGCATTGCAAAGCTTGTATTCTTGGAAAACAAACTAGAGTGTACTATCCAATTTCAAATACAATATATGAGAATGCCTTTGAACTCATTCATTCTGATGTGTGGACCTCTCCTATAGTTTCTCATAATGGCTTTAAGTACTTTGTCACATTCATTGACCACAAAACTAGATACACATGGGTATATTTATTATTATCTAAATCTGAAGTTTTTGAAGCACTTAAGAGCTATTATAGATATGTAACCAATCAATTCAATCCAAATATCAAAATCCTTATATTGGATCATGGGGGACAATACACTAGTCATGCATTTGAAAATTTCCTAGAAGAGAAAGAAATCATTCATCAAAAATCATGTGTGTACACTCCTCAACAAAACGGAGTTGCCGAGAGGAAAAATAGACATTTGCTTGAGACGGCTAGAGCTATGATGTTTCACTCCAATGTACCTAAAGAATTTTGGAGTGAAGCCATTAAAACCACTGCCCATCTTATTAATATCATGCCCTCTCAAGTTCTAGAAGGAAAATCTCCATTAGAACTACTCTTTGAAAGGAAACCTAGTATTTCCCATTTAAGAGTCTTTGGGTGCATTTGTTATGTGCATGTACCAGAAAACTTTAGAAACAAACTAGATGAGAGGGGAAAAAAGTGTGCGTTTTTAGGATACTCTACCTTTGAAAAAGGATATAAATGTTATGATCCTCTAACCAAAAAATTATACACATAAAGATGTGATATGTTGAAATTTGTAGTGCAGAAGCTTTGGTGGTTGAGCTAGGGTTTTAGTGTTTGAGCAATGGAAAGAAGGTTTTGTGTTTATGAGTTTGTAATTGTTGATGAAACAACAAGAAAGAAGAGAGCTTCAATATATGAGAATAAACTCAATATATTGCTTTGATGATTATCAAAGTTACATAACAACAATATTGAGACAATGCTCAAAGAATACAATTTGTGTTTGAGAGACTTTTGCTCTAATTTTTCTACAAGGAGACTAAGCTCCAAAAGTGTGTTTCAAGGAGAGAAAAGGAGCCTTATTTATAGTGAAAGAAGTCCAATTAACCAGTAGAGAGAAGGGCAGGCCGTTGGACATCAAAACCAAGAAATTCCAACAGCTAGAAAAACTAGCTGTTGGAATATGAACTGCCCATTCTGCCCTTGGCTGATTGGGCTGACTTGCTGGGCTTTTTTCCACACTTTTGGGCTGCAAATTCTTACTCCTATTTAACCAAAATATGTCTCATGATTTAGCCTTAATTGCTTTCCTTTTGCTGAACCAAATGCTACCTCAAAAGTGGGCTTGAACTTGGCTTGAATTGAGCCTGGTTCTGGGAACATTTCTGGATAGCATCATAGACCAATCTTCAAGGCTCTTTTTAGGCTAGCTATGCAGCTTACTTGGACATCATTTAGTGGTTCTTTTGATGGTCTTCAAGTCTTACTTGAGTGAGTCGAAGATGGGCTACTTTCTGGGCCCATTTGTGCAGAATGTTTGGCAAACATTCTGCCTTAACCTACTACCCATATTTGGGGCGTGGGTTTGAGCTATGAGATGGCTCAATTCTTTCCCTTTTTAGCCTTCTTTTTCTTGGACTTGGATAGTTGATTCATTGCTCCTTTGTTGTTGTCCAAATTGGAGTGAAACAGCTCATAGTAAATGGGAGGCATAGAGTTACACACAATATACATCTCCTCCTCATTTTTAACATGATATTTGTGGAAAGAGAGCCTTACTTTGCAGGAAAAGAGGTTCAAGAACAATCAAAGGAAAAGGGTGCTCAAAACCAATAGAACATAGTTCTTCCTCCCATCAAAGATCATGCTCATCGAAATAAAGAAGAAAGAGAACCAATACAAGCTGAAAATGATCCAACTCAAAAAGAATCAATCCCATCCAATTCTGATCATGAATCCGTCCAAGAGGAAGGGGGAGACAACTTAGATCAAGATCAAAGCATAGAACAAGAGGATCAAAATGTAGAAGAGCCACTGTTGATTTTCTAAATGAGCAAGCATAGAACAATGAATAAAAACCTCAAGTATTTATTGATAACTTTGAGAGAAAATATAAGAGTTTGAAGACATTGTTTTCATACTCATTAAAGGCAACTACCTACCATATTTATAGAGGAAGCCAAGAGGAGATAAAAAGGGAGAGAATAAGAGAGAGGAGAGGGCAATGCCCTCTCCTAGCCGTTGGGCAGCCTCCCAACGGCTAGATCTTTACTAGCCGTTTGGGGGGTTTGGGGGCCCTCTTATGAGGGCTGGGCTGGGCCAATTAGGGCCCAGCTGGTTGCCCTTGAATGGATCTCTTTGGGCTTTAGGATGGCATGCAAAGGGACTCAAACAATGACCCCTTTTAGGAGCTCATTTAAGACTTCTAATTAGGGCTATTTGGAGGAAGAGCTAAAGGGCTTAATTATGCTTCATTTCAACACTCCCCCTCAAGTTGGGTGTGTATATATCTATGACACCCAACTTGCCCATATTCCTTTGTATGTGTTTGGAGGTTCCCGGCTTGGTGAAGATGTCGGCTATTTGGTGATCACTCCTTGTGAAACTTGGAGAGATGAGCTTTTCTTCTATCTTTTGCCTCACAAAGTGGCAGTCTACTTCAATATGCTTTGTTCTTTCATGAAAGACCGGGTTTGAGGCAATGTGAATTGCCGATTGATTGTCACAATGGAGTTGAATTGGAGTTGAGACAGAGAACCCTAATTCTTCTATTAGAGCCTTTAGCCACACGATCTCACTAGTAGAGGCTGCCATTGCTCTATACTCCGCTTCGGCACTTGATCTTGAGACTACATGTTGTTTTTTGCTTTTCCAAGCTACTAGATTCCCTCCAACAAACATGCAATAGCCAGTAGTTGATCTTCTATCTTCTGAATCTCCGGCCCAATCCGCATCACAATATCCTATGATTTGAGAGCTGCAATTGTTCCTCATGACAATTCCCATGCCGGGTGTGCCTTTTAGGTAGTGAAGAATCCGTTCGGTGGCTCTCCAATGCTTCCATTTTGGTTTGTGCATATGTTGGCTAACTTGCCCCACAGCAAATGAGATATCGGGCCTTGTTATGGTGAGATAGATTAATCTTCCTACAAGCCTTTGGTATCTTTGTTCGTCCTCGAATTCTATGTCATCGTCTTTGAGACCATAAGAGGTGCTGATCGGACTACATGCGGGCTTGGCACCTAGCTTGCCGGTTTCCTGCAAAAGATCAAGCACATACTTTCTTTGTGATAGAACAAACCCATTTGGAGAATAGGCAAGCTCTATCCCTAGAAAGTACTTTAGTTTCCCTAAATCCTTAATATCAAACTTTGTTTGGAGAAATTTCCTAACTTGATTGATTAAGTCTAAATCATTTCCGGTTAAGATGATATCATCTACATATACTAAGACTATGATGAATTTATCTCCTAATTTCTTAATAAAAAGAGATGAATCACTAGAGCATTTCTTAAAGTTATGATCAAGAAGTGTAGAGCTGAGTTTAGCATACCAAGCTCTTGGAGATTGTTTGAGTCCATAGATTGCTTTCTTTAATTTGCAAACTTTGTTGTCTTGATGAGAAAAGCCCGGAGGAACCTCCATATATACTTCTTCTTCTAAGTCCCCTTGAAGAAAGGCATTTGCAACATCCATTTGAAATAAAGGTAAGGAGTAGTTAGCAGCAAGGGATAAGAGCACACGAATGGTATTCATCTTTGCCACGGGAGCATATGTTTCCTTGTAGTCCACTCCATAGGCTTGAGTGAAACCTTTGGCAACTAGTCTTGTCTTGTATTTATCAAGACTTCCATCGCTTTTGTGCTTGATTTTGTAAACCCATTTGCATCCTACTGCTCTTTTCCCTTTTGGAAGTGATGCTATTTCCCATGTTCCATTTTTAGCTAAAGCTTCCAACTCATCCTTCATAGCTTGCACCCACTGAGGTTGGTTCTTAGCTTCTTCAAAGGATCTTGGTTCTTCATGAAGATCTATGTTCTGAATGAATCTTTGATGGCTGCAAGATGTATTAGCAACTGAATAATATTTCGAAATAGGATGAGAAGTTACTTTAGTGTTGTAAAAAACCCTTTTGTTGATCCATTCGGAAGGAGGAAGCCTAAGCCTTGTCGATCTACGAAGAGTAAGAGGCTGCTCATGTATAGCTTGTTCTTCTTGCTCTAGAACCGGTTCTTGGTTTGAATCATCATCCCTTTGTTCTTCATGATCCGAATGAGAAGGTGAAGAGTCTTCTTGAACAAGTACTTCATGATCATTTGGAGCAGATTCTTCATGAATATTTGGGTGAGAGGAGTGGTTGATGGATGGGAGAATGATGTTCCATAGATCTTGAGTTCCTTGTTTTTCAGCTTGATCTTGATCATCTTTACCTGAAAAATAAGGTTCTTTTTCCACAAATATCACATCCTTGGATGTGTATAGTTTTTTGGTTAGAGGATCATAGCATTTATAACCTTTCTCAAATGTTGAATATCCTAAGAATACACATTTTCTTCCTCTCTCATCTAGTTTGTTTCTAAAGTTTTCCGGTACATGCACATAACAAATGCACCCAAAGACTCTTAAATGGGAGATATTGGGTTTCCTTCCTAGGAGTAGTTCTAAAGGTGATTTTCCTCCTAGAACTTGAGTGGGCATAAGATTAATAACATGGGCAGCAGTTTTTATTGCCTCACTCCAATAAATTTTTGGCACATTAGAATGGAACATCATGGCTCTAGTTGTTTCTAACAAGTGCCTATTTTTCCTTTCGGCAACTCCATTTTGTTGTGGAGTGTAGACACATGATTTTTGGTGCATGATCTCTTTTTCTTCTAAGAAGTTTTCAAATGCATGACTAGTATACTCCCCCCCATGATCAGTCCTAATGATTTTGATGTTGGCATTGAATTGCTTGGTCACATATCTATAATAGCTTTTAAGGGCTTCAAAGACCTCAGATTTGGCTGCCAATAGGTAAACCCAAGTATATCTAGTTTTGTGATCTATAAATGTCACAAAGTATTTAAAACCATTATGAGATACTATGGGTGAGGTCCAAACATCAGAATGAACAAGTTCAAATGCATTCTCATATATAGTATTTGAAATGGGATAATACACTCTAGTTTGTTTTCCAAGTACACAAGCTTTGCAATGCCTATTTTCTACTTCTAAATTTGGAAATAGGCGTTTCAAAGCTAAGTCTCCAAGATGACCTAGGCGAGCATGCCATAAAGAATGCATTTGACTTTGGGCAGCAAAAGCTTGGTTTTCTTGATCCAAGTAGTATAGATTGTGCCTCCTAGACCCCTTGCCAATCAAGAGATTCGTTTTGAGGTCCTGAAAAATAACTTTATTAGGATCAAATGTAGCTTTGCAATTTTGTTCTTTAGTTATTTTTCCAATGGACAGAAGGTTAGAATCAAATTTGGGTACATACAAAGCTTTAGTTCTCATGCCAAGTAATTCAATTTCTCCTAAATGATCAACTTTTAATTTATCACCATTAGCAATTTTGACAATTTTATGGTCAGTAAGTGGATAAAATTTTTTAACTTTGCTTTTATCTTTGACCATATGATTGTCACAACCGGAATCAATAAGCCATGGACTAGAATTAGATGAGTTTAGAAGGTTACCAGAATGGAGAGTAATCTGTCCAATAAGCCTTTTCATATCCCTTTGCATTTCCTCCATTTTGTTTTCAAGGGCAGCAACTTGGGAGACGTTTTGAGCACTTGCCATTGATTCTCCTTCTCTTTTGTTGCTTTTAGGCCGTAAGTGAGGATGGAGATGCCAACATTTGTCTTTCCTATGGCCAGGTTTCTTGCAATGAAAACAAAAGTCTCTTTTGCCAAAATTCTGGACTTTATTGGCCGGAAACTCTTCTTGGATGGATTTGAATGCTTGAGCTTCGATTTTGGGTTTGGATGATTCCTCAAGCTTCATGCTAGTTTCAGTTCTTTGAACCATGAATTGGACCTCTTGGAATGAAGGAAATAGCTTCATTCTAAGAATTTCTTGACGAATAGAAGCAAATTCTTCTCCTAGTCCCATTAGAAGACCAAAAGTCATGTCTTCATCATTTCTTTGAAGAAGAGTTTTGAGATTTGAGGTTGGAGGCCTCAAAACATTAAGCTCATTCCAAAGATCCCTATATTCCCCAAAGAATTCGGGTAGGGTCTTTCCCCCTTTTTGAATGTTGAAGATTTTCTTCTTTAGCTCAAAAATTCTGCCCGTGTTGGTTTCTTGAGCATAGAGAGCATGCATTTGGTCCCACAAAGTTTTAGCATTTGGAATGCAAGTGACCATTGCTTTGTGGGACTTATCGAGAGACATTTGTAAGAGCACCACCACTTGATCGTCTCTCTTTTTCCAAGCTTTGAAGGATGGATCAGCATCATCAAGAGGATCTTCAAATATATGATTTTCAAGATTGTAGAAGTTTAGAGACCTCTTGATGGTGTCTTGCCATGAATTGTAGTTTGAAGAATCCAAAAGAATGGAAGTAAACATTGAAGTACTGATTTGAGGTGATGGGTCACCAAGACCGGATGAAGAAGGTATTGAAGCCTGCTCTGATACCATGTTGATTTTCTAAATGAGCAAGCATAGAACAATGAATAAAAACCTCAAGTATTTATTGATAACTTTGAGAGAAAATACAAGAGTTTGAAGACATTGTTTTCATACTCATTAAAGGCAACTACCTACCATATTTATAGAGGAAGCCAAGAGGAGATAAAAAGGGAGAGAATAAGAGAGAGGAGAGGGCAATGCCCTCTCCTAGCCGTTGGCCCCCAACGGCTAGTGAGAACTAGCCGTTGGGCAGCCTCCCAACGGCTAGATCTTTACTAGCCGTTTGGGGGGTTTGGGGGCCCTCTTATGAGGGCTGGCTGGGCCAATTAGGGCCCAGCTGGTTGCCCTTGAATGGATCTCTTTGGGCTTTAGGATGGCATGCAAAGGGACTCAAACAATGGCCCCTTTTAGGAGCTCATTTAAGACTTCTAATTAGGGCTATTTGGAGGAAGAGCTAAAGGGCTTAATTATGCTTCATTTCAACAGCCACCTCCTCCTCTTCGAAGATCAACAAGACTCAGACTTCCTCCATCGGAATGGATCAACAAAAGAGTGTTTTATAACTCAAAGGTGACCTCACATCCCATTTCCAAATACTATTCGGTTGCTAACATGTCTTGTAGCCACCAAAGATTTATCAAGAACATAGATCTCTACCAAGAGCCAAGAAACTTTGAAGAAGCAAAACATCATCCTCAATGGATCCAAGCCATGAAGAATGAACTAGATGCTTTAGCAAGAAATGGAACATGGGAGATAACATCTCTTCCTAAAGGAAAAAGGGCTATAGATGCAAATGGGTCTATAAGATCAAGCATAAGAGTGATGGAAGCATTTATAGATACAAAGCTAGATTAGTAGCAAAGGGCTTCACTCAAGCTTATGGAATAGACTACAAGGAAACATACGTACCAGTAGCCAAGATGAACACAATTCGAGTATTGATGTCTCTTGCAATCAATCACTCTTGGCCAATGTTTCAAATGGATGTAGCCAATGCATTTCTACAAGGAGATCTAGAAGAGGAAGTATACATGGAGATTCCACCGGGCTTTTCTCATCAACACAACAAGGTGTGCAAACTTAAGAAAGCAATCTACGGCCTCAAACAATCTCCAAGAGCTTGGTATGCCAAACTTAGCTCTACCCTCTTTGATCATGATTTCAAAAAATGCAATAGTGATACTGCTCTCTTCATTAAAAAACAAAATGGAAAAATCATTGTAGTATTAGTTTATGTAGATGACATAATCATAACCGGAAATGATTTAGAACTAATCAACCTAGTGAGAGGTTTTTTACAAACAAAATTTGATATTAAGGATTTAGGGAAACTAAAGTACTTCTTAGGGATAGAACTTGCCTATTGTCCAAATGGGCTAGTTCTATCACAAAGAAAGTATGTGCTTGATCTTTTGCAGGAAACAGGAAAGTTAGGTGCCAAGCCCGCATGCAGTCCTATTAGCTCCGCTTGTGGTTTTAAGGATGATGATGAAGAATATGAGGATGAACAAAGATAACAAAGGCTCGTAGGAAGATTGATCTATCTCACCATAACAAGACCAGATATCTCCTTTGCCGTAAGTCAAGTAAGCCAACATATGCACAAGCCCAAAAAGAAGCATTGGAGAGCTACCGAAAGAATCCTTCACTACCTAAAGGGCACACCGGGCATGAGAATTTGGATGATAAGGAACAAGAACTCGCAAATCATAGGGTATTGTGATGCGGATTGGGCCGGAGACTCAGAGGATAGACGATCAACCACAGGGTATTGCATGATTGTTGGAGGAAATTTAGTAGCTTGGAAAAGCAAGAAACAACATGTGGTATCAAGGTCAAGTGCCGAAGCCGAATATAGAGCCATGGCAGCCGCATCAAGTGAGATAGTCTGGCTAAAGGCTCTAATTGAAGAACTAGGGTTCCCCGTTCCTACTCCAATCCAACTCCATTGTGACAATCAATCGGCAATTCACATAGCCTCAAATCCGGTTTTTCATGAGAGAACAAAGCACATTGAGGTGGATTGTCACTTTGTGAGACAAAAGTTTGAAGAAAAGCTCATCACTCCAAGCTTTACAAGAAGTGATGATCAAGTAGCCGACATCTTCACCAAGCCGGGGACCGCCAATCACATACACAAAAATATGGTCAAGTTGGGCGTTATAGATACATACACACCCAACTTGAGGGGGAGTGTTAAAATGAGCATCAATTAGGGTCCTAAAGATTCCAAGTCATGATCCCTCAAGTGTGTAATTTTTTCTTCCCTTTTTTGTTCAGATTGTATGGCCCATTTAGGGACCCAAAATGGGCCTTGCCCGCAGACTTCAGGCAGGGCCCTTCGGGCCCAGCCCGGGCCAACAAATGGTCCCCCAACACTAGTAAAAACTAGCCGTTGGAGGCCCCAACAGCTAGTTCCTAAACTAGCCGTTGGAAGCCTCCAATGGCTAGTTAAAGGAGAGAGCATTAAGCTCTCTCCACTCTCCCATTCTCTCATATTTTTCTCTCCTCTTTTCTCTATAAGTAGGGCACTTAAGTCCCTTTGTAAAGCATGAAAAACATGTCTTCTTACTATGTAATCTCTCTTTGATTTTTCAATAAAACTCTTGAAGTTTCCTTTCATCATTCTTAGCTTGCTACTTTAAAATTTCAACAGAAGGCTAAAAAGGGCAAGAAATGAGCCATCTCATAGCCCAAACCCATGGCCCAAATATGGGCAGAAAGATAGGCAGATTTCTGGACAAAAAATGTCCAGAAATCTGTCCATAAAACTAGCCTAACATTAGGGCATAAGTTTGCCCGAATTTGTCCATTCTTAGGAGTCCAAAAAGTCCAAGTTTTATGCTCCATTTAAGGTTCAAAAAGGGCTTTATTCAAGGCCCTTCAATGCCCAAGAAGAGGTTCAAACAATGAAGTGGCAGAATGGGCAAAATTTATAACGGCTAGTTTTTGGGTTTGTGTCTGTTGATTTTCTAAGAAAGCAAGCAATGAGAAATGAATAAGAACTTCAAGAACATTATTAAAATTTCAAAGAGAGTACATAAGAAGTTGAGGCATTTTTTTCATACCTATTCAATGCTCCAACTTGACCTATTTATAGAAGAGGGAGAAGAGGAGAATTTTAATGGAGGGAGGAGAGGGCCATGCCTCTCCTTAGTGTGTTGAAGATGAAGATGACGATGGAGCATTTAGAGAGATGTGTGATTGGATGCCCCCCGAATACATAGCCCTAATCCGTCAACAACTTCGATAGAAAATACACATCAAAAGTCCATACAAAAGAAGAAAGAAATGGCTCCGAAATGAAGCATACCATGACCCAAGAAGGCTGCCCAAACTTGGGCAGAAAGATAGGCAAATTTCTGGACAGAAATTTGCCCAGAAAATTGGCCCAGAATTAGGCCCATTTACAGCCCACCTTTGACCCACTTAAAAGAGACTTCAGGACCATCAAATGAAACCCTAATCAAGGTCCAAGATGTCTCTATAGCCAGCCCAAAACGGAACCAAAAGACTGGCTCAACAATCTGTCCAGAATGCTCACAAGAACAAGGCCCAATTCAATTCAAGTTCAAGTTCATTTCAAGGGAGCTTTTGGACCAGCTATGGGAGCTTTTAAAGCCCAGCAAAATGGGCACATTTAGTCCAATTAAGGACCTAATTGAAGGCTCTAAACAGCTAGAAAAATCTAAGGAAAAAGGGCCCAAACTGCCAAGGGCAGTTTGGGCAGTCCATATTCCAACAGCTAGTTTTTCTAGCTGTTGGAATTCCTTGGTTTTGAAGCCCAACGTCTCTTTTGGCTTTAGACACCATTTTGTATCATTTTAGGCCCCTCTCTTCCATTATAAATAGCTCTCAAAGGGATAGAGCAACATACCATTGAGCATAGTCTCAAACTTGTCTTAGAATAGAGCAAAAGTCTCTTACATTGTCTTTATTTTTCTTGAGCTTTGTCTCAACACAAAAATGTCTTGTAATTGATAGTTCATCAATACTTTGAGTTTATTCTCACAAATTCAAGTGTTCTTACTTTGTTGTTCATCAACACATCCAAATACACAAACACCAAGTCTTCTCTTCCTTGCTCAAACATCAAAACCCTAGCTTCCGCACTCCAAATTTTAACATAGTGCTGCCCCAACGGCTACCACAAGCTAGCCATTGGGGCCTTTTGGCCCCTTTAGGGCCATCCTTTGCTGGGCTCATTTGAGCCCAGCTCAATGGGCATTAGTGCCCTCTCTTTGGACCTTAGGAATGAATACAATTGGGTTCTAAGAATTGGATCATTTGGAAGATCCAATTTGCACATTATTGGAAACTTATTTTGACTACTTAGCAAGGCTTATCTAGAATGGCTTGTTTATGCTTCATTTCAACACTCCCCCTCAAGTTAGGTGTATATATATATTAAAAACACCTAACTTGCCCAAGTTTTTGAGGATGTGATTGGCGGTTCCCAGTTTTGTAAAGATATCCGCAACTTGAAGATCACACATTGTGAAACTTGGAGAGACGAGCTTATCTTCAATCTTTTGCCTTACAAAGTGGCAATCTCCCTCAATATGCTTTGTTCTTTCATGAAAGACGGATTTGAGGCTATGTGAATTGCTGATTGATTGTCACAATGGAGTTGAATTGGAGTAGAGACAAAGAACCCTAATTCTTCTATTAGAGCCTTTAGTCACACGATCTCACTAGTAGCGGCTGCCATTGCTCTATACTCTGCTTCAGCACTTGATCTTGAGACTACATGTTGTTTTTTGCTTTTCCATGCTACTAGGTTCCCTCCAACAAACATGTAATAACCAGTAGTTGATCTTCTATCTTCCGAATCCCCAGCCCAATTCGTATCACAATACCCTATGATTTGTGAGCTGTAATTGTTCTTCATGACAATTCCCATGCCGGGTGTGCCTTTTAGATAGTGAAGAATCCTTTCGGAGGCTCTCCAATGCTTCCATTTTGGCTTGTGCATATGTTGGCTAACTTGCCCCACAGCGAATGAGATGTCAGGCCTTGTTATGGTGAGATAGATTAATTTCCCTACAAGCTTTTGATATCTTTGTTCGTTCTCAAACTCTATGTCATCATCTTTGAGGCCACAAGAGGTGCTGATCGGACTACACGCGGGCTTGGCACCTAGCTTGCCGGTTTTTTGCAAAAGATCAAGCACATACTTTCTTTATGATAGAGCAAACCCATTTGGAGAATAGGCAAGCTCTATCCCTAGAAAGTACTTTAGTTTTCCTAAATCTTTAATATCAAACTTTGTTTGGAGAAATTTTCTAACTTGATTGATTAAGTTTAAATCATTTCCAATTAGGATGATATCATCTACATATACTAAGACTATGATGAATTTATCTCCTAGTTTTTTAATAAAGAGAGATGAGTCACTAGAGCATTTCTTAAAGTTATGATCAAGAAGTGTAGAGCTGAGTTTAGCATACCAAGCTCTTGGAAATTGCTTGAGTCCATAGATAGCTTTCTTTAATTTGCAAACTTTGTTGTCTTGATGAGAAAAGCCCGGAGGAACCTCCATATATATTTCTTCTTCTAAGTCCCCTTGAAGAAAGGCATTTGCAACATCCATTTGAAATAAAGGTAAGGTGTAGTTGGCAGCAAGAGATAGAAGCACACGGATGGTATTCATTTTTACCACGGGAGCATATGTTTCCTTGTAGTTTACTCCATAGGTTTGAGTGAAACCTTTGTTGATTTTCTAAAAGAGCAAGCTAAGAGAAATGAATAAGAATTCCAAGATTTTGTTGAAACTTCAAAGAGAGTACATAACAAGTTGAGACATTTTTTCATACCTTTTCAAATCTCCTTCTTGACCTATATATAGAAGAGGGAGAGGAGGAGAGATTTTTTTTGGAGAGGAGAGGGCAATGCCCTCTCCTTACTGCTGCCTCAACGGCTAGCACAAGCTAGCCGCTGGGGGGCTCCCAACGGCTAGTTTAACAACTAGCCGTTGGGGCCTCTTGGCCCCTTTAGGGCCATCCCTTGCTGGGCTCATTTGAGCCTAGCTCAATGATCATTAGAGCCCTCTCTTTGGGCCTTAGGAAAGGGTACAATTGGGCTCTAAGAATTAGATCATTTGGAAGATCCAATATGCACATTCATGGAGACTTATTCTGACTTCTTAGCAAGGCTTGTCTAGGATGGCTTCATTATGCTTCATTTCAACACTCCCTCTTAAGTTAGGTGTGTATATATTAAAAACACCTAACTTGCCCAAGTTTTTGAGGATGTGATTGGCGGTTCCCGGTTTTGTAAAGATATCCGCAACTTGAAGATCACTTCTTGTGAAACTTGGAGAGATGAGCTTATCTTCAATCTTTTGCCTTACAAAGTGGTAATTTACCTCAATATGCTTTGTTCTTTCATGAAATACCGGATTTGAGGCTATGTGAATTGCTGATTGATTGTCACAATGGAGTTGAATTAGAGTAGAGACAAAGAACCCTAATTCTTCTATTATAGCCTTTAGCCACACGATCTCACTAGTAGCAGCTGCCAATGCCCTATACTCTGCTTCGGCACTTGATCTTGAGACTACATGTTGTTTTTTGCTTTTCCATGCTACTAGGTTCCCTCCAACAAACATGCAATAACCAATAGTTGATCTTCTATCTTCCGAATCCCCGGCCCAATCCGCATCACAATACCCTATGATTTGTGAGCTGCAATTGTTCTTCATGACAATTCCCATGCCGGGTGTGCCTTTTAGATATTGCAGAATCCTTTTGGTGGCTCTCCAATGCTTCCATTTTGGCTTGTGCATATGTTGGCTAACTTGCCCCACAGCGAATGAGATGTCAGGCCTTGTTATGGTGAGATAGATCAATTTCCCTACAAGCCTTTGATATCTTTGTTTGTCCTCAAACTCTATGTCATCATCTTTGAGACCACAAAGGTGCTGATCGGACTACACACGGGCTTGGCACCTAGCTTGCCGGTTTCCTGCAAAAGATCAAGCACATATTTTCTTTGTGATAGAGCAAACCCATTTGGAGAATAGGCAAGCTCTATCCCTAGAAAGTACTTTAGTTTCCCTAAATCCTTAATATCAAACTTTGTTTGGAGAAATTTTCTAACTTGGTTGATTAAGTCTAGATCATTTCCAGTTATGATGATATCATCTACATATACTAAGACTATGATGAATTTATCTCCTAGTTTTTTAATAAAGAGAGATGAGTCACTAGAGCATTTTTTAAAATTATGATCAAGAAGTGTAGAGCTGAGTTTAGCATACCAAGCTCTTGGAGATTGCTTGAGTCCATAGATGGCTTTCTTTAATTTGCAAACTTTGTTGTCTTGATGAGAAAAGCCCGAAGGAACCTCCATATATATTTCTTCTTCTAAGTCCCCTTGAAGAAAGGCATTTGCAACATCCATTTGAAATAAAGGTAAGGTATAGTTGGCAGCAAGAGATAGAAGCACACGGATGGTATTCATTTTTGCCACGGGAGCATAAGTTTCTTTGTAGTCCACTCCATAAGCTTGAGTGAAACCTTTGGCAACTAGTCTTGCCTTGTATTTATCAAGACTTCCATCACTTTTGTGCTTAACTTTGTAAACTCACTTGTATCCTACAGCTCTTTTCCCTTTAGGAAGTGATGCTATTTCTCATGTTCCATTTTTCTCTAAAGCCTCCAACTCATCTTTCATAGCTTGTACCCATTGAGGTTGGTTCTTAGCTTCTTTAAAGGATCTTGGTTCTTCATGAAGATCTATGTTTCGAATAAATCTTTGATGGCTGCAAGAAGTGTTAGCAATTGAATAATATTTGGAAATAGGATGAGAGGTTACTTTAGAGTTATAAAAAACTCTTTTGTTGATCCATTCAAAAGAAGGAAGCCTAAGCCTTGTAGATCTATGAAGAGGAGGAGGTGGTTCATCTATGATTCGTTCTTCTTCATCTATGGCCAGCTCTTGTTCCGAATCATCTCCCCCTTGTTCTTGAATGGTTTCTTGATCAGAATGAGATGGTGAGGGATCCTCTTGAGTTGGTTCTTCATGATCATTCGGAGCTGGTTCTTGTACAATGTTTGGGTGATTGATAGTTGGTACAATAATGCTCCATGGATCTTGAGCATCTCCTTTTCCAACTTGGTCTAGATCTTCCTTTCCTGAAAAATAGAATTCTCTTTCTACAAATATCACATCCTTGGATGTGTATAGTTTCTTGGTTAGTGGATCATAACATTTATATCCTTTTTCACATGTTGAGTATCCTAAGAACACACATTTTCTCCCCCTTTCTTCTAACTTGTTTCTGAAATTTTCAGGTACATGAACATAGCATCAACATCCAAAGACTCTAAGATGGGAGATATTGGGTTTCCTTCCTAAAAGTAGCTCTAATGGAGATTTCCCTCATAGAACTTGAGTGGGCATAAGATTAATGAGATGGGCAGCGGTTTTTATTGCCTCACTCCAAAACTTTTTAGGCATATTAGAGTGGATCATCATGGCCCTAGCTGTTTCTAGTAAGTGCCTATTTTTTCTTTCGGCCACTCCATTTTGTTGTGGAGTGTACACACATGATTTTTGATGCATGATCCCTTTTTCATCTAAGAAGGTTTCAAATGCATGACTAGTATACTCCCCCCATGATCAGACCTTATGATTTTAATGTTGGCATTGAATTGTTTGGTTATATATCTATAACAGGTTTTAAGGGCTTCAAGAACCTCAGATTTGGTTACCAATAGGTATACCCCAGTATATCTAGTTTTGTGATCAATAAATGTCACAAAGTATTTAAAGCCATTATGAGATATTATAGGTGAGGTCCAAACATCAGAATGAACAAGTTCAAATGCATTTTCATATATAGTTTTTGAAATGGGATAATACACTCTAGTTTGTTTTCCAAGAACACATGCTTTGCAATGCCTATTTTCTACTTCTAGGATTGGAAATAGGCGTTTCAAAGCTAAGTCCCCAAGATGACCTAGACGAGCATGCCATAATGAATGCATTTGACTTTGGGCAGCAAAAGTTTGGTTTTCTTGATCCAAGTAGTATAAGTTGTGTCTCCTAGACCCGTTGCCAATCAAGTGATTCGTTTTGAGATCCTGAAAAACAACTTCATTAGGATCAAATGTAACTTTGCAATTTTGTTCTTTAGTTATCTTTCCAATGGATAAAAGATTAGAATTAAATTTAGGCACATATAGAGCTTTAGTTTTCTTGCCAAGTAACTCAACTTCACCTAGATGATCAACTCTTAATTTCTCACCATTAGCTACCTTGACAATCCTAGAATCAGTAAGAGGAATAAACCTTTTGATTTTGCTTTTATCTTTCACCATATGATTATCACAACCAGAATCAATAAGCCATGAAGGAGATGTGTTTAGAGAATTACCATAATACAAAGCAATCTGTCCAATGAGCTTTTTCATCTCCCTTTGCATTTCCTCCATTTGGTTTTCAAGGGCAACAACTTGAGAAACATGCTGGACACTTGCCATTTGATCTCTTTCCCTTTTGTTGAACTTTGGCCGTAAATGGGGATGAAGATGCCAGCATTTTTCCTTTTTATGGTCAGGTTTCTTACAATGGGAACAAACATCTCTTGGTGAAGTTTTGAGCTTTGTTGGCTGGATGTTCTTCCTGGACGGATTTGAATGCTTGAGCTTCAGATTTGAGTTTAGTTGAATCCTCAAGCCTCATACTTGTTTCAGCTCTTTGAACCATGAATTGCACCTCTTGGAATGAAGGAAATATCTTCATTCTTAGAATTTCTTGGCGAATAGGAGCAAATTCTTCTCCATGACCCATAAGAAGACCAAAGTCATGTCTTCATCAGTTCTTTGAAGGAGAACTTTAAGATTTCAAGTAGGAGGCCTCAAGAGATTGAGTTCATTCCAAAGATCCCTATATTTCCCAAAGAATTCAGGTAGGGTTTTACCTCCTTTTTGAACCTTGAAGATCTTCTTTTTTAATTCGAATATTCTGCCCGTGTTTGTTTCTTGCCCATATAGAGAGTGCATTTGATCCCACAAAGCCTTAGCATTTGGAATGCAAGTGACCATTGCCTTGTGGGTTTTGTCAAGAGACATTTGTAGGAGAACCACCGCTTGATCATCTCTTTTCTTCCATATTTTGAATGAAGGATCAGCATTATCAAGAGGTTCTTCAAATATATGATTTTCGAGATTGAAGAAATTTAAGGACCTCTTGATGGTGTCTTGCCAAGCATTGTAGTTTGATGAATCCAAAAGAATGGATGTGAACATTGAAGTGCTAATTTGTGGTGGTGGATCTCCAAGGCCGGAAGAAGAAGGAATATTGGCCTGCTCTGATACCATGTTGATTTTCTAAAAGAGCAAGCTAAGAGAAATGAATAAGAACTTCAAGATTTTATTGAAATTTCAAAGAGAGTACATAACAAGTTGAGGCATTTTTTCATACCTTTTCAAAGCTCCATCTTGACCTATATATAGAAGAGGGAGAAGAGGAGAGATTTTTTTTTTTTGGAGAGAGGAGAGGGCAATGCCCTCTCCTTAGTGCTGCCCCAACGGTTAGCACAAGCTAGCCGTTGGGGCCTCTTGGCCCCTTTAGGGCCATCCCTTGCTGGGCTCATTTGAGCCCAGCTCAATGATCATTAGAGCCCTCTCTTTGGGCCTTAGGAATGGGAACAATTGGGCTCTAAGAATTGGATCATTTGGAAGATCCAATATGCACATTCATGGAGACTTATTCTGACTTCTTAGCAAGGCTTGTCTAGGATGGCTTCATTATGCTTCATTTCAACAACCTTTGGCAACTAGTCTTCCCTTGTATTTATCAAGACTTTCATCACTTTTGTGCTTAACTTTGTAACCCATTTGCATCCTACAGCTCTTTTCCCTTTTGGAAGTGATGCTATTTCCCATGTTCCATTTTTCTCTAAAGCTTCCAACTCGTCTTTCATAGCTTGTACCCACTAAGGTTGGTTCTTAGCTTCTTCAAAGGATCTTGGTTCTTCATGAAGATCTATGTTTCGAATAAATCTTTGATGGCTGCAAGAAGTATTAGCAATTGAATAATATTTAGAAATAGGATGAGAAGTTATTTTAGAGTTATAGAAAACTCTTTTGTTGATCCATTCAGAAGGAGGAAGCCTAAGCCTTGTTGATCTACGAAGAGGAGGAGGTGGTTCATCTATGATTCGTTCTTCTTGATCTATGGCCAGCTCTTGCTCCGAATCATCTCCCCCTTGTTCTTGAATGGTTTCTTGATCAGAATGAGATGGTAAGGGATCTTCTTGATTTGGTTCTTTATGATCATTCATAGCTGGTTCTTGTTCAATGTTTGGGTGATTGATAGTTGGTAGAATAATGCTCCATGGATCTTGAGCATCTCCTTTTCAACTTGGTTTGGATCTTCCTTTCCTGAAAAATAGAATTCTCTTTCTACAAATATCACATCCTTGGATGTGTATAGTTTCTTGGTTAGTGGATCATAACATTTATACCATTTTTCAAATGTTGAGTATCCTAAGAACACACATTTTCTCCCCCTTTCTTCTAACTTGTTTCTGAAATTTTCAGGTACATGAACATAGTATCAACATCCAAAGACTCTAAGATGGGAGATATTGGGTTTCCTTCCTAAAAGTAGCTCTAATGGAGATTTTCCTCGTAGAACTTGAGTGGGCATAAGATTATTGAGATGGGCAGCGGTTTTTATTGCCTCACTCCAAAATTTCTTAGGCACATTAGAGTGGATCATCATAGCCCTAGCTATTTCTAGTAAGTGCCTATTTTTTCTTTCGGCCACTCCATTTTGTTGTGGAGTGTACACACATGATTTTTGGTGCATGATCCCCTTTTCGTCTAAGAAAGTTTCAAATGCATGATTAGTATACTCCCCCCCATGATCAGACCTTATGATTTTAATGTTGGCATTGAATTGTTTGGTTACATATCTATAATAGCTCTTAAGAGCTTCAAGAATCTCAGATTTGGTTACCAATAGGTATACCCAAGTATATCTAGTTTTGTGATCAATAAATGTCACAAAGTATTTAAAGCTATTATGAGATATTATAGGTGAGGTCCAAACATCAGAATGAACAAGTTCAAATGCATTTTCATATATAGTTTTTGAAATGGGATAATATACTCTAGTTTGTTTTCCAAGAACACACGCTTTGCAATGCCTATTTTCTACTTCTAGGTTTGGAAATAAGCGTTTCAAAGCTAAGTCCCCAAGATGACCTAGACGAGCATGCCATAATGAATGCATTTGACTTTGGGCAGCAAAAGCTTGGTTTTCTTGCTCCAAGTAGTATAAGTTGTGTCTCCTAGACCCCTTGCCAATCAAGTGATTCGTTTTGAGATCCTGAAAAACAACTTCATTAGGATCAAATGTAACTTTGCAATTTTGTTCTTTAGTTATCTTTCCAATGGATAAAAGATTAGAATTAAATTTAGGCACATATAGAGCTTTAGTTTTCTTGCCAAGTAACTCAATTTCACCTAGATGATCAACTCTTAATTTCTCACCATTAGCTACCTTGACAATCCTAGAATCAGTGAGAGGAATAAGCCTTTTGATTTTGCTTTTATCTTTCACCATATGATTATCACAACCAGAATCAATATAAGCCATGAAGGAGATGTGTTTAGAGAATTACCAGAATGCAAAGCAATCTGTCCAATGAGCTTCTTCATCTCCCTTTGCATTTCCTCCATTTTGTTTTCAAGGACAGCAACTTGAGAAACATATTGGACACTTGTCATTTGATCTCCTTCCCTTTTGTTGAATTTTGGTCGTAAATGGGGATGAAGATGCCAGCATTTTCCTTTTTATGGCCAGGTTTCTTACAATGGGAACAAACATCTCTTTTGGTGAAATTTTGAGCTTTGTTGGCTGGATGTTCTTCCTGGACGGATTTGAATGCTTGAGCTTCAGATTTGAGTTTAGTTGAATCTCAAGCCTCATACTTGTTTCAACTCTTTGAACCATGAATTGCACCTCTTGGAATGAAGGAAATATCTTCATTCTCAGAATTTCTTGGTGAATAGGAGCAAATTCTTCTCCAAGACCCATAAGAAGACCAAAGGTCATGTCTTCATCAGTTCTTTGAAGGAGAATTTTAAGATTTGAAGTAGGAGGCCTCAAGAGATTGAGTTCATTCCAAAGATCCTTATATTCCCCAAAGAATTCAAGTAAGGTTTTACCTCCTTTTTGAACCTTGAAGATCTTCTTTTTTAATTCGAATATTCTGCCCGTGTTTGTTTCTTGCCTATATAGAGAGTGCATTTGATCCCACAAAGCCTTAGCATTTGGAATGCAAGTGACCATTGCCTTGTGGGTTTTGTCAAGAGACATTTGTAGAAGAACCACCACTTGATCATCTCTTTTCTTCCATGTTTTGAATGAAGGATCAGCATTATCAAGAGGATCTTCAAATATATGATTTTCGAGATTGAAGAAATTTAAGGATCTCTTGATGGTGTCTTGCCAAGCATTGTAGTAAAAGAATGGATGTGAACATTGAAGTGCTAATTTTGTTGAAATGAACATAATTAAGCCCTTTAGCTCTTCCTCCAAATTCCCCTAATTAGAAGTCTTAAATGAGCTCCTAAAAGGGGTCATTGTTTGAGTCTCTTTACAAGCCATCTTAAAGCCCAAAGAGAGCCATCCAAGGGCAATCAGCTGGGCCCTAATTGGCCCGGCCCAGCCCTCTCAAAGAGGGCCCCCAAACCCCCCAAACGGCTAGTAAAGATCTAGCCGTTGGGAGGCTGCCCAACGGCTAGTTCTCACTAGCCGTTGGGGGCCAACGACTAGGAGAGGGCATTGCCCTCTCCTCTCTCTTATTTTCTCCCCTCTTAACTCTTCTTGCCTTCTTCTATAAATATGGTAGGTAGTTGCTTTTAATGGGTATGAAAAATGCCTTCAAACTCTTGTATTTTCTCTTCAAATTATCAATAAAGTACTTGAGGTTTTTATTCATTGTTCTATGCTTGCTCATTTAGAAAATCAACATGGTATCAGAGCAGGCTTCAATACCTTCTTCATCCGGTCTTGTTGACCCACCACCTCAAATCAGCACTTCAATGTTTTACTTCCATTCTTTTGGATTCATCAAATTACAATTCATGGCAAGACACCATCAAGAGGTCTCTAAACTTCTTCAACCTTGAAAATCATATATTTGAAGATCCTCTTGATGATGCTGATCCATCCTTCAAAGCATGGAAAAAGAGAGACGATCAAGTGGTGGTGCTCTTACAAATGTCTCTCGATAAGGCCCACAAAGCAATGGTCACTTGCATTCCAAATGCTAAAGCTTTGTGGGATCAAATGCATGCTCTCTATGCTCAAGAAACCAACACGGGCAGAATTTTTGAGCTAAAGAAGAAAATCTTCAACATTCAAAAAGGAGGAAAGACCCTACCCGAATTCTTTGGGGAATATAGGGATCTTTGGAATGAGTTTAATGTTTTGAGACCTCCAACCTCAAATCTCAAAACTCTTCTTCAAAGGAATGATGAAGACATGACTTTTGGTCTTCTAATGGGACTAGGAGAAGAATTTGCTTCTATTCGTCAAGAAATTCTTAGAATGAAGCTATTTCCTTCATTCCAAGAAGTCCAATTCATGGTTCAAAGAACTGAAACTAGCATGAAGCTTGAGGAATCATCCAAACCCAAAATCGAAGCTCAAGCATTCAAATTGTCCAAGAAGAGTTTCCGGCCAATAAAGTCCAGAATTTTGGCAAAAGAGACTTTTGTTTTCATTGCAAAAAACCTGGCCATAGGAAAGACAAATGTTGGCGTCTCCATCCTCACTTACGGCCTAAAAGCAACAAAAGAGAAGGAGAATCAATGGCAAGTGCTCAAAACGTCTCCCAAGTTGCTGCCCTTGAAAATAAAATGGAGGAAATGCAAAAGGAGATGAAAAGGCTTATTGGACAGATTACTCTCCATTCTGGTAACCTCCTAAACTCATCTTATTCTAGTCCATGGCTTATTGATTCCGGTTGTGACAATCATATGGTCAAAGATAAAAGCAAAGTTAAAAGATTTATTCCACTTGCTGATCATAAAATTGTCAAAATTGCTAATGGTGATAAATTAAAAATTGATCATTTAGGAGAAATTGAGTTACTTGGCATGAAAACTAAAGCTTTGTATATACCCAAATTTGATTCTAACCTTCTGTCCATTGGAAAAATAACTAACAAAATTGCAAAGCTACATTTGATCCTAATAAAGTTGTTTTTCAGGACCTCAAAACGAATCTCTTGATTGGCAAGGGGTCTAGGAGGCACAATCTATACTACTTGGATCAAGAAAACCAAGCTTTTGCTGCCCAAAGTCAAATGCATTCTTTATGGCATGCTTGCCTAGGTCATCTTGGAGTCTTAGCTTTGAAACGCCTATTTCCAAATCTAGAAGTAGAAAATAGGCATTGCAAAGCTTGTGTTCTTGGAAAACAAACTAGAGTGTATTATCCCATTTCAAATACTATATATGAGAATGCATTTGAACTTGTTTATTCTGATGTTTGTGTTGAAGATGAAGAAGAAGATGAAGCATTCATAGAAATGTGCGAGTGGATGCCCCCCGAATACATTGCACTAATTCGACAAAATATTATGCAAACAATGGAATAAAGAAAGATCACAAATTGAAGATCAAAATGGGCTAGAAAGAAGCCAAGAATTCTGCCTATTGTGCCCACCTAATGAAGCCCATCTTAGGCTCACTTAAAGGTCACTTCAAGAGCATGGAAAGAAGCCCTAATCCAAGCCAAGATGGACTTCATAGGAGGCCCAAATAAAGCCAAGAAGACAGACCCAAGATGCTGTCCAGATTACTTCAAGATCCAAGTCCATTTTGGTTCAAGGTTCAAGCCTATTTGTGAGCTGCATTTGGTCCAGTCCTTAAGGGTGTTTTAGCCCAACATCTAGGGCATATTGTAGCCCATAAAAGGGCTTAATCTAAGGCCCCAACAGCTAGTTCAAAAGAACTAGCCGTTGGACTGTATAACAGCCAAAAATATGGCTGTTATATAGTGTTTTGGGGACAGAAATCTGTCCCCTTTGTCCCCCAACGGTTCTATTGGGCTTTGGTGGTCTATTTCTTCTTTTTAACATGTAATAATCTCTATAAATAGGGAGCAAAGTGATGGAAGAAGAACACCTTTGAGCATAGTCTCAAACTTAGAATAGAATAGAGCATAGTCTCCAAAAAGTCTCTTTGTATTCTTGAGCTTTGTCTCAACACACTTGTAATTGATAGTTCATCAATACAATACTTTGAGTTTATTCTCAGAAATTCAAGTGTTCTTTCTTTGTTGTTCATCAACACATCCAAATACACAAACACCAAGTCTTCTCTTCCTTGCTCAAACATCAAAACCCTAGCTCACCAACCTAGCTTCCGCATTCCAAATTTTAACAGTTTGGACCTCACCCATAGTATCTCATAATGGTTTTAAATACTTTGTAACATTTATTGATCACAAAACTAGATACACTTGGGTCTACCTATTGATAACCAAATCTGAGGTTTTTGAAGCCCTCAAGAGCTATTATAGATATGTAACCAAACAATTCAATGCCAACATCAAAATCATTAGGTCTGACCATGGGGGAGAGTATACTAGTCATGCATTTGAAAGTTTATTAAATGAAAAGGGGATCATACACCAGAAATCGTGTGTCTACACTCCACAACAAAATGGAGTTGCCGAAAGGAAAAATAGGCACTTATTAGAAACGGCTAGGGCTATGATGTTTCATTCTAATGTACCCAAAAACTTTTGGAGTGAGGCAATAAAAACTGCTGCCCATCTTATTAACCTTATGCCCACTAAAGTTCTAGGAGGAAAATCTCCCTTAGAACTACTCCTAGGAAGGAAACCCAACATCTCTCATCTTAGAGTTTTTGGGTGCATTTGTTATGTGCATATTCCTGAAAATTTCAGAAACAAACTAGAAGAAAGAGGAAGAAAATGTGTATTTTTAGGATACTCAACATTTGAGAAAGGTTATAAATGTTATGATCCACTAACCAAAAAGCTATACACATCCAAGGATGTGATATTTGTAGAAAGAGAACCTTATTTTTCAGGAAAAGATGATCAAGATCAAGTTGAAAAGGAAGGAACTCAAGATCTATGGAACATCATTCTCCCTTCCATCAATAACTCTTCACATCCAAATATTCATGAAGAATCTGCTCCAAATGATCATGAAGTACTGGTTCAAGAAGACTCTTCACCTTCACATTCGGATCATGAAAGAACTCAAGAACAAAGGGATGATGATTCGGACCAAGAACCGGTTCTAGAGCAAGAAGAACAAGCTATACATGAACAGCCTCTTACTCTTCGTAGATCGACAAGGCTTAGGCTTTCTCCTTCCGAATGGATCAATAAAAGAGTTTTTTACAACACTAAAGTAACTTCTCATCCTATTTCGAAATATTATTCAGTTGCTAATATATCTTGCAGCCATCAAAGATTCATTCAGAACATAGATCTTCACGAAGAATCAAGATCTTTTGACGAAGCTAAGAACCAACCTCAGTGGGTGCAAGCTATGAAGGATGAGTTGGAAGCTTTAGCTAAAAATGGAACATGGGAAATAACATCACTTCCAAAAGGGAAAAGAGCAGTAGGATGCAAATAGGTTTACAAAATCAAGCACAAAAGCGATGGAAGTCTTGATAAATACAAGGCAAGACTAGTTGCCAAAGGTTTCACTCAAGCCTTGTTAAAAGATCAAAGAGAGAACTCAAGGAAACTTGAAATGAAATTCTGAATTTTATTGAAATGGAGAACTAATAACATTCATAGTTTGAACTTTTGTTCATACCAAAGCTAGGGAACATTAAAGGATATTTATAGAGAAGGGGGGAAGACAGAATTAGAGAGAATAAGGGAGAGCAAGAGAGGGCATTGGCCCTCTCTATTCTAGCCGTTGGAGGCTGCTTCAACGGCTAGAAATTCTAGCCGTTGGACAGCCTCCAACGGCTGTTTTAAACAGACATTTGGGGGCCCAATTGGGCCCCCTTTGATGGGCTGGAACGGGCCCCTTCTTGGGGCTTGGAAAGGCCCATGGGCTGAGGTCTTTTAGTGCTCTATGGAAGAGAACTTGCTGAATTCATGGGAAGGCTTTAAATTGGTGATGAGGGGCTTGATTAATACTTCTTTTCAACACTCCCCCTCAAGTTGGGTGCGTAGATGTTGATAGTACCCAACTTTCTCATCATTTCTTGTAGGCGAGCTGCTGTTCCTCCCTTTGTGAAAATATCCTCAAGTTGATCTTTCCCTTTGATGTGAGGAGTGACAATGAGCTTTTCCTCCACTTTTTGTCGAATAAAATGACAATCAACTTCTATGTGCTTGGTTTATTCATGGAACACCGGATTAGTGGCAATGTGAATTACGGATTGATTGTCACAATGAAGCTTGATAGGAGTGGAGACCATAAACCCTAGTTCTTCTACTAAGGCTTTTAGCCATACTATCTCATTGGCTCCCGCTGTCATGGCTCTATACTCGGCCTCTGCACTTGATCTAGATACAACCCGCTGTTTTTTGCTTTTCCATGCTACCAAGTTTCCTCCAACAAACATGCAATATCTAGTGGTAGACTTTCTGTCGGTGGGATCCCCTGCCCAATCAGCATCGCAATATCCTTCGATGTTTACACTTCCATTGTTCTTCATCCAAATTCCTAGCCCAGGTGATCCTTTGATGTAATAAAGAATCCTCTCCGCAGCTCTCCAATGACCTTTTGTTGGAGAATGCATGAACTGACTTATATAGCTCACAACATATGCTATGTCAGGCCTTGTGATAGTAAGATAAATAAGCTTCCCAACCAGTCTCTGATATCTCTCAATGTCTTCTAAAAGATCATTGTCATCGACTAAAGGACCGGAAGTGGAAACTGGACTACAAACCGGTCTTGCTCCAAGCTTTCCCGTTTCCTGCAAAAGATCAAGAGCATATTTTCTTTGGGAGAGAATTAGCCCATTGGGACAATAGGCTAACTCAATACCTAGAAAATACTTTAGTTTCCCTAGATCTTTAATTTCAAATCTAAACATTAAAAAATTCCTAACTAGGTCTATTTGATGCAAATTACTACCTGTTATGATAATGTCATCTACATATACTAGTGCAATTATGATATGATCATTAGTCCTTCTAAGAAAGAGAGATGAATCACTATTGCATTTATGAAATCCATTACTAAGGAAAGCATAGCTTAACTTTGCATACCAAGCTCTTGGAGATTGCTTGAGACCATAAATTGCCTTATGAAGTTTGCATGCATTTCCTCTTTGTGATTGAAGGTCCTTTGGTATTTGCATGTAGACTTCTTCTTCTAGATCTCCTTGAAGGAAAGCATTGGCTACATCCATTTGAAATAGGCTTCATCCATGATTCACCGCAAGAGACAAGAGGACTCTAATAGTGTTCATTTTTGCAACCGGAGCATAAGTCTCTTTGTAATCAATCCCACAGGCTTGAGTATATCCTTTTACCACCAACCTTGCTTTGAACCTCTCAACTGATCCATCACTCTTGTGCTTGATTTTGTAAACCCACTTACACCCTACGACCTTCTTCCCTTTAGGTAGTGTAGTGATTTCTCATGTTCCATTTTTTGATAAAGCTTCTAATTCCTCCTCCATTGCTCTTTTCCATCTTGGATCTCTTGATGCTTGCTCAAATGATGTTGGTTCCACTTCTTTATCTAGATTACTCAAGAAAGCTTGGTGGTCCAAGGAAACATGTGAGGTGGTATAATAATTACAAATAGGATGAGAGGTTACCCTAGAGTTATAGAATACTCTTCGATTGATCCATTCGGATGGAGGAAGCCTAAGCCTTGTTGATCTTCTTAGTTGAGGTAGAGGTTGATCCGGTTCCTCTTCAATTTCAAGGGATTCTTCTTCATTTGTATTTTCCTCATTCGTATCACTTTCTCCCCCTAAAACAGTTGGTTGTTCAGCTTCTAAAGCTTCTGAATTTTCATTTTGAGAGTTGTGGCTTGCGTTTGAAGAGGAGTTTCCTTCGGTTTGTTCAGCTCTTTGAGAAGGAGATATGAGAAAGTCCCAAGAGCTAGGAGGAATTTCAGTTTTTGGTATTTCCTTTGTTTCTTCATTTCCTGCAAAATAGAACTCATCCTCCAAGAATATCACATCTTTAGATGTGTATGTTCGGTTAGTAGTAGGATCATAGCACCTATAACCTTTTTCAAAGGCTGCATATCCGAGAAATACACACTTTCTTCCTTTATGTTCTAATTTGTTTCTTAAGTGTGCTGGAATATGAATGTAGCATGTGCAACCAAATGTCCTAAGGTGAGAGATTTTAGGTTTTCTTCCTAGAAGAACCTCTAGAGGGGATTGCCCTTTTAAAATTTCAGTGGGCATGAGGTTTATAACATGAACCACGGTTTTAACCGCATCACACCAGAATTTTTTTGGCATATTTGCATAGAACATCATTGCCCTAGATGTTTCAAGTATGTGCCTATTCTTTCTCTCAGCAACCCCATTTTGTTGGGGTGTGTAAACATATGACATTTGATGCATAATGTTATTTTCCTTAAGGTAGTTTTCAAAATTGAGGCTTGTAAATTCACCACCATGATCTGACCTTAGGACTTTTATATTGGCATTGTATAGTTTGGTCACATACTTCACATAGCTCTTGAGAGCTTCAAGAGCTTGGTCTTTGGTGTTTAGAAGATATACCCATGTGTACCTGGTTTTATGATCAATGAAGGTAATGAAGTATTTGTAACTTAAGTGTGACATGATAGGGGAAGTCCAAACATCCGAATGAACCAAATCAAAAGGATTTTCATAAATTGTTTCTGAAATGGGATACATTGTTCGGGTTTCTTTAGCCAAAATACAAGCTTTACAATGTCTATTCTCAAAATTCAAGGTTGGGAATAGACGTTTTAAAGCTCGATCACTAGGATGTCCTAAGCGTCCATGCCAAAGAGATTGGTCCTCCTTGATGTGAGCTACAAGTGCAGTTTGTTCTTGATCCAAGTAATAAAGTCCTCCTCTTCTAGAACCCTTGCCAATCAATTGATTCGACTTGAGGTCCTGAAAAGAGACATTATTGGGGTCAAAAACAACTCTACACTTTTGATCCTTGGTGATCTTGCTAATGGATAGTAGGTTTGAGGTAAGTTTGGGAACATATAAAGCTTTTGTAGGTTTTCCAAAAATGTCAACTTCCCCAACTTGATTTACTCTCAAATCTTGTCCATTTGCAACACGAACAATCATATGGTTAGGAAGGTTTTCAAATCTTTTTATTTTTGCTTTATCCTTAACCATATGACATTCGGTTCCCGAATCAATAAGAAATTTTTCAGAATTTAAATATGAGAAAAGTTCTTGATTTTTACCAGATGATGGAGCCATTTGTTGAAGCCTCTTTGTAACTTCATTTAATTGTGTTTGGAGTGCAGCAAATTCAGCCATTGATGGAGCTTGGATCTTCACGAATTGGGCAGAAGGTTGCTGTCCAGAATTGAATGTATTTGGAGCTCCTTGCTGGTCTCTTTGTTTTCATCATTTCTTTGGAGGATTGTTTTGAGATTGGAAGTAGGAGGCCTCAAAAGATTGAGTTCATTGCATAAATCCCTATATTCCCCAAAGTATTCGGGTAGGGTTTTACCTCCTTTTTGAATCTTGATGATTTTCTTCTTCAATTCGAAAATTCTGCCGGTGTTCGTCGCTTGACCATATAAAGCTTGCATTTGGTCTCACAATGCTTTTGCATTTGGTATGCAAGTAACCATGGACTTGTGGGTTTTGTCAAGAGACATTTGTAGGAGCACCACCACTTGATCATCTCTTTTCTTCCATGCTTGGAATAAAGGATTCGCATAATCGAGACGATCTTCAAATATATGATTTTCAAGATTGAAAAAGTTCAAAGATCTCTTGATGGTGTCTTGCCATGTATTGTAGTTTGAAGAATCTAAGAGGATGGAAGTGAACATTGAAGGGTTGATTTGTGGTGGTGGGTCACCAAGACTAGAAGAAGAAGGTATAAAGGCATGCTTTGATACCATGTTGAAATATCAAAGTCTAGAGACAAAGAAAGTGTAAAATAAATTCTGGATTTATTGAAAAACAATGAGAGAATACATTGGTGGTTGAGAGCATTGAATCATAGTTTTGGATGATACAATGGGGCTCTATTTATAGAGAAAGGGAAAAAATAGCCAGTAGATAGAGCTTGAAAGACACTATTCCCGTGGAGCTCAAACCCCAAGAAATTCCAACAGCTAGTTTTTTGACTGTTGAAATATAAACTGCCCAAACTGCCCCTAACTTTTTGGTTTTGCTTCCTGGACGTTTCTCCATGCTTTTGGGCTTCTTTAGGCTATTTTTGAATGTATTTTGGGCTGGTTTAGGCTACCCAAGACAGCCATGCTGCTGGACAATGCAAGCTGATTTCTGGGCTTCTAGGAGAGAACTAGATCTTGGACCTTTGGGCTTCTAAGTAGATGCACTTGGTTGGTGACAAGGATGGGTTGAGTTATCATTCTTTTCAACGATTTCAACAGTTTTTGACCCCAATAATATCTCTTTTCAGGACCTCAAGTTGAATCAATTGATTGACAAGGGTTCTAGAAGAGGAGGACTTTATTACTTGGATCAAGAACAAAATGCACTTGTAACTCATGTTAAGGAGAATCAATCTCTTTGGCATGGACGTTTAGGTCATCCTAGTGATCGGGCTTTAAAACGTCTATTCCCAACTTTAAATTATGAGAATAGACATTGTAAAGCTTATATTTTGGCTAAGGAAACCCGAACAATGTATCCTATTTCTGAAACAATATATGAAAATCCTTTTGATTTGGTTCATTCCGATGTTTGGACTTCACCCATCATGTCTCATCTAGGTTACAAATACTTCATTACTTTCATTAATCACAAAACAAGGTACACATGGGTGTATCTTCTAAATACCAAAGACCATGTTGAAATGAAGAACTCTTAGAGTATTCACCTAACCCTAAAAACTTGTTTCTCCCCTTAGTCATTCAAGGCTCAAAGGAAGCCCAATTTTAGATCTTGTAAGGAGGTAGATTTATGCCTCTTTTCTTTTGTCCAAAATGTATGGCTCATTCCGCGGGTTTCGGGCTGGGCCAGCAAATGGCCTATTTCAGTTCCCCCAAAGGGGGCCCAAATGGGCCCCCATCAGCTCCTTGAAGGAGCCGTTGGGACTGTCCCAACGGCTAGTAAAACTAGCCGTTGGAGACAGCCCCAACGGCTAGTAGTGGAGAGGGCTCAATGCCCTCTCCATTCTCTCCATTCTCTCCATTCTCTATTTTCTCTATAAATAGGGGCTGAAGTTCCCCTTGTAAAGCATGAATAAATATTCTCAAGTTGTGTACAAATTCTCTCAAAAACATCAATGAAGTCCTGAATTTTATTTTCATAATACTTAGCACATTAGATTTTGCAATTCAACAGACCAAGCTCTTGAAGCATTCAAGAGCTATGTGAAGTATGTAACCAAACTATACAATGCGAATATAAAAGTCCTAAGATCAGATCATGGTGGTGAATTTACAAGCATCAACTTCGAAAATTACCTTAAGGATAATAGCATCATACATCAAATGTCATGTGTTTACACACCCCAACAAAATGGGGTAGCTAAAAGAAAGAATAGGCACATACTTGAGACATCTAGGGCTATGATGTTCTATGCAAACATACCGAAAAAATGGCCTATTTCAGTTCCCCCAAATGGGCCCCCATCAGCTCCTTGAAGGAGCCGTCGGGACTGTCCCAACGGCTAGTAAAACTAGCCGTTGGAGACAGCCCCAACGGCTAGTAGTGGAGAGGGCTCAATGCCCTCTCCATTCTCTCCATTCTCTCTTTTCTCTATAAATAGGGGCTGAAGTTCCCCTTGTAAAGCATGAAGAAATATTCTCAAGTTGTGTACAAATTCTCTCAAAAACATCAATGAAGTCCTGAATTTTATTTTCATAATACTTAGCACATTAGATTTTGCAATTCAACATGGTATCAGAGCGGGTTCATGATCCGTCTCTCAACTTCAAAGATGATCCAAAATGGGCTCTTTTGATGCAAGGTATGCTGAACATTTGTGAGGAACTAAACCTCATTTTCAAAGAGCCATTTGGATCCTACAAATTCAAGAGGCTGTGGAAAACTTTGCAACAATGTATCTCCAATACAAGAGCCCTTCCATCCTATGAAGAAATGAAGCATGCTCATCATCCAATAAGGGAAGAAATGGGCAGAATAAAGGGTCAACAAAATAGTATAAGGCCCTTCAAATTCGGCCCACAAGGAGATGAAAATGCAGCCCCACTTTTGGACAACAAAGAAGCTGTCCAACCGACTTCAAATTCCTCTAATTTCGGCCCTCAAGAAGCTATCCAACAAAGAAGATCTTATGCTTCTGTAGCGGCTAGATGTGTTGTCCAATATGGAGCTCTTCAAGAAAAAAATGGATATTCACTTGAAGAAGTCTCTACATTCGGCACACATGGATGGTAATAAACAAAATTCTACATCTACTTTAAATTCTGAAAATTTTCTCATAGATTCCAGCACGGATCATCACATGGTTAGGGATAGGAAGAAAATTAAACGCTTTAAAAATCTCCCTAATCGGAAAATAGTGAGAGTTGCTAATGGGCATGATTTGGAAGTAAAGCAAATAGGAGAAGTTGAAATTTTTGGAAACCCCTCAAGTGCTCTTTATGTACCCCAACTTACTTCTAATCTTTTGTCCATTAGTAAAGTCACAAAAGACTTAAGGTGTAGGACCGTCTTTGATCCGGACATGGTTACATTCCATGACTTAAACACTAATAAAGTAATTGGAAAAGGGTCTCCAAGGGGAGGCCTATATTACTTGGACCAAAAACATCATGCATTCACTACTCACATCAATAATGATGCCTCACTTTGGCATGCACGACTTGGGCATTTAAACAACAAGGCATTAAAACAGCTTCTTCCAAATTTGAATATAGAAAACAAATCTTGTGAAGCATGTATATTAGGAAAAGAAACAAGAACTACTTATCCTAGTTCAGAAAGCCAATATGGCTCTCCCTTTGAACTAGTACATTCGGACATTTGGACCTCCCCTATCATATCACATCTAGGATACAAATACTTCATTACATTCATTGACCAAAAGACTAGATACACTTGGATATATCTCCTACACTCCAAGGATCAAGCTTTTGAGGCTCTCAAAAGTTACTTCAAATATGTGAGCAATCTTTATGATGCCAGAATAAAGGTCCTAAGGACAGATCATGGAGGAGAATATACAAGTCACAATTTTGAGAATTTTTTGAGTGATCACAATATTATTCACCAAATGTCTTGTGTGTATACTCCCCAACAAAATGGGGTAGCCGAACGAAAGAATAGACACATATTAGAAACCGCAAGAGCCATGATGATTCATGCAAATATCCCAAAGAAATTTTGGGATGAAGCAGTTAGAGCGGCAGTCCACACCATAAACTTGATGCCCTCCGAAGTTTTGAAGGGATCATCACCTCTTGAACTTGTCCTAGGAAGGAAAACAAAAATCTCTCATCTTAGAGTCTTTGGATGTGTATGTTTTATTCACATACCTTCTCATTTTAGAGATAAATTGGATCATAGAGGAAGAAAATGTATATTCTTAGGATATGCTTCATTTGAAAAGGGATATAGATGCTACGATCCTACAACTAAGAAAACATACACGTCTAAGGATGTGATATTTTTGGAAAAGGAATTCTATTTTTCAGGAAAAGAAACTCATGAAGCACAAAGAGAACAAAATCAAGAAAGTACATGGAATTTCCTAATTCCTTCATATCAAACTCCCTTGGCCGAAAGAGAGAATACCAATCAAGAGGCTAGTGAAGGATCTCAAAATAATCAAGAAGCATCTAGTCCTTCAGAAGAAGAACCCTCAAATGATTCAGGGGGAGATCAAAATTCAGAAGAGTCCGAGCATCAAGAACAAAGCTTGGAAGAAATCGAACCACCACCAAATTCTCCTCCACTAAGGCGATCAACAAGATTAAGGCTTCCTCCATCTGAATGGATTAATCGAAGAGTTTATTTTAACTCTAAGGTAACCGCTCACTTAATTTCTGATTATTATACTACATCTAACATTTCCATAAGTCACCAAGCATTCTTGAGTGGCATTGATAAAGAAAAGGAACCAAGATCTTTTGAGGAAGCAAAGGAGGATCCAAGATGGAGAGAAGCCATGAAGGAGGAACTAGATGCCCTTATTAAAAACGGAACTTGGAAGATCACCAATCTGCCCGCAAACAAAAGGGTCGTAGGGTGCAAATGGATATATAAGATCAAGCACAAAAGTGATGGCACAATCGATCGGTTCAAAGCAAGATTGGTAGCAAAGGGATTTACTCAAGCATATGGGGTGGACTACAAAGAAACATATGCACCAGTTGCAAAAATGAACACAATTAGAGTCCTAATATCTTTGGCCATAAATCAAGGATGGAATATGTATCAAATGGATGTTGCAAATGCATTCCTTCAAGGAGATCTCGAGGAAGAAGTCTATATGAAATTACCTCAAGGGCTCCAAAGACCATGAAGGCAAGGTTTGTAGACTCCACAAAGCCATCTATGGACTCAAACAATCTCCTAGAGCATGGTATGCCAAACTAAGTCATGCTTTCCTTAGTTATGGATTTAAAAAATGTATTAGTGATTCATCTCTTTTTGTTAGAATGGATAGTGGAAAAATCACCATTGCTCTAGTCTATGTAGATGATATCATTATCACTGGGAATGACACACACCACATAGACTCTCTTAGAAGTTTCTTGAAATCTAGATTTGAAATTAAGGACTTAGGAAAGTTAAAATATTTCCTAGGAATTGAGCTAGCTTATTGTCCTAACGGGGTAGTTCTATCCCAAAGAAAATATACTCTTGAGTTGTTACAGGAAACAGGAAAATTAGGAGCAAAACCAGCTTGTACACCAGTTGCCACCTCCAACTCTTTTGATGATGATGAGTCATATAAAGATATAGAACAATACCAAAGGCTTGTGGGGAGACTAATCTACTTGACGATTACAAGACCGGACATTGCTTATGCAGTAAGTAGGATTAGCCAACACATGCATGCTCCAAAAAGGCAACATTGGAGGGCTGCCGAAAGAGTGCTTTGCTACCTTAAAGGATCTCCCGGCTTAGGAGTGTGGATGAAAAGAAATGGGAACACAGAAATTGAAGGTTATTGCGATGCCGATTGGGCGGGTGATAACTTGGATAGAAGATCTACTTCAGGCCACTGCATGTTCGTAGGTGGAAACTTAGTTGCATGGAAGAGCAAAAAACAAAAGGTGGTGTCTAGGTCAAGTACGAAAGCCGAATATAGAGCTATGGCATCAGCCGCAAGTGAAATCATATGGCTCAAAGCCTTGATGGAAGAGCTTGGATTTAAAGTTTCAACTCCAATCAAGCTTCATTGTGATAATCAATCGGCCATTCATATCGTATCAAATCCGGTCTTCCATGAAAGAACCAAACATATAGAGGTCGATTGCCATTTTATTAGGCAAAAGGTAGAAGAAAGAATTATTACCACTCCTCATATCAAAGGAAAAGATCAACTCGCAGACATTTTCACTAAAGGAGGAGCCGCAGCCCACCTTGAAGACATAATGCGCAAGTTGGGTACTATTAATATCTTCGCACCCAACTTGAGGGGGAGTGTTGAAATGAAGAACTCTTAGAGTATTCACCTAACCCTAAAAACTTGTTTCTCCCCTTAGTCATTCAAGGCTCAAAGGAAGCCCAATTTTAGATCTTGTAAGGAGGTAGATTTATGCCTCTTTTCTTTTGTCCAAAATGTATGGCTCATTCCGCGGGTTTCGGGCTGGGCCAGCAAATGGCCTATTTCAGTTCCCCCAAAGGGGGCCCAAATGGGCCCCCATCAGCTCCTTGAAGGAGCCGTTGGGACTGTCCCAACGGCTAGTAAAACTAGCCGTTGGAGACAGCCCCAACGGCTAGTAGTGGAGAGGGCTCAATGCCCTCTCCATTCTCTCCATTCTCTCCATTCTCTATTTTCTCTATAAATAGGGGCTGAAGTTCCCCTTGTAAAGCATGAATAAATATTCTCAAGTTGTGTACAAATTCTCTCAAAAACATCAATGAAGTCCTGAATTTTATTTTCATAATACTTAGCACATTAGATTTTGCAATTCAACAGACCAAGCTCTTGAAGCATTCAAGAGCTATGTGAAGTATGTAACCAAACTATACAATGCGAATATAAAAGTCCTAAGATCAGATCATGGTGGTGAATTTACAAGCATCAACTTCGAAAATTACCTTAAGGATAATAGCATCATACATCAAATGTCATGTGTTTACACACCCCAACAAAATGGGGTAGCTAAAAGAAAGAATAGGCACATACTTGAGACATCTAGGGCTATGATGTTCTATGCAAACATACCGAAAAAATTCTGATGTGATGCGGTTAAAACCTGTTGAAAGATCAAGAATGAACTCAAGAAAACTTAAAATGCAATTCTGAATTTTATTGAAATAGAGAATGAATAACACTCATAGTTTGAACTTTTGTTCATACCAAAGCATTGAAGACTATTTATAGAGAAGAGGGGAAGAGAGAATTAGAGAGAACAACGGAGAGCAAGAGAGGGCTTTAGCCCTCTCTATTCTGGCCGTTGGAGGCTGCTCCAACGGCTAGAAATTCTAGCCGTTGGACAGCCTCCAACGGCTATTTTAAGACAGCCGTTGGGGGCCCAATTGGGCCCCCTTTGATGGGCTGAAAAAGGGGCCCTTTCTTGGGGCTTGATAAGGCCCACGGGCTGAGGAAGACTAGAGCTCCAATTTGAAACAAGAATAAAGAACAATTCTTAGTGATTTAGGGCTCTAAGGGAGAGATCTTGCTGGACTATTGAGAAGGCTTTAAGTAGGTGATGAAAGGGTTGATTAATCCTTCTTTTCAACACTCCCCCTCAAGTTGGGTGCGTAGATATTGATAGTACCCAACTTGCTTATTATTTCTTGTAGATGAGCTGTTGTCCCTCCCTTTGTGAAGATGTCAGCAAGTTGATCTTCTCCTTTGATGTGAGGGGTGACAATGAGTTTTTCTTCTACTTTTTGCCGAATAAAATGACAATCAACCTCTATATGCTTTGTTCGTTCATGGAACACTGGGTTAGTGGCAATGTGAATTGCGGATTGATTATCACAATGAAGCTTGATAGGAGTGGTGACCGCAAACCCTAGTTCTTCTATCAAGGCTTTTAGCCATACAATCTCGCTGGCTCCCGCTGCCATGGCTCTATACTCGGCCTCTGCACTTGATCTAGATACAACCCGTTGTTTTTTGCTCTTCCTGATGAAATTCAAAGATAGCAAACTAAGAAATGAAGAAATAAACTTCAAGACTTTTATTGAAAGATCAAAGAGAGTTTTTGCATAATGAAGGCATATTTTTCATACTTCTAAAGCACTCCTACCTATCCTATTTATAGAGAAGGAGAAAAGAGGTAAGGAAGGAGAGAAATGAGGGGGAGGAGAGGGCATTGCCCTCTCCTAACAGCCTGCCCCCAACGGCTAGGAGAACTAGCCGTTGGGCAATCCCCAAACGGCTAGTTCTCTACTAGCCGTTGGGGGCTGCTGCCCCCACTTGGATTGGGCTTGGGCTGGGCCAATTTTGGCCCAGCTGCTTGAGGAATGGGAGGCCCATATTGGGCTCTTAAATTGGGTTTACAAAGAGGTTTGGAGAAGGACTTTTACATGGGCTAAAAATAGACCTTCTTATGATCATATAAGAAACTCTTAGGTAGGGCATTTTGAAGAGAATGCTAATGAGCTCAATTATGTCTCATTTCAACATTCCCCCTCAAGTTGGGTGTGTATGTATCTATAACACCCAACTTGACCATATTTTTGTGAATGTGATTGGCGGTCCCTGGTTTGGTGAAGATGTCGGCCACTTGATCATCACTTCTTGTGAAGCTTGGAGTGATGAGCTTTTCTTCAAACTTCTGTCTCACAAAGTGACAATCCACCTCAATGTGTTTTGTTCTCTCATGAAAAACCGGATTTGAGGCTATGTGAATTGCCGATTGATTGTCACAATGGAGTTGGATTGGAGTAGGAACAGAGAACCCTATTTCTTCAATTAGGGCCTTTAGCCACACTATTTCACTTGATGCAGCTGCCATGGCTCTATATTCGGCTTCAGCACTTGATCTTGACACCACATGTTGTTTCTTGCTTTTCCAAGCTACTAAATTTCCTCTAACAAACATGCAATACCCTGTGGTTGATCGTCTATCCTCTGAGTCTCCAGCCCAATCCGCATCACAATACCCTATGATTTGTGAGTTATTGTTCTTTTTCATCCAAATTCCCATGCCCGGTGTGCCCTTTAGGTAGTGAAGGATTCTTTCGGTGGCTCTCCAATGCTTCCTTTTGGGCTTGTGCATATGTTGGCTAACTTGACTTACGGCAAAGGAGATGTCTGGTCTTGTTATAGTGAGGTAGATCAATTTCCCTACGAGCCTTTGATATCTTGGTTCATCCTCATAATCTTCATTATCATCCTTGAGATCACTAGAGGAGCTAATGGGACTACAAGCGGGCTTGGCACCTAACTTCCCGGTTTCCTGCAAGAGATCAAGCACATACTTCCTTTGTGATAGAACAAGCCCATTTGGACAATAGGCAAGTTCTATCCCTAAGAAGTACTTTAGTTTCCCTAAGTCCTTAATATCAAATTTTGTTTGTAAAAAACTTCTCACTTGGTTGATTAAGTTAAAATCATTGCCGGTTATGATTATATCATCTACATAAACTAGCACTATAATGATTTTTCCATCTAGTTTTTTGATAAAGAGAGAAGTATCACTATTGCATTTATTGAAATTATGATCAAGAAGAGTTGAGCTAAGTTTGGCATACCATGCTCTTGGAGATTGTTTGAGACCATAGATTGCTTTCCTAAGTTTGCAAACTTTGTTGAGTTGGTGAGAGAAGCCCGGTGGAGTCTCCATGTATACTTCTTCTTCTAGATCGCCTTGAAGAAAAGCATTGGTTACATCCATTTGAAACATTGGCCAAGAGTGATTGATTGCAAGGGACATCAAGACTCGAATTGTGTTCATCTTGGCCACCGGAGCATAAGTTTCCTTGTAGTCTACTCCATAAGCTTGAGTGAAGCCCTTAGCTACTAGTCTAGCTTTGTGTCTATCAATGCTTCCATCGCTTTTGTGCTTGATCTTATAGACCCATTTGTATCCTACCGCCCTTTTTCCTTTAGGGAGGGATGATAACTCCCACGTTCCGTTTCTTTCTAAGGCTTCTAGCTCCTCTTTCATGGCTTGAATCCATTGGGGATGTTGTTTTGCTTCTTCAAAGTTTCTAGGCTCTTGATGAAGGTCTAAATTCTTGATGAATTTTTGATGGCTACAAGACATGTTAGCAATCGAATAATATTGAGAAATGGGATGAGATGTCACCTTTGAGTTATAGAACACTCTCTTATTGATCCATTCAGAAGGAGGGAGCCTAAGTCTTGTTGATCTTCGAAGAGGAGGTGGAGGCGGTTCCTCAATACTTTGTTCTTCTTCTTCCATAACTTGCCCTTGATCTAAGTTGTCTCCCCCTTCCTCTTGGACAGATTCATGATCGGAATGTGATGAGATTGGTTCTTCTTGAATTGGATCATTTTCAGCTAGGATTGGTTGTTCTCCTTCTTCATATTGATGGGAAGGTTCTTTGATTGAGGGAAGAACTATATTCCATTGATCTTGAGCTCCTCTTTCCTTTGCTTGCTCTTGATCCTCTTTTCCTGCAAAATAAGGTTTTCTTTCTACAAATATCACATCCTTGGATGTGTATAGCTTTTTAGTTAGAGGATCATAACATTTATATCCTTTCTCAAAGGTAGAGTATCCTAGAAATACACATCTTCTCCCCCTTTCATCTAGTTTATTTCTAAAGTTTTCTGGTACATGCACATAACAAATGCACCCAAAAGCTCTTAAGTGTGAGATATTTGGTTTTCTTCCTAGGAGTAGTTCTAAGGGGGATTTTCCTTCTAATACTTGAGAGGGCATAAGGTTTATAAGGTGAGCAGTGGTTTTGATGGCTTCACTCCAAAACTTTTTAGGTACATTGGAGTGGAACATCATAGCCCTAGCCGTTTCTAGTAAATGTCTATTTTTCCTTTCGGCAACTCCGTTTTGTTGAGGAGTATACACACAAGATTTTGATGAATAATTTCTTTTTCTTCTAGAAAATTTTCAAATGCATGACTAGTGTATTCTCCCCCATGATCCGATCTAAGGATTTTGATATTTGCATTAAATTGCTTGGTTACATATCTATAATAGCTCTTAAGTGCCTCAAATACTTCAGATTTGGCTACTAGTAAGTACACCCAAGTGTATCTAGTTTTGTGGTCAATGAAGGTTACAAAGTATTTGAAGCCATTATGAGATTCTATGGGTGAAGTCCACACATCAGTATGAATGAGTTCAAAGGCATTTTCATATATTGTATTTGAGATTGGATAATACACTCTAGTTTGTTTTCCAATAATACAAGCTTTGCAATGCCTATTTTCTACCTTTTGACTTGGGAATAGGCGTTTCAAAGCTAAATCTCCCGGGTGACCTAGACGTGCATGCCATATAGAGGATACTTGACTTTGAACTCCAAAAGCTTGATTTTCTTGATCTAAGAAGTATAGGTTGTTCCTTCTAGACCCCTTGCCAATCAAGTGATTCGTTTTGAGATCCTGAAAAATAACTTGGTTAGGATCAAAAGTGGCTTTGCAATTATGGTCTTTTGTAATTTTGCTAATGGACATGAGGTTAGAGTTGAATTTTGGCACATATAAAGCTTTGGTTTTCTTGCCTAAAAGTTCAACTTCTCCTAGATGATCAACTCTTAGTTTTTGACCATTAGCAACCTTGACAATCTTATGACTAGATAAGGGAATGAATTTCCTAACTTGATTTTTATCCTTTACCATGTGATTGTCACAACCCGAATCAATAAGCCACTTATTTAAATGAGATGAGTTCAAGTTGTTACCAGAATGTAGAGCAACTTGGCCAAGGAGCTTTTTCATCTCTTTTTGCATCTCCTCCATCTTGGATTCGAGTGCAGCCACTTGGGAGACTTGTTGAGCATGGGCTGGTGGTTCCATCTCCCTTTTGTTGTTCTTTGGGCGCAAATTAGGGTAAAGAAACCAGCACCTTTCCGTTTTGTGGCGGCTTCTTGCAATTTGTGCAAACGTCCCTTTTAAAGAAGTTTTGAGCTTTGTTGGCCATGTGATCATCTTGGACAGCTTTGAAGGCTTGAGCTTCGGATTTGAGCTTGGTGGATTCCTCTAGCCTCATGCTAGTTTCGGCCCTTTGAACCATAAATTGAACTTCTTGGAATGAAGGGAACATCTTCATTCTAAGAATTTCTTGTCGAATAGGAGCATATTCATCTCCAAGACCCATAAGAAGACCAAAGGTCATGTCTTCATCGTTTCTTTGGAGAAGAGTCTTGAGATTAGTAGTTGGAGGCCTAAGAAGATTAAGCTCATTCCAAAGATCCCTATATTCCCCAAAGTATTCGGGTAGGGTTTTACCTCCTTTTTGAATCTTGAAGATTTTTCTTAGCTCAAAGATTCGTCCGGTGTTGGTCTCTTGTCCATATAGTGCATGCATTTGATCCCACAAAGCCTTTGCATTTGGTATACAAGTAACCATAGCTTTGTGGGTTTTGTCAAGAGACATTTGGAGTAGCACCACCACTTGATCATCTTGTTTCTTCCAAGCTTTGAATGAAGAATTGACATCATCTAAGGGATCCTCCAATATGTGATTTTCCAGATTGAAGAAATTGAGAGATCTCTTGATGGTGTCTTGCCATGCATTGTAATTGGAAGAATCTAAAAGAATGGAAGTGAACATGGAGGTGCTAATTTGTGGTGGAGGGTTACCAACACCGGAAGAAGAAGGTATCGAAGCTTGCTCTGATACCATGATGAAATTCAAAGATAGCAAACTAAGAAATGAAGAAATAAACTTCAAGACTTTTATTGAAAGATCAAAGAGAGTTTTTGCATAATGAAGGCATATTTTTCATACTTCTAAAGCACTCCTACCTATCCTATTTATAGAGAAGGAGAAGAGAGGTAAGGAAGGAGAGAAATGAGGGGGAGGAGAGGGCATTGCCCTCTCCTAACAGCCTGCCCCCAACGGCTAGGAGAACTAGCCGTTGGGCAGTCCCCAAACGGCTAGTTCTCTACTAGCCGTTGGGGGCTGCTGCCCCCACTTGGATTGGGCTTGGGCTGGGCCAATTTCGGCCCAGCTGCTTGAGGAATGGGAGGCCCATATTGGGCTCTTAAATTGGGTTTACAAAGAGGTTTGGAGAAGGACTTTTACATGGGCTAAAAATAGACCTTCTTATGATCATATAAGAAACTCTTAGGTAGGGCATTTTGAAGAGAATGCTAATGAGCTCAATTATGTCTCATTTCAACACTTCCAAGCCACCAAGTTTCCTCCAACAAACATGTAATATCCAGTGGTAGATTTTCTATCGATGGGATCCCCTGCCCAATCAGCATCACAATACCCTTCAATGTCTACACTCCCATTGTTCTTCATCCAAATTCCTAGCCCAAGTGATCCTTTGATGTAATGAAGAATCCTCTCCGCTGCTCTCTAATGACCTTTTGTTGGGGAATGCATGAACTGACTTATATAACTCACTACATATGCTATGTCTGGTCTTGTGATGGTGAGATAGATAAGTTTGCCAACCAGCCTCTGATATCTTTCAATGTCTTCTAGAGGATCATTATCATCGGCTAAGGGACCGGAAGTGGAAACTGGACTGCAGGCCGGTCTAGCCCCAAGCTTTCCTGTTTCTTACAAAAGATCAAGAGCATATTTCCTTTGGGAGAGAATTAGCCCATTGGGACAATAGGCTAACTCAATTCCTAGAAAATACTTTAGTTTCCCTAGATCTTTAATTTCAAAACTAGACTTTAAGAGATTCCTAACCAGATTTATTTGATGTAAGTCACTCCCTGTGATGATAATGTCATCTACATACACTAGTGTAATTGTGATATGATCATTAGTTCTACTAAGAAAGAGAGATGAATCACTATTGCATTTATGAAATCTATTACTACGGAAACCATGGCTTAACTTTGCATACCAAGCTCTTGGGGATTGCTTGAGACCATAAATTGCCTTATGAAGTTTGCATGCTTTTCCTTCTTGTAATTGAAGACCCTTCGGTATTTGCATGTAGACTTCTTCTTCTAAGTCTCCTTGAAGGAAAGCATTGGCTACATCCATCTGAAATAGACTCCATCCATGATTCACTGCAAGAGACAAGAGGACTCTAATAGTGTTCATTTTTGCAACCGGAGCATAGGTCTCTTTGTAATCAATTCCATAGGCTTGAGTATATCCCTTTGCCACTAGCCTTGCCTTGAACTTCTCAATTGAACCATCACTCTTGTGCTTGATTTTGTATATGTTGAATTGTGTAAAACAAATGAACAAAGAATTCTGAATAATAATTTAGAACTTCATTGATGTTCTTGAGAGAATTTGAACACAACTTGAGAGCATTTGTTCATGGTTTACAAGAGGAGTTCTATAGGCTATTTATAGAGATAAAAGAGTGCATTAAAGGGGGGAAATGCTCATAGAGACGTTGGGGGGACAGGAAGACAGATTCCTGTCCCCAATGGACTGTAGTTCATTTGAACTAGCCATTTGAGCCCTTTTAAGGGCCTTTTTGGGCCACATTTTAGGGCTTTAATATGGGTATTTTATGGACAAAAAAACCCTCATTGGCTGGACCTTGGACTGCCTTGAATTGAGCTTGCCACTTGACTTGGATTGGGACTAGTTCATTGGACAATTTGGACAACATCTTGTACCTGTTGAAATGAAGCATAATCAAGCTACCCTAGTCATGCCTTGTTAAGAAGTCAAAATAAGACTCCATGAATGTGCAAATTGGATCTTCCAAATCCTCCAATTCCTAGAGCCCAATTGTTCCCTTGCCTAAGGCCCGAAGAGAGGGTCCTAATGATCTTTGAGCTGGGCTCAAATGAGCCCAGCAAAGGGTGGCCCTAAAAGGGGCAAAGAGCCCCAACAGCTAGTAATTAAACTAGCCGTTGGGAGCTTCCCCAACGGCTAGCTTGTGCTAGCCATTGGGGCAGCACTAAGGAGAGGGCAATGCCCTCTCCTCCCTCCATTGAATCTCTCTTCTTCTCTCTTTTCTATATATAGGTCAAGATGGATCATTGAAAGGGCATGAAAAAATGCCTCAATTTGTTATGTATTCTCTTTGAAATTTCAATAAAAGTCTTGAAGTTTTTATTCATTTCTCTTTGCTTGCTCTCTTAGAAAATCAACATGGTATCAGAGCAGGCCAATATTCCTTCTTCTTCCAACATTGGAGATCCACCACCTCAAATTAGTACTTCAATGTTCACATCCATTCTTTTGGATTCTTCAAATTACAATGCTTGGCAAGACACCATCAAGAGGTCTTTAAATTTCTTCAATCTCGAAAATCATATATTTGAAGAACCTCTTGATAATGCTGATCCTTCATTCAAAATATGGAAGAAAATGTTGAAATGAAGAACACATAGGGTACTCAATTACCCCCAAAAGAGATTGTTCTTTTTCCTTATTCAAAGCAATATTGTAAAGGCAGAATTCTGCCCATTCCTTTCCAAGAAAAGAGGACCCATTTAGGGACCCAAATTGGGCCCTAAATGGGCCTGGCCCATGGAGTTCGGGCTGGACCCGAAGGGCCCAGCCTGGGCCAGCAATTGGGGGACCAAAGGGTCCCCCATCAGCTTGCTAGCATAGCCGTTGGGGACAGCCCCAACGGCTAGCAAGGAGAGGGCCCAAGCCCTCTCCTTCCTCTCTCATTCTCATTGCTCTCTCCTCCCCCTTTTTTCTCTATAAATAGAGGATGATCACTCCTCTTGAAAACCATGAAAAAATGCTCTCTTGCTATGTACAAAAATTCACACAAGTTTAATGAAGTTCAGAATTTTATTTCAAGAATAGTGTGCTCATTTTACTCTCAATTTCAACATGGTATCAGAGCGGGTTCATGATCCGTCTCTCTACTTCAAAGATGATCCAAAATGGGCTCTCTTGATGCAAAGTATGCTGAACATTTGTGAGGAACTAAACCTCATTCTCAAAGAGCCATTTGGATCCTACAAACTCAAGGGGCTGTGGAAAACCTTGCAACAATGTATCTCCAATACAAGAGCCCTTCCATCCTATTGTTGAAAAGATGGAGCATGAAGCTTGGGGAAGACCCACCGAACCTCAAGGCCTCAAGAGGTGGTCCAAGGAAAAGTCCAAAAATGTCCAAAGCATAAACCGAGGCGGTACAAGTGCAAAGCTCATTCAGAGGCAATCCTAAGTCCAACCCTGAGAGGTGGTCCATGGAGAAGTCCAGAAATGTCCAAAGCACAAACCGAAGCGGTCAAATGTAAAAGTTCATTCAAAGGCAAATCCGGAGACCAACCCAAGAGGAGATTTGAAGCCCATAAATTAGGGCATGTAATTAACCCTAAATGGGTGTTAGTTGTAACCCTAAAATAAGGCCCAAAAGAGGCCCAATTGTAATCACAAATGGGGGCAGAATACTGCCCCCATTCTGCCCAAAAATAATGGCCCATTTAGGGACCCAAAATGGGCCCTAAATGGGCCCGGTCCAAGGGCTACAGCTGGGCCCAAATGGGCCCAGCACAGCCCAGCTCAAGGGGGCCCAAAATGGGCCCCCAATGGATAAAAAATGGGGGGCAGTAAACTGCCCCCCACTGCCCAGAAAAATGGGCCCATTTAGGGCCCCAAAATGGGCCCAAAATGGGCCCAATCCATGGATTATAGCTGGGCCCAAAAGGGCCCAGCAAAATCCAACTCATGGGGGGCCAAATGGCCCCCCATTGGCTGTAAAATACAGCCGTTGGGGCAGTCCCCAACGGCTGGAAATTCTAGCCGTTGGGGCATGCCCCAACGGCTAGTGGGAGAGAGCTTTATGCTCTCTCCCCCACTCCACTTATTTTTATTCTCTCACCCTCTCTTTTCTCTATAAATAGGCATGCTCTCATGCCTTGTAAGTAAGAGCAAATTGCACCAAAATAATGGGCATTTGACTCTCCAAAATTATGGAGCAAAGTCTTCTCTTGTAGGGCAAAGTCCCATATTTATTTTGAGCATTGTCTCACTTTCTTTCTTTGGGCATAGTCCCATTTTGTATCAAAAATATATTTAGGCATTGTCCCACATTCATTATTTATAAAATGCCCATTGAGGCAAATTCATTTTCTATTTTTTCTACACCTATGAAGAAGTGAAGCATGCTCATCATTCAATAAGGGAAGAAATGGGCAGAATAAAGAGTCAACAAAATAGTATAAGGCCCTTCAAATTCGGCCCACAAGGAGATGAAAATGCAGCCTCACTTTTGGACAACAAAGAAGCTGTCCAACCAACTTCAAATTCCTCAAATTTCGGCCCTCAAGAAGCTATCCAACAAAGAAGATCTTATGCTTCCGTAGCGGCTAGATGTGTTGCCCAATGTGGAGCTCTTCAAGAAAAAATGGACATTCACTTGAAGAAGTCCCTACATTCGGCACACATAAATGGTAATAAACAAAATTCTACCTCTACTTTAAATTCTGAAAATTTTCTTATAGATTCCGGTACTGATTGTCATATGATTAAGGACAAAGGAAAAGTTAAACATTTCAAAAAACTTGCTAATCATATGGCAGTCCGAGTAGCAAATGGAAAAACCTTGAAAGTGAATCAAGTTGGGGAAATTGATCTTCTTGGAAAAACTACAAATGCTTTATATGTTCCCCAACTCACTTCCAATCTTTTGTCCATAAGCAAAGTTACAAGAGAACAAGAATGTAGGGCCATATTTGAACCAAATACTGTCTTTTTTCAAGATCTTAAGACAAACAAATTGATTGGGAAAGGATATAGAAAAGGAGGCTTGTATTTCTTAGATCAAGAAAACCATGTCTATGCTACCCACATTCATGATAATACATCACTTTGGCATGCTCGTTTAGGTCACCCTAGTACTCAAACTTTGAAACGAATCTTTCCTAGAATGAATATTGAAAATAGGCATTGTGAAGCATGCATTCTTGGAAAAGAAACTAGGACTACATACCCAATTTCAGAAACCAAATATGATGCTCCCTTTGAGTTAGTGCATTCAGACATTTGGACCTCTCCCATTATATCTCATATGGGTTATAAATACTTCATTACATTTATAGATCAAAAAACTAGGTATACTTGGATCTACCTCATGCATTCTAAAGATCAAGCTTTTGAGGGATTCAGAAATTACTTTAAATATGTGACCACTTTATATGATGCCAAAATAAAAGTTCTTAGATCCGATCATGGCGGGGAATACATGAGTCACAAATTTGAAAATTTCTTGATCGACCATAGTATTATCCACCAAACATCTTGCGTATACACGCCTCAACAAAATGGGGTTGCCGAACGCAAAAATCGACATATACTAGAAACAGCAAGGTCTATAATGTTTCATGCAAAAACACCAAAGAAATTTTGGGATGATGCGGTTAGAACCGCGGTTCATGTTATAAACTTAATGCCCACTGAAACTTTAAATGGAGCATCTCCCTTAGAATCAATCCTAAAAAGAAAACCAAATATTTCTCACCTTAGAGTTTTTGGGTGTGTATGTTACATCCATATCCCATCCCACTTTAGAGACAAACTAGATCACAAAGGAAGAAAATGTGTTTTCCTAGGATATGCTACTTTTGAAAAGGGATATAGATGTTATGATCCTAAAACTAACAAAACATACACATCAAAGGATGTGCTTTTTGTGGAAAAAGAACTTTACTTTGCAGGAAATGAAGCTCATGAATCACAAAATGAAGAGCCTCAATCAAAATCGTGGGATTTTTTGATCCCCTCTTATCAAACCCCTATAACCGAAATTCAGAGAAACAATGAGAATACTCAAATAAATGAGGGAGGATCGAATAATATGGAGGAAGAACCATCAAACGATTCAGGGGGAGATCACTCTATAGAAGAAGTTGAGCATGAAGAGCAAAATTCAGAAGAAGAGGCACCTAATTCTCCTCCACCATTACGAAGATCAACAAGATTAAGGCTGCCTCCAACTGAATGGATAAATCGAAGAGTTTATTATAACTTTAAGGTAACCTCACACCCTATCATGGATTATTATACTTTGTCTAATGTTTCCTTGATCCACCAAGCATTCTTGAGTGGGATTGATAAAGAACAGGAACCAAAAACATTTGACGAAGCCAAAAGGGATCCAAGGTGGAGGAAAGCCATGGAAGAAGAGCTAGAAGCTCTCTCCAAGAATGGTACTTGGGATCTCACCAAGTTGCCCAAAGGCAAACGAACTGTGGGATGCAAATGGATATATAAAATCAAGCACAAAAGTGATGGTTCAATAGATAGATTCAAAGCAAGATTGGTAGCTAAAGGATTCACACAAGCCTATGGAATTGACTACAAAGAAACTTATGCTCCTGTAGCTAAAATGAATACAATCAGAGTTCTAATATCCTTGGCCATAAATCATGGATGGAGCATGCACCAAATGGATGTCGCAAATGCCTTTCTTCAAGGAGATATTGAAGAAGAAGTTTATATGCAACCACCTCAAGGGCTTCGAGACTCTGAAGGAAAGGTTTGCAAACTTCACAAAGCTATTTATGGATTGAAGCAATCTCCTAGAGCTTGGTATGCCAAATTAAGTCATGCTTTCCTTAGTTGTGGTTTTACAAAGTGCATTAGTGATTCATCTCTTTTTGTTAGGAAGGATAGTGGAAAAATCACCATTGCTCTAGTTTATGTAGATGACATTATTATTACAGGGAATGACACACACCACATAGATTCTCTTAAAAATTTCTTGAAATCTAAATTTGAAATTAAAGACTTAGGAAAGTTAAAATACTTCTTAGGAATTGAGTTGGCCTATTGTCCTAACGGGGAAGTTCTATCCCAAAGAAAATACACTCTTGAATTATTGCAGGAAACAGGAAAATTAGGAGCAAAACCAGCTTGTACTCCAGTTGCCACTTCCGAGTCCTTTGATGATGATGAATCACATAAACATATCGAGCAATATCAAAGGCTAGTGGGAAGATTGATCTACTTGACTATTACGAGACCAGACATTGCTTATGCAATAAGTAGGATTAGCCAACATATGCATGCACCAAAAAAGCGACATTGGAGAGCCGCTGAAAGAGTGCTTCACTACCTAAAAGGATCTCCCGGCCTAAGAGTATGGATGAAGAAAAATGGGAATACAGAAATTGAAGGATTTTGCGACGCCGATTGGGCTGGTGATACCTTGGATAGAAGATCTACATCAGGCCATTGCATGTTCGTAGGAGGGAATTTGGTTGCATGGAAGAGTAAAAAGCAACATGTGGTATCTAGGTCTAGTGCTGAAGCCGAATATAGGGCAATGGCATCGGCTGCAAGTGAGATCGTATGGCTCAAAGCCTTGGTGGAGGAACTTGGGTTTAAAGTCGCAACACCAATCAAGCTTCATTGTGACAATCAATCGGCCATTCATATCACATCAAATCCGGTCTTCCATGAAAGGACCAAACACATAGAAGTCGATTGTCACTTTATTCAGCAAAAGGTAGAAGAAGGACTTATTATCACTCCTCACATCAAAGGAGCAGATCAACTTGCGGACATATTCACTAAAGGGGGAACAACAGCACATCTTCAAGACATAATACGCAAGTTGGGTACTATTGATATCTACGCACCCAACTTGAGGGGGAGTGTTGAAATGAAGAACACATAGGGTACTCAATTACCCCCAAAAGAGATTGTTCTTTTTCCTTATTCAAAGCAATATTATAAAGGCAGAATTTTGCCCATTCCTTTCCAAGAAAAGAGGACCCATTTAGGGACCCAAATTGGGCCCTAAATGGGCCTGGCCCATGGAGTTCGGGCTGGGCCCAAAGGGCCCAGCCCGGGCCAGCAATTGGGGGACCAAAGGGTCCCCCATCAGCTTGCTAGCATAGCCGTTGGGGCTGTCCCAACGGCTAGTAAATCTAGCCGTTGGGGACAGCCCCAACGGCTAGCAAGGAGAGGGCCCAAGCCCTCTCCTTCCTCTCTCATTCTCATTGCTCTCTCCTCCCCCTTTTTTCTCTATAAATAGAGGATGATCACTCCTCTTGAAAACCATGAAAAAATGCTCTCTTGCTATGTACAAAAATTCACACAAGTTTAATGAAGTTCAGAATTTTATTTCAAGAATAGTGTGCTCATTTTACTCTCAATTTCAACAGAAAAGAGATGATCAAGTGGTGGTTCTTCTTCAAATGTCTCTTGACAAAACCCACAAAGCAATGGTCACTTGCATTCCAAATGCTAAGGCCTTGTGGGATCAAATGCACTCTCTATATGGGCAAGAAACAAACACGGGTAGAATTTTCGAACTAAAAAAGAAGATCTTCAAGGTTCAAAAAGGAGGTAAAACCCTACCCGAATTCTTTGGGGAATATAGGGATCTTTGGAATGAACTCAATCTCTTGAGACCTCCTACTTCAAATCTTAAAATCCTCCTTCAAAGAACTGATGAAGACATGACCTTTGGTCTTCTTATGGGTCTTGGAGAAGAATTTGCTCCTATTCGCCAAGAAATTCTGAGAATGAAGATATTTCCTTCATTCCAAGAAGTGCAATTCATGGTTCAAAGAGCTGAAACAAGTATGAGGCTTGAGGATTCAACTAAACTCAAATCTGAAGCTCAAGCATTCAAATCTGTCCAGGATGAATATCCAGCCAACAAAGCTCAAAACTTCACCAAGAGAGATGTTTGTTCCCATTGCAAGAAACCAGGCCATAAGAAGGAAAAATGCTGGCATCTTCATCCCCATTTACGGCCAAAATTCAACAAAAGGGAAGGAGATCAAATAGCAAATGTCCAGCATGTTTCTCAAGTTGCTATCCTAGAAAACAAAATGGAGGAAATGCAAAGGGAGATGAAAAAGCTCATTGGACAGATTGCTTTGCATTCTGGTAATTCTCTAAACACATCTCCATCATGGCTTATTGATTCTGGTTGTGATAATCATATGGTAAAAGATAAAAGCAAAATTAAAAGACTTATTCCACTCACTGATTCTAAGATTGTCAAGGTGGCTAATGGTGAGAAATTGAGAGTTGATCATCTAGGTGAAATTGAGTTACTTGGCAAGAAAACTAAAGCTCTATATATGCCTAAATTCAATTCTAATCTTTTATCCATTGGAAAGATAACTAAAGAACAAAATTGCAAAGTTACATTTGATCCTAATGAAGTTGTTTTTCAGGATCTCAAAACGAATCACTTGATTGGCAAGGGGTCTAGGAGACACAACTTATACTACTTGGATCAAGAAAACCAAGCTTTTGCTGCCCAAAGTCAAATGCATTCATTATGGCATGCTCGTCTAGGTCATCTTGGGGACTTAGCTTTGAAACGCCTATTTCCAAACATAAAAGTAGAAAATAGGCATTGCAAAGCATGTGTTCTTGGAAAACAAACTAGAGTGTATTATCCCATTTCAAAAACTATGTATGAAAATGCATTTGAACTTGTTCATTCTGATGTTTGGACCTCACCTATAACATCTCATAATGGCTTTAAATACTTTGTGACATTTATTGATCACAAAACTAGATATACTTGGGTGTACCTATTGGTAACCAAATCTGAGGTTCTTGAAGCCCTTAAAAGCTATTATAGATATGTAACCAAACAATTTAATGCCAACATTAAAATCATAAGGTCTGATCATGGGGGGGAGTATACTAGTAATTCATTTGAAACTTTCTTAGATGAAAAAGGGATCATGCATCAAAAATCATGTGTGTACACTCCACAACAAAATGGGCTGGCCGAAAGGAAAAATAGGCACTTACTAGAAACAGCTAGGGCTATGATGATCCACTCTAATGTGCCTAAAAGGTTTTGGAGTGAGGCAATAAAAACCGCTGCCCATCTCATTAATCTCATGCCCACTCAAGTTCTGAAGGGAAAATCTCCATTAGAACTACTTTTAGGAAGGAAACCCAATATCTCTCATCTTAGAATTTTTGGATGCTTATGCTATGTTCATGTTCCTGAAATTTTCAGAAACAAGTTAGAAGAAAGGGGGAGAAAATGTGTGTTCTTAGGATACTCAACATTTGAAAAGGGGTATAAATGTTATGATCCACTAACTAAGAAACTATACACATCCAAAGATGTGATATTTGTAGAAAGAGAATTGTATTTTTCAGGAAAGGAAGATCTAGATCAAGCTGGAAAAGGAGATTCTCAAGATCCATGGAGCATTGTACTACCAACTATCAATCATCCAAACATTGAACAAGAACCAGCTCCGAATGATCATGAAGAACCAACTCAAGAAGATCCTTCCCCATCTCATTCTGATCAAGAAATCATTCAAGAACAAGGGGGAGATGATTCAGAGCAAGAGTTGGTCATAGATCAAGAAGAACGAATTATAGATGAACCACCTCCTCCTCTTCGAAGATCAACAAGGCTTAGGCTACCTCCTTCTGAATGGATCAACAAAAGAGTTTTCTATAACTCTAAAGTAACCTCTCATCTTATTTCCAAATATTATTCAATTGCTAACACTTCTTGCAGCCATCAAAGATTTATTCAAAATATAGATCTTCATGAAGAACCAAGATCCTTTGAAGAAGCTAAGAACCAACCTCAGCGGGTACAAGCTATGAAAGACGAGTTGGAAGCTTTAGAGAAAAATGGAACATGGGAAATAGCATCACTTCCTAAAGGGAAAAGAGCTGTAGGATGCAAATGGGTTTTCAAAATTAAGCACAAAAGTGATGGTAGTCTTGATAAATACAAGGCAAGACTAGTTGCCAAAGGATTCACTCAAGCTTATGGAGTGGACTACAATGAAACATATGCTCCCGTGGCAAAAATGAATACCATCCGAGTGCTTCTATCTCTTGCTGCCAACTACACCTTACCTTTATTTCAAATGGACGTTGCAAATGCCTTTCTTCAAGGGGACTTAGAAGAAGAAATATATATGGAAGTTCCTCTGGGCTTTTCTCATCAAGACAACAAAGTTTGCAAATTAAAGAAAGCTATCTATGGTCTCAAGCAATCTCCAAGAGCTTGGTATGCTAAACTCAGCTCTACACTTCTTGATCATAGCTTTAAAAAATGCTCTAGTGATTCATCTCTCTTTATTAAAAAACTAAGAGATAAATTCATCATAGTCTTAGTATATGTAGATGATATCATCTTAACTGGAAATGATTTAGACTTGATCAACCAAGTTAGGAAATTTCTCCAAACAAAGTTTGATATTAAGGATTTAGGGAAACTAAAGTACTTTCTAGGGATAGAGCTTGCCTATTCTCCAAATGGGTTTGCTCTATCACAAAGAAAGTATGTGCTTGATCTTTTGCAGGAAACCGGCAAGTTAGGTGCCAAGCCCGCATGTAGTCCGATCAGCACCTCTTGCGGCCTCAAAGATGATGACATAGAATTTGAGGACGAACAAAGATATCAAAGGCTTGTAGGGAAATTAATCTATCTCACCATAACAAGGCCTGACATCTCATTTGCTGTGGGACAAGTTAGCCAACATATGCACAAGCCAAAATGGAAGCATTGGAGAGCCACCGAAAGGATTCTTCACTATCTAAAAGGCACACCCGGTATGGGAATTGTCATGAAGAACAACTGCAGCTCACAAATCATAGGGTATTGTGATGCGGATTGGGCCGGGGATTCGGAAGATAGAAGATCAACCACTGGTTATTGCATGTTTGTTGGAGGGAACCTAGTAGCATGGAAAAGCAAAAAACAACATGTAGTCTCAAGATCAAGTGCCGAAGCAGAGTATAAAGCAATGGCAGCCGCTACTAGTGAGATCGTGTGGCTAAAGGCTCTAATAGAAGAATTAGGGTTCTTTGTCTCTACTCCAATCCAACTTCATTGTGACAATCAATCAGCAATTCACATAGCCTCAAATCCGGTCTTTCATGAAAGAACAAAGCATATTGAGGTAGATTGCCACTTTGTAAGGCAAAAGATTGAAGATAAGCTCATTTCACCAAGTTTCACAAGGAGTGATCTTCAAGTTGCGGATATCTTTACAAAACCGGGAACTGCCAATCACATCCTCAAAAACTTGGGCAAGTTAGGTGTTTTTAATATATACACACCTAACTTGAGGGGGAGTGTTGAAATGAAGCATAATCAAGCTACCCTAGTCATGCCTTGTTAAGAAGTCAAAATAAGACTCCATGAATGTGCAAATTGGATCTTCCAAATCCTCCAATTCCTAGAGCCCAATTGTTCCCTTGCCTAAGGCCCGAAGAGAGGGTCCTAATGATCTTTGAGCTGGGCTCAAATGAGCCCAGCAAAGGGTGGCCCTAAAAGGGGCAAAGAGCCCCAACGGCTAGTAATTAAACTAGCCGTTGGGAGCTTCCCCAACGGCTAGCTTGTGCTAGCCGTTGGGGCAGCACTAAGGAGAGGGCAATGCCCTCTCCTCCCTCCATTGAATCTCTCTTCTTCTCTCTTTTCTATATATAGGTCAAGATGGATCATTGAAAGGGCATGAAAAAATGCCTCAATTTGTTATGTATTCTCTTTGAAATTCAATAAAAGTCTTGAAGTTTTTATTCATTTCTCTTTGCTTGCTCTCTTAGAAAATCAACAGTACCAACCTTTTGGAGCTTCATTTTGATCTCTTGAGCAGTCCCTCTTGTCTTGATTTAGGACTTCTTTTCATGCTCTTGAAGTCACCTTTAAGTGGGCCTAATGGGACATCTTCTGGACCAGCACATGGGCTTGGACTTAGGACAATTTTAGGATCCCTATGAGAACCTTAACTTAATGGCTGTACAAGAGAGTTGAGTAGTTCTTGTTTTCAACACTCCCCCTCAAGTTGGGCGCGTAAATGTCGATAGTGCCTAACTTGACCATTATTTGATGAAGATGAGCTGCGGTTCCTCCTTTTGTGAAGATATCCGCAAGTTGTTTTTCTCCTTTGATGTAAGGAGTGGCAATGAGTCTTTCTTCCACCTTTTGCCTAATAAAGTGACAATCGACCTCTATGTGTTTGGTCCTTTCATGAAAGACCGGATTTGATGCGATATAAATAGCGGACTGATTGTCATAATGGAGCTTGATTGGAGTTGAAACCTTAAACCCAAGCTCCTCCATCAAGGCTTTAAGCCATATGATTTCACTTGCAGCTGATGCCATTGCTCTATATTCTGCTTCCGCACTTGACCTTGACACCACCTTTTGTTTTTTGCTCTTCCATGCAACCAAGTTTCCACCTACAAACATGCAATGGCCCGAAGTGGATCTTCTATCCAAGGTATCTCCCACCCAATCGGCATCACAATAACCTTCAATTTCTGTGTTTCCATTTCTTTTCATCCATACTCCTAAGCCGGGAGATCCTTTAAGGTAGTGTAGCACCCTTTTGGCAGCCCTCCAATGTTGCTTCTTTGGAGCATGCATGTGTTGGCTAATTCTGCTCACAGCATAAGCAATGTCTGGTCTAGTGATTGTCAAGTAGATTAGTCTTCTTACAAGTCTTTGATATTCTTCTATATTCTTATATGGCTCATCATCATCAAGGGATCCGGAGGTGGCAATTGGAGTGCAAGCTGGTTTTGCTCCTAACTTCCCTGTTTCCTGTAACAACTCAAAAGTATACTTTCTTTGGGATAGAACTACCCCGTTAGGACAATAAGCTAACTCAATTCCTAGAAAATATTTTAATTTTCCTAAGTCTTTGATTTCAAATCTTGATTTCAAGAAATTTCTAAGAGAGTCAATGTGGTGTGTGTCATTTCCAGTGATAATGATATCATCTACATAAACAAGAGCAATGGTGATTTTTCCACTATCCTTCCTAACAAAAAGAGATGAATCACTAGTGCATTTTGTAAATCCATAACAAACGAAAGTATGACTTAATTTGGCATACCATGCTCTAGGAGACTGTTTTAATCCATAGATAGCCTTGCGAAGTCTACACACTTTGCCTTCATGGTGCTGGAATCCTTAAGGTAATTTCATATAGACTTCTTCCTCAAGATCCCCTTGGAGGAATGCATTTGCAACATCCATTTGATACATACTCCATCCTTGATTTACAGCCAAAGAAATTAGAACTCTTATTGTGTTCATTTTTGCAACTGGTGCATATGTTTCCTTATAGTCTATGCCATATGCTTGGGTAAATCCCTTTGCTACTAATCTAGCTTTGAAGCGGTCAATCGATCCATCGCTTTTGTGTTTGATCTTATACACCCACTTGCATCCGACTGCTCTTTTATTTTTGGGCAGATTTGTAACCTCCCAAGTTCCATTCTTGGTGAGTGCTTCTAGTTCCTCTTTCATAGCTTGTCTCCATCTAGGATCTTTCTTAGCTTCTTCAAATGATCTCGGTTCCTGTTCTTTGTCAATTCCACTTAAGAATGCTTGGTGGTGCAAAGAGACATTAGATGTAGTGTAATAATTAGAAATCGGATGTGATGTTACCTTAGAGTTGTAAAAAACTCTTCGGTTAATCCATTCAGATGGTGGGAGTCTTAATCTTGTTGATCTTCTAAGAGGAGGTGGAGGAGCATCTGATTCTTCCATAGCTTGTTCGGATGCTTCTTCTTCTATTACTTGTTGTTCTCCCCCTAAGATGGATTCTGGTTCCTCTATCAAAGTATTTGATTCTTCTTCATTGTCTTGAGAGTCATTTTTTTCTTCAACTTGAGTGGGTGGTTGGCATGGTAGAATTAGAAATTCTGAATCTTTAGATGAAGCATTTTCCTTGGGTGCTTCATGTGTCTCTTTTCCTGAAAAGGAAAACTCATTTTCCACAAATATCACATCTTTAGATGTGTATGTTTTGTTAGTTGTTGGATTATAGCATCTATATCCTTTTTCAAATGTTGTATATCCTAGAAATATGCATTTCCTACCTCTGTGATCTAGTTTGTTTCTAAATTGTGAGGGGATATGGATATAACATGTACACCCAAAAACTCTAAGATGTGAGATTTTTGTTTTTCTTCCCAAGATGACTTCTAATGGAGATAGGCCTTTTAAAACTTCAGTGGGCATTAAATTCATTACATGGACTGCGGTCCTAACCGCATCACACCAAAACTTCTTTGGGACATTGGCATGAATCATCATAGCTCTTGCGGTCTCTAATATATGTCTATTTTTCCTTTCTGCTACCCCATTTTGTTGGGGTGTGTAGATACATGACATTTGATGAAGGATCCCATTATCTTTTAGGAACTCTTCAAATTTGTTACTTGTGTACTCTCCACCATGATCTGTTCTAAGGACCTTGATTTTGGCATTATACAAGTTTGTTACATACTTGAAATAACTTTTAAGTGCCTCAAATGCTTGATCCTTTGAATGCAAAAGATATATCCATGTGTACCTTGTTTTTTGGTCAATAAATGAGATGAAGTATTTGTATCCTAGATGTGATATAATAGGAGAAGTCCAAATGTCAGAATGCACAAGTTCAAAGGGAGAATTATACTTGGTTTCTGAATTAGGGTAAGAAGTCCTAGTTTCTTTTCCTAATATACATGCTTCACAAGGCTTGTTTTCAATGCTCAATTTAGGGAGAAGAAGTTTCAATGCCTTGTAATTTAGATGTCCTAATCTTGCATGCCAAAGTGAAGCATCATCATTCTTGTGGACAGTGTATGCATTGTGCTCTTGATCTAAGTAATATAGGCCTCCCGTTTGAGTACCCTTGTCAATCAAGTTATTTGTTTTTAGATCATTAAATGTAACCATATCTGGATCAAAGGTGACCCTACATCCATGGTCCTTTGTAATTTTGCTAATAGACAAAAGATCTGTTGAAATAAAGCATATTGAAGCCTAGATAATCCTTGCTAAGAAGTTAGAATTAGTCTCCTTGTATGTGCATATTAAAGCTTCCATCTTGCTCCCTTTCCTAGAGCCCATTTGCTCCCTCTCCTAAGGCCCAAAGAAGGGGCCTAATGATCTTTGTGCTGGGCTCAAATGAGCCCAGCAAGTGAGAGCCTTAAGGGGGCCAAAAGGGGCCCCAACGGCTAGTTATTAAACTAGCCGTTGGGTGCCTCCCCAACGGCTAGCTTGTGCTAGCCGTTGGGGCAGCATTTGGGAGAGGGGATTGCCCTCTCCCTTCTTCATTCAATCTCTCCTCTCCTCCCTCTTCTATATATATGTCAATTAGGAGCTTTGTAAAGGTATGAAAAAATGCCTATACTTATTATGTATTCTCTCAAAAGATTTCAATAAAGCCTTGAAGTTCTTATTCATATCTTTTAGCTTGCTCTTTTAGAATTTCAACATGGTATCAGAGCAGGCCAATATTCCTTCCTCTTCCGGTCTTGGAGACCCACCACCACAAATTAGCACTTCAATGTTCACATCCATTCTTTTGGATTCATCAAACTACAACTCATGGCAAGACACCATCAAGAGGTCTCTAAACTTCTTCAATCTTGAAAATCATATATTTGAAGATCCTCTTGATGATGCTGATCCATCCTTCAAAGCTTGGAAAAAGAGAGATGATCAAGTGGTGGTGCTCTTACAAATGTCTCTCGATAAGTCCCACAAAGCAATGGTCACTTGCATTCCAAATGCTAAAACTTTGTGGGACCAAATGCATGCTCTCTATGCTCAAGAAACCAACACGGGCAGAATTTTTGAGCTAAAGAAGAAGATCTTCAACATTCAAAAAGGAGGAAAGACCCTACCCGAATTCTTTGGGGAATATAGGGATCTTTGGAATGAGCTTAATGTTTTGAGGCCTCCAACCTCAAATCTCAAAACTCTTCTTCAAAGGAATGATGAAGACATGACTTTTGGTCTTCTAATGGGACTAGGAGAAGAATTTGCTTCTATTCGTCAAGAAATTCTTAGGATGAAGCTTTTTCCTTCATTCCAAGAGGTCCAATTCATGATTCAAAGAACTGAAACTAGCATGAAGCTTGAGGAATCATCCAAACCCAAAATCGAAGCTCAAGCATTCAAATCCATCCAAGAGGAGTTTCCGGCCAATAAAGTCCAGAACTTTGGAAAAAGAGATTTTTGCTTTCATTGCAAAAAGCCGGGCCATAGGAAAGACAAATGTTGGCATCTCCATCCTCACCTACGGCCTAAAAGCTTCAAAAGAGAAGGAGAATCAATGGCAAGTGCTCAAAACGTCTCCCAAGTTGCTGCCCTTGAAACCAAAATGGAGGAAATGCAAAAGGACATGAAAAGGCTTATTGGGCAGATTACTCTCCATTCTGGTAACCCTCTAAACTCATCTAATTCTAGTCCATGGCTCATTGATTCCGGTTGTGACAATCATATGGTTAAAGATAAAAGCAAAGTTAGAAAGTTTTTTCCACTTGCTGATCATAAAATTATCAAAGTTGCTAATGGTGATAAATTAAAAGTTGATCATTTAGGAGAAATTGAATTGCTTGGCATGAAAACTAAAGCTTTGTATGTTCCCAAATTTGATTCTAACCTTCTGTCCATTGGAAAAATAACCAAAGAACAAAATTGCAAAGCTACCTTTGATCCTAATAAAGTTATTTTTCAGGACCTCAAAACGAATCTCTTGATTGGCAAGGGGTCTAGGAGGCACAATCTATACTACTTGGATCAAGAAAACCAAGCTTTTGCTGCCCAAAGTCAAATGCATTCTTTATGGCATGCTCGCCTAGGTCATCTTGGAGACTTAGCTTTGAAACGCCTATTTCCAAATTTAGAAGTAGAAAATAGGCATTGCAAAGCTTGTGTACTTGGAAAACAAACTAGAGTGTATTATCCTATTTCAAATACTATATATGAGAATGCATTTGAACTTGTTCATTCTGATGTTTGGACTTCACCCATAGTATCTCATAATGGTTTTAAATATTTTGTGACATTTATAGATCACAAAACTAGATACACTTGGGTTTATCTATTGGCAGCCAAATCTGAGGTCTTTGAAGCTCTTAAAAGCTATTATAGATATGTGACCAAGCAATTCAATGCCAACATCAAAATTATTAGGACTGATCATGGGGGGGAGTATACTAGTCATGCATTTGAAAATTTCTTAGAAGAAAAGGAGATCATGCACCAAAAATCATGTGTCTACACTCCACAACAAAATGGAGTTGCCGAAAGGAAAAATAGGTACTTATTAGAAACAACTAGGGCCATGATGTTTCATTCAAATATGCCAAAAATTTATTGGAGTGAGGCAATAAAAACTGCTGCCCATATTATTAACCTTATGCCCACTCAAGTTCTAGAAGGAAAATCTCCTTTAGAACTACTCCTAGGAAGGAAACCCAATATCTCTCATTTAAGAGTCTTTGGGTGCATTTGCTATGTGCATGTACCAGAAAATTTTAGGAACAAACTAGATGAAAGAGGAAGAAAATGTGTATTCTTAGGATATTCAACATTTGAAAAAGGTTACAGATGTTATGATCCTCTAACCAAAAAACTATACACATCCAAGGATGTGATATTTGTGGAAAAGGAACCTTATTTTTCAGGAAAAGAAGATCAAGCTCAAACTAAAAAGGAAAGAACTCAAGATCTATGGAATATCATTCTCCCGTCCATCAACCATTCCACTCACCCAAATAATCATGAAGAAGCTACTCCAAATGATCATGAAGTACTTGTTCAAGAAGACTCTTCTCCTTCTCATTCGGATCATGAGGAACATGGGGATGATGATCCAAATCAAGAACCGGTTCTAGAGCAAGAAGAACAAGCTATTCATGAGCAGCCTCCCACTCTTCGTAGATCAACAAGGCTTAGGCTTCCTCCTTCCGAATGGATCAATAAAAGGGTTTTTTACAACACTAAAGTAACCTCTCATCCTATTTCGAAATACTATTCAGTTGCTAATACTTCTTGCAGTCATCAAAGATTCATTCAGAACATAGATCTTCATAAAGAACCAAGATCCTTTGAAGAAGCTAAGAACCAACCTCAATGGGTGCAAGCTATGAAGGATGAGTTGGAAGCTTTAGCTAAAAATGGAACATGGGAAATAACATCACTTCCAAAAGGAAAAAGAGCAGTAGGATGCAAATGGGTTTACAAAATCAAGCACAAAAGCGATGGAAGTCTTGATAAATACAAGGCAAGACTAGTTGCCAAAGGTTTCACTCAAGCCTATGGAGTGGACTACAAGGAAACATATGCTCCCGTGGCCAAGATGAATACCATTCGTGTGCTCTTATCCCTTGCTGCTAACTACTCCTTACCTTTATTTCAAATTGATGTTGCAAATGCCTTTCTTCAAGGGGACTTAGAAGAAGAAGTATATATGGAGGTTCCTCCGGGCTTTTCTCATCAAGACAACAAGGTTTGCAAGTTAAAGAAAGCAATTTATGGACTCAAACAATCTCCAAGAGCTTGGTATGCTAAACTCAGCTCTACTCTTCTTGATCATAATTTTAAAAAATGCTTTAGTGATTCATCTCTTTTTGTTAAGAAATTAGGAGATAAATTCATCATAGTATTAGTATATGTAGATGATATCATCTTAACCGGAAATGATTTAGACTTAATCAATCAAGTTAGGAAATTTCTCCAAACAAAGTTTGACATTAAGGATTTAGGGAAACTAAAGTACTTTCTAGGGATAGAGCTTGCCTATTCTCCAAATGGGTTTGCTCTATCACAAAGAAAGTATGTGCTTGATCTTTTGCAGGAAACCGGCAAGCTAGGTGCCAAGCCCGCGTGTAGTCCGATTAGCACCTCTTGTGGCCTCAAAGATGATGACATAGAATTTGAAGATGAACAAAGATATCAAAGGCTTGTAGGGAAATTGATCTATCTCACCATAACAAGGCCTGACATCTCATTCGCTGTGGGGCAAGTTAGTCAACATATGCACAAGCCAAAATGGAAGCATTGGAGAGCCACCGAAAGGATTTTGCACTATCTAAAAGGCACTCCCGGCATGGGAATTGTCATGAAGAACAATTGCAGCTCTCAAATCATAGGATATTGTGATGCAGATTGGGCCGGGGATTCAGAGGATAGAAGATCTACTACCGGCTATTGCATGTTTGTTGGAGGGAACCTAGTAGCATGGAAAAGCAAGAAACAACGTGTAGTCTCAAGATCAAGTGCAAGGCAGTATAGAGCAATGGCAGCTGCTACTAGTGAGATCGTGTGGCTAAAGGCTCTAATAGAAGAATTAGGGTTCTCTGTCTCGACTCCAATTCACCTTCATTGTGACAATCAATCAGCAATTCACATAGCCTCAAATCCGGTATTTCATGAAAGAACCAAGCATATTGAGGTAGATTATCACTTTATAAGGCAAAAGATTGAAGATAAGATCATTTCTCCAAGATTCACAAGAAGTGATCTTCAAGTTGCGGATATCTTTACAAAACCGGGAACCGCCAATCACATCCTCAAAAATTTGGACAAGTTAGGTGTTATTAATATATACACACCTAACTTGAGGGGGAGTGTTGAAATAAAGCATATTGAAGCCTAGATAATCCTTGCTAAGAAGTTAGAATTAGTCTCCTTGTATGTGCATATTAAAGCTTCCATCTTGCTCCCTTTCCTAGAGCCCATTTGCTCCCTCTCCTAAGGCCCAAAGAAGGGGCCTAATGATCTTTGTGCTGGGCTCAAATGAGCCCAGCAAGTGAGAGCCTTAAGGGGGCACCCCAACGGCTAGTTATTAAACTAGCCGTTGGGTGCCTCCCCAACGGCTAGCTTGTGCTAGCCGTTGGGGCAGCATTTGGGAGAGGGGATTGCCCTCTCCCTTCTTCATTCAATCTCTCCTCTCCTCCCTCTTCTATATATATGTCAATTAGGAGCTTTGTAAAGGTATGAAAAAATGCCTATACTTATTATGTATTCTCTCAAAAGATTTCAATAAAGCCTTGAAGTTCTTATTCATATCTTTTAGCTTGCTCTTTTAGAATTTCAACAAGATCAGAAGTAAGTTGAGGAACATACAATGCATTTGTAGGTTTTCCAAAAATTTCAACTTCCCCTATTTGTTTTACTTCTAGATCTTGTCCATTAGCAACACGCACAATCTTTCAATTGGGGAGCCTTTTAAAATGTTTGATCTTTCTCTTATCCCTAATCATGTGATGATCCGTACCTGAATCTATAAGGAATTTCTCAGAATTTGAAGAAGGGATAAGGTTTTGGTTATTACCATTCATGTGCGCTGATAGTTGAGGCCTCTTCAAGTGAAAATCCGAAATATCTTGAGAGGCTCCAGCATATCCAGCCACAATAGAAGCATAGGATCTTCTTTGTTGAACATCATCTTGAAGTCCCTTTAAACAATTAGTAGTCTTTGGTTGGAGACCAGTACATTCGGCCATCATAGAGGCTTCATTTTGATCCTTTGCTTGTGAGTAAATTTTGGGCAGCACTTGAGAGATATGCGTTCCCTTTTGAACCGACTGCTGTAGATCCTTTATGCATTCATTTAGCTTAATTTGGAGTTCATCACATTTGGCTCCTATTGATAATAAAGGATCTTCATAGTGTGTGTCAGCTTGGAAGCTGGATTTGGAGGAAATGGATGCATTTTGTTGCTGCTCCATTGTGGTAGTAAAGACATTCCCTTTATTCGGTATTTTACCTTGTTTTTGTGATATTTTGAATGCCTTCATTTGCTGAATGGTAGCCTTCATTTCTTCATAATGTGGAAGTGCTTTTATATTGGAGGTGTCTTGATGTAACTTCCTCCGTAACTCCAGAAATTTGAAGGCTCCAAATGGCTCTTTCAAAATAAGACTTAAGTCATCACATAAGTTTTGCAATTTTTGTATGAGATCCACCCAATTTGAGTGATCTATGGAGTTGAGAAGATGGAGCATTCCCTGCTCTGATACCATGTTGAATTGTGCAAAACAAATGAATAAAGAATTCTGAATAATAATTTAGAACTTCATTGATGTTCTTGAGAGAATTTGAACACAACTTGAGAGCATTTGTTCATGGTTTACAAGAGGAGTTCTATAGGCAATTTATAGAGATAAAAGAGTGCATTAAAGGGGGGAAATGCTCATAGAGACGTTGGGGGGACAGGAAGACAGATTCCTGTCCCCAATGGATCAGATATACCATATTTATGACTGTTATACAGTCCAACAGCTAGTTCATTTGAACTAGCCGTTTGAGCCCTTTTAAGGGCCTTTTTGGGCCACATTTTAGGGCTTTAATATGGGTATTTTATGGACAAAAAAACCCTCATTGGCTGGACCTTGGACTGCCTTGAATTGAGCTTGCCACTTGACTTGGATTGGGACTAGTTCATTGGACAATCTGGACAGCATCTTGTACCAACCTTTTGGAGCTTCATTTTGATCTCTTGAGTAGTCCCTCTTGTCTTGATTTAGGACTTCTTTTCATGCTCTTGAAGTCACCTTTAAGTGGGCCTAATGGGACATCTTCTGGACCAGCACATGGGCTTGGACTTAGGACAATTTTAGGATCCCTATGAGAACCTTAACTTAATGGCTGTAAAAGAGAGTTGAGTAGTTCTTGTTTTCAACAGTATACCCACTTACACCCTACGGCCTTCTTTCCTTTAGGTAGTGTGGTGATTTCCCATGTTCCGTTCTTTGATAAAGCTTCCAATTCCTCCTCTATGGCTCTTTTCCATCTTGGATCCTTTGATGCTTGCTCAAATGAAGTTGGTTCTGCTTCCTTATCTAAATTACTCAAGAAAACTTGGTAGTCCAAGGAAACATGAGAGGTGGTATAATAATCATAAATAGGATGGGAGGTTACCCTAGAGTTATAGAACACCCTTCGGTTGATCCATTCAGATGGAGGAAGTCTAAGCCTTGTTGATCTTCTTAGTTGAGGTGGCGGATCATCTGCTTCCTCCTCAGTTTCAAGGGATTCTTCCTCATTTGTAGTTTCTTCATTTGTATTACTTTCTCCCCCTGAAGTACTTGGTCGTTCAGCCTCTAATGCCCCCCTGAATTATCATTTCGAGTGTTGTGGCTTGTATCAGAGATTGAATTTCCTTCGGTTGATTCAGTGCCTTGAGGAGGAGATATAAGAAAGTCCCAAGTGCTATTAGGAACTTCAGTCTTTGGAGCTTCCTTTATCTCTTCATTTCCTACAAAATAGAACTCATTTTCCAAGAATATCACATCCTTTGATGTGTATGTTCGGTTAGTTGTAGGATCATAGCACCTATAGCCTTTTTCAAATGCTGCATATCCAAGGAATACACACTTTTTCCCTCTATGTTCTAACTTATTTCTTTGGTGAGCTGGGATATGAATGTAACATGTACAACCAAATGTCCTAAGGTGAGAAATATTAGGTTTCCTTCTTAGGAGAACCTCAAGAGGAGATTTCCCTTTTAAGACTTCAGTAGGGATAAGATTAATCACATGAACCGCGGTTTTAACCGCATCACACTAGAATTTTTTAGGTATGCTTGCATAGAACATCATAGCCCTAGTTGTTTCAAGTATGTGCCTATTCTTTCTTTCAGCTACCCCATTTTGTTGGGGTGTGTAAACACATGACATTTGATGTATGATGCTATTATCCTTAAGGTAATTTTCAAAATTGATGCTTATAAATTCACCACCATGATCTGATCTTAAGACCTTTATATTTGCATTGTATAGTTTGGTCACATACTTCACATAGCTCTTGAGTGCTTCAAGAGCTTGGTCTTTGGTATTTAGAAGATACACCCATGTGTACCTGGTTTTGTGATCAATGAAAGTAATAAAGTATTTGTAACCTAGGTGAGATGTGATGGGTGAGGTCCAAACATCAGAATGAATTAAATCAAAAGGGTTTTCATACATTGTTTCAGAAGTAGGATACATTGTTCGGGTCTCCTTAGCTAAAATACAAGGTTTACAATGTCTATTTTCATAATTTAAAGTTGGGAATAGACGTTTTAAAGCTCGATCACTAGGATGACCTAAACGTCCATGCCAAAGAGATTGATTCTCCTTAACATGAGTTACAAGTGCATTTTGTTCTTGATCCAAGTAATAAAGTCCTCCTCTTCTAGAACCCTTGCCAATCAATTGATTCGACTTGAGGTCCTGAAAAGAGACATTATTGGGGTCAAAAACAACTCTACACTTTTGATCCTTTGTAATCTTGCTAATGGACAGTAGGTTTGAGGTAAGTTTGGGGACATATAAAGCTTTGGTTGGTTTTCCAAAAATGTCAACTTCCCCAACTTGATTTACTCTCAAATCTTGTCCATTTGCAACACGAACAGTCATATGGTTAGGAAGGTTTTCAAATCTTTTTATTTTAGCTCTATCCTTCACTATATGACATTCGGTTCCTGAATCAAAGAGAAAATTTTCAGAATTTAAATATGTAAAATGTTCTTGATTTTTACCAGAGGAGGGAGCCATTTGTTGAAGTCTCTTTGTAACTTCATTTAATTGAGTTTGGAGTGCAGCAAATTCAGCCATTGATGGAGCTTGAACCTTCACGAATTGGGCTGAGGGTTGCTGTCCAGAACCGAATGGATTTGAAGCTCCTTGCTGGTCTCTTTGTTTGAGCACTTTAGGCTTTAAATGAGGATGCAATTCCCAGCATTTGTCCTTTGAATGACCCTTCTTTTTGCAATGAGAGCATATTTCATTTCTCCTTCGGATTTGATTGGCCTTGGCAGCATTGAATTCATCCAAGGAAGCAATGAAAGCTTGAGCTTCCAATTTTTGTTTGGAGCTTTCTTCCAATCTAATGCTCACTTCAGTCCTTTGGATCATAGTTTGGACTTCTCCAAATGATGGAAAGTCCTTCATTCGAAGGATTTCTTGTCTTAGATGAGAATATGAATCATCCAAGCCCATGAGAAGACCAAATATCTTATCTTCCTCTCTTCTTTTTCGAAGAACTTTGAGATCTATAGAATCTGGCCGGAGAGTTATTAGCTCATTCCAAGCATCCGTATACTCCCCAAAATATTGGGGAAGAGATTTGCCTTCTTTTTTGATGGAAGCAATTTATCTCTTAAGCTCAAAGATCCTCCCAAGGTTGGATTCCAAACCATAGAGAGAGAACATTTCATCCCATAAGAGTTTTGCATTTGGAGCACATGACACCATCGCTTTATGAGTTTTATCTAGAGAATTGAGAAGAAGAATGAAGACATGATCATCTCTTTTTTTCCATTCTCGGAATAATGGATCAATTTCTTCAAGTGGATCATCAAAAACATGATTCTCTAGATTGTTGAGATTGAGTGCCCTCTTCATCACATTTGCCCATTGATAGTAGTTTCCTCCTTTCAATTGAATGGAGGATAAATTTTGCATTTGGGTAATGTTTATGGATGGAGGAGGGTCACCCAACCTAGAAGAGGATGGGATCGATTGCTCTGATACCATGTTGAAAGATCAAGAATGAACTCAAGAAAACTTAAAATGCAATTCTGAATTTTATTGAAATAGAGAATGAATAACACTCATAGTTTGAACTTTTGTTCATACCAAAGCTAGGAAACATTGAAGACTATTTATAGAGAAGAGGGTAAGAGAGAATTAGAGAGAACAAAGGAGAGCAAGAGAGGGCTTTAGCCCTCTCTATTCTAGCCGTTGGAGGCTGCTCCAACGGCTGTTTTAAGACAGCCGTTGGGGGCCCAATTGGGCCCCCTTTGATGGGCTGAAAAAGGGGCCCTTTCTTGGGGCTTGATAAGGCCCACGGGCTAAGGAAGACTAGGGCTCCAATTTGAAACAAGAACAAAGAACAATTCTTAGTGAGTTAGGGCTCTAAGGGAGAGATCTTGCTGGACTATTGAGAAGGCTTTAAGTAGGTGATGAAAGGGTTGATTAATCCTTCTTTTCAACAAAACCGCGGTTCATGTGATTAATCTTATGCCTACTGAAGTTTTAAAAGGGCAATCTCCTCTTGAGGTTCTCCTAAGAAGGAAACCCAATATTTCTTACCTTAGGATATTTGGTTGTATATGTTACATTTATATTCCAGCTCACCAAAGGAATAAGTTAGAACATAGAGGGAGAAAGTGTGTATTTCTTGGATATGCAGCCTTTGAAAAAGGCTATAGGTGCTATGATCCTACAACTAACCGAACATACACATCAAAGGATGTGATATTCTTGGAAAATGAGTTCTATTTTGCAGGAAATGAAGAGGTAAAGGAAGCTCCAAAGACTGAAATCCCTAATAGCACTTGGGACTTTCTTATATCTCCTCCTCAAGAAGCTAAATCAACCGAAGAAAATTCAGTCTCGGATACATGCCACAGCACTCAAGTTGGGTGTGTATGTATCTATAACGCCCAACTTGACCATATTTTTGTGTATGTGATTGGCGGTCCCCGGCTTGGTGAAGATGTCGGCTACTTGATCATCACTTCTTGTAAAGCTTGGAGTGATGAGCTTTTCTTCAAACTTTTGTCTCACAAAGTGACAATCCACCTCAATGTGCTTTGTTCTTTTATGAAAAACCGGATTTGAGGCTATGTGAATTGTCGATTGATTGTCACAATGGAGTTGGATTGGAGTAAGAATGGAGAACCCTCGTTCTTCAATTAGAGTCTTTAGCCAAACTATCTCACTTGATGCGGCTGTCAGGGCTCTATATTCGGCTTCGGCACTTGATCTTGATACCACATGTTGTTTCTTGCTTTTCCAAGCTACTAGATTTCCTCCAACAAACATGCAATACCCTATGGTTGATCGTCTATCCTCTGAGTCTCCGGCCCAATCCGCATCACAATACCCTATGATTCCAAATTCCCATGCCTAGTGTGCCCTTTAGGTAGTGAAGGATTCTTTCAGTAGCTCTCCAATGCTTCCTTTTGGACTTGTGCATATGTTGGCTTACTTGACTTACGGCAAAGGAGATATCTGGTCTTGTTATGGTGAGATAGATCAATCTCCCTACGAGCCTTTGGTATCTTTGTTCATCCTCATATTCTTCATCATCATCCTTAAAACCACAAGCGGAGCTAATAGGACTACATGCGGGCTTGACACCTAACTTTCCTGTTTCCTGCAAAAGATCAAGCACATACTTCCTTTGTGATAGAACTAGCCCATTTGGACAATAGGCAAGTTCTATCCCTAAGAAGTACTTTAGTTTCCCTAAGTCCTTAATATCAAACTTTGTTTGTAAAAAACCTCTCACTAGGTTGATTAGTTCTAAATCATTTCCGGTTATGATTATGTCATCTACATAAACTAACACTACAATGATTTTTCCATTTTGTTTTTTAACAAAGAGAGAAGTATCACTATTGCATTTTTTGAAATCATGATCAAAAAGAGTAGTGCTAAGTTTGGCATACCAAGCTCTTGGAGATTGTTTGAGGCCGTAAATTGCTTTCTTAAGTTTGCACACCTTGTTTGTTACATTCATAGAAATGTGCGAGTGGATGCCCCCCCGAATACATTGCACTAATTCGACAAAATATTATGCATACAATGGAATAAAGAAAGGTTACAAATTGAAGATCAAAATGGGCTAGAAAGAAGCCTAGAATTCTGCCCATTGTGCCCACCTAATGAAGCCCATCTTAGGCTCACTTAAAGGTCACTTCAAGAGCATGGAAAGAAGCCCTAATCCAAGCCAAGATGGACTTCATAGGAGGCCCGAATAAAGCCAAGAAGACGGACCCAAGATGCTGTCCAGATTACTTCAAGATCCAAGTCCATTTTGGTTCAAGGTTCAAGCCTATTTGTGAGCTGCATTTGGTCCAGTCCTTAAGGGTGTTTTAGCCCAACATCTTGGGCATATTGTAGCCCATAAAAGGGCTTAATCCAAGGCCCCAACAGCTAGTTCAAAAGAACTAGCCGTTGGACTGTATAACAACCAAAAATATGGCTGTTATACAGTGTTTTTGGGACAGAAATCTGTCCCCTTTGTCCCCCAACGGTTCTATTGGGCTTTGGTGGTCTATTTCCTCTTTTTAACATGTAATAATCTCTATAAATAGGGAGCAAAGTGATGGAAGAAGAACACCTTTGAGCATAGTCTCAAACTTAGAATAGAATAGAGCATAGTCTCCAAAAAGTCTCTTTGTATTCTTGAGCTTTGTCTCAACACACTTGTAATTGATAGTTCATCAATACAATACTTTAAGTTTATTCTCACAAATTCAAGTGTTCTTTCTTTGTTGTTCATCAAAACATCCAAATACACAAACACCAAATCTTCTCTTCCTTGCTCAAACATCAAAACCCTAGCTCACCAACCTAGCTTCCGCATTCCAAATTTTAACATGGTATCAGAGCGGGTTTCACTTCCTCTTCTCACTTCCAAAAATTACCCACAGTGGGCAGAAATTATGCAAAGGCTCTTTAATTTGTACAATGCATTGGAGCATATCCAAAATGAGCCACTTGATGCATCCAACCCCAATTTTGAGCAATGGAAGAAGAAGGATGATTACATCTTTTTGATGTTACAAAATTTGCTGGACAAAGCTCACCAAACAATGATGGCTGGCTGTCCAAGCTCAAAATCTGTGTGGTCCACTCTTGAAGGGCTGTACAGGAACAAACACAACTTGGGAAGGGTCTTTGAGCTTCAACAACAAATCTCCAAAGTTGAAAGAGGTGACAAAACCCTACCTCAAGTCTTCGGCGACCTTGAAAAGCTATGGACAGAAATGGAGACTTTGAGGCCACTATCAATGGACCTCAATGTTCTACAACAAAGGAGAAATGAAGACAAGACATTTGCCTTGCTCATGTCTCTTGGAGAGCCGTTCAAAGAGGTGCGCCAAGAAATCCTAAGAAGGGAAACTCTACCATCCTATGAGGAGGTTAGAGGAATGATCCAAAGAGCTGAAACCTCTAAGAGGCTTGAGGAAGAAAGCCAACCACAAATGGAGGTCTATGGCTTCAAAGTGACGGTGGAGGAGCAACATGCTGAAAACGTGTGCCCCCATTGCAAAAGAAAAGGCCACACCAAAGAAAGGTGTTGGGACTTGCATCCAAACCTCAAGTCAAACGGAGCTAGGCCGGATCAAAGAAGGAGTGAACTGCCTATTAAAGGTATAAGCTCCAATCCAAATTTAAATGCCTTTAAATATGTGCATTGTCATATTAGAGAAACCCCTTGCATATCTAGAGAAGGATACAAATTTATCATATCATTCATTGATCATCACTCTAGATATACATGGGTATATATGCTTAAAGATTTGGCACAAGCACATAATGCATTTAAAAAGTACTATCATCTAGTTACCAAGTTGTACAATGCATCAATTAACACACTTAGAACAGATGATAGAAATAACATAAGCCCAAACTTTGAAAACTTCTTAAACCAAAAGGGTATAACATTAGAAATCATGAGTCATGACAACCTCATTATAAATGAGGAAGAAATAAATATGCTTGCATGCACACTTCTAGAAAATGCAAAATATGACTCATGAATATTGGTGTGATGCAATTAGCACCGTCTCTCACTTGTATAATCGTATGCCCCAAGAATCACTTAATGACAAGTCTCCATTAGAGACAATTAGAAGTAGCAAACCAAACCTCATGCATCTTAGGACATTCGGATGCGTTTGTTACATAAATTGGGAACAATGTGTATTCTTAGGATATGGTCCAAGGAAAAATGGATACATTTGTTATAATCCAAAGACTAACATGGCATACATGTTGAAAGATATGAAATTTGCCGAAACAAAATTTTATTTTGCAGAATCCGGTGACAAAGCACCACTGAGTCTGCCTATTGAAGCTCCGATTAAGGAACAAGGGGGAGCACAACAAATAAGCCATGTACAAATAGCTTGTAATGCTCAAATTATTGAAGGGGAGCAAGAAGACAAGACCAAGAAAAAGAAGAAGAAGAAGAAGAAGTGGAAAAAGAAGGCCAAGCAATCTCAAGAAGCTCAAACCTCCAACATCATCTCTCCAAGTCTCGACTCCATGGACCTCCATTCGTCGGACTTGAGGGGGAGTGTTGAAGATGAAGAAGAAGATGAAGCATTCATAGAAATGTGCGAGTGGATGCCCCCCGAATACATTGCACTAATTCGACAAAATATTATGCAAACAATGGAATAAAGAAAGGTTACAAATTGAAGATCAAAATGGGCTAGAAAGAAGCCTAGAATTCTGCCCATTGTGCCCACCTAATGAAGCCCATCTTAGGCTCACTTAAAGGTCACTTCAAGAGCATGGAAAGAAGCCCTAATCCAAGCCAAGATGGACTTCATAGGAGGCCCGAATAAAGCCAAGAAGACGGACCCAAGATGCTGTCCAGATTACTTCAAGATCCAAGTCCATTTTGGTTCAAGGTTCAAGCCTATTTGTGAGCTGCATTTGGTCCAGTCCTTAAGGGTGTTTTAGCCCAACATCTTGGGCATATTGTAGCCCATAAAAGGGCTTAATCCAAGGCCCCAACAGCTAGTTCAAAAGAACTAGCCGTTGGACTGTATAACAGCCAAAAATATGGCTGTTATACATTGTTTTGGGGACAGAAATCTGTCCCCTTTGTCCCCCAACGGTTCTATTGGGCTTTGGTGGTCTATTTCCTCTTTTTAACATGTAATAATCTCTATAAATAGGGAGCAAAGTGATGGAAGAAGAACACCTTTGAGCATAGTCTCAAACTTAGAATAGAATAGAGCATAGTCTCCAAAAAGTCTCTTTGTATTCTTGAGCTTTGTCTCAACACACTTGTAATTGATAGTTCATCAATACAATACTTTGAGTTTATTCTCACAAATTCAAGTGTTCTTTCTTTGTTGTTCATCAACACATCCAAATACACAAACACCAAGTCTTCTCTTCCTTGCTCAAACATCAAAACCCTAGCTCACCAACCTAGCTTCCGCATTCCAAATTTTAACATTGTTGTGTTGATGAGAAAAGCCCGGTGGAATCTCCATGTATACTTCCTCTTCTAGATCTCCTTGTAGAAATGCATTGGCTACATCCATTTGAAACATTGGCCAAGAGTGATTGATTGCAAGAGACATCAACACTCGAATTGTTGAAAAGAGGAATTAATCAACCTTTCATCACATTTCTGAAAGGCCTTCCCAAGAGTCCAACAAGTTCTTCTCCTTTGGAGCCAAATGGCGGCCCAGCCCGGGCCAGCAAAGGGCCCATTTTAGCCCAGCAAAGGGGCCCCAATTGGGCCCCAACGGCTAGCCAAAACTAGCCGTTGGAGGTTGTCCAACGGCTAGTAATTCTAGCCGTTGGAGACAGCCTCCAACGGCTAGTAGAGAGGGGTCTTAACCCCTCTCTTGTTCTCTCATTTGGTCCCAAATTCTCTCCCTCTTCTTCTTCTATAAATAGGCTTCTATGTATTCAAGCAAAGGCATGAACAAAAGTTCAAAGCTATGAATGTTGTTTGCTTTCTATTTCAATAAAATCCAAAATTATATTTTAAGATCTCTTGAGTTCTTTCTTTGATCTTTCAACATGGTATCAGAGCAAACGATCCCATCCTCTTCAAGGTTGGGTGACCCTCCTCCTTCCATAAACATTTCCCAAATACAAAGTATATCCTCTATCCAATTGAAAGGGGGGAATTATTATCAATGGGCAAATGTAATGAAGAGGGCACTCAACCTTCACAATCTAGAGAGTCATGTTCTTGATGATCCACTTGAAGAGACAGATCCATCCTTTCGAGAATGGAAGAAAAGGGATGATCATGTGTTTATTCTTCTCCTTAACTCTCTAGATGAAACTCACAAAGCAATGGTGTCATGCACCCCAAATGCAAAAACTTTGTGGGATGAAATGTTCTCTCTCTATGGCTTGGAATCCAACCTTGGGAGGATCTTTGAGCTTAAAAGGCAAATTGCTTCCATCAAAAAGGAAGGTAAATCTCTTCCTCAATACTTTGGGGAGTACTCGGATGCTTGGAATGAGCTGACTACTTTACGGCCAGATTCCATAGACCTTAAGGTCATTCGAAAAAGAAGAGAAGAAGATAAAATATTTGGTCTTCTCATGGGCCTAGATGATTCATATTCTCATCTAAGGCAAGAAATTCTTCGAATGAAGGACTTTCCATCATTTGGGGAGGTCCAAAATATGATTCAAAGGGCTGAAGTGAGCATTAGATTGGAAGAAAGCTCTAAGCAAAAATTGGAAGCTCAAGCATTCATTGCCTCTACAAATGAAGTAGTTGCTGCCAAAGTGAATCAAACTCAAAGGAGAAATGAGATATGTTCTCATTGTAAGAAAAGAGGCCATTCAAAGGATAAATGCTGGCTCTTGCATCCCCAACTGAAGCCCAAAGTATTTAAGCAAAGGGACCAGCAAGGAGCTCTAAACGGATTCGGTTCAGAACAGCAAGCTGCTGCCCAATTCGTAAAGGTTCAAGCACCATCCTTGGCTGACTTTGCTGCACTCCAAACTCAACTAAATGAGGTTGCACAAAAGCTTCAACAAATAGCTCCTTCATCTGGTAAAAATCAAGAACCTTTCTCATATTTAAATTCTGAAAATTTTCTCATTGATTCGGGAACCGAATATCATATGGTTAAGGATAGAGCAAAAATAAAGAGATTTGAAAACCTTCCTAACCATATGATTATTCAAGTTGCAAATGGACAAGATTTGAGAGTAAATCAAGCTGAGGAAGTTGACATTTTTGGAAAACCATCCAAGGCTTTATATGTCCCCAAACTTACCTCAAACCTACTATCCATTAGCAAGATCACCAATGATCAAAAGTGTAGAGTTGTTTTTGACTCCAATAATGTCTCTTTTCAGGACCTCAAGTCGAATCAATTGATTGGCAAGGGTTCTAGAAGAGGAGGACTTTATTAATTGGATCAAGAACAAAATGCACTTGTAGCTCATGTTAAGGAGGATCAATCTCTTTGTCATGGACGCTTAGGACATCCTAGTGATCGGGCTTTAAAACGTCTATTCCCAACTTTAAATTTTGAGAATAGACATTGTAAAGCTTGTATTTTGGCAAAGGAAACCCGAACAATGTATCATATTTCAGAAACAATATATGAAAATCCTTTTGATTTAGTTCATTCTGATGTTTGGACTTCACCCATCATGTCCCACTTAGGTTACAAGTACTTCATTACTTTCATTGATCACAAAACAAGGTACACATGGGTGTATCTTTTAAATACCAAAGACCAAGCTCTTGAAGCACTCAAGAGCTATGTAAAGTATGTAACCAAACTATACAATGCCAATATAAAAGTCCTAAGGTCAGATCATGGTGGTGAATTTACAAGTCTTAATTTTGAAAATTACCTTAAGGACAATAGCATTATACACCAAATGTCATGTGTTTACACACCCCAACAAAATGGGGTAGCGGAAAGGAAAAATAGACACATACTTGAAATATCTAGAGCTATGATGTTCTATGCAAACATGCCTAAGAAATTTTGGTGTGATGCGGTTAAAACCGCGGTACATGTGATCAACCTTATGCCCACCGAAGTTTTAAAAGGGCAATCTCCACTTGAGGTTCTCCTAGGAAGGAAACCTAATATCTCTCACCTTAGGACATTTGGTTGTACATGTTACATTCATATTCCAGCTCACCTAAGGAATAAATTAGAACATAGAGGGAGAAAGTGTGTATTTCTTGGATATGCAGCCTTTGAAAAGGGCTATAGGTGCTATGATCCTACAACTAACCGAACATACACATCAAAGGATGTGATTTTCTTGGAGAATGAGTTCTATTTTGCAGGAAATGAAGAGGTAAAGGAAACTCCAAAGACTGAAATTTCTCCTAGCACTTGGGACTTTCTCATATCGCCTCCTCAAGAAGCCGAACAAACCGAAGGAAACTCCACTTCTGAAACAAGCCATAACTCTCAAGATGATAATTTAGAAGCTTTAGAGGCTGAACAACCAATTGTTTCAGGGGGAGAAAGTGATACAAATGAGGAAAATACAAATGAGGAGGAATCTCTTGAAATCGAGGAGGAACCGGACGAACCACCACCTCAACTAAGAAGATCAACAAGACTTAGACTTCCTCCATCCGAATGGATCAATCGAAGGGTGTTCTATAACTCTAAGGTAACCTCCCATCCTATTCATGATTACTATACCACCTCACATGTTTCCTTGGACCACCAAGCTTTCTTGAGTAATCTAGATAAAGAAGTGGAACCAACGTCATTTGAGGAGGCATCAAAGGATCCAAGATGGAGAAAAGCAATGGAGGAGGAACTAGAAGCTCTATCAAAGAATGGGACATGGGAAATCACCTCACTACCAAAGGGGAAGAAAGCCGTAGGATGTAAATGGGTATACAAAATCAAGCACAAAAGCGATGGATCAATTGAGCGATTCAAAGCAAGACTAGTAGCCAAAGGGTATACTCAAGCATATGGGATTGATTATAAGGAGACCTATGCTCCGGTTGCAAAAATGAACACCATTAGAGTCCTTTTGTCTCTTGCGGTGAATCATGGATGGAGCCTATTTCAAATGGATGTAGCAAATGCTTTTCTCCAAGGAGATCTAGAAGAAGAAGTCTACATGCAAATACCAAAGGGACTTCAATCTCAAGGAGGAACTGCATGCAAACTTCATAAGGCAATTTATGGTCTCAAACAATCTCCAAGAGCTTGGTATGCAAAATTAAGCCATACTTTCCTTAGTAATGGATTTCATAAATGCAATAGTGATTCATCTCTCTTTATTAGAAAAACTAAGGATCATATCACAATAGCACTAGTTTATGTAGATGACATTATCATCACAGGTAGTGATTTGCATCAAATAGACCTAGTTAGAAATTTCTTAAAGTCTAGATTTGAAATTAAAGATCTAGGAAAACTAAAGTATTTTCTAGGAATTGAGTTGGCCTATTGTCCCAATGGGCTAATTCTCTCCCAAAGAAAATATACTCTTGACCTTTTGCAGGAAACAGGAAAGCTTGGAGCAAGACCGACTTGCAGTCCAGTTTCCTCTTCCGGTCCTTTAGCCGATGACAATGATCCTCTAGAAGATATTGAAAGATATCAGAGGTTGGTTGGGAGACTTATCTACCTCACCATCACAAGGCCAGACATAGCATATGTTGTTAGCTATATAAGTCAATTCATGCACTCTCCAACAAAAGGCCATTGGAGAGCAGCTGAAAGGATCCTTCATTATATCAAAGGATCCCCGGGGCTAGGCATTTGGATGAAGAATAATGGAAGTTCAGACATTGAAGGGTATTGCGACGCTGATTGGGCGGGTGACTCCACAGATAGAAAGTCTACCACCGGGTATTGCATGTTTGTAGGAGGCAACTTGGTAGCTTGGAAGAGCAAAAAACAACGGGTTGTATCTAGATCAAGTGCGGAGGCCGAGTATAGGGCCATGGCAGCTAGTGCAAGTGAGATAGTATGGTTGAAGGCTTTAGTAGAAGAGCTAGGGTTCACGGTCTCCACTCCGATCAAGCTCCATTGTGACAATCAATCCGCAATTCACATTGCCACCAATCCGATCTTCCATGAACGCACCAAACACATAGAAGTTGATTGCCATTTTATTCGTCAAAAGGTAGAAGAAAAACTCATTGTGACACCTCATATCAAAGGAGAAGATCAGCTAGCGGATATCTTCACAAAGGGAGGGACAGCAGCTCACTTACAAGAAATGATGGGCAAGTTGGGTACTATTAATATCTACGCACCCAACTTGAGGGGGAGTGTTGAAAAGAGGAATTAATTAACCTTTCATCACATTTCTGAAAGGCCTTCCCAAGAGTCCAACAAGTTCTTCTCCTTTGGAGCCAAATGGCCCACGGAATGGGCCCAGCCCGGGCTAGCAAAAGGGCCCATTTTAGCCCAGCAAAGGGGGCCCAATTGGGCCCCAACGGCTAGCCAAAACTAGCCGTTGGAGGCTGTCCAACGGCTAGTAATTCTAGCCGTTGGAGACAGCCTCCAACGGCTAGTAGAGAGGGGTCTTAACCCCTCTCTTGTTCTCTCATTTGGTCCCAAATTCTCTCCCTCTTCTTCTTCTATAAATAGGCTTCTATGTATTCAAGCAAAGGCATGAACAAAAGTTCAAAGCTATGAATGCTGTTTGCTTTCTATTTCAATAAAATCCAAAATTATATTTTAAGATCTCTTGAGTTCTTTCTTTGATCTTTCAACACGAATTGTGTTCATCTTGGCTACCGGTGCGTATGTTTCCTTGTAGTCTATTCCATAAGCTTGAGTGAAGCCCTTTGCTACTAATCTAGCTTTGTATCTATCAATGCTTCCATCACTCTTATGCTTGATCATGTAGACCCATTTGCATCCTACAGCCCTCTTTCCTTTAAGAAGAGATGTTATCTCCCATGTTTCATTTCTTGCTAAAGCATCTAGCTCATTCTTCATGGCTTGGATCCATTGAGGATGATGTTTTGCTTCTTCAAAGTTTCTTGGCTCTTGGTGGAGATCTATGTTCTTGATAAATCTTTGGTGGCTACAAGACATGTTAGCAACCGAATAGTATTTGGAAATGGGATGTGAGGTCACCTTTGAGTTATAGAACACTCTTTTGTTGATCCATTCGGTTGGAGGAAGTCTGAGTCTTGTTGATCTTCGAAGAGGAGGAGGTGGCTCTTCTACATTTTGATCCTCTTGTTCTATGCTTTGATCTTGATCTAAGTTGTCTCCCCCTTCCTCTTGGAAGGATTCTTGAGGATTCTTCTTGAGTTGGATCATTTTCAGCTTATATTGGTTCTCTTTCTTCTTCATTTCGATGAGCATGATCTTTGATGGGAGGAAAAACTATGTTCCATTGGTCTTGAGCACCATTTTCCTTTGATTGTTCTTAAACCTCTTTTCCTGCAAAGTAAGGCTCTCTTTCCACAAATATCACATCCTTAGATGTGTATAATTTTTTGGTCAGAGGATCATAACATTTATATCCTTTTTCAAAGGTAGAGTATCCTAGAAACTCATACTTTCTTCCCCTCTCATCTAGTTTGTTTCTAAAGTTTTCTGGTACATGCATATAACAAATGCACCCAAAGACTCTTAAATGGGAAATACTAGGTTTCCTTCCTTAGAGTAGTTTTAAAGGAGATTTTCCTTGTAGAACTTGAGAGGGAATGATATTAATAAGATGGGCAGCGGTTTTAATGGCTTCACTCCAAAATTCTTTAGGTACATTGGAGTGAAACATCATAGCTCTAGTCGTCTCAAGCAAATGTCTATTTTTCCTCTCGGCGACTCCATTTTGTTGTGGAGTGTACACACATGATTTTTGATAAATGATTTCTTTCTCTTCTAGGAAATTTTCAAATGCATGACTAGTGTATTCTGCCCCATGATCCGATCTAAGGATTTTGATATTTGCATTGAATTGCTTGGTTACATATCTATAATAGCTCTTAAGTGCTTCAAAAACTTCAGATTTAGATACTAGTAAATATACCCATGTGTATCTAGTTTTGTGGTCAATGAATGTGACAAAGTACTTAAAGCCATTATGAGAAACTATAGGAGAGGTCCACACATCAAAATGAATGAGTTCAAAGGCATTCTCATATATTGTATTTGAAATTGGATAGTACACTCTAGTTTGTTTTCCAAGAATACAAGCTTTGCAATACCTATTTTCTACTTCTTGATTTGGAAATAGGCGTTTCAAAGCTAACTCTCCCGGATGACCTAAACGAGCATGCCATATAGAAGACATTTGACTTTGAACTCCAAAAGCTTGATTCTCTTGATCTAAGTAGTATAGGTTGTTCCTCCTAGACCGCTTGCCAATCAAGTGATTCATTTTGAGATCCGGAAATGTAACTTGGTTAGGATCAAAAGTAACCTTGCATTCTTGATCTTTAGTAATTTTACTAATGGATAGGAGGTTAGAGTTGAATTTAGGTACATATTGTTGAAATATAAAAATATAGAGCACAAGAAATGAAAAATACTTCTGAATTTTATTGAAGAAGAATGAGAGCATACATGGACAGATTTGAGAGTATTTTTCTCATACCCTTGGAAGTGGATGGAGAGCTCTATTTATAGAGTTACAAGGGAGACATTAAGACAAATAAAAGAGTGGGAAAGAGGAAAAAAGTGTCCAAAAGCAAAATAGAACCGTTGGGAATCAAAGGGGACAGATTTCTGTCCCCAATGCAATGCAAAATAGCCAGAAAAGCTGCTTGTGTTCAGTCCAACGGCTAGCTCCTTTGACTAGCCGTTGGGGCCTCCTTTTGAGCCCCTTTTGTAGAAAAAATAGAAAATGAATTTGCCTCAATGGGCATTTTATAAATAATGAATGTGGGACAATGCCCAAATATATTTTTGAGTACAAGAGGGACAATGCCCTAAGAAAATTATAATGAGACAATGCTCAAAATGAGAAACTAAATGCCCTATCTATGAGGGTCACTTAGCCCTCTTTTTGGGAGAATTTTCTCCATAATTTTGGAGAGTCAAATGCCCTTTATTTAGGTGCTATTTGCTCTTCTTTTCTCATACATTTAAAGGGACTAGAGGTGCCTATTTATAGAGACAAATGGGGGAGAGAGTTTGAGAAGTGAGAGAGTGGAGAGGGAGAGAGCTTAAGCTCTCTCCACTAGCCGTTGGGGGCTGTCCCCAACGGCTAGAAATTGTAGCCGTTGAGGCAGTCCCCAACAGCCACATTTTTGGCCAATAGGGGGCCATTTGGCCCCCCATGACTTGGATTTTGCTGGGCCCTTTTGGGCCCGGCTGTAATCCATGGATTGGGCCCATTTTTCTGGGCAGTGGGGGGCAGTTTACTGCCCCCCATTTTTTATCCATTGGGGGCCCATTTTGGGTCCCCTTGTGCTGGGCTGTGCTGGGCCCATTTGGGCCCAGTTGCAGCCCTTGGACCGGGCCCATTTAGGGCCCATTTTGGGTCCCTAAATGGGCCTAAAAATCTTGACAGATTGGGGGCAGTATTCTGCCCCCATTTGTGTCTTACAATTGGGCCTCTTTAGGCCTTGTTTAGGGTTACAAAATATACCCACTTAGGGTTTAATACATGCCCTAATTTATAGGCTTCAAAACTCCTCTTGGGTTGGTCTCTGGATTTGCCTCTGAATGAGCTTTGCACTTTGACCGTTTCGATTTGTGCTTTGGACATTTCTGGACTTCTCCATGGACCACCTCTCAGGGTTGGACTTATGATTGCCTTTGAATGAGCTTTGCACTTCTACCGCCTCGGTTTATGCTTTGGACATTTTTGGACTTTTCCTTGGACCACCTCTTGAGGCCTTGAGGTTCGGTGGGCCTTCCCCAAGCTTCATACTCCATCTTTTCAACACCTTTATGGGCTAAAATATGCCCAAGATGTTGGGCTAAAAATCCCCTTAGGGCCAGAACTAAAGCAGCTTGGAAATGGTCTTGGACTTGGCTTAAAAGGGAGACATTTCTGGACAGATTATGGGCCAGATTCAAGGGCTTGTTTTGGGCTGGCTATGTAATCATCTTGGGCCTTAATTAGGGCTTTATTTGATGGTGTTGAAGTATCCTTTAAGTGGGCCAAAGGTGAGCTGCAACAACTTGCTTTGTTGGGTTGGGCTTTGGCCTGATTTGGGCCAATGCCCATGTGTTGATTTTGGACAGCAATTTATGGCCTCTTGTGCTGGAATGCTACTTGATCTTTTAAGCTTCTATATTCTTATACTTGGTTGATGGAGATGAGATGGGTTTTCCTTCTTTTCAACACGTATAAAGCTTTAGTTTTCTTGCCAAGGAGGTCTATTTCACCTAAATGATCAACTCTAAGTTTTTTACCATTAGCAACTTTGACAATCTTATGACTAGATAGAGGAATGAATTTCTTAATTTTGCTTTTATCTTTGACCATATGATTATCACAACCCGAATCAATAAGCCATTTTATCAAAGTGAGATGAGTTTAAGTTGTTACCGGATTGTAAAGCAATTTGGCTAAGGAGCTTTCTTATCTCTTTTTCCATTTCCTCCATCTTGGATTCGAGTGCAGCAACTTGAGAGACTTGCTGTGCATGTGCTGGTTGCTCCATCTCCCTTTTGAAGTTCTTTGGGCGCAAATTGGGATAAAGAAACCAGCATCTATCTCTTTTGTGGCCGGGCTTCTTGCAATTGGTGCACACCTCCTTTTTCATGAAATTTTGAGATTTGTTGGCCACATGATCTTCTTGGACAGCTTTGAATGCTTGTGCTTCATATTTGAGCTTGTTTGAATCTTCTAGCCTCATACTAGTTTCGGCCCTTTGAATCATATATTGAACTTCTTGGAATGAAGGGAACACCTTCATTCTAAGAATTTCTTGACGAATAGAAGCATATTCATCTCCAAGACCCATAAGACCAAAGGTCATGTCTTCATCATTTCTTTGAAGAAGAGTCTTGAGATTAGAAGTTGGAGGCCTAAGAAGATTAAGCTCATTCCAAAGATCCCTATATTCCCCAAAGTATTCGGGTAGGGTTTTACCTTCTTTTTGAATCTTGAAGATTTTCCTCTTTAGTTCAAAGATTCGTTCGGTGTTGGTCTCTTGGCCATATAGTGCATGCATTTAATCCCACAAAGCCTTTGCATTTGGTATACAAGTAACCATTGCTTTGTGGGTTTTGTCAAGAGACATTTGGAGTAGCACCACCACTTGATCATCTTGTTTCTTCCAAGCTTTGAATGAAGGATCGACATCATCTAAGGGATCCTCCAATATGTGATTTTCAAGATTGAAGAAATTCAAGGATCTCTTGATGTTGTCTTGCCATGCATTGTAATTGGAAGAATCTAAAAGAATGGAAGTGAACATGGAGGTGCTAATTTGTGGTGGTGGGTTACCGATACCGGAAGAAGAAGGTATCGAAGCCTGCTCTGATACCATGTTGAAATTTTAAAATAGCAAGCTAAGAATGAAGAAAGGAAACTTCAAGAGTTTTATTGAAAAATCAAAGAGAGATAACATAGAGAGAAGACATGTTTTTCATACTTGACAAAGGGACTTAAGTGCCCTATTTATAGAGAAAAGAGGAGAGGGAAAAATGAGAGAAATGGGAGAGTGGAGAGAGCTTAGTGCTCTCTCCTTTAACTAGCTGTTGGAGGCTTCCAACGGCTAGTTTAGGAACTAGCCGTTGGGGCCTCCAACGGCTAGTTTTTGTTAGTTGTTGGGGGACCATTCAGTCCCCTATTTGAGGGATCATGACTTGGAATATTTGGACCCTAATTGATGCTCATTTCAACACTTAGGAATGAATATAATTTGGCCCTAAATATTGGATCATTTGGTAGATCCAATTTGAGCATTCTTGGGAACTTATTTTGACTCTTTAGCAAGACTTATCTAGGATGGCTTGGTTATGCTTCATTTCAATAGTTATGACTGAAATTGTGGTCGAGGTTGTTGTTGAAACCCTTGTTGTCGATTCTCATAATTAAAATTTGGGTAATCCCTCCATCCTGAGTTGTAGGTGTTTGAATAGGGATCATACTTCCATTGTGGTTGTTCTGAAAATCCCCCCACTACATTGATTTGTTCATTGAATCTTCTTGAAGGGTAGGGCACAAATATGTAGGATAACCAAAATTAGAACAAACTCCACATGCCTTGACCTGTTGTGTTTTTCCTACAATAAAATTACGTATAAGAGAAGTTAGTTCTTTCAATTCTTAACCAAGGGAAAAATCACTTACCTCATTGACCTCTTTGGAATTTATTGCATTATTCCAAATTGTTGGGCATTGGTTGCCATGTTTGAAATCAAATTTTTAGCTTCATCGGGTATCTTGTTCACCAATGCTTCTCCACTCGCAGCGTCGATCATGTTCTATTCCATTGCGGATAGACCTTCATAGAAATATTGGATCAACAACTGTTTTGGAATCTAATGTTGAGGGTAGCTAGCACATAGTTGTTTGAATCTTTCATAAATTAGTATAAGGTTTTCCTGTTGTACTGCCTTGTTCCACAAATTTCCTTTCTAATAGTATTGCACGGAAAGTTGGAAAATTTTTTTCTAAAAACATCGTCCCTAAGTCAGGCCAAATAGTAATAGAACAAGAAGGCATTAATTTGGCTTCGATTTTTTCAATTTTGATGAATTCGGCTTCGATTATTTCAATTTTGATCAATTCGGTTTCAATTCGTTGAATTTTGATCAATTCATTTACGAGTACTTCAATTTTGATAAATTTGATCACGATTCCTACAATTTTGATCAATCCAACTACGATTATTTCAATTTTCGTCAATACGTTCATGATTACCACAATTTTGATCAATTCGTTTTCGATTATTTTAACTTTTGTTGAAATGAAGAATACTTAGGGTACTCAATTAACCCTAAAAATATTGTATCCTCCCTTGCTCATTTAAGGCCCAAAGGAAGCCTAATCATAGACCCCAAAATGGGCCTAGCCCGGGCCAGCAAATGGGGGGCCAAAAGGTCCCCCAACAGCTAGCAAGAACTAGCCGTTGGAGGCCCCAACGGCTAGTTCCTAAACTAGCCGTTGGAAGCCTCCAACGGCTAGTTAGAGGAGAGAGCATTAAGCTCTCTCCTCTCACCCCATTCTCTCATTTTTACACTCTCCTCTTTTCTCTATAAATAGGGGCTGACCTCCCCTTTGTAAAATATGAAAAAATGTTCTCTTATTATGTACAAAAATTGCTCTCACATTCAATGAAGTTCTGAATTTTAGTTTGTTCTTTTTACTTTAAATTTCAATATGGTATCAGAGCAGGCAATGCTTCATCTTCTCAACTACAAAGATCACTCAAATTTTGTGGATCTCATACAAAAGTTATAGAATTTATGTGATGACTTAAGTCTTATCTTGAAAGAGCAATTTGGAGCATTCAAATTTCTGGAATTATGGAGGAAGTTGTAACAAGACACCTCCAATATAAAAGCACTTCTACATTATGAAGAAATGAAGTAACCATTCAGTAAATGAAGGCATTCGAAATATCACAAAAACAAAGCCAAATTCCGATTGAAGGGAATGTCTTCACTACCACAATGGAGCAGCAACAAAATGCATCATTTCTTCTCAAATCCGGCTACCAAGCTGCTACACACTATGAATATCCTTTATTATCAATACGAACCAAGTGTGATGAGCTTCAAATCAAGCTAAATGAGTGCATGAAGGATCTACAGCAGCCAGCTCAAAAAGAAAGGCATATCGCTCAAGTGCTGCCCAAAATTAACTCACAAACAAAGGACCAAAATGAAGCCTCTATGATAACCGAATGTACTCGTCTCCAAGCAAAGACAAATAATTGCTTAAAAAGGCTTCAAGAAGCTGGCCAACAAAGAAGATCCTATGCCTCAGTTGTTGCTGGATGTGTTGCTCAATGTGAAGCCTCTCTAGATAAATTGGACATTCACTTGAAGAGTGTTGATTTTCTAAATGAGCAAGCAAAGAACAATGAATAAAAACCTCAAGAACTTTATTGATAATTTGAAGAGAAAATACAAGAGGTTGAAGGCATTTTTTTATACACATTACAAGAAACTAGCTACCATATTTATAGAAGAAGGGAAGGAGAGTTAAGAGAGGAGAAAATGAGAGAGAGGAGAGGGCAATGCCCTCTCCTAGTCGTTGGCCCCCAACGGCTAGTGAGAACTAGCCGTTGGGCAGCCTCCCAACGGCTAGTTCTTTACTAGCCGTTTGGGGGGTTTGGGGGCCCTCTTTGAGAGGGCTGGGCTGGGCCAATTAGGGCCCAGCTGATTACCCTTAGATGGCCCTCTTTGGGCTTTAAGATGGTCTTGTAAAGAGGCTCAAAAGATGGCCCTTTTTAGGAGCTCATTTAAGACTTCTAATTAGGGCATTTTGGAGGAAGAGCTAAAGGGCTTAATAATGCTTCATTTCAACACTCCCCCTCAAGTTGGGTGTGTATATATCTATGACACCCAACTTGCCCATATTCCTTTGTATGTGATTGGCGGTTCCCGGCTTGGTGAAGATGTCGACTAATTGGTGATCACTCCTTGTGAAACTTGGAGAGATGAGCTTATCTTCAATCTTTTGCCTCACAAAGTGGCAATCTACCTCAATATGCTTTGTTCTTTCATGAAAGACCGGGTTTGAGGCAATGTGAATTGCTGATTGATTGTCACAATGGAGTTGAATTAGAGTAGAGACAAAGAACCCTAATTCTTCTATTATAGCCTTTAGCCACACGATCTCACTAGTAGCGGCTGCCATTGCTCTATACTCCGCTTCGGCACTTGATCTTGAGACTACATGTTTTTTGCTTTTCCATGCTACTAGGTTCCCTCCAACAAATATGCAATAACCAGTAGTTGATCTTCTATCTTCTGAATCCCCGGCCCAATCTGCATCATAATATCCTATGATTTGAGAGCTGTAATTGTTCCTTTTGACAATTCCCATGCCGGGTGAGCCTTTTAGGTAGTGAAGAATCCGTTCGGTGGCTCTCCAATGCTTCCATTTTGGCTTGTGCATATGTTGGCTAACTTGCCCCACAGCAAATGAGATATCGGGCCTTGTTATGATAAGATAGATTAATCTTCCTACAAGCCTTTGGTATCTTTGTTCGTCCTCAAACTCTATGTCATCGTCTTTGAGGCCATAAGAGGTGCTGATCGGACTACATGCGGGCTTGGCACCTAGCTTGCCGGTTTCCTGCAAAAGATCAAGCACATACTTTCTTTGTGATAGAACAATCCCATTTGGAAATAGGCAAGCTCTATCCCTAGAAAGTACTTTAGTTTCCCTAAATCCTTAATATCAAACTTTGTTTGGAGAAATTTCCTAACTTGATTGATTAAGTCTAAATCATTTCCAGTTAAGATGATATCATCTACATATACTAAGACTATGATGAATTTATCTCCTAATTTCTTAACAAAAAGAGATGAGTCACTAGAGCATTTCTTAAAGTTATGATCAAGAAGTGTAGAGCTGAGTTTAGCATACCAAGCTCTTGGAGATTGCTTGAGTCCATAGATAGCATTCTTTAATTTGCAAACTTTGTTGTCTTGATGAGAAAAGCCCGGAGGAACTTCCATATATACTTCTTCTTCTAAGTCCCCTTGAAGAAAGGCATTTGCAACATCCATTTGAAATAAAGGTAAGGAGTAGTTAGCAGCAAAGGATAAGAGCACACGAATGGTATTCATTTTTGCCATGGGAGCATATGTTTCCTTGTAGTTCACTCCATAGGCTTGAGTGAAACCTTTGGCAACTAGTCTTGCCTTGTATTTATCAAGACTTCCATCGCTTTTGTGCTTGATTTTGTAAACCCATTTGCATCCTACAGCTCTTTTCCCTTTTGGAAGTGATGTTATTTCCCATGTTCCATTTTTAGCTAAAGCTTCCAACTTATCCTTCATAGCTTGCACCCACTGAGGTTGGTTCTTAGCTTTTTCAAAAGATTTTGGTTCTTCATGAAGATCTATGTTCTGAATGAATCTTTGATGGCTGCAAGAAGTATTAGCAACTGAATAATATTTCGAAATAGGATGAGAGGTTACTTTAGAGTTATAGAAAACTCTTTTGTTGATCCATTCGGAGGGAGGAAGCCTAAGCCTTGTCGATCTACGAAGAGTAAGAGGCTGTTCATGTATAACTTGTTCTTTTTGCTCTAGAGCCGGTTCTTGGTCCGAATCATCATCCCTTTGTTCTTGAGTTACTTCATGATCTGAATGAGAAGGTGAAGAGTCTTCTTGAACCAGTACTTCGTGATCATTTGGGGCAGATTCTTCATGAATATTTGGATGGGAAGAGTTATTGATGGAAGGGAGAATGATGTTCCATAGATCTTGAGTTCCTTCCTTTTCAACTTGATCTTGATCATCCTTTCCTGAAAAATAAGGTTCTCTTTCTACAAATACCACATCCTTGGATGTGTATAACTTTTTGGTTAGTGGATCATAACATTTATAACCTTTCTCAAATGTTGAGTATCCTAAAAATACACATTTTCTTCCTCTTTCTTCTAGTTTATTTCTGAAATTTTCAGGAATATGCACATAACAAATGCACCCAAAAACTCTAAGGTGAGAGATGTTGGGTTTCCTTCCTAGGAGTAGTTCTAAAGGAGATTTTCCTCCTAGAACTTGAGTGGGCATAAGGTTAATAAGATGGGCAGCAGTTTTTATTGCCTCAGTCCAAAAGTTTTTGGGTACATTAGAATGGAACATCATAGCCCTAGCCGTTTCTAATAAGTGCCTATTTTTCCTTTCGGCAACTCCATTTTGTTGTGGAGTGTAGACACACGATTTCTGGTGTATGATCCCCTTTTCATTTAAGAAACTTTCAAATGCATGACTAGTATACTCCCCCCCATGGTCAGACCTAATGATTTTGATGTTGGCATTGAATTGTTTGGTTACATATCTATAATAACTCTTGAGGGCTTCAAAAACCTCAGATTTGGTTATCAATAGGTAAACCCAAGTGTATCTAGTTTTGTGATCAATAAATGTTACAAAGTATTTAAAATCATTATGAGATACTATGGGTGAGGTCCAAACATCAGAATGAACAAGTTCAAATGCATTCTCATATATAGTATTTGAAATGGGATAATACACTCTAGTTTGTTTTCCAAGAACACAAGCTTTGCAATGCCTATTTTCTACTTTTAGATTTGGAAATAGGCGTTTCAAAGCTAAGTCTCCAAGATGACCTAGACGAGCATGCTATAAAGAATGCATTTGACTTTGGGCAGCAAAAGCTTGGTTTTCTTGATCCAAGTAGTATAGATTGTGTTGAAATATCAAAGTCTAAAAACAAAGAAAGTGTGAAATAAATTCTGGTTTTATTGAAAAACAATGAGAGAATACATTGGTGCTTGAGAGCATTGAATCATAGTTTTGGGTGATACAATGGGACTCTATTTATAGAGAAAAGGAAAAAATAGCCAGTAGATAGAGCTTGAAAGACACTATTCCCGTTGGAGCTCAAACCCCAAGAAATTCCAACAGCTAGTTTTTAGACTGTTGAAATATAAACTCCCCAAACTGCCCCTAACTTTTTGGTTTTGATTCCTGGACGTTTCTCCATGCTTTTGGGCTTCTTTGGGCTATTTTTGAATGTATTTTGGGCTGGTTTAGGCTGCCCAAGGCAACCATGCTAATGGACAATGCAAGCTGATTTCTGGGCTTCTAGGAGAGAACTAGATCTTGGACCTTTGGGCTTCTAAGTAGATGCACTTGGTTGGTGATGAGGATGGGTTAAGTTATCCTTCTTTTCAACACTCCCCCTCAAGTTGGGTGCGTAGATGTCGATAGTGCCCAACTTGTTCATGATTTCTTGAAGATGTATTGCGGTTCCCCCTTTTGTGAAGATATCCGCCAGTTGCTCTTTTCCTTTGATGTGGGGAGTGGCTATAAGCTTTTCTTCCACCTTTTGTCGAATGAAGTAACAATCTACTTCTATGTGTTTGGTCCTTTCATGGAAGACTGGATTTGATGCAATATGAATAGCCGATTGATTGTCACAATGCAAGTTGATTGGTGTAGAAACATTGAACCCTAATTCTTCTACTAGGGCCTTTAACCATACAATCTCACTAGCCGCTGATGCCATTGCCCTATACTCAGCCTCCGCACTCGATCTTGACACCACATGCTGTTTTTTGCTCTTCCATGCTACCAAGTTACCTCCTACGAATATGCAATAACCGGTGGTTGATCTCCTATCCTTTGAATCGCTCGCCCAATCTGCATCGCAAAAGCCTTCAATTTGGGAGCTTCCATTGTTCTTCATCCAAATACCTAGTCCGGGAGATTTCTTGATGTAGTGAAGGATGCGCTCAGCTGCTCTTCAATGACCTTTCTTTGGAGAATGCATATGTTGACTAATTTGGCTCACGGCGAAGGCTATGTCTGGCCTAGTGATGGTGAGGTAGATTAGCCGTCCTACAAGCCTCTGATATCTTTCTATGTCCTCAAATAGCTCCTCATCATCTACTAAAGGTCCAGTGGTGACAACAGGGCTACAAGCCGGCTTTCCTCCTAGCTTCCCTGTTTCCTGCAAAAGATCAAGAGCATATTTCCTTTGGGATAGAACTAGCCCATTATTACAATAGGCTAACTCAATTCCTAGGAAATACTTTAGTCTTCCTAAATCTTTAATCTCAAACCTAGAACTCAAAAAATTTCTAACTATATCTATTAAATGAATGTCATTTCCTGTAATGATGATATCATCTACATAAACTAAGGCTATTACTACTTTATCATTATTCTTTCTAATAAAAACAGATGAGTCGCTATGGCATTTAACAAATCCACTACTAAGGAAAGCATGACTTAATTTTGCATACCATGCTCTAGGAGATTGCTTCAGCCCATAGATAGCCTTGCGTAGTTTGCACACGTTTTCTCCTTGTTGTTGAAGCTCTTGAGGAAGTTGCATGTATACTTCTTCTTCGAGGTCTCCCTGAAGAAATGCATTTGCTACATCCATTTGAAACATGCTCCATCCATGGTTCACCGCAAGAGACATCAAAACTCTAATTGTATTCATTTTGGCGACGGGAGCATAGGTTTCCTTGTAGTCTATCCCATAAGCTTGTGTAAATCCCTTCGCCACAAGCCTTGCTTTGAACCTCTCTATCGACCCATCACTCTTGTACTTGATTTTATATACCCACTTGCAACCTACGGCTCTCTTTCCTTTGGGAAGAGGGGTGATTTCCCAAGTGCCATTCTTGGATAGAGCATCTAGTTCCTCCTTCATTGCCTTTCTCCATCTTGGATCTCTAGATGCTTCATTGAATGTCCTAGGCTCCTGTTCTTTATCTATACCACTCAAGAAGGCTTGGTGGCTCAAAGAAACGTGTGAGGTAGTATAGTAATCTGAAATGGGATGTGATGTTACCTTTGAATTATAATAAACCCTTCGATTAATCCATTCCGATGGAGGGACCCTAAGTCTGGTGGATCGCCTAAGTTGGGGAGGTGGCTCATCGGGCTCAACGGATTCATCCACAACTTGTTCTGAAGGCTCTTCTTCTTCTGTTTCTTGTTCTCCCCCTGAAGTGTGAGCTGCCTCCCCTTCTATGGAGTTTGATCCTTCTTTAATACTTTGAGAGTGATCATTAGTCTCTTGGGAGGTGCCTTCTTCAATCGATGGAGATGGTTGATATGAAGGGAGCAAGAAATCCCATGTACTATGAGAATCTTCTTTGCTTGATGCTTTGGGTGTTTCTTCTTCTGCAAAAAAGAATTCTTCCTCTAAAAATATCACATCCTTAGATGTGTATGTTCGGTTAGTACTTGGATCATAACACCTATACCCTTTTTCAAAAGAAGCATAACCTAGGAATAGTCATTTTCTACCCTTGTGATCTAACTTGTCTCTCATATGAGATGGTATATGAATATAACACACACAGCCAAAGGTCCTAAGGTATGTTATCTTAGGTTTCCTTTCTAAAAGCATTTCTAGAGGAGACATGCCCTTTAATATTTCAGAAGGCATTAGATTTATAACATGGACAACCGTTTTGACCGCATCACACCAAAACCTTTTAGGTACGTTTGCGTAAAACATCATGGCTCTAGCAGTTTCCAAAATGTGCCTATTTTTCCTCTTGGCTACCCCATTTTGTTGGGGTGTATAAACACAAGACATTTGATGAATAATGCTATGATCTTTGAGAAAGTTCTCAAAGTTGTGACTTGTGTACTCGCCCCCATGATCTGATCTAAGGACCTTTATGTTGGCATTATAAAATTTGGTCACATATTTTACATAGCTCTTGAGAGCTTCAAGAGCTTGGTCCTTGCTGTTCAAAAGGTAAATCCAAGTGTATCTAGTCTTATGGTCAATGAAAGTAATGAAGTATTTGTATCCTAAGTGTGAGAAGATAGGAGAAGTCCAAACATCTAAATGTACTAAATCAAATGCATTTTCATATATTGTTTCAGAACTTGGGTACATTGTTCGGGTTTCCTTTGCCAAAATACAAGCTTTACAATGTCTATTGTCAAAATTTAAAGTTGGAAATAGACGTTTTAAAGCTCGATCACTAGGATGCCCTAATCGCCCATGCCAAAGAGATGAGTCTTCCTTGACGCGAGCTGTGAATGCACATTGTTCTTGATCCAAAAAGTAGAGGTCTCCTCTTCTAGTACCCTTGTCAATCAATTGATTCGACTTGAGGTCCTGAAAAGAGACAGAATTTGGATCAAAAACAACTCTACATTCTTGATCCTTAGTGATTCTTCCTATGGACAGCAAGTTTGAAGTAAGTTGGGGAACATATAAAGCATCAGTTGTTTTTCCAAAAATATTAATTTCCCCAATATGGCTTACTTTCAAACCTTGCCCATTTGCCACCCGAACTATCTTATGGTTAGAGAGTTTTTTAAAACGTTTGATTTTTGATTTATCCCTAACTATATGATGATCGGTGCCCGAATCAATGAGAAAATTTTCAGAATTTAAATGAATAGGGGGTTTTTGAATTGTACCAGCAAAGGGGGTGAGTTGTTGCAGCCTTTTTGTTGCATCTTCAAGAGTGGCTTTGAGAGCTGCTATCTCGGCTATAGAGGATGTTTGTGTGACAGCTTGTTGGGCCATGGCATGAGGGCCGGAGTTTGAAGGAATGAAGGCAGCATTTTGATCTCTCGGCTTGAATGATTTTGGCCTCAAGTGTGGATGCAAGTGCCAACATTTGTCTTTTGTATGACCCTTCTTCTTGCAATGAGAGCATACATCTCTTTTGGGCATTTGAAGCACCTTGGCAGCCATGAGTTCTTCTTGGGCAGCCACAAAGCCATGAACTTCCATCCTTTGTTTTGAGCTTTCCTCAATCTGCATGCTAATCTCGGCACGTTGAATCATATTTTGAACCTCTCCAAATGAAGGAAATTCCTTCATTCGAAGTATTTCTTGTCGAAGATGTGTGTATGACTCATTTAGCCCCATGAGCAAAGCGAAGATTTTGTCTTCCTCCCTTCTTTTTTGAATGATCTTTAGATCGATGGAGTCTGGCCGAAGAGTCAATAGCTCGTTCCACATGTCGGTGAGAACTCCAAAATATTGAGGAAGTGTCTTTCCTTCTTTCTTGATGGTTGCAATTTGCTTTTTGAGTTCAAAGATTCTTCCAAGGTTGGACTCTTGACCATAGAGTGAGAATATTGTTTCCCATATTACTTTGGCAATTGGAGCACACGTCACCATGGCCTTGTGAGTTTCATCAATGGAGTTGAGAAGTAGAAAGAATACATGATCGTCCCTTTTCTTCCACTCTATGAAGGTTGGATCGGAGTCTTCAAGTGGCTCATCTAGAATGTGACCCTATAGATTGTGAAGATTTAGAGCCCTTCTCATCACACTAGCCCATTGATAGTAATTTCCTCCTTTTAATTGAATGGAGGAAATATTTTGGAAATGGGTTATGTTGATGGAAGGTGGAGGGTCACCCAACCTTGAAGAGGAAGGGATCGAAGTATGCTCTGATACCATGTTGAAATATCAAAGTCTAAAAACAAAGAAAGTGTGAAATAAATTCTGGTTTTATTGAAAAACAATGAGAGAATACATTGGTGCTTGAGAGCATTGAATCATAGTTTTGGGTGATACAATGGGGCTCTATTTATAGAGAAAAGGAAAAAATAGCCAGTAGATAGAGCTTGAAAGACACTATTCCCGTTGGAGCTCAAACCCCAAGAAATTCCAACAGCTAGTTTTTAGACTGTTGAAATATAAACTCCCCAAACTGCCCCTAACTTTTTGGTTTTGATTCCTGGACGTTTCTTCATGCTTTTGGGCTTCTTTGGGCTATTTTTGAATGTATTTTGGGCTGGTTTAGGCTGCCCAAGACAGCCATGCTAATGGACAATGCAGGAGAACTAGATCTTGGACCTTTGGGCTTCTAAGTAGATGCACTTGGTTGGTGATGAGGATGGGTTAAGTTATCCTTCTTTTCAACAAATTGTGCCTCCTAGACCCCTTGCCAATCAAGAGATTCGTTTTGAGGTCCTGAAAAACAACTTTATTAGGATAAAAAATGTAGCTTTGCAATTTTGGTTTTTAGTTATTTTTCTAATGGACAGAAGGTTAGAATCAAATTTGGGTACATACAAAGCTTTAGTTTTCATGCCAAGTAATTCAATTTCTACTAAATGATCAATTTTTAATTTATCACCATTAGCAATTTTGACAATTTTATGATCAGTAAGTGGAATAATTCTTTTAACTTTGCTTTTATCTTTGACCATATGATTGTCACAACCAGAATCAATAAGCCATGGACTAGAATTAGATGAGTTTAGGAGGTTACCAGAATGGAGAGTAATCTGTCCAACAAGCATTTTCATCTCCTTTTGCATTTCCTCCATTTTATTTTCAAGGGCAGCAACTTGGGAGACGTTTTGAGCACTTGCCATTGAATCTCCTTCTCTTTTGTTGCTTTTTGGCCGTAAATGAGGATGGAGATGCCAACATTTTTCTTTCCTATGGCCAGGTTTCTTACAATGAAAACAAAAGTCTCTTTTGCCAAAATTCTGGACTTTATTGGCTGGAAACTCTTCTTGGACAGATTTGAATGCTTGAGCTTCGATTTTGGGGGCTTGGATGATTCCTCAAGCTTCGTGCTAGTTTCAGTTCTTTGAACCATGAATTGGACTTCTTGGAATGAAGGAAATAGCTTCATTCTAAGAATTTCTTGACGAATAGAAGCAAATTCTTCTCCTAGTCCCATTAGAAGACCAAAAGTTATGTCTTCATCATTCCTTTGAAGAAGAGTTTTGAGATTTGAGGTTGGAGGCCTCAAAACATTAAGCTCATTCCAAAGATCCCTATATTCCCCAAAGAATTCGGGTAGGGTCTTTCCTCCTTTTTGAATGTTGAAGATTTTCTTCTTTAGCTCAAAAATTATGCCCGTGTTGGTTTCTTGAGCATAGAGAGCATGCATTTGATCCCACAAAGTTTTAGCATTTGGAATACAAGTGACCATTGCTTTGTGGGCCTTATCGAGAGACATTTGTAAGAGCACCACCACTTGATCGTCTCTCTTTTTCCATGCTTTGAAGGATGGATCAGCATCATCAAGAGGATCTTCAAATATGTGATTTTCAAGGTTGAAGAAGTTTAGAGACCTCTTGATGGTGTCTTTCCATGAATTGTAATTTGATGAATCCAAAAGAATGGAAGTAAACATTGAAGTGCTGATTTGAGGTGGTGGGTCACCAAGACTGGATGAAGAGGGTATTGAAGCCTGCTCTGATACCATGTTGATTTTCTATATGAGCAAGCAAAGAACAATGAATAAAAACCTCAGGAATTTTATTGATAATTTGAAGAGAAAATACAAGAGGTTGAAGGTATTTTTTCATACACATTAAAAGAAACTAGCTACCATATTTATAGAAGAAGGGAAGAGAGTTAAGAGAGGAGAAAATGAGAGAGAGGAGAGGGCATTACCCTCTCCTAGTCGTTGGCCTCCAACGGCTAGTGAGAACTAGCCGTTGGGCAGCCTCCCGATGGCTAGTTCTTTACTAGCCGTTTGGGGGGTTTGGGGGCCCTCTTTGAGAGGGCTGGGCTGGGCCAATTGGGGCCCAGCTGATTACCCTTAGATGACCCTCTTTGGGCTTTAAGATGGTCTTGTAAAGAGGCTCAAAAGATGACCCTTTTTAGGAGCTCATTTAAGACTTCTAATTAGGGCATTTTGGAGGAAGAGCTAAAGGGCTTAATTATGCTTCATTTCAACAAAGAGGCCTCAACATTCAGCACACATGGATGGTAACAATCAAAACCCTACCTCTTCTTTAAATTCTGAGAAATTTCTTATAGATTCCAGAACTGATCATCACATGATTAGGGATAGAAGAAAAATGAAACGCTTTAAACATCTCCCTAATCGAAAAATAGTACGTGTTGCTAATGGACATGAAGTTGAAAAGAGGAATTGATCAACCCCAAGGATGAATTGTTTATGGGTCATGAATTGGCCTGGCCCGTGGAATTCGAGTTGGGCCCGAAGGACCCAGCCCGGGCCAGCAAAAGGGCCCTTTTTAGCCCAACAAAGGGGGCCCAATTGGGTGCCAACGGCTAGGCAAAACTAGCCATTAAAGGCTGTCCAACAGCTAGTAATTCTAGCTGTTGGAGACAGCCTCCAACGGCTAGTAAAGAGGGGTCTTAACCCCCCTTTTGTTCTCTCATTAGCTCCCTAATTCTCTCCCTCTTCTTCTTCTATAAATAGGCTTCTATGTATTCAAGCAAAGGCATGAATAAAAGTTCAAAGCTATGAATATTATTTGCTTTCTATTTCAATAAAATCCAGAATTATATTTCAAGATCTCTTGAGTTCTTTCTTTGATCTTTCATCATGGTATCAGAGCAAACGATCCCATCCTCTTCAGGGTTGGGTGACCCTCCTCCTTCCATAAACATTTTCCAAATACAAAGTATATCCTCTATCCAATTGAAAGGGGCGAATTATTATCAATGGGCAAATGTAATGAAGAGGGCACTCAACCTTCACAATCTAGAGAGTCATGTTCTTGATGATCCACTTGAAGAGACAAATCCATCCTTTCGAGAATGGAAGAAAATGGATGATCATGTGTTTATTCTTCTCCTTAACTCTGTAGATGAAACTCATAAAGCAATGGTGTCATGTGCCCCAAATGCAAAAACTTTGTGGGATGAAATGTTCTCTCTCTATGGCTTGGAATCCAACCTTGGGAGGATCTTTGAACTTAAAAGGCAAATTGCTTCCATCAAAAAGGAAGGTAAATCTCTTCCTCAATACTTTGGGGAGTATTCGGATGCTTGGAATGAGCTGATTACTTTACGACCAGATTCCATAGACTTCAAGGTCATTCGAAAAAGAAGAGAAGAAGATAAAATATTTGGTCTTCTCATGGGTCTAGATGATACATATTCTCATCTAAGGCAAGAAATTCTTCAAATGAAGGACTTTCGGTTGAAGATGAAGATGATGATAGAGCATTTAGAGAGATGTGTGATTGGATGCCCTCCGAATACATAGCCCTAATCCGTCAACAACTTGAATAGCATATGCATATCAAGAGTCCAAGAAAAGGAAGTAAAGAAAGGGCCCAAAATGAAGCATACCTTAGCTCAAGAAGGCTGCCCAAAAATGGGCAGAAAGTTAGGCAGATTTCTGGACAGAAAATGTCCAGAAATCTGCCCTAAAAGTTAGCCCAATATTAAGGCCCAAGCTAGCCCGAATTTGTGCAAACTTTAGAGTCCATAAAGTCCATGTTTTATACTCCATTTAAGGATAAAAAGGGCCTCATTCAAAGCCCTTCATGACCCAAGAAGAAGCTCAAACAATAAAGGGGCAGAATGGGCAAAATTTATAACGGCTAGTTTTTGGGCTTGTGTCTACCGGCTAGTTCTTGTGTCTCCTGGCTAGTTGGACTATTTTGGCTATAAATAAGCCTCCTCTCTTCATTTGTAACACACAATTGAGCTTAGTCTCAAACTTAGAATAGAATAGAGTATAAAGTCTCTTTGTATTCTTGAGCTTTGTCTTAACACAAAAATGTCTTTGTTGAAATTTGGAATGTGGAAGCTAGGTTGGTGAGCTAGGGTTTTTTATGTTTGAGCAATGAAGAGAAGTCTTTATGTTTGCGTGGTTGAAGGTTGAAGAACAACAAAGAAAGAACACTAGATATGTGAGAATAAACTCAAGTGTATTGCATTGATGAACTATCAATTACAAGACATATTTGTGTTGAGACAAAGCTCAAGAATACAAAAACACACTTTGAGAGACTATGCTCTATTCTATTCTAAGTTTGAGACTAAGCTCAATTGTGTGTTACAAATGAAGAGAGGAGACTTATTTATAGCCAAAAATGGTTTAACTAGCCAGTAGAGAGAAGAACTAGCCGGTAGACACAAACCCAAAAACTAGCCGTTATAAATTTTGCCCATTCTGCCCTTGCATTGTTTGAGCTTCTTCTTGGGCCTTGAAGGGCCTTGAATGAAGCCCTTTTTGAACCTTACATGGAGCATAAAACTTGGACTTTTTGGACTCCTAAGCTTGGACAAATTCGGGCTAACTTATGCCCTAATGTTGGGCTAGTTTAATGGGCAGATTTCTGGACATTTTTTGTCTAGAAATCTGCCTATCTTTCTGCCCATATTGGGGCCGTGGGTTTGGGCTATGAGATGGCTCATTTCTTGCCCTTTTTAGCCTTTTTCTTCTTGGACGTAGATGGTTGATTTATTGCTTCTTTGTTGTTGTCCAAATTGGAGTAAAATAGCTTATAGTAAATGGAAGGCATTGAGCTACATACAATGTACATCTCCTCCTCATTTTCAACACTCCCCCTCAAGTCCGGCGAATGGACTTCCATGGAGCCGTGACTTGCGAAAGTGATGTTGGTTGGTTGAGCCTCCTTTGCCTTTTTCTTTTTGTTCTTTTTCTTTTCGGCTTTAGTTCTTGGCTCCCCCTCAACTTGATGCCCATGAGTGCTGCATGTACTTGGCATTCTTGCTCTCCCTCTTGCTTCACAATTGAAGCTTCACTAGGCAGACTCAGTGGTGCTTTGTCACCGGATTCTGCAAAATAAAATTCTGTTTCGACAAATTTCATATCTTTCGACATGTATGCCGTGTTAGTCTTACGATTATAACAAATGTATCCATTTTTCCTTGGACCATATCCTAAGAATATGCATCGTTCCCCATTTATGTAACAAACACATCCGAATGTCCTAAGATGCATGAGGTTTGGTTTGCTACTTCTAATTGTCTCTAATGGAGACTTGTTATTAAGTGATTCTTGGGGCATACGATTGTACAAGTGAGAGGCGGCGCTAATTGCATCACACCAATATTCATGAGTCATATTTGCATTTTCTAGAAGCGTGCATGCAAACATATTTATATCTTCCTCATTTATAATGAGGTTGTCATGACTCATAATTTCTAATGTTATACCCTTTTGGTTTAAGAAGTTTTCAAAGTTTGGGCATATGTTATTTCTATCATCCGTTCTAAGTGTGTGAATTGATGTATTGTACACCTTAGTGACAAGATGATAGTACTTTTTAAATGCATTATGTGCTTTTACCAAATCTTTAAGCATATATACCCATGTATATCTAGAGTGATGATCAATGAATGATATGATAAATTTGTATCCTTCTCTAGATATGCAAGGGGCTTCTCTAATATGGCAATGCACATATTTAAAGGCATTTAAATTTGGATTGGAGCTTATACCTTTAATAGGCAGTTCACTCCTTCTTTGATCCAGCCTAGCTCCGTTTGACTTGAGGTTTGGATGCAAGTCCCAACACCTTTCTTTGGTGTGGCCTTTTCTTTTGCAATGGGGGCACACGTTCTCAGCATGTTGCTCCTCCACCGTCACTTTGAAGCCATAGACCTCCATTTGCGGTTGGCTTTCTTCCTCAAGCCTTTTAGAGGTTTCGGCTCTTTGGATCATTCCTCTAACCTCCTCATAGGATGGTAGAGTTTTCCTTCTTAGGATTTCTTGGCGCACCTCTTTGAACGGCTCTCCAAGAGACATGAGCAAAGCAAATGTCTTGTCTTTATTTCTCCTTTGTTGTAGAACATTGAGGTTCTTTGTTAGTGGCCTCAAAGTCTCCATTTCTGTCCATAGCTTTTCAAGGTCGCCGAAGACTTGAGGTAGGGTTTTGCCACCTCTTTCAACTTTGGAGATTTGTTGTTGAAGCTCAAAGACCCTTCCCAAGTTGTGTTTGTTCCCGTACAGCCCTTCAAGAGTGGACCACACGGATTTTGAGCTTGGACAGCCAGCCATCATGGTTTGGTGAGCTTTGTCCAGCGAATTTTGTAACATCAAAAAGATGTAATCGTCCTTCTTCTTCCATTGCTCAAAATTGGGGTTGGATGCATCAAGTGTCTCATTTTGGATATGCTCCAATGCATTGTACAAATTCAAGAGCCTTTGCATAATTTCTGCCCATTGTAGGTAATTTTCAGAAGTGAGGAGAGGAAGTGAAACCCGCTCTGATACCATGTTGAAATTTGGAATGTGGAAGCCAGGTTGGTGAGCTAGGGTTTTTTATGTTTGAGCAATGAAGAGAAGTCTTTGTGTTTGCGTGGTTGAAGGTTGAAGAACAACAAAGAAAGAACACTAGATATGTGAGAATAAACTCAAGTGTATTGCATTGATGAACTATCAATTACAAGACATATTTGTGTTGAGACAAAACTCAAGAATACAAAGACACACTTTGAGAGACTATGCTCTATTCTATTCTAAGTTTGAGACTAAGCTCAATTGTGTGTTACAAATGAAGAGAGGAGACTTATTTATAGCCAAAAATGGTTCAACTAGCCAGTAGAGAGAAGAACTAGCCGGTAGACACAAACCCAAAAACTAGCCGTTATAAATTTTGCCCATTCTGCCCTTGCATTGTTTGAGCTTCTTCTTGGGCCTTGAAGGGCCTTGAATGAAGCCCTTTTTGAACCTTACATGGAGCATAAAACTTGGACTTTTTGGACTCCTAAGCTTGGACAAATTCGGGCTAACTTATGCCCTAATGTTGGGCTAGTTTAATGGGTAGATTTCTGGACATTTTTTGTCTAGAAATCTGCCTATCTTTCTGCCCATATTGGGGCCGTGGGTTTGGGCTATGAGATGGCTCATTTCTTGCCCTTTTTAGCCTTTTTCTTCTTGGACGTAGATGGTTGATTTATTGCTTCTTTGTTGTTGTCCAAATTGGAGTGAAATAGCTTATAGTAAATGGAAGGCATTGAGCTACATACAATGTACATCTCCTCCTCATTTTCAACAGTCTTGTAATTGATATTCATCAATACAATACTTTGAGTTTATTCTCACAAATTCAACTGTTCTTTCTTTGTTGTTCATCAACACATCCAAATACACAAACACCAAGTCTTCTCTTCCTTGCTCAAACATCAAAACCCTAGCTCACCAATCTAGCTTCCGCATTCCAAATTTTAACATGGTATCAGAGCGGGTTACATTTCCTTCCCTCACTTCTGAAAATTAGCCTTAATGGGCTGCCATAATCAAAAGGCTCTTAAACATTTCGGATTCTTTGGAGCATATCCAAAATAAGCCTTTTGAGTCCACACATCCAAAATTCGAGCAATGGAAGAAGCAAGATGATGGCATCACTCTCAAGCTCCTCACATCAATGGATGAAACACATCAGAGCATGGTGAGGGGCTGCCCAAATGCCAAAGCCATGTGGGATACTTTGGAAGGTCTCTACGGCAACAAACACATCTTGGGAAGAGTGTTTTAACTCAAAAATCAAATTTTCAGCCTACAAAAGCTTGAAAATGCTCTATCACAAACCCTTGGCAACTTCAATAGGCTGTGGAGTGAGCTTGAGGAATTAAGGCCACCAACCACAGATATGAAGATTCTTCTTCATAGGAGAAATGAAGACAAGGTGTTTGCCTTCCTTATGACTCTTGGAGATGCATTCAAAGAAGTTCGCCAAGAGGTTCTAAGAAAAGAATCACTACCTTCCTTTGATGAGGTAGTGATGATGGTCCAAAGAGCCGAAACCTCTAAGAGGCTTGAGGAAGAAAGTCGACCAAAAATGGAAGTCTACGGCTTCAATGTGACGGTGGAGCAACATGCTGAAAATGTGTGCCCCCATTGCAAAAGAAAAGGCCACACCAAAGAAAGGTGTTGGGACTTGCATCCAAACCTCAAGCCAAATGGAGCTAGGCCGGATCAAAGAAGGAGTGAACTGCCTATTAAAGGTATAAGCTCTAATCCAAATTTAAATGCTTTTAAATATGTGCATTGCCATATTAAAGAAACTCCTTGCATGTCTAGAGAAGGATACAAGTTTATCATATCATTCATTGATCATCACTCTAGATATACATGGGTATATATGCTTAAAGACTTGGCACAAGCACATAATGCATTTAAAAAGTACTATCATCTAGTTACTAAAGTGTACAATGCATCAATTCACACACTTAGAACGGATGATAAACATAAAATATGCCCAAGCTTTGAAAACTTCTTAAACCAAAAGGGCATAGCATTAGAAATCATGAGTCAAGAAAACCTCAAAATAAATGAGGAAGATATAAACTCAATGGCATCTATTTTATTAGAAAATGCACATATGACTCATGAATATTGGTGTGATGCTATTAGTACTGCCTCACACACATACAACCGCATTCCCCAAGAATCACTTGATGACAAATCTCCATTGGAAATAGTTAGAGGTAGCAAACCAAACCTCATGCATCTTAGGGAATTCGGATGTGTTTGCTACGTGAATGGGGAACGGTGTGTATTCTTAGGATATGGTCCAAAGAAAAATGGATACATTTGTTATAATCCTAAGACTAATACGGCATACATGTCGAAAGATATGAAATTTGCCGAAGAACTTTATTTTGCAGAATTAGGTGATGAAGCACCACTGAGTCTGCCTATCAAAGCTCCAATTGAGGAGCTAGGGGGAGCACATCAAACAAATCAAGTGCTCATAGTTTGTAACGCTCAAGTCATTGAGGGGGAGCAAGAAGACAAGGCCAAGAAGAAAAAGAACAAGAAGAAGAAGGCCAAGCAAACTCAAGAAGCTCTCACCTCCAACATCATCTCTCCAAGTCTCAACTCCATGGATTTCCATTCGTCAGACTTGAGGGGGAGTGTTGAAGATGAAGATGATGATAGAGCATTTAGAGAGATGTGTGATAGGATGCCTCCCGAATACATAGCCCGAATCCATCAACAACTTAAATAGCATATGCATATCAAGAGTCCAAGAAAAGGAAGGGAAGAAAGGGCCCAAAATGAAGCATACCTTAGCTCAAGAAGGCTGCCCAAAAATGGGCAGAAAGTTAGGCAGATTTCTGGATAGAAAATGTCCAGAAATCTGCCCTAAAAGTTAGCCCAATATTAAGGCCCAAGCTAGCCCGAATTTGTGCAAACTTTAGAGTCCATAAAGTCCATGTTTTATACTCCATTTAAGGATAAAAAGGGCCTCATTCAAAGCCCTTCACGGCCCAAGAAGAAGCTCAAACAATAAAGGGGCAGAATGGGCAAAATTTATAACGGCTAGTTTTTGGGCTTGTGTCTACCGGCTAGTTCTTATGTCTACTGGCTAGTTGGACCATTTTGGCTATAAATAAGCCTCCTCTCTTCATTTGTAACACACAATTGAGCTTAGTCTCAAACTTAGAATAGAATAGAGCATAAAGTCTTTTTGTATTCTTGAGCTTTGTCTCAACACAAAAATGTCTTGTAATTGATAGTTCATCAATACAATACTTTGAGTTTATTCTCGCAAATTCAAGTGTTCTTTCTTTGTTGTTCATCAACACATCCAAATACACAAACACCAAGTCTTCCCTTCCTTGCTCAAACATCAAAACCATAGCTCACCAATCTAGCTTCCGCATTCCAAATTTTAACACTTTCTATCATTTGGGGAAGTCCAAAATATGATTCAAAGGGCTGAAGTGAGCATTAGATTGGAAGAAAGCTCTAAGCAAAAATTGGAAGCTCAAGCATTCATTGCCTCTAGAATAAAGTAGTTGCTGCCAAAGTGAATCAAACTCAAAGGAGAAATGAGATATGTTCTCATTGTAAGAAAAGAGGCCATTCAAAGGATAGATGCTGGCTCTTGCATCCCCAACTAAAGCCCAAAGTATTCAAGCAAAGGGACCAGCAAGGAGCTCTAAACGGATTCGGTTCGGGACAGCAAACTGCTGCCCAATTCTTAAAGGTTCAAGCACCATCCTTGGCTGACTTTGCTGCACTCCAAACTTAACTAAATGAGGTTGCACAAAAGCTTCAACAAATAGCTCCTTCATCCGGTAAAAATCAAGTACCTTTCTCATATTTAAATTCTGAAAAATTTCTCATTGATTCGGGAACCGAATGTCATATGGTTAAGGATAGAGCAAAAATAAAGAGATTTGAAAACCTTCCTAACCATATGATTATTCGAGTTGCAAATGGACAAGATTTGAGAGTAAATCAAGTTGGGGAAGTTGACATTTTTGGAAAACCAACCAAGGCTTTATATGTCCCCAAATTTACCTCAAACCTATTGTCCATTAGCAAGATCACCAAGGATCAAAAGTATAGAGTTGTTTTTTACCCCCAATAATGTCTCTTTTCAAGACCTCAAGTTGAATCAATTGATTGGCAAAGGTTCTAAAAGATGAGGACTTTATTACTTGGATCAAGAACAAAATGCACTTGTAGCTCATGTTAAGGAGGATCAATCTCTTTGGCATGGACGCTTATGACATCCTAGTGATCGGGCTTTAAAACGTCTATTCCCAACTTTAAATTTTGAGAATAGACATTGTAAAGCTTATATTTGTTGAAAAGATGGAGCATGAAGCTTGGGGAAGACCCACCGAACCTCAAGGCGTCAAGAGGTGGTCCATGGTGAAGTCTAGAAATGTCCAAAGCACAAACCGGGCGGTCCAAGTGCAAAGCTCATTCAGAGGCAATCCTAAGTCCAACCCTGAGAGGTGGTCCATGGAGAATTCCAAAAATGTCCAAAGCACAAACCGAAGCGGTCAAGTTTAAAAGTTCATTCAAAGGCAAATCCGGAGACCAACCCAAGAGGAGATTTGAAGCCCATAAATTAGGGCATGTAATTAACCCTAAATAGGTGTTATTTGTAACCTCAAAATAAGGCCCAAAAGAGGCCCAATTGTAATCACAAATGGGGGCAGAATACTGCCCCCATTCTGCCCAAAAATAATGGCCTATTTAGGGACCCTAAATGGGCCCGGCCCATGGGTCACAGCTGGGCCCAAATGGGCCCAGCACAGTCTAGCACAAGGGGGCCCAAAATGGGCCCCCAATGAATAAAAAAGGTGGGGGGACGAACGCCCCTTTCCAAAAAATTGGGCCCATTTGGGGACCCAAAGTGGGCCCCAAATGGGCCCAAACCATGAGTAACAGCTGGGCCCAAAAGGGACCAGCAAAAATACAAGACATGGGGGCTAAAATGGCCCCCATTGGCTGAAAATAAAACAGCCGTTGGGGCAGTCCCCAACGGCTAGAATTTCTAGCCGTTGGGGACAGCCCCCAATGGCTAGTGGGGAGAGAGCTTATGCTCTCTCCCTCTCCACTCTCTCATTTCTCTCAAACCCTTTCCCCATTTTCTATAAATAGGCATGTCCAATGCCTTGTAAAAATAAGAGCAAATAGCACCTAAATAATGGGCATTTGACTCTCCAGAATTATGGAGCAAAGTCTCCTTTTGTAGGGCAAAATCACATCTTCATTTTGAGCATTGTCTCACACTCTTTCTTTGGGCATAGTCCCACTTTGTATCAAAAATATATTTAGGCATTGTCCCACATTCTTTATTTATAAAATGCCCATTGAGGCAAATTCATTTTCTATTTTTTCTACATGGTATCAGAGCATCAAGATCTTGTCCTACGAATGGAGCTTTGGAGGCGGCAAGAAGGCAAGTTTCAAAGGCACTTTTGGAGCAAAGTTTCCGTGTAGCCGAAGGAGCAAGCTCAAATGTTGCCATCCAAAAGTCTACCAAACAAAGGGCCCATGGAATGGAGCTAAGGAGGTGGCCAAGAGCACAACACCATTGGCGAAGTCTATTTTTTGGAACAAAGTTTCCGGGTTTAGCCGAGGGAGTGGAGCTCAAAGGTTGCAATCCGAAAGTTACCAAACCAAGGTATGAGACTTGTGCAAAAAATTTAATTTCATTAAAAAGTACTTTCATTATTATGCACTAACAAAGATGCACATTTAGAGAATGTGACATCAAAGTTAGAAAAAGTAGGGTTTCTTGCTTAAAAATGCAGGAAATCTAAGTCAATCGAACGGGAGCAACAACTTGAGGGGGAGACCATCTTCAAACATTTTTTTCTCACCGTTGGCAAGTTACGTCTTCAACGACGGATTTGAGGGGGAGTGTTGAAAAGATGGAGCATGAAGCTTGGGGAAGACCTACCGAACCTCAAGGCGTCAAGAGGTGGTCCATGGTGAAGTCTAGAAATGTCCAAAGCACAAACCGGGCGGTCCAAGTGCAAAGCTCATTCAGAGGCAATCCTAAGTCCAACCCTGAGAGGTGGTCCATGGAGAAGTCCAGAAATGTCAAAAGCACAAACCGAAGCGGTCAAGTGTAAAAGTTCATTCAAAGGCAAATCCGGAGACCAACCCAAGAGGAGATTTGAAGCCCATAAATTAGGGCATGTAATTAACCCTAAATGGGTGTTATTTGTAACCTTAAAATAAGGCCCAAAAGAGGCCCAATTGTAATCACAAATGGGGGCAGAATACTGCCCCCATTCTGCCCAAAAATAATGGCCCATTTAGGGACCCTAAATGAGCCCGGCCCATGGGTCACAGCTGGGCCCAAATGGGCGCAGCACAGTCCAGCACAAGGGGGCCCAAAATGGGCCCCCAATGAATAAAAAAGGTGGGGGCGAGCCCTCCGCCGAAAAATTGGGCCCATTTGGGGACCCAAAGTGGGCCCTAATGGGCCCAAACCATGAGTAACAGCTGGGCCCAAAAGGGCCCAGCAAAAATACAAGACATGGGGGCCAAAATGGCCCCCATTGGCTGAAAATGAAACAGCCGTTGGGGCAGTCCCCAATGGCTAGAATTTCTAGCCGTTGGGGACAACCCCCAACGGCTAGTGGGGAGAGAGCTTATGCTCTCTCCCTCTCCACTCTCTCATTTCTCTCAAACCCTTTCCCCATTTTCTATAAATAGACATGTCCAATGCCTTGTAAAAATAAGAGCAAATAGCACCTAAATAATGGGCATTTGACTCTCCAAAATTATGGAGCAAAGTCTCCTTTTGTAGGGCAAAATCACATCTTCATTTTGAGCATTGTCTCACACTCTTTCTTTGGGCGTAGTCCCACTTTGTTTCAAAAATATATTTAGGCATTGTCCCACATTCTTTATTTATAAAATGCCCATTGAGGCAAATTCATTTTCTATTTTTTCTACAATATTTTGGCAAAGGAAACCCAAATAATGTATCCTATTTCAGAAACAATATATGAAAATCCTTTTGATTTAGTTCATTCCAATGTTTGGACTTCACCCATCATGTCCCACTTAGGTTACAAGTACTTCATTACTTTCATTGATCACAAGACAAGATACACATGGGTGTATCTTTTAAATACCAAAGACCAAGCTCTTGAAGCACTCAAGAGCTATGTGAAGTATGTAACCAAACTATACAATGCCAATATAAAAGTCCTAAGGTCAGATCATGGTGGTGAATTTACAAGTCTTAATTTCGAAAAATACCTTAAGGACAATAGCATTATACACCAAATTTCATATGTTTACACACCCCAACAAAATGGGGTAATGAAAAGGAAAAATAGACACATACTTGAAATATCTAGAGCTATGATATTCTATGCAAACATGCCTAAGAAATTTTGGTGTGATGCAATTAAAACCACGGTATATGTGATCAATCTTATGCCCACCGAAGTTTTAAAAGGGCACTCTCCCCTTGAGGGTCTCCTAGGAAGGAAACCAAATATTTCTCACCTTAGGACATTTGGTTGCACATGTTACATTCACATTCCTACGCACCTAAGGAATAAACTAGAACATAGAGGGAAAAAGTGTGTATGTCTTGGATATGCAGCCTTTGAAAAATGCTATAGGTGCTATGATCTTACCACTAACCGAACATAAACATCAAAAGATGTGATATATCTGGAAAGTGAGTTTTATTTTGCAAGAAATGAAGATGTAAAAGAAGCTCCAAAGACTGAAATTCCTCTTAGCACTTGGGACTTCCTCATATCGCCTCCTCAAGAAGCCGAACAAACCGAAGGATTCTCTACTTCTGAAACAAGCCATAACTTTCAAGATGATAATTCAGCAGCTTTAGAGGATGAACAACCAATTGTTTCAGGGGGAGAAAGTGATACAAATGAGGAGAATACAAATGAGGAGGAATCTCTTGAAATCGAGGAGGAACCGAATTGCTTGAAATTGAAGTAATCCTAACTGAATTGATCAAAATTGGAAGCATTGAAGGCGAATCAATCAAAATTGAAGCAATCGTCAGCGAATTGCTCAGGACTGAAGTAATCGAAACCAAATCGATCAAAATTCAAAGAATCGAAACCGAATCGATCAGGATTGAAGTGATCGTAACCGAATCGTTCAAAATTGAAGCAATCATGGACGAATTGTTCAAGATTGAAGTAATCGTAACCAAATCGATCAAAGTCCAAAGAATTGAAGGCCAATTGATGAAAATTGAAGTAATCCTAGCCGAATTGTTCAAAATTGAAGCAATCGTAACCGAGTTGATAAAAAATTCGAATAATCAAAGCTGAATTGATCAAAATTGAAACAATCGAAGATGAATTGATCGAAATTGAAATAATCGTAGGGGAATTGAGCCAAATTCGAAGAATCGAAAGCGAATTGAGCCGAATCAAAAGAATCGAGGCCGAATTGATCAGAATCGAAAGAATCGAAGCCGAATTGATCAGAATAGAAAAAATCGAGGCGGAATTGATCAGAATTGAAGTAATCATAAGCCAGCTGATCAAAATTAAAACAATCGAAGCAGAAATCATCAAAATTCGACGGATCGAAACCGAATTGATCAAACTTGAAATGATCGTAATCGACTTGATCAAAATGGAAAGAATTAAAGTCGAATTGATCAAAATGGAAATCATCGTAGTCGAATCGATCAAAATTTAAAAAATTTGAGTCAAAATGACAAAAATCGAAACAATCAAAGGCGAATTGATCAAAAGTGAAGCAATCCTGATCGAATCGTTCAAAACTGAAGCAGTCCAAACAGGATTGATCAAAATTGAAACAATCAGAACCGAATTGATCAAAATACACACAGTTGAAGCTGAATCGATCGAAATTGAAATCATCGAAGTCGAACCGATTGAAATTGAAGTAATCGTAACTGAATTGCTCGAAATTGAAGCAATCGAAGCCGAATCGATCAAAATTCAAAGAATCGAAACCGAGTCGATCAAAATTGAAACAATCGCAAACGAATTGATCAAAATTCATATAATCGAAGGCGAATTGATCAAAATTGAAGTGATCGTGACCGAATTGATCATAGTTGAAACAATCGAAGCCGAATCGATCAAAATTCAAAGAATCGAAACCGAACCGATCAAAATTCAAAGAATCCAAACCGAATCGATCAAAATTGAAGTAATCGTAACCGAATTGCTCGAGATTGAAGTAATCTTGACTGAATTGATCAAAACTGGAAGCATCGAAGGCGAATCGATCAAAATTGAAGCAATCGTCAGCGAATTGCTCAGGATTGAAGTAATCGAAACCGGATCGATCAAAATTCAAAGAATCGAAACCGAATCGATCAAGATAGAAGTGATCGCAACCGAATCGTTCAAAATTGAAGCAATCGTGAGCGAATTGTTCGAGATTGAAGTAATCGTAACCGAATCGATCAAAGTCCAAAGAATCGAAGGCCAATTGATGAAAATTGAAGTAATGCCAGCCGAATTGTTCAAAATTGAAGCAATCGTAACCGAGTTGATCAAAAATTCAAATAATCAAAGCCGAATTTATCGAAATTGAAATAATCGAAGATGAATTGATCGAAATTGAAATAATCGTAGGGGAATTGATCCAAATTCGAAGAATCGAAGGCGAATTGAGCCGAATCTAAAGAATCGATGCCGAATTGATCAGAATCGAAAGAATCGAAGCCGAATTGATCAGAATCGAAATAAAATCGAGGCGAAATTGATCAAAATTGAAGTAAATCATAAGCCATTTGATCAAAATTAAAACAATCGAAGCAGAAATCATCAAAATTCGACGGATCGAAACCGAATTGATCAGACTTGAAATGATCGTAATCGAGTTGATCAAAATGGAAAGAAATGAAGTCGAATTGATCAAAAACGGAAATCATCGTAGTCGAATCGATCAAAATTTAAACAATTGGAGTCAAAATGACAAAAATAGAAACAATCAAAGGCGAATTGATCAAAAGTGAGGCAATCCTGACCGAATCATTCAAAACTGAAGCAGTCCAAACAGGATTGATCAAAATTGAAACAATCGGAACCGAATAGATCAAAATACACACAGTTGAAGCTGAATCAATCAAAATTGAAATCATCGAAGTCAAACCTATCGAAATTGAAGTAGTCGTAGCCGAATTGCTCGAAATTGAAGCAATCGAAGCCGAGTCGATCAAAATTTAAACAATCGCAAATGAATTGATCAAAATTCATATAATCGAAGGCGAATTGATCAAAATTGAAGTGATCATGACCGAATTGATCATAGTTGAAACAATCGAAGCCGAATCGATCAAAATTCAATGAATCGAAACCGAACCGATCAAAATTCAAAAAATCCAAGCTGAATCGATCAAAATTGAAGTAATCGTAACCGAATTGCTCGAGATTGAAGTAATCCTAACTGAATTGATCAAAATTGGAAGCATCGAAGGCGAATCGATCAAAATTGAAGCAATCGTCAGCGAATTGCTCAGGATTGAAGTAATCGAAACCGGATCGATCAAAATTCAAAGAATCGAAACTGAATCGATCAAGATAGAAGTGATCGCAACCGAATCGTTCAAAATTGAAGCAATCGTGAGCGAATTGTTCGAGATTGAAGTAATCGTAACCGAATCGATCAAAGTCCAAAGAATCGAAGGCCAATTCATGAAAATTGAAGTAATCCTAGCCGAATTGTTCAAAATTCAAGCAATCATCACCGAGTTGATCAAAAATTAAAATAATCAAAGCCGAATTGATCAAAATTGAAATAATCGAAGATGAATTGATCGAAATTGAAATAATTGTAGGGGAATTGATCCAAATTCGAAGAATTGAAAGGGAATTGAGCTGAATCGAAAGAATCGAAGCCGAATCGATCAGAATCAAAAGAATCGAGGCCGAATTGATCAGAATCGAAATAAAATCGAGGCGGAATTGATCAAAATTGAAGTAATCATAAGCCAGTTGATCAAAATTAAAACAATCGAAGCAGAAATCATCAAAATTCGACGGATCGAAACCGAATTAATCAAACTTGAAATGATCGTAATCGAGTTGATCAAAATGGAAAGAATTGAAGTCGAATTGAAGTCGAAATGGAAATCATCGTAGTCGAATCGATCAAAATTTAAACAATTGGAGTCAAAATGATCAAAATTGAAACAATCAAAGGCGAATTGATCAAAAGTGAAGCAATCCTGACCGAATTGTTCAAAACTAAAGCAGTCCAAACAGGATTGATCAGAATTGAAACAATCAGAACCGAATTGATCAAAATACACACAGTTGAAGCTGAATCGATCAAAATTGAAATCATCGAAGTCGAACCGATCGAAATTGAAGTAATCGTAACCGAATTGCTCGAAATTGAAGCAATCGAAGCCGAATCGATCAAAATTCAAAGAATCAAAACCGAGTCGATCAAAATTGAAACAATCGCAAACGAATTGATCAAAATTCATATAATCGAAGGCAAATTGATCAAAATTGAAGTGATCGTGACCGAATTGATCATAGTTGAAACAATCGAATCCGAAATGATCAAATTCAAAGAATCGAAACCGAACCAATTAAAATTCAAAGAATCCAAACCGAATGGATCAAAATTGAAGTAATCGTAACCGAATTGCTCGAGATTGAAGTAATCCTAACTGAATTGATCAAAATTGGAAGCATCGAAGGCGAATTGATCAAAATTGAAGCAATCGTCAGCGAATTGCTCAGGATTGAAGTAATCGAAACCGGATCAATCAAAATTCAAAGAATTGAAATCGAATCGATCAAGATTGAAGTGATCGCAACCGAATCGTTCAAAATTGAAGCAATCGTGGGCAAATTGTTCAAGATTGAAGTAACCGTAACCGAATCGATCAAAGTCCGAAGAATCGAAGGCCAATTGTCGAAAATTGAAGTAATCTTTGTTGAAAGATCAAAGAGAGAACTCAAGGAAACTTGAAATAAAATTCTGAATTTTATTGAAATGAAGAGCTAAGAACATTCATAGTTTGAACTTTTGTTCATACTTATGCTAGAGAACATTGAAGTCTATTTATAGAGAAAATGGGAAGAGAGAACAAGAGAGAATAAGAGAGAACAAGAGAGGGCATTGGCCCTCTCTATTCTAGCCGTTGGAGGCTGTCCAACGGCTGTTTTAAATAGCCATTTGGGGGCCCAATTGGGCCCCCTTTAATGGGCTGGAATGGGCCCCTTCTTGGGGCTTGGAAAGGCCCATGGGCTGAGGTCATTTAGGGCACTAAGGAAGAGAACTTGCTGAATTCTTGGGAAGACTTTAAATTGGTGATGAGGGGCTTGATTAGTACTTCTTTTCAACACTCCCCCTCAAGTTGGGTGCGTAGATGTTGATAGTACCCAACTTGCTCATCATTTCTTGTAGGTGGGCTGCTGTTCCTCTTTTTGTGAAAATATCTGCAAGTTGATCTTTTCCTTTGATGTGAGGAGTAACAATGAGCTTTTCCTCCACTTTTTGCCGAATAAAATGACAATCGACTTCTATGTGCTTGGTTCGTTCATGGAACACTGGATTAGTGGCAATGTGAATTGCGGATTGATTGTCGCAATGAAGCTTGATAGGAGTGGAGACCATAAACCCTAGTTCTTCTATTAAGGCCTTTAGCCATACTATCTCACTGGCTCCCGTTGCCATGGCTCTATACTCGGCCTCTGCACTTGATCTAGATACAACTTGCTGTTTTTTGCTCTTCCATGCTACCAAGTTTCCTCCAACAAACATGCAATATCCAGTGGTAGACTTTCTGTCGGTAGGATCCCCTGCCCAATCAGCATCGCAATATCCTTCTATGTTTACACTTCCATTGTTCTTCATCCAAATTCCTAGCCCAGGTGATCCTTTGATGTAATGAAGAATCCTCTCCGCAGCTCTCCAATGACCTTTCGTTGGAGAATGCATGAACTGACTTATATAGCTCACAGCATATGCTATGTCAGGCCTTGTGATAGTAAGATAAATAAGCTTTCCAACCAGTCTCTGATATCTCTCAATGTCTTCTAAAGGATCATTGTCATCGGCTAAGGGACCGAAAGTGGAAACTGGACTGCAAACCGGTCTTGCTCCAAGCTTTCCCGTTTCCTGCAAAAGATCAAGAGCATATTTTCTTTGGGAGAGAATTAGCCCATTGGGACAATAGGCTAACTCAATGCCTAGAAAATACTTTAGTTTCCCTAGATCTTTAATTTCAAATCTAGATTTTAAGAAATTCCTAACTAGGTCTATTTGATGCAAATCACTACCTATTATGATAATGTCATCTACATATACTAATGCAATTGTGATATGATCATTAGTCTTTCTAAGAAAGAGAGATGAATCACTATTGCATTTATGAAATCCATTACTAAGGAAAGCATGGCTTAACTTTGCATACCAAGCTCTTGGAGATTGCTTGAGACCATAAATTGCCTTATGAAGTTTGCATGCATTTCCTCTTTGTGAATGAAGGCCCTTTGGTATTTGCATGTAGACTTCTTCTTCTAGATCTCCTTGAAGGAAAGCATTGGCTACATCCATTTGAAATAGGCTCCATCCATGATTTACCGCAAGAGACAAGAGGACTCTAATAGTGTTCATTTTTGCAACCGGAGCATAGGTCTCTTTGTAATCAATCCCATAGGCTTGAGTATATCCTTTTGCCACCAGCCTTGCTTTGAACCTCTCAATTGATCCATCACTCTTGTGCTTGATTTTGTAAACCCACTTGCACTCTACGGCCTTCTTCCCTTTGGGTAGAGTAGTGATTTCCCATGTTCCATTCTTTGATAAAGCTTCTAATTCCTCTTCCATTGCTCTTTTCCATCTTGGATCTCTTGATGCTTGCTCAAAAGATGTTGGTTCCACTTCTTTATCTAGGTTACTCAAGAAAGCTTGGTGGTCCAAGGAAACATGTGAGGTGTTATAGTAATCACAAATAGGATGAGAGGTTACTCTAGAGTTATAGAACACTCTTCGGTTGATCCATTCGGATGGAGGAAGTCTAAGCCTAGTTGACCTTCTTAGTTGAGGTGGAGGTTGATCCGGTTCCTCTTCTATTTCAAGGGATTCTTCTTCATTTGTAATTTCCTCATTTGTGTCACTTTCTCCCCCTAAAACAGTTGGTTGTTCAGCTTCTAAAGCTTCTGAATTTTCATTTTGAGAGTTGTGGCTTGCGTCTGAAGAGGAGTTTCCTTCGGTTTGTTCAGTTCTTTGAGAGGGAGATATGAGAAAGTCCCAAGAGCTGGGAGGAATTTCAGTTTTTGGCATTTCCTTAGTTTCTTCATTTCCTGCAAAATAGAACTCATCTTCCAAGAATATCACATCTTTAGATGTGTATGTTCGGTTAGTAGTAGGATCATAGCACCTATACCCTTTTTCAAAGGCTGCATATCCGAGAAATACACACTTTCTTCCTCTATGTTCTAATTTGTTTCTTAAGTGTGCTGGAATATGAATGTAGCATGTGCAACCAAATGTCCTAAGGTGAGAGATTTTAGGTTTTCTCCCTAGAAGAACCTCTAGAGGGGATTGCCCTTTTAAAATTTCAGTGGGCATGAGGTTTATAACATGAACCGCGGTTTTAACCGCATCACACCAGAATTTTTTTGGCATATTTGCATAGAACATCATTGCCCTAGATGTTTCAAGTATGTGTCTATTCTTTCTCTCAGCTACCCCATTTTGTTGGGGTGTGTAAACACATGACATTTGATGCATAATGCTATTTTCCTTAAGGTAGTTTTCAAAATTGAGGCTTGTAAATTCACCACCATGATCTGACCTTAGGACTTTTATATTGGCATTGTATAGTTTGGTCACATACTTCACATAGCTCTTGAGAGCTTCAAGAGCTTGGTCTTTGGTGTTTAGAAGATACACCCATGTGTACCTGGTTTTATGATCAATGAAGGTAATGAAGTATTTGTAACCTAAGTGTGACATGATAGGAGAAGTCCAAACATCCGAATGAACCAAATCAAAAGGATTTTCATAAATTGTTTCTGAAATGGGATATATTGTTCGGGTTTCTTTAGCCAAAATACAAGCTTTACAATGTCTATTCTCAAAATTCAAGGTTGGGAATAGACGTTTTAAAGCTCGATCACTAGGATGTCCTAAGCGTCCATGCCAAAGAGATTGATCCTCCTTGATGTGAGCTACAAGTGCAGTTTGTTCTTGATCCAAGTAATAAAGTCCTCCTCTTCTAGAACCCTTGCCAATCAATTGATTCGACTTGAGGTCCTGAAAAGAGACATTATTTGGGTCAAAAACAACTCTACACTTTTGATCCTTGGTGATCTTGCTAATGGACAGTAGGTTTGAGGTAAGTTTGGGAACATGTAAAGCTTTTGTAGGTTTTCCAAAAATGTCAACTTCCCCAACTTGTTTTACTCTCAAATCTTGTCCATTTGCAACACGAACAATCATATGGTTAGGAAGGTTTTCAAATCTTTTTATTTTTGCTTTATCCTTAATTTTATGACATTCGGTTCCCGAATCAATGAGAAATTTTTCAGAATTTAAATATGAGAAAAGTTCTTATTTTTTACCAGATGACGGAGCCATTTGTTGAAGCCTCTTTGTAACTTCATTTAATTGTGTTTGGAGTGCAGCAAACTCAGTCATTGATGGAGCTTGGATCTTCACGAATTGGGCAGAAGGTTACTGTCCAGAATTGAATGTATTTGGAGCTCCTTGCTGGTCTCTTTGCTTGAACATTTTAGGCTTTAAATGAGGATGCAATTCCCAGCATTTGTCCTTTGAGTGACCCCTCTTGTTGCAATGAGAGCATATTTCATTTCTCCTTCGGATTTGATTGCCTTGGCAGCATTGAATTCATTCGAGGAAGCAATGAAAGCTTGAGCTTCCAATTTTTGTTTGGAGCTTTCTTCCAATCTAATGCTCACTTCAGTCCTTTGGATCATATTTTGGACTTCTCCAAATGATGGAAAGTCCTTCATTCGAAGGATTTCTTGCCTTAGATGGAATATGAATAATCCAAGCCCATGAGAAGACCAAATATCTTATCTTCCTCTCTTCTCTTTCGAAGAACTTTGAGATCTATAGAATCTGGTCGAAGAGTTGTTAGCTCAATCCAAGCATCCGTATACTCCCCAAAATATTGAGGAAGAGATTTGCCTTCCTTTTTGATAGAAGCAATTTGTCTCTTAAGCTCAAAGATCCTCCCAAGGTTGGATTCCAAACCATAGAGAGAGAACATTTCGTCCCACAAAAGTTTTGCATTTGGAGCACACGACACCATCGCTTTGTGAGTTTCATCTAGAGAATTAAGAAGGAGAATGAAGACATGATCATCTCTTTTTTTCCATTCTCGGAATGATGGATCAGTTTCTTCAAGTGGATTATCAAGAACGTGATTCTCTAGATTGTTGAGATTGAGTGCCCTCTTCATCACATTTGCCCATTGATAGTAGTTTCCTCCTTTCAATTGAATGGAGGATAAATTTTGCATTTGGGTAATATTTATGGATGGAGGAGGGTCACCCATCCTAGAAGAGGATGAGATCGATTGCTCTGATACCATGTTGAAAGATCAAAGAGAGAACTCAAGGAAACTTGAAATAAAATTCTGAATTTTATTGAAATGAAGAGCTAAGAACATTCATAGTTTGAACTTTTGTTCATACTTATGCTAGAGAACATTGAAGTCTATTTATAGAGAAAATGGGAAGAGAGAACAAGAGAGAACAAGAGAGAACAAGAGAGTGATAAAATTCAAAGATAGCAAACTAAGAAATGAAGAAATAAACTTCAAGAAATTTATTGAAAGATCAAAGAGAGTTTACATATAATGAAGACATATTTTTCATGCTCTAGAAGCACAACCACCTATCCTATTTATAGAGAAGGAGAAGGGAGGTAAAGAAGGAGAGAAAATAAGAGAGAGGAGAGGGCATTGCCCTCTCCTAACAGCCGACCCCAACGGCTAGTGAGAACTAGCCGTTGGGCAGTCCCCAAACGGCTAGTTCTCTACTAGCCGTTGGGGGCTGTTGCCCCCACTTTGAGTGGGCTGGGCTGGGCCAATTTCGGCCCAGCTGCTGAGGTAGGTGTGGCCCATATTGGGCCCTTTAAATGAGTTTACAAATGGGCTTGGAGAAGGTCTTTTACATGGGCTAAATTTAGACCTCCTTATAATCATTTAAGAAACTCTTAGATAGGGCATCTTGAGGAGAGTGCTAATGAGCTCAATTATGTCTCATTTCAACACTCCCCCTCAAGTTGGGTGTGTATGTATCTATAACGCCCAACTTGACCATATTTTTGTGAATGTGATTGGCGGTCCCCGGTTTGGTGAAGATGTCGGCTACTTGATCATCACTTCTTGTGAAGCTTGGAGTGATGAGTTTTTCTTCAAACTTTTGTCTCACAAAGTGACAATCCACCTCAATGTGCTTTGTCCTCTCATGAAAAACCGGATTTGAGGCTATGTGAATTGCCGATTGATTGTCACAATGGAGTTGGATTGGAGTAGGAACAGAGAACCCTATTTCTTCAATTAGAGCTTTCAGCCACACTATTTCACTTGATGCGGCCGCCATGGCTCTATATTCGGCTTCGGCACTTGATCTTGATACCACATGTTGTTTCTTACTTTTCCAAGCTACTAAATTTCCTCCAACGAACATGCAATACCCTGTGGTTGATCGTCTATCCTCTGAGTCTCCGGCCCAATCCGCATCACAATACCCTATGATTTGTGAGTTATTGTTCTTTTTCATCCAAATTCCCATGCCCGGTGTGCCCTTTAGGTAGTGAAGGATTCTTTCGGTTGCTCTCCAATGCTTCCTTTTGGGCTTGTGCATATGTTGGCTAACTTGACTTACGGCAAAGGAGATGTCTGGTCTCGTTATAGTGAGGTAGATCAATTTCCCTACGAGCCTTTGATATCTTGGTTCATCCTCATAATCTTCATTTTCATCCTTGAGATCACTAGAGGAGCTAATGGGACTACAAGCGGGCTTGGCACCTAACTTCCCGGTTTCCTGCAAGAGATCAAGCACATACTTCCTTTGTGATAGAACAAGCCCATTTGGACAATAGGCAAGTTCTATCCCTAAGAAGTACTTTAGTTTCCCTAAGTCCTTAATATCAAATTTTGTTTGTAAGAAACTTCTCACTTGGTTGATTAAGTTAAAATCATTGCCTGTTATGATTATATCATCTACATAAACTAACACTATAATAATTTTTTCATCTAGCTTTTTGATAAAGAGAGAAGTATCACTATTGCATTTTTTGAAATCATGATCAAGAAGAGTTGAGCTAAGTTTGGCATACCATGCTCTTGGAGATTGTTTGAGACCGTAGATTGCTTTCCTAAGTTTGCAAACTTTGTTGAGTTGGTGAGAAAAGCCCGGTGGAGTCTCCATATATACTTCTTCTTCTAGATCACCTTGAAGAAAAGCATTGGCTACGTCCATTTGAAACATTGGCCAAGAGTGATTGATTGCAAGGGACATCAAGACTCGAATTGTGTTCATCTTGGCCACCGGAGCATAAGTTTCCTTGTAGTCTACTCCATAAGCTTGAGTGAAGCCTTTAGCTACTAATCTAGCTTTGTGTCTATCAATGCTTCCATCGCTTTTGTGCTTGATCTTATAGACCCATTTGCATCCTATCGCCCTTTTTCCTTTAGGAAGAGATGATAACTTCCAAGTTCCGTTTCTTTCTAAGGCTTCTAGCTCATCCTTCATGGCTTGAATCCATTGGGGATGTTGTTTTGCTTCTTTAAAGGTTCTAGGCTCTTAATGAATGTCTAGATTCTTGATGAATTTTTGATGGCTACAAGACATGTTAGCAATCGAATAATATTGGGAAATGGGATGAGATGTTACCTTTGAGTTATAAAATACTCTTTTGCTGATCCATTCCGAAGGAGGGAGCCTAAGCCTTGTTGATCTACGAAGAGGAGGGGGAGGCGGCATGCTTTGTTCTTCTTCCTCCATAACTTGTCCTTGATCTAAGTTGTCTCCCCCTTCCTCTTGGACAGATTCATGATCAGAATGAGATGAGGTTGGTTCTTCTTGAATTGTATCATTTTCAGCTTGGATTGGTGGTTCTCCTTCTTCATTTTGATGGGAAGGTTCTTTGATTGAGGGAAGAACTATATTCCATTGGTCTTGAGCTCCTCTTTCCTGTGCTTGCTCTTGATCCTCTTTTCCTACAAAATAAGGTTCTCTTTCTACAAATATCACATCCTTGGATGTGTATAGCTTTTTAGTTAGAGGATCATAACATTTATATCCTTTTTCAAATGTAGAGTATCCTAGAAATACACATTTTCTCCCCCTTTCATCTAGTTTATTTCTAAAGTTTTCTGGTACATGTACATAACAAATGCACCCAAAAACTCTTAAGTGTGAGATATTTGGTTTTCTTCCTAGGAGTAGTTCTAAGGGGGATTTTCCTTCTAATACTTAAGAGGGCATAAGGTTTATAAGGTGGGCAGCGGTTTTAATGGTTTCACTCCAAAACTTTTTAGGTACATTGGAGTGAAACATCATAGCCCTAGCCGTTTCTAGTAAATGTCTATTTTTTCTTTCGGCAACTCCATTTTGTTGAGGAGTATACACACAAGATTTTTGATGAATAATTTCTTTTTCTTCTAGAAAATTTTCAAATGCATGACTAGTGTATTCTCCCCCATGATCCGATCTAAGGATTTTGATGTTTGCATTAAATTGCTTGGTTACATATCTATAATAGCTCTTAAGTGCTTCAAATACTTCAGATTTGGCTACAAATAAGTACACCCAAGTGTATCTAGTTTTGTGGTCAATGAAGGTTACAAAGTATTTGAAGTCATTATGAGATTCTATGGGTGAAGTCCACACATCGGTATGAATAAGTTCAAAGGCATTTTTATATATTGTATTTGAGATTGGATAATACACTCTAGTTTGTTTACCAAGAATACAAGCTTTGCAATGCCTATTTTCTACCTTTTGACTTGGAAATAGGCGTTTCAAAGCTAAATCTCCTGGGTGACCTAGACGTGCATGCCATATAGAGGATACTTGACTTTGAACTCCAAAAGCTTGATTTTCTTGATCTAAGAAATATAGGTTGTTCCTTCTAGACCCCTTGCCAATCAAGTGATTCGTTTTGAGATCCTGAAAAATAACTTGGTTAGGATCAAAAGTGGCTTTGCAATTATGGTCTTTTGTGATTTTGCTAATGGACATGAGGTTAGAGTTGAATTTTGGCACATATAAAGCTTTGGTTTTCTTACCTAGATGTTCAACTTCTCCTAGATGATCAACTTTTAGTTTTTGACCATTAGCAACCTTGACAATCTTATGACTAGATAAAGGAATGAATTTCCTAACTTGATTTTTATCCTTTACCATGTGATTGTCACAGCCTGAATCAATAAGCCACTTATTTAAATGAGATGAGTTCAAGTTGTTACCGGAATGTAGAGCAACTTGGCCAAGGAGCTTTTTCATCTCTCTTTGCATCTCCTCCATCTTGGATTCGAGTGCAGCCACTTGGGAGACTTGTTGAGCATGAGCTGGTTGTTCCATCTCCTTTTTGTTGTTTTTGGGCGCAAATTAGGGTAAAGAAACCAGCACCTTTCCCTTTTGTGGCCGGGTTTCTTGCAATTTGTGCAAACATCCCTTTTAAAGTAATTTTGAGCTTTGTTGGCCATGTGATCATCTTGGACAGCTTTGAAGGCTTGAGCTTCGGATTTGAGCTTGGTGGATTCCTCTAGCCTCATGCTAGTTTCGGCCCTTTGAACCATAAATTGAACTTCTTCGAATGAAGGGAACATCTTCATTCTAAGAATTTCTTGTCGAATAGAAGCATATTCGTCTCCAAGACCCATAAGAAGACCAAAGGTCATGTCTTCATCATTTCTTTGGAGAAGAGTCTTGAGATTAGAAGTTGGAGGCCTAAGAAGATTAAGCTCATTCCAAAGATCCCTATATTCCCCAAAGTATTCGGGTAGGGTTTTACCTCCTTTTTGAATCTTGAAGATTTTCCTTTTTAGCTCAAAGATTCGTCCGATGTTGGTCTCTTGTCCATATAGTGCATGCATTTGATCCCACAAAGCCTTTGCATTTGGTATACAAGTAACCATAGCTTTGTGGGTTTTGTCAAGAGACATTTGGAGTAGCACCACCACTTGATCATCTTGTTTCTTCCAAGCTTTGAATGAAGAATCGACATCATCTAAGGGATCCTCCAATATGTGATTTTCCAGATTGAAGAAATTGAGAGATCTCTTGATGGTGTCTTGCCATGCATTGTAATTGGAAGAATCTAAAAGAATAGAAGTGAACATGGAGGTGCTAATTTGTGGTGGAGGGTTACCAACACCGGAAGAAGAAGGTATCGAAGCTTGCTCTGATACCATGATAAAATTCAAAGATAGCAAACTAAGAAATGAAGAAATAAACTTCAAGAAATTTATTGAAAGATCAAAGAGAGTTTACATATAATGAAGACATATTTTTCATGCTCTAAAGCACAACCACCTATCCTATTTATACAGAAGGAGAAGGGAGGTAAAGAATGAGAGAAAATGAGAGAGAGGAGAGGGCATTGCCCTCTCCTAACAGCCGACCCCAACGGCTAGTGAGAACTAGCCGTTGGGCAGTCCCCAAACGGCTAGTTCTCTACTAGCCGTTGGGGGCTATTGCCCCCACTTTGAGTGGGCTGGGCTGGGCCAATTTTGGCCCAGCTGCTGAGGTAGGTGTGGCCCATATTGGGCCCTTTAAATGGGTTTACAAATGGGCTTAGAGAAGGTCTTTTACATGGGCTAAATTTAGACCTCCTTATAATCATTTAAGAAACTCTTAGATAGGGCATCTTGAGGAGAGTGCTAATGAGCTCAATTATGTCTCATTTCAACAGAGAGGGCATTGGCCCTCTTTATTCTAGCCGTTGGAGGCTGTCCAACGGCTAGAATTTCTAGCCGTTGGAGCAGCCTCCAACGGCTATTTTAAACAGCCATTTGGGGGCCCAATTGGGCACCCTTTGATGGGCTGGAATGGGCCCCTTCTTGGGGCTTGGAAAGGCCCATGGGCTGAGGTCATTTAGGGCACTAAGGAAGAGAACTTGCTGAATTCTTGGGAAGACTTTAAATTGGTGATGAGGGGCTTGATTAGTACTTCTTTTCAACAATCCTAGCCGAATTGTTCAAAATTAAAGCAATCGTCCCCGAGTTGATCAAAAATTCAAATAATCAAAGCCGAATTAATCAAAATTGAAATAATCGAAGATGAATTGATCGAAATTGAAATAATCGTAGGGGAATTGATCCAAATTCGAAGAATCGAAAGTGAATTGAGCCGAATCGAAAGAATCGAAGCCGAATCGATCAGAATCGAAAGAATCGAGACCGAATTGATCAGAATCAAAATAAAATCAAGGCGGAATTGATCAAAATTGAAGTAATCATAAGCCAGTTGATCAAAATTAAAACAATCGAAGCAGAAATCATCAAAATTCGATGGATCGAAACCGAATTGATCAAACTTGAAACGATCGTAATCGAGTTGATCAAAATAGAAAGAATTGAAGTCGAATTGATCAAAATGGAAATCATCGTAGTCGAATCGATCAAAATTTAAACAATTGGAGTCAAAATGACCAAAATTGAAACAATCAAAGGTAAATTGATCAAAAGTGAAGCAATCCTGACCGAATTGTTCAAAACTGAAGCAGTCCAAGCAGGATTGATCAAAATTGAAACAATCAGAACCGAATTGATCAAAATACGCACAGTTGAAGCTGAATCGATCAAAATTGAAATCATCGAAGTCGAACCGATCGAAATTGAAGTAATCATAACCGAATTACTCGAAATTGAAGGAATCGAAGCCGAGTCGATCAAAATTTGAACAATCGCAAACGAATTGATCAAAATTCATATAATCGAAGGCGAATTGATCAAAATTGAAGTGATCGTGACCGAATTGATCATAGTTGAAACAATCGAAGCCGAATCGATCAAAATTCAATGAATCGAAACCGAACCGATCAAAATTCAAAAAATCCAAGCTGAATCGATCAAAATTGAAGTAATCGTAACCGAATTGCTTGAGATTGAAGTAATCCTAACTGAATTGATCAAAATTGGAAGCATCGAAGGCGAATCGATCAAAATTGAAGCAATCGTTAGCGAATTGCTCAGGATTGAAGTAATCGAAACCGGATCGATCAAAATTCAAAGAATCGAAACCGAATCGATCAAGATAGAAGTGATCGCAACCGAATCGTTCAAAATTGAAGCAATCGTGAGCGAATTGTTCGAGATTGAAGTAATCGTAACCGAATCGATCAAAGTCCAAAGAATCGAAAGCCAATTGATGAAAATTGAAGTAATCCTAGCCGAATTGTTCAAAATTCAAGCAATCATCACCGAGTTGATCAAAAATTAAAATAATCAAAGCCGAATTGATCAAAATTGAAATAATCGAAGATGAATTGATCGAAATTGAAATAATTGTAGGGGAATTGATCCAAATTCGAAGAATTGAAAGGGAATTGAGCTGAATCGAAAGAATCGAAGCCGAATCGATCAGAATCAAAAGAATCGATTCCGAATTGATCATAATCGAAGTAATCGAAAGCGAATTGATCAAAATTGAAGTAATCATAAGCCAGTTGATCAAAATTAAAACAATCGAAGCAGAAATCATCAAAATTCGACGGATCGAAACCGAATTGATCAAACTTGAAATGATCGTAATCGAGTTGATCAAAATGGAAAGAATTGAAGTCGAATTGAAGTCGAAATGGAAATTATCGTAGTCGAATCGATCAAAATTTAAACAATTGGAGTCAAAATGATCAAAATTGAAACAATCAAAGGCGAATTGATCAAAAGTGAAGCAATCCTGACCGAATTGTTCAAAACTAAAGCAGTCCAAACAGGATTGATCAGAATTGAAACAATCAGAACCGAATTGATCAAAATACACACAGTTGAAGCTGAATCGATCAAAATTGAAATCATCGAAGTCGAACCGATCGAAATTGAAGTAATCGTAACCGAATTGCTCGAAATTGAAGCAATCGAAGCCGAATCGATCAAAATTCAAAGAATCGAAACCGAGTCGATCAAAATTGAAACAATCGCAAACGAATTGATCAAAATTCATATAATCGAAGGCGAATTGATCAAAATTGAAGTGATCGTGACCGAATTGATCATAGTTGAAACAATCGAAGCCGAATCGATCAAAATTCAAAGAATCGAAACCGAACCGATCAAAATTCAAAGAATCCATGCCGAATCGATCAAAATTGAAGTAATCGTAACCGAATTGCTCGAGATTGAAGTAATCCTAACTGAATTGATCAAAATTAGAAGCATCGAAGGCGAATCGATCAACATTGAAGCAATCGTCAGCGAATTGCTCCGGATTGAAGTAATCGAAACCGGATCGATCAAAATTCAAAGAATCGAAACCGAATCGATCAAGATTGAAGTGATCGCAACCGAATCGTTCAAAGTTGAAGCAATCGTGGGCGAATTGTTCAAGATTGAAGTAATCGTAACCGAATCGATCGAAATCCGAAGAATCGAAGGCCAATTGTTGAAAATTGAAGTAATCCTAGCCGAATTGTTCAAAATTGAAGCAATCGTCACCGAGTTGATCAAAAATTCAAATAATCAAAGCCGAATTGATCAAAATTGAAATAATCAAAGATGAATTGATCGAAATTGAAATAATCGTAGGGGAATTGATCCAAATTCGAAGAATCGAAAGGGAATTGAGCCGAATCGAAAGAATCGGAGCCGAATTGATCAGAATTGAAAGAATTGAAGCCGAATTGATTAGAATCGAAATAAAATCGAGGCGGAATTGATCAAAATTGAAGTAATCATAAGCCAGTTGATCAAAATTAAAACAATCGAAGCAGAAATCATCAAAATTCGACGGATCGAAACCGAATTGATCAAACTTGAAATGATCGTAATCGAGTTGATCAAAATTGAAAGAATTGAAGTCGAAATGGAAATCATCGTAGTCGAATTGATCAAAATTTAAACAATTGGAGTCAAAATGACCAAAATTGAAACAATCAAAGGCGAATTGATCAAAAGTGAAGCAATCCTGACCGAATCGTTCAAAACTAAAGTAGTCCAAACAGGATTGATCAGAATTGAAACAATCAGAACCGAATTGATCAAAATACACACAGTTGAAGCTGAATCGATCAAAATTGAAATCATCGAAGTTGAACCGATCGAAATTGAAGTAATCGTAACCAAATTGCTCGAAATTGAAGCAATCGAAGCCGAATCGATCAAAATTGAAATAATCAAAGATGAATTGATCGAAATTGAAATAATCGTAGGGGAATTTATCCAAATTCGAAGAATCGAAAGGGAATTGAGCCGAATCGAAAGAATCGGAGCCGAATTGATCAGAATTGAAAGAATTGAAGCCGAATTGATTAGAATCGAAATAAAATCGAGGCGGAATTGATCAAAATTGAAGTAATCATAAGCCAGTTGATCAAAATTAAAACAATCGAAGCAGAAATCATCAAAATTCGACGGATCGAAACCGAATTGATCAAACTTGAAATGATCGTAATCGAGTTGATCAAAATGGAAAGAATTGAAGTCGAATTGAAGTCGAAATGGAAATTATCGTAGTCGAATCGATCAAAATTTAAACAATTGGAGTCAAAATGATCAAAATTGAAACAATCAAAGGCGAATTGATCAAAAGTGAAGCAATCCTGACCGAATTGTTCAAAACTAAAGCAGTCCAAACAGGATTGATCAGAATTGAAACAATCAGAACCGAATTGATCAAAATACACACAGTTGAAGCTGAATCGATCAAAATTGAAATCATCAAGTCGAACCGATCGAAATTGAAGTAATCGTAACCGAATTCTGCTGAAATTGAAACAATCGAGACCGAATCGATCAAAATTCAAAGAATCAAAACCGAGTTGATCAAAATTGAAACAATCGCAAAGCGAATTGATCAAAATTCATACAATCGAAGGCTAATTGATCAAAATTGAAGTAATCGTGACTGAATTGATCATAACTGAAACAATCGAGCGAATCGATCAAAATTCGAAGAAACGAAATCGAATTGGTCAAAACCACAAAGAATCGAAGCCGAATTGTTCTAAATTGAAGTAATCGAATCCGAATCGATCGAAATTGAAGTAATCGTAACCGAATCGATCAAAATTGAAGCACCGAAGCCGAATCGATCAACATTGAAGCAATCGTCAGCGAATTGCTCGGATTGAATGTCGAAACCGGATCGATCAAAATTGAAAGAATCACAGCCGAATTGGTCAAAATTGAAGTGATCAACCGAATCGTTCAAAGTTGAAGCAATCGTGGGAATTGTTCTAAATTGAAGTAATCGTAATCGAATCGATCAAATCGAAGAATCGAAGGCCAATTGTTGAAAATTGAAGTAATCGTGGCCCAATTGTTCAAAATTGAAGCAGCCGTCAGCGAATTGACCAAAAATTCAAACAATCGAAGCCGAATCGATCAAAATTGAAATAATCATAACTGAATTGATCGAAATTGAAATAGTCGAGACCGAATTGATCAAAATTCGAAGAATCAAAATCGAATTGAGCCGAATCGAAAGAATCGGAGCCGAATTGATCAGAATTGAAAGAATTGAAGCCGAATTGATTAGAATCGAAATAAAATCGAGGCGGAATTGATCAAAATTGAAGTAATCATAAGCCAGTTGATCAAAATTAAAACAATCGAAGCAGAAATCATCAAAATTCGACGGATCGAAACCGAATTGATCAAACTTGAAATGATCGTAATCGAGTTGATCAAAATTGAAAGAATTGAAGTTGAAATGGAAATCATCGTAGTCGAATTGATCAAAATTTAAACAATTGGAGTCAAAATGACCAAAATTGAAACAATCAAAGGCGAATTGATCAAAAGTGTAGCAATCCTGACCGAATCATTCAAAACTAAAGTAGTCCAAACAGGATTCATCAGAATTGAAACAATCAGAACCGAATTGATCAAAATACACACAGTTGAAGCTGAATCGATCAAAATTGAAATCATCGAAGTTGAACCGATCGAAATTGAAGTAATCGTAACCAAATTGCTTGAAATTGAAGCAATCGAAGCCAAATCGATCAAAATTCAAAGAATCGAAACCGAGTCGATCAAAATTGAAACAATCGCAAACGAATTGATCAAAATTCATATAATCGAAGGAGAATTGATCAAAATTGAAGTGATCGTGACCGAATTGATCATAGTTGAAACAATCGAAGCCGAATCAATGAAAATTCAAAGAATCGAAACCGAACCGATCAAAATTCAAAGAATCCAAACCGAATCGTTCAAAATTGAAGTAATCGTAACCGAATTGCTCGAGATTGAAGTAATCCTGACTGAATTGATCAAAACTGGAAGCATCGATGGCGAATCGATCAAAATTGAAGCAATCATCAGCAAATTGCTCAGGATTGAAGTAATCGAAACCGGTTCGATCAAAATTCAAAGAATCAAAACCGAATCGATCAAGATTGAAGTGATCGCAACCGAATCGTTCAAAATTGAAGAAATCGTGGGCGAATTGTTCAAGATTGAAGTAATCGTAACCGAATCGATCAAAGTCCGAAGAATCGAAGGCCAATTGATGAAAATTGAAGTAATCCTAGCCGAATTGTTCAAAATTGAAGCAATCGTAACCGAGTTGATAAAAAATTCAAATAATCAAAGCCGAATTGATCAAAATTGATATAATCGAGGATGAATTAATTGATCCAAATTCGAAGAATCGAAGCCGAATTGATCAGAATCGAAAGAATCGAAGCCAAATTGATCAGAATCGAAAGAATCGAAGCCGAATTGATTAGAATCAAAATAAAATCGAGGCGGAATTGTTCAAAATTGAAGTAATCATAAGCCAGTTGATCAAAATTAAAACAATCGAAGCAGAAATCATCAAAATTCGATGGATCGAAACCGAATTGATCAAACTTGAATTGATCGTAATCGAGTTGATCAAAATGGAAAGAATTGAAGTCGAAATGGAAATCATCGTAGTCGAATCGATCAAAATTTAAACAATTGGAGTCAAAATGACGAAAATTGAAACAATCAAAGGTAAATTGATCAAAAGTGAAGCAATCCTGACCGAATCGTTCAAAACTGAAGCAGTCCAAACAGGATTGATCAGAATTGAAACAATCAGAACCGAATTGATCAAAATACACACAGTTGAAGCTGAATCGATCAAAATTGAAATCATCGAAGTCGAACCGATCGAAATTGAAGTAATCGTAACGAATTGCTCGAAATTGAAGCAATCGAAGCCGAATCGATCAAAATTCAAAGAATCGAAACCGAGTCGATCAAAATTGAAACAATCGCAAACGAATTGATCAAAATTCATATAATCGAAGGCGAATTGATCAAAATTGAAGTGATCGTGACCGAATTGATCATAGTTGAAACAATCGAAGCCGAATCGATCAAAATTCAAAGAATCGAAACCGAACCGATCAAAATTCAAAGAATCCAAGCCGAATCGATCAAAATTGAAGTAATCGTAACCGAATTGCTCGAGATTGAAGTAATCCTAACTGAATTGATCAAAATTAGAAGCATCGAAGGCGAATCGATCAACATTGAAGCAATCGTCAGCGAATTGCTCCGGATTGAAGTAATCAAAACCGGATCGATCAAAATTCAAAGAATCGAAACCGAATCGATCAAGATTGAAGTGATCGCAACCGAATCGTTCAAAGTTGAAGCAATCGTGGGCGAATTGTTCAAGATTGAAGTAATCGTAACCGAATCGATCGAAATCCGAAGAATCGAAGGCCAATTGTTGAAAATTAAAGTAATCCTAGCCGAATTGTTCAAAATTGAAGCAATCGTCACCGAGTTGATAAAAAATTCAAATAATCAAAGCCGAATTGATCAAAATTGAAATAATCAAAGATGAATTGATCGAAATTGAAATAATCGTAGGGGAATTGATCCAAATTCGAAGAATCGAAAGAAAATTGAGCCGAATCGAAAGAATCGGAGCCGAATTGATCAGAATTGAAAGAATTGAAGCCGAATTGATTAGAATCGAAATAAAATCGAGGCGGAATTGATCAAAATAGAAGTAATCATAAGCCAGTTGATCAAAATTAAAACAATCGAAGCAGAAATCATCAAAATTCGACGGATCGAAACCGAATTGATCAAACTTGAAATGATCGTAATCGAGTTGATCAAAATTGAAAGAATTGAAGTCGAAATGGAAATCATCGTAGTCGAATCGATCAAAATTTAAACAATTGGAGTCAAAATGACCAAAATTGAAACAATCAAAGGCGAATTGATCAAAAGTGAAGCAATCCTGACCGAATCGTTCAAAACTAAAGTAGTCCAAACAGGATTGATCAGAATTGAAACAATCAGAACCCAATTGATCAAAATACACATAGTTGAAGCTGAATCGATCAAAATTGAAATCATCGAAGTTGAACCGATCGAAATTGAAGTAATCGTAACCAAATTGCTTGAAATTGAAGCAATCGAAGCCGAATCGATCAAAATTCAAAGAATCGAAACCGAGTCGATCAAAATTGAAACAATTGCAAACAAATTGATCAAAAGTCATATAATCGAAGGCGAATTGATCAAAATTGAAGTGATCGTGACTAAATTGATCATAGTTGAAACAATCGAAGCCGAATCGATCAAAATTCAAAGAATCGAAACCGAACCGATCAAAATTCAAAGAATCCAAGCCGAATCGATCAAAATTGAAGTAATCGTAACCGAATTGCTCGAGATTGAAGTAATCCTAACTGAATTGATCAAAATTAGAAGCATCGAAGGCGAATCGATCAAAATTGAAGCAAACATCAGCAAATTGCTCAGGATTGAAGTAATCGAAACCGGATCGATCAAAATTCAAAGAATCGAAACTGAATCGATCAAGATTGAAGTGATCGCAACCGAATCGTTCAAAATTGAAGAAATCGTGAGCGAATTGTTCAAGATTGAAGTAATCGTAACCGAATCGATCAAAATCCAAAGAATCGAAGGCCAATTGATGAAAATTGAAGTAATCCTAGCCGAATTGTTCAAAATTGAAGCAATCGTAACTGAGTTGATCAAAAATTCAAATAATCAAAGCCGAATTGATCGAAATTGAAATAATCGAAGATGAATTGATCGAAATTGAAATAATCGTAGGGGAATTGATTCAAATTCGAAGAATTGAAAGCGAATTGAGCTGAATCAAAAGAATCGGAGCCGAATTGATCAGAATTGAAAGAATTGAAGCCGAATTGATCAGAATCGAAATAAAATCAAGGAGGAATTGATCAAAAATAAAGGAATCATAAGCCAGTTGATCAAAATTAAAACAATCGAAGCAGAAATCATCAAAATTCGACGGATCGAAACCGAATTGTTCAAACTTGAAATGATCATAATCGAGTTGATCAAAATGGAAAGAATTGAAGTCGAAATGGAAATCATCGTAGTCGAATCGATCAAAATTTAAACAATTGGAGTCAAAATGACCAAAATTGAAACAATCAAAGGCGAATTGATCAAAAGTGAAGCAATCCTGACCGAATCGTTCAAAACTGAAGCATTCCAAACAGGATTGATCAAAATTGAAACAATCAGGACCGAATTGATCAAAATACACACAGTTGAAGCTGAATCGATCAAAATTGAAATCATCGAAGTTGAACCGATCGAAATTGAAGTAATCGTATCCGAGTTGCTCAAAATTAAAGCAATCGAAGTCGAATTGATCAAAATTCAAAGAATCGAAACCGAGTCGATCAAAATTGAAACAATCGCAAACAAATTGATCAAAATTCATATAATTGAAGGTGAATTGATCAAAATTGAAGTGATCGTGACCGAATTGATCATAATTGAAACAATCGAAGCTGAATCGATCAACATTCAAAGAATTGAAGCCGAATCGATCAAAATTCAAAGAATCCAAACCGAATCGATCAAAATTGAAGTAATCGTAACCGAATTGCTCGAAATTGAAGTAATCCTAACTGAATTGATCAAAATTGGAAGCATCGAAGGCAAATCGATCAAAATTGAAGCAATCGTCATCGAATTGCTCAGGATTGAAGTAATCGAAACCTAATCGATCAAGATTGAAGTGATCGCAACCGAATCGTTCAAAATTGAAGCAATCGTGAGCGAATTGTTCAAGATTGAAGTAATCGTAACCGAATCGATCAAAGTCCGAAGAATCAAAGGCCAATTGATGGAAATTGAAGTAATCCTAGCCGAATTGTTCAAAATTGAAGCAATCGTAACCGAGTTGATAAAAAATTCAAATAATCAATGCCGAATTGATCAAAATTGAAATAATCGTAACCGAGTTGATCCAAAATTCAAATAATCAAAGCCGAATTGTTCAAAATTGAAATAATCGAAGATAAATTGATCGAAATTGAAATAATCGTAGGGGAATTGATCCAAATTCAAATAATTGAAAGCGAATTGAGCCGAATTGATCAAAATTGAAAGAATCGAAGCCGAATTGATCAGAATCGAGGCGGAATTGTTCAAAATTGAAGTAATCATAAGCCAGTTGATCAAAATTAAAACAATCGAAGCATAAATCATCAAAATTCAACGGATCAAAACCGAATTGATCAAACTTGAAATGATCGTAATCGAGTTGATCAAAATGGAATGAATTGAAGTCGAATTTATCAAAATGGAAATCATCGTAGTCGAATCGATCAAAATTTAAACAATTGGAGTCAAAATGACCAAAAGTGAAACAATCAAAGGTGAATTGATCAAAAGTATTTTAGTGGTGGATAGTCCTGAAATAAAATTAAATTGATTCTGAAATACACTTATCTCCTATCTCAATTTATAGTCTATTACTCTCTCCCATAATTTTATAGTATGACTTATAAGTTTAATTACTAGAAGTATATCCAAGCCTTGCAAAATGCTGCTGATAAAGCTGATCGGTGTGCTTCTTGAGATGAAAATGGCCTTCTTGTGATACATCAAACTTGTCTCCAACTGGGAAATTGAGATATATATATATATATATATACACATACATACAAATATATATGTGTGTATATATATATATAAATAACAAGATGTTTCTCTTGGTTTGTTCCATGCACAGCTTACCAAGGCATATCAAACTTCTTATGTTCTTTTTGAGGTGCTAAAGGCTGTGAACTTGACCCAATCAATTGACTGTGAGTGAAACTAAATTTCGTTGCTTGATTAATGACGTCTTTAGAAATCATTGTAATGTTGACATGTACAACAGTTATGTTTCCAATCCAGTATTGATTGTTCCATAATGATGAAACCTAATGGGCTGTGCCTGTTAATGTATGACTAATGGTATAAGGATTCTTTGATATATATTTTAGAAGCTCAGGACAAAGTTGTGGAAAAGACTGAAATCTATGTTCCATACAGCATTCTTTCTCTTGATCCAGATGGTGCAAATCAGGCATTTATGAGATATCCAGAGTTTCGTTACAGACCTCTATATTATCAGGTGTTAGATTTTAAATGTGACTCATACACGCAGCGGAAGCGATAAAATAAAATTTCGGAACCGTAAAAGTTTGAGTTCGTGATATACCTCAATCAGTGATACAGAAAATTTTTGGAACCGCGAACTCTGAATACGAACTTCTCGAAGTCAGGATGATAGTCACATAATCGAACTATCACCGCAATATCACAATGATCCAACCCTTAACCCGGTGATTTAACGTTGATTGGAAAACCCTCTGAATAATTGTTCTACTCAACAATTATTCTCGCTCTCAAAAATTATATTCTCCTCTCAGCAAAAATGTTAATTCTCTCTTTTTTGATACACATTCACGTAGGAGTATTATTAGAATAAGAGTCATTTTTGAGAGAAAATAGGAGAGAGAGAGAGAGGGGGTAGTTAGTGGAGAGTGGGTAATAGGTTCTACCCATTACCCTTTACTTTTGAAATTCAAAAGTAACTGCCCCTACGTGTGCACTATCAATATGCAGAATCAATAAGCCATGAATCAATAAGCCATGAATCAGTAACTGCCCCTACGTGGGCCCTACGTCTTTTATCTTTCACCATATGATTATCACAACCAGAATCAATAAGCCATAAAGGAGATGTGTTTAGAGAATTACCAGAATGCGAAGCAATCTATCCAATGAGCTTTTTTATCTCCCTTTGCATTTCCTCCATTTTGTTTTCAAGGGCAGCAACTTGAGAAACATGCTGGACACTTGCCATTTGATCTCCTTCCCTTTTGTTGAACTTTGGCCGTAAGTGGGGATAAAGATGCCAGCATTTTTCCTTTTTATGGCCAGGTTTCTTACAATGGGAACAAACATCTCTCTTGGTGAAGTTTTGTGCTTTGTTGGCTGGATGTTCTTCCTGGATGGATTTGAATGCTTGAGCTTCAGATTTGAGTTTAGTTGAATCCTCAAGCCTCATACTTGTTTCAGCTCTTTGAACCATGAATTGCACCTCTTGGAATGAAGGAAATATCTTCATTCTTAGAATTTCTTGGCGAATAGGAGCAAATTCTTCTCCAAGACCCATAAGAAGACCAAAGGTCATGTCTTCATCAGTTCTTTGAAGGAGAACTTTAAGATTTGAAGTAGGAGGCCTCAAGAGATTGAGTTCATTCCAAAGATCCCTATATTCGTCAAAGAATTCGGGTAGGGTTTTACCTCCTTTTTGAACCTTGAAGATCTTCTTTTTTAATTCGAATATTCTGCCCGTGTTTGTTTCTTGCCCATATAGAGAGTGCATTTGATCCCACAAAGCCTTAGCATTTGGAATGCAAGTGACCATTGCCTTGTGGGTTTTGTCAAGAGACATTTGTAGGAGAACCACCACTTGATCATCTCTTTTCTTCCATATTTTGAATGAAGGATCAGCATTATCAAGAGGTTCTTCAAATATATGATTTTCGAGATTGAAGAAATTTAAGGACCTCTTGATGGTGTCTTGCCAAGCATTGTAGTTTGATGAATCCAAAAGAATGGATATGAACATTGAAGTGCTAATTTGTGGTGGTGGATCTCCAAGGCCGGAAGAAGAAGGAATATTGGCCTGCTCTGATACCATGTTGTTTTTCTAAAAGAGCAAGCTAAGAGAAATGAATAAAAACTTCAAGATTTTATTGAAACTTCAAAGAGAGTACATAACAAATTGAGGCATTTTTTCATACCTTTTCAAAGCTCCATCTTGACCTATATATAAAGGAGGGAGAAGATGAGAGATTTTATGGAGAGAGGAGAGGGCAGTGCTGCCCCAACGGCTAGCACAAGCTAGTCGTTGGGGCCTCTTGGCCCCTTTAGGGCCATCCCTTGCTGGGCTCATTTGAGCCCAGCTCAATGATCATTAGAGCCCTCTCTTTGGGCCTTAGGAATGGGTACAATTGGGCTCTAAGAATTGGATCATTTGGAAGATCCAATATGCACATTCATGGAGACTTATTCTGACTTCTTAGCAAGGCTTGTCTAGGATGGCTTCATTATGCTTCATTTCAACAAAAACAAAAAAAGAAATAAAACTCATACCCAAAGCTAACTAATAATAGAATAGGGATGACTAAAGTGAAGATATCTAAATATCTAGGATGGAAGTTAGGTCTAGAGTTTTGAGTGCACTCTATTGGTGTTTATGATTTCCGAACAATCAATATGCCAAACATTGAAATTAGTTCTTATCTAGAATAGAATTGAAGACTGCAAACTCACTCTGGTTCACCAGTAACAGCTCAAATCATGTTTACATCACAATCAAACAAAATACCCATTATCCTAAATTCTTTACTTAAATTAGAAACCAACATGTTAAACTAAAAAACCAATCTTAACTTACCATAAGCCACCACCGTTGTGACTTGAAGAATATCAGATCCTCAAGAGAGATCAAAGCAAATGCAATTAAATATCTAATATACTAAATTTTATATCACAAAATATATTCGAAATCAAGAAGCTAAAACTAAATCTACTAACTATATTATCAAAAATACCAAGTTGAATCAAATTGACCCCCATATCTCTTACCAAATATAAATCCAATCTAGTATTTTTTTTTAAATCACACCAAATACAATGTGTACATTGTCAGATCAATTTTTATTATAAATTAACTAAAGCCCACAAGTATAACAAATATTACATGAAAAGCGTAACAAATATAACTTGAAAGATTAGCAAAAAATACCAATTTTAGTAGAATTTCACAAAACGGAATAATCAGATTATTACAAGTGAGGAACTCCATTAAAGATTTAGAAGAACAAAACTAGGAAAGGCAAGAAAAATAAAAGATGAAACCTAAAAGGACACTTCACATTCAAAAATTCAGACAAAAAATGAATTTATTGCCAAATAAACAAAATGACAATAGCAATAGAGATGCTCATGCTCACTCACAACAATTAACCAAAACCAGTAATACCAATGAAGTAAAAAAGAAAATTAATAATATGAAGATAAACCCAAGTGAAGAAAAATAGAATTCTGTCAATTACAATCATCAGATCACTAAAATCAAAGAAATCCAATTTACAAGAAGAAGACTAGAAAAGGCAAGAAAAAGAAAACCAAAGCCCCACTTCACAGTTATTAGAATTCAGGAAGAAAATAAATTCAAATAGAAAAAAAAAAGAAAAACAAAATGGAAAATATGAATGGGAGGGGAAGTGGTTATCAGGAAGCCTAATTAGTGTAGTAAGATTTACAAAAAAAATCCCATTAAGTGTAGCTTGAAACTTCTCATTGATAGTCAAAGGTGGCCCGTTCCCTATTATATATGTATCAGTAACATTGATTGATCCATAGTGAAAAGACCCTTGTGGGTCAGGACAAGCTCGATTGTACCATTTAGATTGGCTAGTTTCACAACAAAAAGTTCAGTTTGGAGGACATTGTGATCTGTTTTCTCCACTCAGACAGCACAACAAAATACTCAAATAAATGTTACTATTGCATTTTTTCTATTTTATATTGATAATAGACTATGATTTTGTGATTTAGATTTACAAAACAAGAAGTATTAATGTGAAACAACTATGAAGCTGTCATATAAACATAATGGCTTGGAATTGCACTAAAGCAGAAGAAAATAATGATCATCCTTATAATTTTTTCATTTCTATCTTCTCACCACCATTGTGGATTAAGATTACAATTCTATATTAGAATATTGTAGGCAAAAGACCATAATCATGCTCATTATGGCTATAAAGACCTTTCATGGTTGACTGAGCTAATGCAAAAGTTGATATCCATCCTGCTTGGACATCATTAAAAAAATGTTGATAGCCATAATAGATACATAATGTAGTCATTTAGGCTAGGAAGCATTATTATTCGAACATAGCTGATGCCATCAATGTGGCAATGTCAAAATTCTCGTATCTAATCGTTCTTAGTTTTTTTTTTTTTTTTTCTTCTCATCATAATTTCACCCAAAAAGTAAGAATGAGATTTGATAGGTCCCTCATCATTCTAAAAGAGTCGGTTACAATTCTATGAATAAAAGGAGACGATGCTTCACAATTTAGTAATGACTGAGGTCATAGCACATAACAAAATTACGAACATATTACGAAGTAGAAAGAATATTCAGGGGTAACTTCTACATTACAAAATCAAACTTCGTAGCATGGAAGCACAAAAATAATTACCTAATAAATTTTGTCTGATTCATTGACATTGTCTTGTTATAGAAGTCATTTGGAGGGTCAAGAAGAGGACCAAAAGCTTTTCCCTTGGAATCGAAATATTACAAGACAGCATCACCAATCACTTTTTGCCATAATGATTTATTTACAAACCTAGCACTTGTAACAATGGTCATAATTTAGTAATAATAAAATAAAAAATGACACATTAAAATCATTAAATTCAATTTCTTTTCACCATTATATTCAACTCCTTTTCAGAAATTTTATTATCCTTCATAGTGGTGCGGTCTTTGCTTTTGCTTTTCTCGGGGGTCGTGTATTTGCTTTTACTTTTCTCAGGGTTGGCTCACATGGTTCAGAGTTTGGTTTGATTGATTTATTCTTCGTTTGCATCTTATCCATGATCTCAACTCAAATCGTATTATGCTCAGATAATAAAAATGTGAGAAATTTTTTTTTTTCAATAAATTAAGATCCTACCATGAAATAAAGTTATCAAAAGAAGCCATGAACAACAACAACAACAACAATAATATGAATATACTTATTGAGTTGGTGGAGTCATCAACATCTCTGGTTCCCATATCCAAAAAGTGCATAACAAACTCTCCACAATCATTCTTGGAGAATTTATTTTAGATATGCATTTCTAGTGAATTTCGGAGATCCAAAGTTATAGTAATACTAGTAGTACTTACGTGTAAGGTTGCTGAGGAATTTGAATAGCTACTATTTCAGAGATAACAAGGGAGTTTTCATAAATCCTCTCAATGCAATTTTTCTATAAAAAAAATAAAAAATTAAAGGTTAAAGTGGAAGAAAATTTTATGTTTAAGTATATTAAGCAATTACCATCAAAGTTTGTAATTCTTGTTCTTCACTGCCTCTAAAGCAATAACCCAAGTCCAAAACGTACATGATATACTTGTCAATGCAAACAGCATAACAAAACCAATGGTGTTTGAAAATTACGGAATGAAAACCTATTATGAAAACAAAATAGTGTATTAATTGAAATATTAATGTGTAATGGTAAAGTAAGTCAGTAGAAAATTATTGAAAATTACATGAATAAAACCCAAATAGTATATTAATTAAAATATTAATATGTAATCGTAATGATAAAGGTAAATTAACTCACTAGATTGTAAGATTTAAAATTAAATCCAAGTGTTTTTGCTGACAAACAATGTTGAACCATTGAAATATTCCACTTGTTTTTATTTATTTTTTGTTTCTGCGCACACCACAGACATCTACATTAGCATTAGTGCATAAAACTAAGGTTAAAACTAGGTGGAAAAAAATAGGTGACAGATCTATAAGGAGGTGAGAAAAGAAGGTAAAGATTTGCATTACTAAAAACAAGTGAGAAAGTTACTAAAAACAAGGTAAGAAAATAAGGTACACAATTATATTAAACATTGTATATATTACTAAAGAATACTGCAAGCTTGTAAAAGGACAAATCACTTAGATTTCTATCATTAGCACAGAACACAAATCCAAATCCAAATACAATCCAAATTAATAAAGTGAAACAGTGAAGAATAAAGATACAAGAAGAAGAATAATAAATGTAGTGTTGAGGAAAGATGAAAAAATAAACACAATGAATAAAAGAAAGAATAATGAGATAAATAATATTTATCGAAAACCATAATGGAAAGACACATCTTGAGAATAAGAGAAATGAGCTTTGGTGGTAAGTATTGAGGAGCCCTATATAGCAATCCATGGTCTGCAAATAATACTAATTATCTCATAAGCTAATATAAAAAATTAAAAAAAAAAATTAAAATTCATACCAATGTGTCAATCCAATGAGGCGGCACCAACTCGTAAGCATTAGTCCATGACATGTATTTTTCAGAAATATTACACAAAATTATTCTATGCATTATCATAAAAAAATCATGAGATTTTAGTAATATATCAAATAATTTTATTTTTTTTATGTATGAATAGAAATCAGAAATGATAAATAAGAGAGGTATCACTAGGCGATAACTTGTCTGGCTTCATTTTTTTTTGAGTTTTCGACCATAAAAAATCCAAACACTCTCCTCTTCAGTAGAAAAAGTTCTAAGGTTAGCAAAGGTAGAAATTAAGTTTGCATTAACCTCCTTCATTTTGATTAAATCATTTACGATCTCATACAATTGAGAATCTGTCCCCTTCTCTTTATCCAAAGGCTCATCCAAATTGTCATCCTCTTCCTATACCTCTTCGCTCTCAACAAAATCATGCTTTGGTTTTTCCTTCTCTTCTACATGATTAGAGTTAGATATTCTACGCAATACATCACATTGCATTTGTAACATAGGTGAATTGAGCCCTTCAATATTCGAATTAACTTCTCCATAAATGTTTTAACTTCCTCTTTGATGCCAATTCTTTACAAATCAAAATAGATGGTTCTAAAATTGAGAGATATTATAATAAGTGGCGAAGTGTAAGTGGTATTGGTTTACCTTAGTTTCTTCTCCAACAACTTCAACAGATTTGTCCATCTATTGATTTTTTTTATTTTGATCAGTTTTATATGAAAACAAACCTTATATAGATCGTACAATATATTATCAAATAACTCACATTTCAGACTTCAAATAACTAAGAGAGTTCATACATAGTATTTGAAATAAATAAGAGTTGACACAATAATGTTACTTCAAATAACAATGCATAATCAATACAAAGATGTAGAAGTTGGAAGGGACAATGGTTCCATTAGCATCTCCCATTTCCCGGTAGAAATTTCAAAATCTTCACAAGTCTATCCCTCTTCCTTTTTCCCTCCTATTCTACCCTTCTGCCTTCTTTCTCTTCCTACAATCTTCGCCTTCTGCTCCTACAACGTTCTTCACCCTATAACCCTTCTTCCCCAATCGTCAGCCCTCCTTCACCCTAAAACCCTTCTTCCCCAATCGTCAGCCCTCCTTCACCCTAAAACCCTTCTTCCTCAGTCGCCTCTGCCTTTTGGAAAGAATAATATTGGAAAAGACACTGATTATTTCACAAGCTATCCCAGCTATCCTAGCCATTGGATGATGGTGTTGTTCAAATATCGCATTAGTGATACGTGCTTGAAAAGACTTAAGACATGGTGACAGTGTGAGCTCTAGCCATTGGATTAATACGCATGTGACACTCCAAGCAACCATAGCCATTAGATAAACTAGCCATCTGTGTGCCACATATTATTATAATTATTATATGTATTTAATTTTATATGTATTTAATTATAATTTAATGTTACACTTATTTTTTAATTATACATATTATATATATTACTATTTAATATATGTAAAATATATGTAATATAAGTATTATATATCTATATATTACATATTACTATTTGTTACAATATATTACTACTATATATTAATATATATTAATATTATATTATATATTTTTGGTTTATATATTAATATATCAATTATTACTACTACATACAATTATATATTAATATTATATTTTATTACTATATGCTATTTATTATTATATATTATTATACATTATAGTATTATATTATATATTATTGTATTATATATTATAAATTGTTTTATTATTTTACAATATATTATATAAATTATAATATACATCGTAACAAATTACTACTATATATTAATATTAAATTTATTACTATTTATTATTATATATTACTATTACTATCGCTAATTGTTATATATTAGTTTAATATTAAATATTATTACTCTATATTACTGTTATTTTTTTTTAATTACTATATATAAATAATAGTATCAGCGCAAAGCAAGAGAGTTGGCACCCGCCACCATGTGCGGGTGCCCATGAACAGGAGGTGCTTGCGCCTGCGCCATGTGCGGGCGCTCATGGGGACTGTACCGGCCCCAAAGCGCGGCGCATATCGATGGCTGGGCCCCGTAGTGCCGACGCCTGCCCATGTGCCCGTGTCAGCCCGCTTACTGTATATATATATTTGTATTATATATATATATTATAATACTAGTATTATAATACTAATATATATATATATAATACTAATATATAACACTAATATATATATATATATATAGTATATATGTTGTATTAGTATTATATTATTACAAATTACAATATATTTTTTTAATTACTTATTAAATTATAATATATATTTTTGTAATTGTTTATTAAATTATAACTATATAGTACATCATTATATATTATTATATATTATTATATACTATATTATATATATTACTATATATTATTAATATATTACTATAATTGTTATATATTGTTGTATTATATATTATTAAATTATATTATAACAAATATTATTATGCATTAGTATTATATTGTATGCTATTATATATTAATGTTATATAATGTATATTAATATTATATATTATTATATTTTATACTATTATATTAGTATATTAGTATTGTTACTATATATATTGATATATCAGTATATATATTATATTAGTATTATATTATTACAAATTACAATATATTTTTTTAATTACACGTATGTATTTTTATAATTATTTATTAAATTATAACTATATAGTGCTATATATATATTACTATAGATCACTATATATTATTATATATTACTATATACTACTATATATTATATATATGATATTTTATATTACTAATATATTAATTATAATATATTTTTTAATTACTCCTTGAATTATAATATATTTTTATAATTATTTATTAAATTATAACTATATAGTACTATCTATATATTACTATAGATCACTATATGTTATTATATATTACTATGTATTATATATTGTTATATTATAGATCATTATGTTATTTATTATATTATGCACTAGTATTATATTATATAGTACTATTTATTAATATTATATATTACTTATATTACTGATATTTTATACTATTATATTATTATATTAGTATTGTTACTATATATTATTATATATGATGTTAATAATATAATATTTTAATTACTTATTAAATTATAACAGATTTTATTAATAATTAATTAAATTATAACTATATATATTAATACATATTACTATGCATCACTATATATTATTATATATTACTATATATTATTATCTATTAATATATATTACTATATATTGCTAATATATTAAAATAATTACTATATATTACTATACATCACTATATATCATTATATGTTACTATATATTACTTTATACTACTATATATTACTAATATATTACTATAATTACATATTGTTATATTATATATTAATATATCATATTATAACAAATATTATTGTGCATTAATATTATATTATATATTATTATATATTAATATTATATACAATATAGTATTCTATTTTATATTATTGTATTATATATTATTATATTATATTATAACACATTAGTATTAGATTATATACTACTATATATTAATATTATATATTATATATTATTATATATTATATTAGTATATATATTGTATTAGTATTATATTATTACAAATTACATTATATTTTTTAATTAGTTATTAAATTATAATATATTTTTTAATTGTTTATTAAATTATAACTATATAGTACTATTATTAATATATATTACTATACATCACTATATATTATTATATATTATTATATATTACTATATACTATTATACTATATATATGTTATTATATATATTACTTAACTCTTTGTGCTTTTTGTACAAGTTCCAAATCGCTATCACCTATAAAAATTATATCATAATTTTTGTTAATTTTGTTTTTTTATACACCAAATACTATGTATTGAAGTCTCTTAAATATATGTATATATATATATATATATATATATATATATATTTATTGGATTCACTTATTCAAGTAGATAGATGCATTTTCGTATCATATATATGTATGATCCCTTGCTTCATGATCGAGTTGACGATGTATTGGCTTCAACCAGTATAATAGTAGTATTGTAACTCTATTATATAGGCATTCATTTCAACATGACAAGTCCAAAAAAAATCAATTATTGCTCATCACTTGAATAATTCAACAACTCTATTATTGATGGACTTCAACATCACTTCAACACTTCATGACAAGTCTATTTGCACAACTATATTATATCTCTTTACTAGCTTTTCACATGGGTTTGAAATATACAACTTTATTATTGCTCTTTACTAACATTTCACGTGGTTTTCAAATCCTACATGGCTTTAAATGATGTTCCTATACTTTCAACATTACACATGCTCAAGAAACCTTTCTTTAGATCTCTAGTCTCAACAAACCTTTCTTACATTTCTTTTCCTCTTTCGTCTTTGGCTTCCGAATATATATTTCTTTTCTCATCCTTGCAGTTTCTCATCCTTACACTTTGAACATAGACTTCATGGTATCACACAATAGCAAAAGCAAAAAAGGAAAGGAAATTATGCAAAACAAATCATTACAGAATAAACCAAAAGTAAGTACAATAAAAATGATGTTTTATCACTGCAAAGAAGTAAAGAGTTTGAAAATAAGTTCTTACAAAGACATGTGAATAATGGTTGGCTAATAGATTGGAATTATCTCAAATCTATTGGATTTAAATATAAAGAAATTTTACATTTATACTGTTCTAGGTGGTTCCTCAATCCCCACGGGGATATATGTGAACGATCGACGAGAATTTTTTCACTAATATAGAAGTCGATGAAGTATGGACGGACGACGAGAATTCCTTCTTTAAAATTGAAATGAAGATACAATCGTCTGCCTTCAGAATCTACGTTGATGGCTGGATCATAGAAATAAATCCTAGAATCATGTGCAAAAAATGATCTACCATTGGTTAAATATTGTGATTGTGTGCCTTATCTAGAATCCAACATACTTGACGATACTATAATAGTTTTTAATGATAATAGTATTGAGGAAGTTAATCACAATGCAGTAGACTTAGGTTTTTATGAAATAATTTTGCATATAATCGTGACACGCGTTATCAGACCAAGAGCCGGAAACTATACCACTATTACGAAAGAAGACTTTTGGTTGATGGACTGTTTTATTAGACAAAATAATTTTGATATCCATTACTTAATTTCCTATCTTATTATAGTAGCCAAGGATACTTCCAATGTAAACCTCCCCTATCCCAGCGAATAACACACATTTTGATTGGCTAAGGAATTGATCTTTAAAAAGAAATAAAAGTTGAAGTCAACATGAAAAATTGTATCAACAAATTTAACATCCAAAGGACCAATTGAGTGTTTGAAAATGGTGATTGGCTAAATTTAAAAAGGAGAAGTGGTGACGACTTAAATAAAAGAATAGCAGAGGTAATGCTATCAATGCCAGCAGTGCCAGCACTTGTAAATGAACATCCGCTATCTAACAATGAGTAAAGATGGAATGAATTTTTTCAAGTAATGAATAACCTTCGAATAAGTGTGCATGATAGCTTTCATGACATGGGAAATAAATTTAATAGTTTAGACTACCGAATGACAGAATTAGAAAAGGATTTTGGAGAATTCAAAATGTTTAAAACCAATATCAAACAATATATGGACGAGTCTAGAGATTAAATGAAACAATCAACTCGCCACATGCATCAATCAGAAGACTATATGCAACAGTCAAGAGGGCAATATCTGGATATGCAAAATAAGATGAAGCACATGTCTTGTGAAACGAAATATTATTTAGGTTTCATCACTAACATATGGCAAAACACTATCCACCAACCTGGACTCCGTACTGGAACATGTAATATCCCACTCAAAACACCTTCTTCTCTGAGCTCCTTTGCATAGAGACCCAACTTTTATCCCACTCCACCCAACTTTTGTCCTACATCATCAAATGATACTCAGATGATGTCCAATCCCAATACCACCTCTTCAAGAGGAAAAGGAAAGGCAAAATTTAGACCCAAGTCTAGGGAAGATAAGGCTAGGGAAGATTAGGAAGGAATGTATTTCAAATTTCATTTACAATGTAATATATTTGGAGTATGTAATGTGTTTGTAATTTAATGTGTATTTGCAATGATTCCAATATTGTCTTCAATGTAATATGTTTTAATATGTTTTGAATATGTAATGTGTTTGCAATGATTGCTTCCAATGTTATTTGAGATGTAGAATTATAATTCAATGTTATATTTATAATAAATTCATAAATTTAGTATTCCATTAAAATTAAAATTAGACCATTTGAACCAAATCTCATTTTTCCTGAATCCAAAATAACTAAAAATAAGGAAATAAAAAAAAAATTGAAATGGCAGTCCCAGTGCCCAGGGGGGCGCCCAGCACGGCACTTGTGCACAGGGGGCCTGGTGCCTCCCGCCCCATGCGTCAGTGGTAGCCTGCATTACTATATATAAATATATATTTTTATATTATATATATATATTATAATACTAGTATTGTAATACTAATAGATAGATAGATATATATATATATATAATACTAATATATAATACTAAAAAATATATATAGTACTATATTATATATTATATTATATATTATTATATTATATATTAATATAATATTTAAAATAACAAGATGATCAATATTTTGTAGTTTATATGTAACAAAAAAAAATCTAATTCTAGAATTAATTATCATAATTATATTGCTTTATACAAATTCCATAGAAACAACTAACAACATTAATTTAATTAATCTTAATTATTGACTTGCCAATAATTTTTTTTTTTTTTTTGCGCAAAAATTGGTGCCAAAAACATATTTTTCTTCTTTAATTGATATCTTAATAATTTTTGGGAGCCAAAAATCCCACCAATAATATATTCGCTTCTTTTTTAGTGCCAAAAACCAATCATCCTTATTTATTTTATTTTTAATTTCATTTATATACAATATTTCTCTAGTATTTCTATATTAGCTTCAGCAAAACAATGGAGAGATTATGGTTGTATTCTAAATCAAGAGAAAGTGATGAATATATTGACAGAGTTAATGCCTTTCTTGAATTCGCATCAGGAAATATTCAATTTATGGATGACAAGATATCATGTTCTTGTGTTAAATGTTTCAACACATTGAGATTTCCTACACACGCGGTATTCAATCACTTGTTATGCCATGGATTTCAACGTGGGTATCAGAAGTGGATATATCATGGAGAGAGTAATGAAAAGTCTAAATCTCATGCATCATCGGAGGATACCAACCATGATCCATCTTACCATGATCAATGAATAGTAATAGGAATGATAATCTTTTTAATCATGACATGTTTGGCATGTTATATGATGCATTTATAGATTTATATAATCCTGAATCAATTTCTCTTGCACCTCAACCAACTGACTAAGTTTTATGAATTACTTAAAAATGCCAAAAAACCAATGCATCCAAAATTTTAATATAGCATGCTTACAACTATTGTGCACTTATACCATTTAAAATGTTTGTCTGGGTGGACCAATAAATCCTTTTCTTTACTGTTAGAGTTTTTAGGAGAATTGTTGCCTCATAAAAATATATTACCAAATAGTTGTCACCAAGTGTAGAAAGCTATTTTAGCTTTTGGGTTGGGATATGAGAAAATACATATTTGTTCAAATGATTGCATGTTATATTAGAAAGACAGAGATAAAGATGATGCATGTTATATATGCGGTGCTTCCAGATAGAAACGAAATAGAGAACAAGCAGATGGAGATCAAGGAGCTCAAGATGTTAAAAAAAAAATACAAGTCAAAATATTAAAATAGTTTCCATTGATTTCTAGATTGTAAAGATTATTTACATGTGGCAAAACTGCTTCTTTGATGAGATGACATTATGATAAGAGAACAAAGGATGGACTTTTAAGACACGCAGCAGATTCACCTGCATGGAAAAGGTTTGATTTCTTGTATCCAAAGTTCTCTGATGACCCCAGAAATATTCGATTAGGATTAGCGGCAGATGGTTTCAGTCCATTCAAAACAATGAATGTTACATATAGCACTTGGCCAGTGCTAATGATACCATATGATCTACCTCTTTGATTATGCATGAAATCTAAAAATTTTATACTCACATTATTTATTCCTAGTCCTAGAAGTCCTGACAATAAGATAGATGTATATATACAGCCACTGGTGGTAGAACTGAAAGAATTATGGTACAAAAGAGTAAATACTTATGATTTTTCAGTTGGTAAAAAATTTAAAATGCATGTGGTGTTGTTATGGACTATTAATGACTTCCCCGCATATGCTAATTTGTCTGGATGGAGTACTAAAGCTAGATACGCATGTCCAGTATGTGGATATGATACATGTTCTCAATGGTTATATTATAGCCGAAAGTATTATTATATGGGACATCAAAGATGGTTGGAGCTAACTCATCTATTCAGATATGATAAACACTCTTTTAATGGGACAAAGGAATTTAGAGTTGCTCCCAAACAAAGAACTAGAGCTGATGTTTTGCGAAAATTAGATGAGATTGACTTAACAAGCACCAATAAAATGCAAGGATGGTAAAAAAACTATATTGTTTGATTTGCCTTGTTGGGAGAATGTTTTAATTAGACACAATATTGTTATGATGTATACGGAGAAAAATTGTTTTGATATAATTGTTGGTATAATTCTCGGACAAGAAGGAAAGTCTAATGATAATTATAAGGCTAGACTTGATGTTGAAGAGATGAGAATGAAAAATATCTACATGTGCATAGGCAACTTAACTCTACAAACCTATTTCTGTCTAAAACATGTTACCAAATGACCTTGTACAAGAAAGATGCATTTCTTAAGGTTTTGAAGAATTTAAAACTTCCGGATGAGTGCTCTCCTAATATTTCCAGATGTGTTCAACTCAAGTAGTGGAAGCTAATAGGTTTAAAGAGTTATGACTGTCATATTTTAATATAAGAGTTTATTTTCATAGCAATTTGTGGATCACTGCCTGATAATGTTGCCTCTGTTATAATTAAAATTTGTAATATTTTTAAATGTCTTTGCTTTGGGGTACTTGACCCACTAGAACTTGAACAACTAGAGGTATTAGTTCCACAAATTATGTGTGAACTTGAAAAGATTTTTCCTCCTTCATTTTTTACTAGCATGATACACTTAATCATGCACGACAAGTGAAGTAAGGATTGGTGAACCAGTAATATATAGGTGGATGTATCTAGTTGAAAGCTAAATTTATTTAACAATCATACTCATTTTATTTAACAATTGCCATGTATATGTATTTATTGTATGTAATACAGTGTATAGATATTTGCTTCAACTCAAGTTCTATGTACATAACAGAGTATAGTCTGAAGGTTCAATTGCAAAAGGGTACATAGCAAACGAGTGTTTGCTATTTTATTCAAGGTATTTAGAGGAGTTGAAACAAGGTTTAATCGTCTATTGCAGAATAATGACAACCAGATTGCATTTGGAGAAGATGAGTCCACTATTGGAAGATCTTTGGGAATAAGGATACGTAAAAGACAAAAAAGAAAAAGAATATCTCAAATTTGTCCTGATGAGAAATCATTAGAGCAATGCCATAGATACATACTATTCAACAGTGAATCGATTGCCTCATTTAGACTATAAGTATATATTGTGATAATATAATAATAATAATGTATATCAATTTTATACTCTAATGTCTATTGTTTCATATGAAGGGAACATATATAACATGTTCGAAGAACAAATTGGGGGAAGAAGTTAAATACTTTCCAAATTGACAAACTTCATAGCAAAGACCTTAATACTTGGTTTAGTCATCGTGTAAGTATCAATAGGCAATCATTTTTAGTGTTATTAATTTATTATATTTACATGATTTCTTTTCTAGGTTACAAATCTAAAATACCCCGGAGAGATTACAGATGAAGTTAAATGGATTGCTCGTGGACCAGATCCATTGGTTAGAAATTACAATGGATATGTAATCAATGAATATCGATTTCATGTAAAAGATCACGAGAAATGCCTTCAAACTCAGAATTCAGGTGTTGTTGTAGCAGTGGATGACATTAGTTATGCAAATGTCAAGGATAAAAGGCCTACCGAAGGTAATGTTAATTATTATGGAATCTTACAGCAAAATATTCAAATAAACTATAATGGGATGTATACCTTTGTGTTATTTCGGTGTGATTGGGTCGATTTATAATGAGGATACAAGGACAGATTTGGCTCGACATTTTTGAATTTCTCCTATTTGGATCATACGGGTGCCAATTTACTCGACGATCCTTACGTGTTTGTATCTCAGGCAAAAAAGTTGTTTTATGTAGCTGATGAAAGACATAAAGGATAACTTATTGTAAAACATGTCAAAATCAGAGATGAATTTGACATGGGTGATGAAAACATGAATCAACATCTAAATTCAAAAAGTAACCCCTCAGACAATCAGGTATGGATTCGAACTAATCTTGAAGATGGAGATGGAGGAGATGAATTAACACATGAATGATGATGATGAGGTTGATAGAGTAGGATGAGATGCATATACGTATGAAATATAATATAATGACATTTCATTTATGTGATCATTAATTTATTTTTTCTCTATTCTTATTTTGGTTTATAATATAATACATTTTAAGATAAGAAATAATAAGTGATAACAAAAGCTAATAATGCATGATATGAACTGATATTATTTTATTGTTATAGTTATAATGTATGCATGATAACAAATGGTAAAAAGTGAATGATACATAGTGATGTGGTTATAATGTACGACAACAAATAATAATAACATGGTAACGAGAAATAACAGAATGATATGGTTATAATGGATAGTAACAAGTGATAAAACATGATAATATGTGATAATAATAAGTAACAAGTTAGGTAACAAGTCGTAAAGTTACATTAATGAAATATAGTAATATCAAATGTAGTAATAATTTAGATAATGATATATTATTAATTACATGATTTTATAATAATAATTATGAATATTATATAACATAATATTAATTAATATTAATTATCAATGAAAAAATTTAAAAAATAAAGAAGAGTCGAGGCTGGCTCTAGCCCCCATCCATGAGCGTCCGCGCACGCTGGGCTAGACTACGGGCATCCACGGAAGCGGGAGGCTAGCGCCCGTTCACTGCACAGGTACTCGCCTTCGCATGGTGCGGGCACCCATACACTTGCACGGGCGCCCACGAATGGAGACACCAACGCTATGTGAACATTACTACATGTTGCAATCTATTATTATATTATTATATATACATATAGTATGAATATAATTTTTTAATTACAATTATATACATTAATATTAAATTACTATTAACATTATATATCACTATTACATACTACTAAATATTAATACTATGTATTACAACTATTTATTACTATATTTTATTATATATTACTATACATTAATACACATTACTATATATTACTAAACTCTAATTATCAATTTAAAATAATCCATTGAAATTAGATATACATGAGTAATATTTAAAATAAACAATTTATGATAAACTTAATTAAATTATCAATATTATATATTTTTATATAGAAACAAAAAATTATTAAAAAAGTAAAAAATTCATATTAATTATCAATATTATATAATTATATATAAATTAAAAAATGAATGACAACATTAATATTATTTTTAATTTCAAAATTGATACTTAATTTAAAGACACATTAATAATTAATTAATTAATAACTTTAATCAATTAAAAATATTTTTCTACTCTCTTATTTATTTGCTTGCTTTCTTGCTTACTTTTGCATTTTATATCATATCATACCTTCCATTTGTATTTAACATTACAAATTATAAATATATTCTACATATTTTTTTTAATTTGCATCTAATTTGCATTGAGTAGATATGAATAGATAAAAATTTAGTGAAGTCTTATCTATTTTATTGTTAACTGATATGCATAGTAATAAGTAATAAAGTGATAAAAAATGAATACTACCTCATAAAAAATTAGGTTTTGATGATAACAATTTAATTTGAAAATAACCTAATAATAAATTTTAAATTAAATGCATTTTGACTATATTTTAAGTCAATTAATCTAGTAAAAATTGAAAAAATTATATGAAATTACATGGTAACAAATTATACAAATTGTATAAAATCAACCTAAGAAAAGACTTGTGAACAACTAAAAATATAAAAAATATGAACCGACTAAAAGTATGAAAGATATGAGGCGCGATAATGGTAAGAATTGTAATGTAAAAGAGGTGAGTAAAGTGTGAAAAAGAAATATATGAGGCATGGTAATGGTAAAGATTGTAATATAAAAAAGGTGGGTAAAGTGTGAAAAGAACGCAGTAATAAAAAGAGAGCGAATAAAAAATGTAAAAAAGAAATTGTAAAAAAAAAAGACGGGTTTAAAATTTGCGAGTTTTCAATTGTTTATGAAAATCTAATTCTAAATATATTACATTAATCTCAAAACTTCTCATTCTCTCAAAACTTTTCTTTCCCTCAAATCTCTCCTCAAAACTCTTAAAAACTCTCAAAATCAATAAAAATTTTAACTCAACAAAAAAATTTTCAACTCTCATTCTCAACAAAATACATTTTCAATCAAACTTTCACTATATTCTAAATACCAAGTACTAAAAAATTTTAAATATTTTCAAGAACTATGTAACGGGACGAACTAAATGCCGGATGAATATTGTCGTAACAAGTGATAAATAATGATATATTATTAATTACATTATTAGTAATTATGAATATTATATAATATGATTAATTATCAATGAAAAATTTTAAAAAAATAATTAATATTAATTATCAAGAGTCAACCCACGCTGGTGCTGCCCGCCCCCATCCATGCCCGGGCGTGGCGCCTGCCCCCATGTGTAGGCGCCTATCGATGGCTGGTAGCGAATGGGGCACCAGCCTATGTCCATCTTACTATACATTACTATTAATGTGTATTACAATCTATATTATATTATATTATATATTATTGTATTATATATATATATATATTACTATAATCAATATTAGTTTTATATAACTATTAACATCTACGATATATATATTTTTTTAATTACAATTAGTATATAATGTACACTAATATTAAATTACTATTATATATCAATACTATATATTATTATATATTATTATCTATTAGTATACATTACTACACATTATTATAAATTACTAGGTAATTGGAGTGGAAATGTATGTCTTATTATGTATTACTATATATTACTACTATATATATAAAATAGTATTATATTATATATTACTTGTTGTATATTAGTATATTAATATTTATTTAATTGCAATTACTATACTATTGTACATTACTATTATATTATTACTATATACTATTACTAACAATTGTGAAATTAAATTCTTATGTTCAATATTATATAATTTTATATAGAACCAAAAAATTTCAAAAAAAAAAGAAGAATTATATTATTTATCAATATTATATAATTTTATATAAATTTTAGAAAAAATAACAGCATTAATATTAATTTAAATTTTAAAGTTGATATTTAGTTTAAAGAAACATTAATTAATTAATTAACAAGTTTAATTAATTAATAAGTTTAATTAATTAATAAGTTTAATCAGCTCTCTTATTTATTTTGCTTGTGCAAAAGCAATTATTTCGCTTGTGCAAAAGCAAAAGCATATGTATTTGTTGCATTCCATTTGTATTATAAACTATTATGCATAAGTGGTAATAAATTGGTAATTAATGGATATTATCTCACAAAAAATTAGGTTTTGATATTAAAAATTTAATTTGAAAATAATCTAATAATAAATTTTGAATTAAGTGGCGTTTTGACTGACTTAATCTTGTAAAAATTTAAAAAATTACATGAAATTACATGGTATAAAATCAACCTAAGGAAAGACATGTAAACGACTAAAAATATGAAAAAAAAAATGAAATGATTATGATAATGGTAAGGATTGTAATGTAAAAAAGACAAGTAAAGTGTGAAAGAAGTGCTGGAAATGAAAAAAGTGTGGTTAAAAAATATGAAAAAAATTTACAAAAAAAAGGGCAGACTTTGAAATTTGTGGGTTTGCAATCTAAACGTAAATATATTATATTAACTTCAAAATTTTTCTTTATCTCAAAATTTTTCTTTCCCTCAAAATTTTTCTTTCACTCAAAACTCTCCTCAAAATTCTCAAAATCAATAGGAATTTTAACTCATCCTTATTTTCAACTTAACACATTTTCAACTAAAATTTCACTATACTCTAAATTCCATCTACTAAAAAATTTTAAATAAAAAATTTTAACTATTTCCCACAACTATGGAACGAGATGAACTAAATACCGAATGAATATTGTCGTAACAAGTGATAAAGTATAATAACAAATGACAGGTACAAGTCCTAAAATTGCTTTACATAGAATATACAAATATCAAATGTAGTAATAGTTTAGATAATGATATATTTTTAATTACATTATTAGTAATTATGAATATTATATAATATAATTAATTATCAATGAAAAATTAAAAAATAAGAATTAATATTAATTATCAAAAGCCAACCCACACTGGCGGCTGCCCCCATCCACAGGCCCCCACACATGCAAGGGCTTGGTGCTTGCCTCTATGCCCGGGTGCCCGTGCACGCAGGGGCCTGGTGCCCACCCCCATAGGCAATTTTTTTGGGGTGATAAGTGGTATTACTTAAAAAAAAAAAAAAAACAATTAACGATAAGTTTGGTTGGGATGTAAAGTGGGAAGAAAAGTGGAAGAAAAATAAATGTGGTGTGAAATAGAAAATTACTTTCATTGAAAAGGAGATGAAAGTAAAAGAGGAGTGAAATAGCACCCCATCCATGTCAGAAAAATTTTCTTCCACTTATGAATAGATTGAGATTACAATAAAAATTTATAGACAAAATAATCATCTTCTTTTATCAATTTTACGTCGTTTAGGGGGAGTAATATCCATTTTTTCTCCATCCCCTTCAATTTTCACTCCAACCAAAAAAGGAAAAATGATACCCATTTCTTTCTTTTTTACTCCTACCAAACAAAATAAAAAAATATATATTTTATTTCCACTGGATAAAGTAAATCTTCTTCTTTCCTTCCCTCTCCCCTTCCCCCTCCCTTCCCGCAAACTTACATTAAATGAATAATAATATTATTATAATATTAAATAAAGTAAAAATAATTTAAAAATAACTTTAATATATGAATTAATTAAAATTTTAATTTTAAAGTAGGAATTTTGTAAAAGCCGTAAAGATTGGATTGTTATTTTTTTGTTATATAAAAATCATAAAAATTATAAAAATACACATGTTAACAAACGTTTGAATATGTTATATATTCTTTTTAAAAATATACTTTTATATCAAACCATAAGGGTATGTTTGAGCTCTTGTTAGAGGATGGAGTGTTTCCTTGTGGACATAAAGGCACTAGAATAAGACAATGGAACAGCAATGTTAAAACAAGTAAAAATGGAAATATAATATTAAAGAAAGTGGCATAGGTGGCGCGTGTGTATTTTTTTGGGGGGGGAGGGGTTGGGGCGGGGCAAGTACTGGGCAAATTGATGAGGGAGAGGAGACAATTCAATCACCTCGCAATGTAATAAATTTCAAGCTCCTATATTAATAACAATAATTAGGTGTAATGAGGGGTGTGGGGATGACACCCACTTTTGTTCCCTTGAATAAGACGGTAAAAGTGTCCCATCACTTTTATATATAATATATAAACATATATATTAGAATATTTGAACTCGGAAAAAAATAATATTAATTGTACTATAGTTCAACCACATAGTCACCTCTCTCTTTCGCGCCCATAACCACTCTGTTACGCCTTGTAACCAAGTCAATTCTTTGACCCATCAATCATTATTTACTAGTCCCACCCTCCTTCATATGGTTTTTTTTAATCAAAATAATGATTTTTAATTAAAATTATTTAAATAATATTATTTTTTAAAACAAAAAAAAAAATCAAGATTTTCAATCTTGAGTCTAATATTTTTTTTTATAAAATTTAAGATATTTTCTAAAATTCAAAAAAAAAAATTGAAAAAACGAGATCCCAAAATCTTGCTTTCAACATGCCATTGATGAGCCGAAGGCTATGGGTGGCCACATGCGCCTTGAAGCAACCATTCTCAGCACATATTGTGTTGCTTGCTCCCCTTCTGACACCGGAAGATATGGCTGTCCATCCACAAAAATTAAATTTCATAGGACTACACCCTTTATGTATGTTTTACCCAAAAAAAATAAAAAATAAAAAAAAAGTCACAATCAATAAGGGACCAATGAATTTATTGGATCCCACACGCGCTAATAGGGTCAGGGATTTGATTGATCCGGGGTGTTTAACAGCGAGAGTGTAATAGACTGTTTTCTTGACTACAAGGGTGAGCTGATATCCTTAGTTCATAGACTAAGGTAGGTTATAGTAAGTGTAAAGATTGGAATTGTAGGAATGAAGTTTATGAGTAGAATAGCCACTAGTGTAGATGGTATGTAGGTGGAGCAGATTGTAGGGAAATCAGAGGAAAGGAAAGAGAGGGAAGAGAAGAATTATGGTGCAGTAGAGAGGGAGTGAGAAGAAGACAGGAAGAGAGAAAGAGAGAGAGAACAGGGGAAGAATTAGGATTGACAAACAACAACTTGCTTCTTTCTTCTTGCTTACATGTCTTAAAGATCATTTCCTGCTTACCATTGATCCTAACTATTGGTTGAATTGGTTACATGACACTTCAACTAACTCAACTAACCCAACATCTTTTCCCTCCTAACTGGTACATTTGAATTCCTAGTATGTTTGTTACAATTATTCCCCCCTTTTAAAACATCCTTGTCCTCAATGATGAAAATCTGAAAATTGAGCTCTAATGAAGTCGAAGTCCTCCCAGGTTGATTCCTCCAGGCTCAAATTTATCCACTTGATTAGTACTTGAGATATAGACTAGTTGTTTCTCCAAATAACTTGTCTCTTCAACACTGCTTCAGACTCTACTAAAATATGCTTGTCTGACCCCAACAATGGTAAACTAGGCATTATAGAATGATTAGGGCCTATTCTTTTCTTCAGTATTGAGACCTAGAACACTAGATGTAGTTTTGATCCAGGGGTAGCTGGAGATTGTATGCCACTTCTCATATCCTTGCAATTGCTTGGAAAAGGGCCATAAAACTTGGATGACAGCTTGAGTCGCTTGTGTCCTATAAGGTTGTAATTTTAAATAGACCATATCACCCACCTGAAATTCCCTTTCTAATCTCTTTTGGTCAGGATAAACTTTCATTTTATTTTGAGCCTTGTGTAAATGATCTCTCAATATTTGAAGCATTGCCTGTTTGTTCTTAATAAACTCTGAAGCCGTAGGTGTAATTGAGTCTGCATAGGGTCCCATTGGTAGTTGTCGAGGTTGGTAACCATAAAGAGCTTCAAAGGGTGTTATTTGGATGCTGCTGTGGTAGTTGGTGTTGTACCACCATTCAACCAAGCTTAACCAACTAAACCACAGAGTAGGTCTGTCGGATGTCATGCATCTGAGATAGCACTCCACACACTAATTCAGCCATTCACTTTGTCCATCTGTTTGGGGGTGGTATGCACTACTTAGTTTGAGTTGAATTCCCATAAGTTTGAATATCTCTTGCCAAAAGAGACTGGTGAAAACCTTGTCTCTGTCAGAAATGATGGAGTCAGGCAAGCCATGCAATTTGAATATGTTGTCCAGAAACAATTGAGCCACCTTACTAACAGTGTATGGATGTTGTAGAGCCATAAAATGGCCAAATTTGGTGAACTTGTTAATAACCACTAGGATAGTGTTGAAACCTTGGGATTTAGGCAGCCCTTCTATGAAATCCATGCTTACTTGGGACCAAGCTTGAGTGGGAATAGGAAATGGTTAGAGTAGTCCTGGATATTATATGTTCTCATGCTTATTTCTCTGACATATGTCATATTCCTTGACCCATTTTTTTACTGTCTCTTTTATTGTTGGCCAGTAGAATACAGACTTAATTCTCTACCAAGTCCCCAACTGTCTGGAATGCCTGCCTGTTGCTGAATTGTGCATTGTTGCACTATTTTTTCTCTGAGTTGATTCCCTCCTCCAATCATGATCTTGTTCTTGTACTTCAGAAGGCCATCTTAATATTGGTACTCAGGTTTACAATCAGGTTGTAAAGTCAGCTGAGCAATGAGGTTTTGATATTCCTCATCTTGAATATAACTCTACTGAACTTCTGAAATCCACATAGGTTGGATTGCTGATATATCATTGATAATAGGTTCTGATTCCTCTTCTTCCCGAGATTCTCTTCTGGATAGGCATCTGCTACCTTATTTTTTGTTCCTTTCTTATACTGGATCTCGTAGTCCATTCCCAATAGCTTAACCAACTATTTATTCTGTAAAGAATTGGTAAGCTTCTGCTCCATCAGATACTTAAGACTCTAATGATCAGTTTTAATTATAAAATGGTGCCCAATTAGGTAGCGCTTCCACTTAAACACTGCCATCAATACTGCTATGAGTTCTTTTTCATATATTGATAACCCTTTGCTTCTAGGACTCAATGCTTTGCTCAAGTATGCTATAGGTTGTCCTTCCTGCATGAGTACTGCTCCCCAACGTTGTGAACAAGCATCAGTTTTATAATGAATGGCTTAGAAAAATTAAGTAGTCACATGATAAGTACAGTACTCATAGCCCCCTTCAACTGATTGAAAGCTGCTTTAGCCTTTTCTGACCACTTGAAGCTATCTTTCTTTAAAAGATCATTCAAGGGTCTAGTAATCAAGCCATAGCTTTTCACAAATCTCCTGTAGTATCCAGTAAGTCCCAAGAATCCTCTTAAGGATTTGACAGAAGTAGGAGTAAGCCATGAAAAGATACAATCAGTTTTCTGAGAATCCATCTTCACCCCTTCTGCAGTGATCACATGTCCAAGATATTATATCTGTGATTGTGTAAAAACACATTTGGATAATTTGGCAAAGAGTTTATGTTGTCTGAGTACTTAAAGTACAGATTGGAGGTTCTTTGCATGGGTAACTATATCTAGACTATAGATTGATATATCATCAAAGAAGACCAGAACTGATTTTCTCAAATATGGCTGAAAAATGAAATTCATCAGGGATTGGAATGTTGCTAGTGCATTGGTAAGCCCAAAAGGCATGACTAAGAACTCAAAATGGTCATGGTATGTTTGGAACGTTGTCTTCTCAACATCATAGGGCCTAACTCTTATTTAATGATAACCTAATCTTAAGTTTATTTTGGAGAAAACTCCGGAACCATACAGCTCATCCAACAGTTCTTCTAAGTTTGGGTTGGGGTATTTATCCTTGATGGTTAGTAGATTAAGTTGCTTATAATCTACACAAAAGTGCCAGGCTCCATCTTTCTTCTTAACTAACAGCACAGGTGATGCAAAAGGACTGGTGCTGTTCCTAATCATGCCATTGTCTAGCATTTCTTATACTTGTCTTTTTATTTCTGTCTTTTGAGAGTGGGGGTACCTATATGGTTTGAGTTAAAAGGGCTGGGTATTTGGTTTCAGAGAAATAGAGTGATCTTGTTGCCTTTCAGGTGGGAGAGTATTAGGAATTGCAAATACCTCCTCGAATTCAGAGAGTACAGCTAATATCACTTCTAGAGTCTCTAAGTTATTTTGCTCATGTGTTAGGTCCAAGGTTATACAGCTTTGTAATTGCTACTGTCTGGACCTTTTAATAGCCTTTCCTCTTATTAGTTTGATTAAGGGGTGTTCTACCATACCTTCTAAAATAACCTCATCCCCTTCACAGGAAAATCTGATTTGCAATTTCTTGAAATCAAATGTGATAGGGCTATAATTATATATCCAATCTACTCCTAATATGACATCCCACCTCCCAAGTGTTATTACTCTAAGATCAAAAGAGAATGTGTACCTCTGAATTGTCCATTTCACATGGCTCACTTTAGTAGAGCTAGTAATTTTGCTTCCATCTGTAATTTCAGCATGGAGTTCCTCAGGTGGTTCTCCTGGAAGCTTCAATTCTGTGGCCATCCTCCGGTGTTTGAAGTTGTTAGAGCTTCCAGTGTCTACTAGAATTGTTATGGTCATCCCCTGTAAGGATCCTTATAGTGCTATCATTTGTCTTTGCATTGAATTTGATAATGCACAAAGGGATACTTGAACCCCACCTTCACTGTTAGTCAGTTTCTTGCATTCTCCTTTATCTTCATTTGTTAACTCGCCTACTTCCTCTTCTTCAGTAACTAAGATAAAATTTAGATGTTTGAATCTGCATCTATGGCCTAGACTGAATTTTTCACCACATCTGAAGCAAAGATTGTTGTTTCTTATGTGTTGTATCTCTTTAGTTGATATCTTGGGCCAATGATTCTCAGAGTTATTACCTCCTTGTAATCCTCTGTTGGCTCCTACTATTGAAGTGTCTGAATGGTTTAGGCTTGTAGAGTTTCTAACTCCATTGCTCCTGTCATTAGGATTCCATTGTTTAGTTGTAGTAATTCGACCTTTTCTTGACAACTCCAATGATTGTTCTTGCAATACTACTACTTCAAATGCTTGAAGGAGAGAAGTAGGTTTCATCATTCTGAGAATAGGTTTGATTTTATCTTTTACTCCACTAATGAAGCTCGAGATGAAATATGACTCAGTTAACAAAGGATTTTTTTGTAGCATTAAGACCCAAAGCTCCTCGAACTTCTCCTGATACTCAGTTAATGATCCAACTTGTTGAAGTTTATTAAATTCCTTTACCACATCTTGAGTACCTTTTGGCTCAAATCTCTGGCATAAAAGGTTAGAGAATTCTTCCCATTCCAAGTTTTTCTTTGTTTGCTTAAGACCTTGATACCAGATGTCAACCTTCCCTTCTAAATACATCTCTATAGTATCGATCCACATATAGTAAGGTACTTGGTGAAAAGAGAAAAATTGATTACACTTCCTTAACCAGACACATGGGTTTTCTCCGCAGAAGAAAGGAAGTTCTATTATAGGTGGGTGAGGTATCATTTATCGCGATGTCTGCTCCTTCTTATGGACATGCAATTCTGCCTCTCCTCTTAATCGAACATCAACTGGGGTGGGTAGTAATGGTGAATTCAGTTGTCTGTCAGATCCTGCCCCTTCAGGTTTATCTGGCTCAGCTTTCTTCAAGAAGGAGTTGAGTCTTGCATCAAGATTCGCCATGAAAGCATCCATCTTATGACTATGTTCCTCCAGTTTCTTGTCGACATATTGCTGCAGGCTATCCATTCTGGATTCTATTTTCTTGTATTGTTCATCTCGAACCCTTTGTTTGGTTCCTTCCGCCATAATTTGACAATGCCAAGAATCTGAGGCTATGATACCAAGTTATAACAAACCGTTTTCTTGACTGCAAGGTTGAGCTGATATCCTTAGTTCATAGACTACGGTAGGTTATAGTAAGTGTAAAGATTGGAGTTGCAGGAATGGAGTTTATGAGTAGAATAGCCATTAGTGTAGATGGTATGTAAGTGGAGCAGATTGTAGGGAAATTAGAGGAAAGGAAAGAGAGGGAAGAGAAGAATTATAGAGTAGTAGAGAGGGAGAGAGAAGAAGACATGAAGAGTGAAAGAGAGAGAGAATAAGGGAAGAATTAGGATTGACAAACAACAACTTGCTTCATTCTTCTTGCTTACATGTCTTAAAGATCATTTCTTACCTACCATTGATCCTAACTGTTGGTTGAATTGGTTACATGACATTTTAACTAACTCAACTAACCCAACATCTTTTCCCTCCTAGCTGTTACATTTGAATTCCTGGTATGTTTGTTACAGAGAGTCGGGGCTAAAATGCAGCCTAGAGAGTGGGCAACCATGTGGAAGATTCATTTACCTGAATATATAATTAACATCAATATTTTATATTCGATTATTTTTGCTAACAAAAATTATTCACAAAATTTATAAATATGATATCGATCATAATTTTTTATCATAATTTTTTTTTTTTAAAAAGATCATTATTATTATTTCCATTCCTTTTCAAAACAAAAATAATGAAGGGGATATATGAGCACATTTTCCTATCGAAGAAAATAAAAAAGTACTAACAGAAATTCATCGTGACTTAATAGTCACAAAATCAACAATATAAAAGACAGATCATTACAGAGTAAAGTGAAGAGCAGGATGGCATTGATGGATGGAGTGAGACATCTCTCTCTCTCTTAGAAGCTAACATGATTGGTTAGATAAGCACAGGGCTATAGTGAATAGACATAGTCATGTGACGACAAAAGATCATGGTGAACCAAGGGTCTTGGTAAATCCCCAAGACAATCAGTCTCGTCTCGGTGATTGCATATGCAAAAAAAATAATTTACAAAGTCAACCTGATAAACTTGATATGAAAAGATTTATGACTCCCAAAATAAGTCTCGCTTACAACTTTGGAAGAGAGGATCATAAAATGTATGCTCGTGAGAGTAATCACTCTAATAGGAGCTCTATGAAGCAACTTTAGAAGAGATCAGAAACTTTGATGAATGATATGCAGGGTATACGAGAAATTGCAATGGCTCAAATTGTGACACTGTCGATGGAGATGATTTCAGAAGGTATTTTGATCCTTGCATGCTTGTTTATCTTTATAGGCAACAAAATCCCCATTTTTTGAGTCAACAAGGTGGCTTCTTATCAGGTTACAATCCCAGTCTTAGCCAAGGGAGAGAAAACTTGTATTCTCGTCACATAATTTCAGCAACCAATTCTTCTTATGATACAAGGCATGTGGCAGCTATGCAGCGGTATGCACCTCGACTAGATGAACTAAACCAACCAAGAGAACTAGGAGGTAATGGAAACGCTAAGAGAGAGAGAATAGGAGAAACAATGGAGTGATGCAAGAGAGAGAAAGGGCAAGATGGGTTTGCAATGTCTTCTATCATGGAGGGAGGGAGGGAGGGAGGGAGAGAGAGAGAGAGAGAGAGAGAGGCCATGTCATCACATGACCGTGTCCATTCGCTATAGCCCTGTGCTTATCTAACTAATCAGGATGGCTCCACAGAGAGAGGGGGGCTTAGAGGGCATTGCCCAAGGAGGGAAGTGAAATGGGTGGGCAGGTATATATTCTCCATTATCCACTCTATCCATCAAGGCCACCCTGTTCCGCCATTTTACTCTGTACTGATCTATCTTGTTCATTGCTGATTCTATAACTATTAAATCATGACGAATTTCTACCAACACTTTTTTATTTTCTACTGCTGGAAAACATACTCCAATATCCCCTTCATTAATTTTGCTTTGAGAATGAAAGGAAATAATAATAATAATAATAATAATAATAATAATAATAATAATAATAGTAATATCATCATTATCATCATTATTATTAAATCTTTTTTTTAAGGATTTTATGATAGGAAATTATGATCGATACCATATTTGTAAATTCTATAGATAATTTTTTCCATTAAAAATAAATCTTTGGCTTATTAGAAAAACAAAAAGAAATTTTTATTAGCAAAAAAACAACCAAATATAAAATATTGGTGTTAATTTTATATTCTAATGCAAAATAACTTTTTTTAGAATAATGTTATTGTTAGTCACTATGACACGTAAGAAAGGAGTTGAATTGATTGTCTTGATTGACTTTTAAAAATTTTAATCTAACTCCACTTAGATATAAAATAATTATATGGTCAACCTAAACATGCAGCGGTAAATAAAAATAAAAATATAGGTTAAAGAGACAAATCCAATTTTATAGTTATTCGGCCTTGTATCTACATTCACTCTTCTATCTAGCAAGTCGGCATATAGCAATTTGCTAATTTTCTACTATAATGTGAAATTACAAAATACAATTCAAATACTGTTGACTTTTAATATTTCTTACTTGAAGATATCTTCGTCCAAAATGGTGATCAAACAAAACTCACAAAGTCTATCTCACAAAACTCAACTTACAATAATCAAAATATAAAGAATTAATTTTAAAAATGGCTATAGGAATTTTTCAAAATGACACTCTTGATGTGTTGAATTTTCTTCACTTCAATATGTAAAAATTTGATTTCTTGAATGATTGCTTTTTTCCTATACGTGCCCCCTTATTTAAATCAAATTTTTAACCTTCAAAACTTCTAACAATAACACAAAATCACTATCAAACAACAATAACTTTCTTGATTTTAGGTGCTGAATATTTTTTTATTCATTGAGATTTTTCTTATTGAAAAAAGTTATTGAAAAATTCAAAAAAACTTTTTAGTGACCAGTTAACTTTATCCATAATTTTCTCAAACTTTCCTTAATATATTCATTGCTTAACATTTAAATTTGTAGTCCAACATACCTTCTTTAAAATGCAATTTCCAAATTTGAACAAACTTAATCATATATGAAGATATAGTTGGCTGAATTTGTGCAACTAATTATATCACTATTTTTGGAAGATTTTCAAATTTTCTGGATAAAACCATTAATTTTTAGACTTTCCCATTCTTAAAAAAATTATTCTTTCCTTATTAGATGAAGTCAAATAGTTGTAACTTTCATGTTTGAATTGAAGTTCAATTAAATTCAAATAATTTCTCAGATAATGACTTAGATTTGGAGACCTTTCTCTTTTGATTCTTTCAAACTTTTCTTTTTCATAAGGTATCCCTTTAATATAGTTTGATCAAAATATCTAAACATATTTTTAAAGTAAGTATAGTACTCAATCTATATTTACATTACTAGGCTGGGTCTTCAAGAATAAAAGACAGAATTTTCTGCTTTTACGACAACCTTTATGGCATCTTCTATAACAATTTCTATAAAACATTTTTATGAAATTTTCCAAACCAAACTTAATTTGTGTATTTAATAAAAATATTAAAACAATATAAAAAGTTTTGTTTTCATCAAAATTATAAGAGGAAAATAATTTCCCTAACAATCTCCCACTTTTTAATGATAACAAAATTACAAAAATAAATACTCTAAAATATCAAGAATGCACATTTTCAAGTGAAGGCATTTTTTTGGTAAATGAATATTTTCAAACTCCCACTCAATTTATGAATTTATTAAAATTTCTCCCCCTTAATATGCAAGTTATTTTTTTTATTCTCTCCCTTTTTGTTTCATCAAAAAGAAAATAAAGCTAATATTAGACCAAATATCACAGAAAGATATAAAGAATAATAAAGGAAATATTTCAACAACTTCATTGATTTATGCAAATCTCATCATTTTTTTAACATGAAAAATATACTTCAATTTCATTTCTAATATTTTCAAATCTCTCTCTATTTAAGGATTTTGTAAAAATGTCTATAAACTGATTTTTGTTTTCAACTTATTTCAAACTACATCTTATAACATAATCCTTAACATCTATATGTTTGGACTTTGAATCAACTATAAGATTTTTGGTTAGGCAAATTGTACTCGTATTGTCACATATGATTATGATCTAACTCATTTTTTTTTGTTGATATTTTAATGATAAGATTTGATAACAATAATTTCTAATTGAGACGTATTCCAACTCTATATTTTTTTGGCTTTGTGCTAGACAACAATGCATTTTTTTTATATATATTTCAATAATTTGACCTAATTATTATGCCTTCAATCACTAATAATACCATCTTGTGTATGAATAAATAAAAATTTTCAACTTTTAATAACTTTCTCTTTACGTTCATTTCCAATTTCAACATCTTTATTTTTATCATTTTCAAGAGAGAATTCTTATATTTTTGGTAAATCTTTAATCAAAATTTTTCTTTAGACAACATTTCTAATTGCTTAAAATTTACATGTTTTAATTTTTTTTTATACCATACAAGAATATTATTATTTATGAACATCAAATAATTTTTTCTTAAATTATTTAAAATTTTCAATTTAATCATATAAATACTTTCAAGTCTAATTCTTTCAAAAATTTTATCTTGTGATAGTTTATCAAAATCAATGCATTTATCTTATTCAAATATTAAACTGTACTTTTCATTATAAGATTGACTTACATTCGAAAGATTATGTATTAAACCATTTACGAGTAAAACATTTTCAACATCAAAAGAATTGTTTCCTACATTTGCTTTGTCAATAATTTTTCCTTTTTGATCGTCTCAAAAAAAAAAAAAAAATCACAAATCCATGATCCTTTCTATCTAGCTTTGTGGACAAAGAGGCATCTCCTGTCATATGTCTCAAATATCTACTATTCAAGTATCACTTTCCTTTGAATCTATCCTTCTGTTCCTGTACAATCTAAGCAAGAGATTATCAGTTCTTAGGAACCCAAACTAAATTGAGATCTATATCAGAATTAAATTTTCCTTAAGATGTAATAAACTTGTTTATGAAACAATTTCAAGTAAAGTTACCAAATTTATGACATATATAACAAGAAAAAATTTTTTCTTGAATAATTAGGTTTATAATTTTTATACCTATAATTATTCTTAGCAGACATAGATTTATTATACTTAAATTCAGCATTGCATTTTTTCTGGAATTTCATTTTTTCACTACAGCCTCTATGGGTACTTCTATGGCTATTTCCATGGGTATTGCTTACCAATTTTCTATAGTCAGTGGGTATTGAATCTAATTTTTTTATAGCTTTAATAAAAATAGAGTTGTTTGTTTTCGCATTAACTTGTGAGTCTTTCTCATATCCCAAACCATTTTTAGAAAATTCTATTCTTTAAATCAAAAGTAGTTTTACCAATTTTTCTTCTCTTTCATTAAATTTTTTAAATGTGGTTTCTTTGGATTTTGACAAATCTCCTACTCTATTTTTAAGAATTTTAATTTCATTTTTCAGCCCTCCATTTTCCTTTTTTAAATCTTTATTTTATGTTATAATGATTTCTAACTCGGAATTCAGTAAGTGATTAGTTTTTCACAACATATCTTTCTCATTTTCTCGTGTAGTATTTTTATTTTTCAGATTTGAAATGATATTCAACAACTTGTCAGATTTAGAAATATTTTGAAATTGATAATCAAATAGGTTTTCAGAGACCATCTCATTATTTGCCATAAGACAATAATTCACTTCCTCAGAGATTTCAGAATCGTTATCGTCTGTTTCTTCCTCTTTTGATTCACTCCAAGTGGTTACTATTGCTTTTCCTTTCTTTTTGAAAGCTTCAATCTTTCATGGTAGGATTGAGCATTTGTATTTGATGTGGTCTTGCTTCTTACATTCGTAACAAATTTTATCTTCTTGTTGCTTTCTTTCCCTACTGTCCTTTCTTGCACTTAACTTAAGCTAACGTGAGTTGTAAATATTTTTGGATTTAAAAGTTTGCTTACCTTTTTTCCTAAAGATATAACTAAGCTTTTTGGCCAACATATTAAGTTCCTGATCACTGCTGACTTCTTCGTCAGAAATTTCATCTTCTTTAGTTGCAAAAACAATTGTCTTCCTCTTATTTTCAGTTTAAGCAATGTGAAAAATTTCAATTTCATAAAACATTAGTTTACCTCTTAGTTCATTCAATGACAACTTGTTCAGATCTTGTGCTTCTTCAATTGCTATTTTCTTGGCATCTCATGCTCTCAACAACACATGAAGAATCTTCTTAATCTGGTTAGTATCTAAAATCTTTTTGCCAAATGAGTTAAGTTCGTTAGTAATAATGGAAAATCAATTAAACATATCCTTAATGTTCTCTCCATGTTGAAATAAAAAAATATCATATTTTTGCATCAACAAATTTATTCTGGTTTCCTTCATCATACTAGTTCTTTCATGGGTGATGCAAAGTCTATCCCAAATTTCTTTAGTTGTAACACATGAAAAAATGAGATTAAATTTAGTGGGAGAGATAGAACAAAAAAATAAATGTTTATTTCTATAAATTATTTCTAGAATTTATAGAAATCATTCTCTTATTCAGTTATTTTTGGGCTTTTTACAACTAGATCTTCAGGGATAATAACATTCCAAACCTCATAGTCTGTAATTTTTATAAATGTCTCTGTCTTTCATTTCTAATGGAAAAAATTTTCTCCATCAAAGTATGGTATTCTGTTGATGGTTTGGCCATATGTATAAGAAAAAGCCATGGATCTTTTACACTAAAGAAGTCTTTTTAGTGGAGTAGAGCACTGTGCTCTAATATCACTTGTTGGTCCCTGTGATAATCAAGAAAGAGAGTTGAACTGATTGTTTTTATTGGATTTTAAAAAATTTAATCTAACTCTACTTAAATATAAAATAATCATATGGTTAAGTTAAACATATGCAACAGAAAAATAAAATAAAATAAAAATAAAAATAAAGGATAGAGAGAAATTCAATTTCATAGTGTTCGGTCTTGTGCTTATATTCATTCTTCTAGTCATTAAGTTGGGCTCTAGCAATTTGCTAGTTTTCTACTATGATATAAAATTACAAAATACAATCCAAGCATTATTGACATTTGATGTTCCTTACTTGAAGATATCTTCGTCTAACAATGGTGATCAAATAAATCTCACAAGTATACCTCAGAAAACTCAATTCAAAACTTAACTCACAATAACCAAAATACAAAGAATTAATTTTGAAAATGGCATCAGGAATTTTTTAAAGTGATACACTTGATGTGCTGAATTTTCTTCCCTTAAATATGTAGAAAATTGGTCTCTTGAATGATTTCCTTTTTCCTGTACATGCTCCCTTATTTAACTCCAATTTTTAGCCTTCAAAACTTCTAGCAACAGCACCAAAATCACAATCAAACAGCAATAACTTTCTTGATTTTAGGTGATGAATATATATTTTTTTGATTTTTTGAGATTTTCCTTATTGATAAAGGTTGCTGAAAAATTCAAAAACCTTCCAAATAGCCAGCCAACTTTACTTATAATTTTCTCAAGGTTTCTTAATGCATTTAGTGTTGAACATTTAATTTTATAGTCCCACATACTTTATTTAAAATATATTTTTTGAATTTGAACAAACTTAATACAACAACAATCAAAACCTTAATTTCAACAATTGGGGTCGATTTTGGAGTAGACCTATATATACGCAGTCTTTCTCTTGCATTTTTACAAAGAGGCTGTTTCCACGTCTAGAACCTGTAATAACTCAACTATTGCACCAAGATTCATCCAAAAGAAATTTTTTATTGAATTAATGAATGCTCTAACCCACAACATTTTTCAATTTTAGCAGGTCTTGAAAATCTTGATCCATTTTCTTGAAAATCTTGAAAATCTTGATCCATTTTCCTAGAATGTTTCATAGCTATCAAATTTTTTCCTATTCAAAGAAATGGTCCATTCTATTCCCCGGGTACAAGTCATTTAATCATATATGAAAATATAGTTGGTTGAATTTGTGTAACTAATCATATCACCTTTTGGGGAAGATTTTCAAATTTTCTGGATAAAGCCATTAATCTTTAGACTTTCCCTTTCTAGAAAAAATTCTTCTTTCCTTATTAGATGAAGTCAATAGCCGTAACTTCTATATTTAAATTCAAGCTCAATTGAATTCAAATAATTTCCCAGATAATGGCTTAGACTTTGAGACCATCTTCTTTTGATTTTTTTTAGACTTTTCTTTTCCACAAGATATTCCCTTAATTATGGTTTGATCAAAATATCTAAACATGTTTTTAAAATAAGCATCGTACCTAATCTATTCTCACATTGTTAGGCTGGGTCTTCAAGAATAAAAGATAGAATTTTCTGCTTTTATGACAGTTTCTATGACATCTTTTATAACAATTTCTATGAAACTTTTTTATGAGATTTTTCAAGTCAAATTTAATTTGTACACTTAATAAAAATATCAGAATAATATAAAAAATTTTATTCTCATTAAAATTCTAAGAAGGACAACAATTTTTCCAACAGTTATAGAAGAAAAATGATTCTTCCACACAGTTGCCCACTCTCTTGGCTGCATTTTAGCCCTGGCTCTTGCCGTTAAACACCCCGGATCAGTCAAATCCCTAACCCTACTAGCCCCTGTGAGTGTGAGACCTAATAAATTCATTAGTCCCTTATTGATTATTACTTTTTATTTGTTTATTTATTTATTTATTTTGGGTGAAACATACAGAAAAGGAATAGTTGTATGAAATTTAATTTTGAGGATGGACAGCCATATTTTCCAGTTCCAAAAGGGGAGCAAGCATCACAATATGTGCTGAGAAGGGTAGCTTCAAGGAGCATGTTGCCACCCATAGCATTAGGCGCATCAATAGCACATTGAAAGCGAGATTTCTAACCTTACTTCAATTTTTTTTGGGAATAATATTTTAAATTTTATAAAAAAAATATTGAGCTCAAGATTGGGGATCTCCATTGATGGGACACGGTCCTAGGCCCAACTGGAAGGGACAACTTGTGAAAGGCCCACACGTAAGGCCCGCAAATGATGGTTACCAATCGATGTTGAAATATGATATCTACCGAAAGGCCTCAGTCACCCAGATCTCCCGAACAATTGGGCCTTAGTCGCCCCACCAACTAAGCATGATTTATCAAGTAAAGGTAATCACCCTGATCGGGTATTCAATCGTCAGCCTATCCATCGAACGAACCCCGAAGACCCTTCATCAGTCGAATGACCAATCGGTAGTTAACAGCTCCAACGATTCTAAAGGAAGATCAAAGTACCCTAGTAACTCCTATTTCCTATTTGAGAGTAGTATCTTTAGGACCTTTCAGTTAAGAAAAGGATTCTACTGAAAAATGAAAATTTTCCAAAGGATAAGAATCACAATCAGTTCAGAATATTGAATCCCTGTGATTTCCAAATCGGCTCAACAAAAAAGTAGAGTTGAAGCACTCCAGCGGCGTACGACTCTCGTGGGTATAAGGTATCTGAAAACCCTCTCAAATAGGTATGCTCTCTTGGCTTCACACATCGGGCACTTTAATCACAGGGAACCACTCCGTTGAGCTCTCAGTCTATTTTTTCTTTCCTTCGAAAATTGCTCTTTCTGACTTGAGCATCGGAATCTCCCCGCCGGAGCACCCTCTGATGGTTTTTGCAAGTACTATATCCGTTCAACCACAACCGTTCAAGTCTACAGGGAGTCGATATCTATAGAGCCGTAACCCACCTCCAACATTCACTATAAAAATAATCTTGAATTCTTTAGTTTTAAAAAATGAACAACACTATTTAAATAATTTTAATTAAAAAAATATTATTTTGATGAAAAATCCTTCTCCACAACTAGAAAATAAAAAAAAGAAAAAAGAAAAAACCAGCAATGAAAGTCTATAAGGGTGTATGTAGACAAGTAGGAACTGAGGGATAATAAGATGGTATGAGGAGGAGGACAATAATTAAAGGCCAAAGTGGAATGATGGAGAAGTTGATATCAAAAGCAACATGGAAACCCAAAATATATGCAAGAAAAGAAACAAAAAGTAGAAACTTGTAGAGAGCTGGAGAGAATAGCAGAAATAGACATTTCCTTGGTGAGCGAGTAGGGACCGTTTAAATATTTAGAGAACAATCTTGTATATTATGAAATATATGAAACTTTAGATGCTACCCTAACTTTCAACATTCGTAGTATTCGGTTTTCCACTTCTTGGTACAACTAGTATTAGCATTGTTAGTGGATAAGTATTTGGTTCTTATTCAAGTTTTAAATTCGAGATTTATTAGTAAAAAAATTATATTGAGAGAATTGTTCTCTAAATTGAATCTGATAAAGTTGAAACGGATTAATCGAAATTTGTTTCTTAATATCAGTTACTTAAAAAAAAATTATTAGTATTGGGGTCCTAAATAATAAAATAATATAACAAAAATGTAAGAACAAGACAAATTTGAAACAACAATTCGGGAAGGAGAGAAGTAATGAATAGTTTTATTTAATGCCCCGTTTTCTTTTATTTAGATGTCCATTTTTATCCTCTTATTTTTTCTAATAAAAAGATACTATTCTATGCCCATGTTTTCATTAATAGTTGTTGAAACTTTTGTTAGAGGTAGCTTTGACTCTACAAATAATGGATCTGTTAATCTGAACAAGAGGACTTGATCGTCTAACGGTCTTGATCGATGAGACTTGTAGAAACTGCCGAAGGGTGCTCCCACGGGAGAGACTCCGACATTCAAATTAGAAAGCAATTTTTGAAGGAAAAGAGACAGACTAAAAGAGAGTTCTGTATGCCCTTATGTGTTATGTGTCAGTCAAGAGAACTTGTGTACATGGCGGCTGGTTTTGTGGTGAATATGTAGCTACTGTATATGAGAGTCATATGCATTCGAAATATTAAAACACTAGTTTCCTTATGAGAGCATCTTGAGATTGTGGGAATTATAGTGTAGTATTCTCAAAAATTGTGAAATCTTACTGCTTTGGAAAGTGTTGATCGTCGTGGAAATTCTTTTCCTTATCGATTATAGCTATAGGTCTCCTTTTCATTTACATAAATTCTCTCCGCATTTATAGGAGAAACGAATATTATCTTAACAGATCGAATAGTCTGTGTCGAGCACTAAGGAGGTCTAGGGACCAATTAATCTTGGTATTGAGTAGTTAACTATCAAGAGGGGCCCTATTGGTAGGTATCGAGAAGGTTGATTGATGAATTACAAGCCTGGTTAGCTTGGGGCCCAACATGATTTGGACTGTGCCATTACTTGCCCCTACTCCTTATACTGCTTAAAGGAGAGGCATAAGGAGTAAGTTAAGGGTCATTCCTTAGAAGGTTGTAGAACTATAAATAAACATAACCATTGAATAAAGGTGTTAGAGAATGTTACATTGTCGAATTTGTCTATTGCCTGGCATATCTTGGATAGATACTTTGCCTTTGTCAATTCTTTGGTTTTGTAAACCCTTTTGATCTACTTGACGACCAGCTGGCTATCGGTGAAGACCCGTATATTTTGGGCTCCTAGTGATGCTGCGATCCAAATCCAGTTAGAAGAGTTTTGTATTTGGCTTGATTGTTGGTTGCTCAGAAGTTGAATCGGAGGGCATATTTGGCTTTAAAATTATCTAGTCCCACAAGAATGAATCCGGTTTCACTTCCTAAAGAGTCACCTCTTGGTTGTTGGTAGGGTTCCATTCAGTAGGTATTGGAAACGTGCACTCGAGGATGAATTCTATGAGGGTTTGACCTTTGATAGCTAGTCTCAGCTCGTATTCGATATCGAATTTGCCTAGTTTGATGCTTTACTTAATGATCGACCCGAGGTATCTCTTTATTGTAAGATCTATTTTAGAGGTTGGTTGGCCAGCACTACAATGGTGTGAGCTTGGAAGTAAGGCTAGAGATGTTTAGTAGCAATGACTAGGGTGAAGGCTATCTTCTTAATGGTTTATGGCTAACATAGTATATCAACTTCTATATAATGGATTCTTGTCTCACAAAGACAAAGCAAAGCACTTGGTCAGAAATAGATAGGTAAAGGTAGAGTTTCTCACCTGAGACTTACCGAAAAAGAAGTGGTGGCGACATGAGATATTATTTGAGTCATTAGAATGCGGCCTGTCACTCGAGCGTCCATGGGAATTTCTGGGACTTCTTTAGACCATCATAGAAGGGCTTACACTTTTCTCTTATTTTTGACATGAATCGATTCAGAGCTACGATTCCACCCATGAGGCGTTGCATGTCTTTTATTGTTCTTGATGGTGCCATGTCGAGTATGGTTTGGATTTTCTTTGGATTCGCCTTGATTTCAAGATTGGTAATTAGGAAACCTAGAAATTTCCCAAATGTGATTCTGAATGTGCACTTCATTGAATTGAGTCTAATGTTCTATCGCCTTAACATTTGGAATGTTTCTTTTAGGTTTGCGACATGGTTTGTGGCATTAGTACTTTTGACAAGCATGTTGTCGATGAAGGCTTCCACGTTCCTATCGAGCTAGTCGCTGAAAACCATATTAACAAGGCGTTGAAAAGTTGTCTCGGCATTCTTGAGGCCAAACGGTATGATCTTGTATCAATTGGTACCAAATTTATGACGAAACTAGTTTACTCTCTGTCATTTGGAGCTATACGTATCTGATTGTATCCGAAGAATGCATACATAAGCTAGTGACCCAATGAGTTATCCACTAACTTGTCGATATTGGGGAGCAGATAACTGTCCTTTGGACATACTTTGTTGAGATCGGTGAAGTTCACACACATTCATCACTTGTCGCTTGCCTTCTTTACCATGACTACATTGACTAACTACTCAGGGTATTCAACTTTTTCGAATGAACCCTACTGCTAGGAGCTTTTGAACTTCTTCTTGTATCGTATATTGATGTTTAGCGTGAATACCCTTTTATTCTACTTGAACTGAAGGGTGAATATCTGGCATATCTTCAGGGGACATGCAAGAACTTTAGGGTGTCGCCACAGGCAATCCATGATTACTTTTTGAAGAGCTATTGGTAGAGGGGCTCCCATTTGGGTAGTTTGACTCGGTATGTCTGTAATGGGGACTTCAATTATTTCCTCCCTGGGTTGAGGTTTAGACAGTTTCTATGGCTAAGACTTCCCCTTCTTCTCCTACTATGGGGACAGTTGATGGATCAAGGTCAGTGTTGAGTGTTGCTACTCCCAAGGGTGTCCTAAATTTAACCTTCACGTGTCTAGATTTCTATATTGGTTCGAGACCATTCAGGTTGGGATGATTTAAGATGGTGTTGTAAGGGGATAGAAGTTTTACCACGTAAAAAGTGGTTTCGGTGGCAGCATGGTGAGGAGGCATTCCTAGAGTTATAATGAACGAGATAGTGCTTTCTGGATGTGTGCAGTTGCCAATGATCCCTTAATGGGCTGGTCATAGGGTTGGAGATGGGATGGGCAAAACCTATTCATTGGAAGGCATCCCAGAAGATGATGTTGCGATCTGTTCCTTGATCTATGAAGGTCCTTTTCATGAGGTAAGAGCTTGCTGTGATGATTAGCAGATCGTTTTGACTAATATTGACTCCCACCAAGTCGTCATTATCAAAACCAATTGTTGGTCACTTTCTCTTGATTGGAGTTAGAGAGAGGAAGAAGATAATGATACGAGCTGGTTTGTTTGGAAAATCAGTATGTTATGTGATTTTGGTGTGTCATAATTTTAGGCAAGTATACCATAATCGAGTATTGTGTATAGTGCGAAGTAAGTGTTGTTTCTATGAGGATATTTTGTATTACTAATTTTAAATTACCCTATCTAAGTTGGACAAAATAAATTAAGATACCAAGACAATAAAGGATTGAATAAAGAATCTTAAAACAGAAATATTAAAGGAATAAAGATCAATCGAAAATAAACCCTAATTTTATAAAATCTTAAGATATCGATTTCATTTGTTTTTAATTTTTTACATGGCTTAATCTTTTTAATACCTTTAAATTTTATTCACTAAAGAATCATTGTTGATTATTGGAGATTTCTCTAATTTAGATTCACTCGATGGTCATGCATTGAAATCCTAATTCGACTAACTAAAGCCCAATGATCATGCAATCTTGATTAGGCTGAATTCTATTAAGCTCTATTGAATATCTATAATATAAGATTTTTCTTAAAATCCCTGCATACAAAATTAATCATCCGTCAATCTCATAACTCTATGTGGATTTTATTGTATTGGTATGATCTCATGCAGTCTTCTCTCGATCTCATACATTCAATCTCATTTCATCAAAATGTTAGTATCTATACGTATAAAATATTAAGTTTAATAATAAAATTTCATCAAACAATAATCAAGCCAATAAATATTTAAAGAAAAAAATTAATCAAACTATGCTATTAATCGAAGAACAAAATCTATCGAGTCCTAAGAATAAGAAACTAGCAAGATATATTAAAGAAAGTAGAATCCTAAAATCTATGTGGAGAGAATGTGTGTGGGAGGAAAGCCCATTTTGTGCCTAGGGTGCTCTTTTATTTATAGACTCTCAAAACTCTATTCAGCAAAAGGTTGTGGGTGCTTAAGAGACTTGATCTTTCACTTTGAGTTGAAAACTTGGGTTGTGATGATAAACTTTATCCTCTTGCTCTTCCAAAATTTGAAAACTTGATCCTTATTCTTGATTTAGAAAATTCTTGAAGTTATTAACAACTTTATCCCAAAGATCTCTCATTGTATATGCTCAAGTAGTTGCCTTTTTTAACAAAGACTTTTCTTTCTTGAATTTCAGTACTGCAACGGCTTGTTTCTAATTTTTGGATACCTTCTAGCCTGAATCAACTTTTGCACTCTACATAATATTTGCAGGCATTGATGTCTTCTTTGCAACCCAATAAGAATCAGGTCAATCAGATATCGGAGTAAAAACTTATACCCAAAATATTAACAGCTATCTGTGTAGTCCTGTTTCCTTAAATGAGCCTAATACTCCTAAAACAAAACTCATGAAAATAATTAAATATAAAATCACGAAACAAGATTTTAAAAAGTTCTAAAATAAATAAATAAAATCGAAAATAAAATAATATTATTTAAGTATATAAAAATATAGCTATCAAATGATTTTGGTGTATCACGATTTCAGAAAAATATGTCATAGTTAAGTGTTGTATATATTACGCCCATAAGAATATTTTGTATTACCAATTGTAAATTACCCTAAGTTGGACAAAATAAATCAAGATACCAAGAAAATAAAGATCAATAGAAAATAAATCTTAATTTTATAAAATCTTAAGATATTGATTTTATCTGTTTTTAATTTTTCACATGGCTAAATCTTTTCAATCCCATTAAATTTTATTGACTAATTTATTATTATTGATGATAGCAATTTTTCTTAATTTAAAATCACTCGATAGTCATGCAATGAAACTCTAATTCAACTAACCAAAATTTAATGGTCATGCAATCTTGATTAGGTCAAATTGCATTAAGTTCTATTTAATGTTTATAATTTAGGGTTTCCCCTAAAATCCTCACACACAGAATTAATCATTCATAGATCTCATAACCCTAAGTGAACTGATCTCATGCAATCTTCTCTTGATCTCATGCTTTCAATCTCAATTCATCAAAACGCATGTATTTATACGCATAAAGCATTTAGTTCAAGAATAAAATCTTATCAAATAATAATCAAGTAAATAAATATTTAAAGAAAAGAAATAAATCAAATCTTGGTATTAATCAAAGAACAAAATTCATCAAGTTTTAGAAACAACAAACTAGTATGACATGTTAAAGAAAAAAGAAAAGTAAAATCCTAAAATCTATGTGGAGAGAATGTATGTGGGAGGAAAGCCCATTTTGTGCTTAAGGTGCTCCTTTATTTATAGACCTCGAAAACCCTAGTCAACAAAAGGTTGTGGGTGCTTAGGAGACTTGATCTTTCATTTTAACTTGGAAACTTAAATTGTGATGATAAATTTTATTCTTTTGCTATAACAAAATCTAGAAACTTAATCCTTATTCTTGATTTTGAGGATTCTTGAAGTTATTTGCAATTTTATCCCAAAGATCTCTTATTGGATAAACTCAAATAGTTATCTTTTTTAACAAGGATTTCTCTTTCTTGAATTTCAACACTACAATAGTTTGTTTCCAATTTTCGGATACATTCTGGTCTGAATCAACTTCTACACTCTTCACAAGATTTGTAGGCCTTGAAGTCTTCTTTCCAACCGAACAAGAATTAGGTCGTTCGGATATCGGAGTAAAAGTTATATCCAAAATACTAATAACTGTCTATACAATCCAGTTTCCTTAAATAAGCCCAATACTCCTAAAACAAAATCTATGAAAATAATTAAATATAAAATCACAAAATAAGGTTTAGAACAGTTCTAAAATAAATAAATAAAACTTAAAATAAAATACAATAATATTATTCAAGTGTATAAAAATTTTGCTATCGTTTATTCTCACGGATGGTGCCAATTTGTTCAAGATGGGTTTGGCTCTATAGATAATGGCTCTACTAACCCGAATGAGAGGACTTAGCCATTTAAAGGTCTTGATTGATGAGACTTAAAAAAAAACCGTTGGAGGGTGCTCCGATGGGGGAGACTCTAATACTCAAATTAGAGAACGATTTTCAAAGACAAAGAAATGGATTAAAAGAGACCTCTTTATGCCTTTGTGTGTTATGTGTTAGTCAAGAGAACTTGCGTACCTAGCTGGTTGTCTTTGTGGTGTATATATAGCTATTGTATGTAAAAGTCATATACATTTGGGGTATTAAAACTCTAGTTTTCTTACGAGAGCGTCCTAAGATTATGGGAATCATAGTGTAGATTCTCAAATATTGTGAAATCTTACCGGTTCGAAAAGTCCAAATCATTGTAGAGATTTTTTTTCCTTATTGATTACAATTGTAGATTTCCTTTCCATTTACGTAAGATTCTCTTCGAATTTATAGGAGAAGCAAATATTACCTTAGCGGATCAAAAAATTTGTACCGAGTGCCGAGCACCGAAGAGGTCTAAAGACCGATCAATCTTGGTATCAAGCAATTGACTATGGAGAGGGACCTGGTCTGTAGGTATCGAGAAAGGTTCATCAGTAGAGAGGGGAGAGACATACTGAATCCTGATTGACAGGCCCTACCATGACCGAATGCATCGGACGATCGATCGGTCATTCAACCACCAACTAATTGTCAAGATGGAGTGATCCTTCAAATTCATGAGGAGTGAGCCTCTCGAATGCCTCACCCCTATTGGACATTTCATACCCTCTAGATAGTTCGTAAGGGAACGAGGCCGAACAACTGGTCACAACAATCTTCTACTCGCCTAACGTCCCTCTACCCACTCTGCCAAAGGTACTAATGACTCATGTTGGTGAAGAGGCTAAAGGAAAACGACCGACCATCGGTTTCACTGATGAAGACTTAGTCGGGTAGATCCAAATCACCATGATCATCTTGTTAGCACTGCCAAAATTAGCCCATACAAAGTCCGAAGGATCTTTGTCGATTAAGGAGTAGGGTCAATCCCTTATATTGGGATGATTTCAAATAGATGGATTTTGGCCCCACACATCTTCAACCCCACATAAGTCCAATCAAAGGACTCTTCGGTGAGTGGATATACCCCGAGGGGATCGTTTTGTTGAATTTCTAAAAGAGCAAGCTAAGAGAAATGAATAAGAACTTCAAGATTTTATTGAAACTTCAAAGAGAATACATAACAAGTTGAGGCATTTTTTTCATGCCTTTTCAAAGCTCCATCTTGACATATATATAGAAGAGGGAGAAGAGGAGAGATTATATGGAGAGGGGAGAGGGCAATGCCCTCACCCTAGTGCTGCCCCAACGGCTAGCACAAGCTAGCCGTTGGGGGGGGCTCCCAACGGCTAGTTTAACAACTAGCCGTTGGGGCCTCTTGGTCCCTTTAGGGCCATCCCTTGCTGGGCTCATTTGAGCCCAGCTCAATAATCATTAGAGCCCTCTCTTTGGGCCTTAGGAATGGGTACAATTGGGCTCTAAGAATTGGATCATTTGGAAGCTTCAATATGCACATTCATGGAGACTTATTCTGACTTCTTAGCAAGGCTTATCTAGGATGGCTTCATTTCAACACTCCCCCTCAAGTTAGGTGTGTATATATTAAAAACACTTAACTTGCCCAAGTTTTGAGGATGTGATTGGCGGTTCCCGGTTTTGTAAAGATATCCGCAACTTGAAGATCACTTCTTGTGAATCTTGGAGAGATGAGCTCATCTTCAATCTTTTGCTTTACAAAGTGGCAATCTACCTCAATATGCTTTGTTCTTTCATGAAATACCGGATTTGAGGCTATGTGAATTGTTGATTGATTGTCACAATGAAGTTGAATTGGAGTGGAGACAAAGAACCCTAATTCTTCTATTAGAGCCTTTAGCCACACGATCTCACTAGTAGCGGCTGCCATTGCTCTATACTCTGCTTCGGCACTTGATCTTGAGACTACATGTTGTTTCTTGCTTTTCCATGCTACTAGGTTCCCTCCAACAAACATGCAATAGCCAGTAGTTGATCTTCTATCTTCCGAATCCCCAGCCCAATCCGCATCACAATACCCTATGATTTGTGAGCTGCAATTGTTCTTCATGACAATTCGCATGCCAGGAGTGCCTTTTAGATAGTGCAAAATCCTTTCGGTGGCTCTCCAATGCTTCCATTTTGGCTTGTGCATATGTTGACTAACTTGCCCCACAGCGAATGAAATGTCAGGCCTTGTTATGGTGAGATAGATCAATTTCCCTACAAGCCTTTGATATCTTTGTTCATCCTCAAACTCTATGTCATCATCTTTGAGGCCACAAGAGGTGCTGATCGGACTACACGCGGGCTTGGCACCTAGCTTGTCGGTTTCCTGCAAAAGATCAAGCACATACTTTCTTTGTGATAGAGCAAACCCATTTGGAGAATAGGCAAGCTCTATCCCTAAAAAGTACTTTAGTTTCCCTAAATCCTTAATATCAAACTTTGTTTGGAGAAATCTTCTAACTTGATTGATTAAGTCTATATTGTTGAAAACAAGAACTACTCAACTCTCTTATAGCCATTAAGTTAAGGTTCTCATAGGGATCCTAAAATTGTCCTAAGTCCAAGCCCATGTGCTGGTCCAGAAGATATCCCATTAGGCCTACTTAAAGGTGACTTCAAGAGCATGAAAAGAAGTCCTAAATCAAGTTAAGAGGGACTACTCAAGAGATCAAAATGAAGTCCCAAAAGGTTGGTACAAGATGCTGTCCAGATTGTCCAATGAACTAGTCCCAATCCAAGTCAAGTGGCAAGCTCAATTCAAGGCAGTCCAAGGTCCAGCCAATGAGGGTTTTTTGGTCTATAAAATACCCATATTAAAGCCCTAAAATGTGGCCCAAAAAGGCCCTTAAAAGGGCTCAAACGGCTAGTTCAAATGAACTAGCCGTTGGATCGTATAATGACCATAAATATGGTCATATACAGTCCATTGGGGACAGGAATCTGTCTTCCTGTCCCCCCAACGGTTCTATGGGCATTTCCCCCCTTTAATGCACTCTTTTCTCTCTATAAATAGCATATATAACTCCTCTTGTAAACCATGAACAAGTGCTCTCAAAGTGCACCAAAAAGTCTTGTATAAACAACTCTCAAAATCAATGAAATTCTGGTTTCATTTTCAAGAATATTATGTCTCTTCTAAATTCAAATTTTCACATGGTATCAGAGCAAGTTCATGATCCGTCTCTCAACTTCAAAGATGATCCAAAGTGGGCTCTTTTGATGCAAGGTATGCTGAATATTTGTGAGGAACTAAACCTCATTTTTAAGGAGCCATTTGGATCCTATAAATTCAAGGGGCTATGGAAAACTTTGCAACAATGTATCTCCAATACAAGAGCTCTTCCATCCTATGAAGAAATGAAATGTAAAAGGGAAGAAATGGGCAGAATAAAGGGTCAACAAATTAGTACAAAGTCCATCAAATTCGGCCCCCAAGGAGATGAAAAAGCAGCCCCACTTTTGGACAGCAAGGTTGATCACAAAGAGGTTGTTCAATCAACTTCAAATTCCTCCAATTTCGGCCTTCAAGAAGCTATCCAACAAAGAAGATCTTATGCTTCCGTAGTGGCCGGATGTGTTGCCCAATGTGGAGCCCTTCAAGATAAATTGGATATTCACTTGAAAAGGCCTCTACATTCGGCTCACATGGATGGTAATAAACAAAACTCCACCTCTTACTTAAATTCTGAAAAATTTCTTGTAGACTCTGGCACAGACCACCACATGGTTAGGGATAGGAAGAAAATTAAATGCTTTAAAAATCTTCCTAATCGTAAGATAGTGAGAGTTACTAATGGGCAAGATTTGGAAGTAAAGCAAATGGGAGAAGTTGAAATCTTTGGAAAACCCTCATGTGCTCTTTATATTCCCCAACTTACTTCCAATCTTTTGTCCATTAGTAAAGTCACAAAAGACCTAGGGTGCAGAGCCATCTTTGATTCGGACATAGTCACATTCCATGACTTAAACACTAACCAAATGATTGGAAAAGGGTCTCAAAGGGGAGGCCTATATTACTTGGATCAAGGGCATCATGCATTTACTACTCACATCAATAATGATGCCTCACTTTGGCATGCACGATTAGGGCATCTAAACAACAAAGCATTGAAGCATCTTTTCCCAAATTTGAATATAGAAAACAAATCTTGTGAAGTATGCATCTTAGGGAAAGAAACAAGAGCCACATACCCTAGTTCAGAAAGTGAATATATCACACCATTTGAATTAGTTCACTCGGACATTTGGACTTCTCCTATCATGTCACACCTAGGGTATAAATATTTCATCACATTCATTGATCAAAAAAATAGATACACTTGGGTATACCTATTGTATTCTAAAGATCAAGCTTTTGAAGCACTCAAAGGCTATTTCAAGTATGTAACCAATCTTTACAATGCTAAAATCAAAGCTCTTAGAACTGATCATGGTGGGGAATACACAAGCCATAAATTTGAAAACTTTCTAAGTGAGAATGACATCCTTCACCAAAAATCATGTGTTTACACACCCCGACAAAATGGGGTAGCTGAAAGAAAGAATAGGCATATATTGGAGACCGCAAGAGCCATGATGATCCATGCTAATGTACCCAAAAAGTTTTGGTGTGATGCGGTTAAAACCGCAGTCCATGTGATAAACTTAATGCCTTCCGAGATCTTAAGAGGCAAATCACCTTTAGAAGTGCTTTTAAGAAGGAAAACAAAGATTTCTCATCTCAAAGTTTTTGGGTGTGTATGCTATATTCACATTCCTTCACAATTCAGAAACAAATTAAACCATAAAGGAAGGAAATGCCTATTCCTAGGTTATGCAATATTTGAAAAAGGATATAAATGTTATGATCCCATAACTAACAAAACATACACATCTAAAGATGTGATATTTGTAGAAAATGAATCCTTTTTTTCAGGAAAAGAAGAACATGAAGAACCAAGGCAAAATACTCCAACAAATTCTTGGGATTTCCTAGTTGTTCCATACCAGCCTCTAGCAAACGAAATCCAAAATAATCCTCAAATGGAAGGAGAGAATACTCAAGACAATGAAGATTCTACCTCTTCAGAAGAAGACCCCACAAATGATTCAAGGGGAGCTCAAAATTTAGAACAAACTGAGGATCCTAATTCTGAAAGTTCGAATGAAGCACCTCCATCTCCACCACCTCCTCTTAGAAGATCGACAAGATTAAGACTTCCTCCATCCGAATGGATCAACCGAAGAGTGTTCTACAACTCTGAAGTAACTTCACATCCCATTTCGGAGTATTACTCTATCTCACATGTCTCCACAAACTACCAAGCATACTTAAGCAAGATTGACAAAGAGGTGGAGCCTAGGTCTTTCAAAGAAGCAAAACAAGATCCTAGATGGGTGCAAGCCATGAAAGAAGAGATAGATGCTTTTACCAAAAATGGAACTTGGGAGATTACACATTTACCCAAAAACAAAAAGGCCGTAGGATGCAAATGGGTATATAAAATCAAGCATAAAAGTGATGGATCAATCGATCGCTTCAAGGCAAGATTAGTGGCAAAAGGGTTTACTCAAGCATACGGAATAGATTACAAGGAAACCTATGCTCCGGTAGCAAAAATGAACACCATTAGAGTACTTATGTCCTTGGCCGTAAATCATGAATGGAACATGTATCAAATGGATGTTGCTAATGCATTCCTTCAAGGAAATCTAGAAGAGGAAGTCTATATGCAACCGCCTCAAGGGTTCCAACATCATGAAGGAAAAGTATGCAAACTCCGCAAAGCTATCTATGGATTAAAATAATCTCCTAGAGCATGGTATGCTAAACTAAGCCAAGCCTTTCTTAGTTATGGTTTTTTAAAATACAATAGTGATTCATCTCTCTTTGTTAAAAAGGAAAATGGAAAGATAACTATTGCACTAGTATATGTAGATGATATCATTATCACAGGGGATGACACACATCACATAGAGCTAGTTAAAAATTTCTTGAAAACTAAATTTGAAATTAAGGATTTAGGAAAACTAAAGTATTTCTTAGGAATTGAGCCAGCCTATTGTCCCAATGGGCTAGTTCTTTCCCAAAGAAAGTATGCTCTTGACTTGTTGCAGGAAACAAGGAAACTTGGAGCCAAGCCAGCATGCAGCCCTGTCTCTACATCCGGACCTTTGGTAGATGATGAGGAACCCTTTGAGGACATAGAGAGATATCAGAGGCTCGTAGGACGATTGATCTATCTCACCATCACTAGGCCAGATATTTCCTTTGCCGTAAGCCAAGTGAGTCAACATATGCATGCTCCAAAGAAAGGTCATTAGAGAGCAGCTGAAAGGATCCTTCATTACATTAAAGGATCACCCAGGCTAGGCATTTGGATGAAAAATAATAAAAATTCAGAAATTGAAGGATATTGTGATGCGGATTGGGTAGGTGATACTAAGGATAGGAGATCTACATCTGGGTACTGCATGTTTGTAGGAGGCAATTTAGTTGCTTGGAAGAGCAAGAAACAACATGTAGTCTCTAGATCAAGTGCGGAAGCCGAATATAGGGCTATGGCATCGGCGGCAAGTGAGATTATATGGCTCAAGGCCCTAGTAGAGGAACTAGGGTTCAAAGTCTCAACACCAATTAACTTGCACTGTGATAATCAATCCGTTATCCACATTGCATCAAATCCAGTCTTCCATGAGCGAACCAAACACATAGAGGTGGATTGTCATTTTATTCGTCAAAAAGTAGAAGAAAAGCTCATCACCACCCCTCATATCAAAGGAGAAGAACAACTTGCGGATATCTTCACAAAAGGGGGAACTACAACTCATCTTCATCAAATAATGGGCAAGTTAGGCACTATCGACATTTACGCGCCCAACTTGAGGGGGAGTGTTGAAAACAAGAACTACTCAACTCTCTTATAACCATTAAGTTAAGGTTTTCATAGGGATCCTAAAATTGTCCTAAGTCCAAGCCCATGTGCTGGTCCAGAAGATATCCCATTAGGCCTACTTAAAGGTGACTTCAAGAGCATGAAAAGAAGTCCTAAATCAAGTTAAGAGGGACTACTCAAGAGATCAAAATGAAGTCCCAAAAGGTTGGTACAAGATGCTGTCCAGATTGTCCAATGAACTAGTCCCAATCCAAGTCAAGTGGCAAGCTCAATTCAAGGCAGTCCAAGGTCCAGCCAATGAGGGTTTTTTGGTCTATAAGATACCCATATTAAAGCCCTAAAATGTGGCCCAAAAAGGCCCTTAAAAGGGCTCAAACGGCTAGTTCAAATGAACTAGCCGTTGGACTGTATAACAGCCATAAATATGGCTGTTATACAGTCCATTGGGGACAGGAATCTGTCTTCCTGTCCCCCCAACGGTTCTATGGGCATTTCCCCCCTTTAATGCACTCTTTTCTCTCTATAAATAGCATATAGAACTCCTCTTGTAAACCATGAACAAGTGCTCTCAAAGTGCACCCAAAAGTCTTGTATAAACAACTCTCAAAATCAATGAAATTCTAGTTTCATTTTCAAGAATATTATGTCTCTTCTAAATTCAAATTTTCACATAGATCATTTCCAGTTAGGATGATATCATCTACATATACTAAGACTATAATGAATTTATCTCCTAGTTTTTTAATAAAAAGAGATGAATCACTAGAGCATTTTTTAAAGTTATGATAAAGAAGTGTAGAACTGAGTTTAGCATACCAAGCTCTTGGAGATTGCTTGAGTCCATAGATGGCTTTCTTTAATTTGCAAACTTTGTTGTCTTGATAAGAAAAGCCCGGAGGAACCTCCATATATATTTCTTCTTCTAAATCCCCTTGAAGAAAGGCATTTGCAACATCCATTTGAAATAAAGGTAAGGTGTAGTTGGCAGCAAGAGATAGAAGCACACGGATGGTATTCATTTTTGCCACGGGAGCATATGTTTCTTTGTAGTCCACTCCATAAGCTTGAGTGAAACCTTTGGCAACTAGTATTGCCTTGTATTTATCAAGACTTCCATCACTTTTGTGTTTAACTTTGTAAACCCACTTGCATATTACAGCTCTTTTCCCTTTAGGAAGTGATGTTATTTCCCATGTTCCATTTTTCTCTAAAGCCTCCAACTCATCTTTCATAGCTTGTACCCATTGAGATTGGTTCTTAGCTTCTTCAAAGGATCTTGGTTCTTCATGAAGATCTATGTTTCGAATAAATCTTTGATGGCTGCAAGAAGTGTTAGCAATTGAATAATATTTGGAAATAGGATGAGAGGTTACTTTAGAGTTATAAAAAACTCTTTTGTTGATCCATTCAGAAGGAGGAAGCCTAAGCCTTGTAGATCTACGAAGAGGAGGAGGTGGTTCATCTATGATTTATTCTTCTTCATCTATGGCCAGCTCTTGTTCCAAATCATCTCCCCTTTGTTCTTGAATGATTTCTTGATCAGAATGAGATGGTGAGGGATCCTCTTGAGTTGGTTCTTCATGATCATTCAGAGCTGGTTCTTGCTCAATGTTTGGGTGATTGATTGTTGGTAGAATAATGCTCCATAGATCTTGAGCATCTCCTTTTCCAGCTTGGTCTAGGTCTTCCTTTCCTGAAAAATAGAGTTCTCTTTCTACAAATATCACATCCATGGATGTGTATAGTTTCTTGGTTAATGGATCATAACATTTATACCCTTTTTCAAAAGTTGAGTATCCTAAGAATACACATATTCTCCCCCTTTCTTCTAACTTGTTTATGAAATTTTCAGGTACATGAACATAGCATAAGCATCCAAAAACTCTAAGATGGGAGATATTGGGTTTCCTTCCTAATAGTAGCTCGAATGGAGATTTTCCTACTAGTGTTGAAAATGAGGAGGAGATGTACATTGTATGTAGCTCAGTGCCTCCCATTTACTATGAGCTATTTCACTCCAATTTGGACAATAACAAAGAAGCAATAAATCAACCATCTAAGTCCAAGAAGAAGAAGGCTAAAAAGGGCAAGAAATGAGCCATCTCATAGCCCAAACCCACGGCCCAAATATGGGCAGAAAGATAGGCAGATTTATGGACAAAAAATGTCCAGAAATCAACCCATTAAACTAGCCCAACATTAGGGCATAAGTTAGCCCGAATTTGTCCAAGCTTAGGAGTCCAAAAAGTCCAAGTTTTATGCTCCATTCAAGGTTCAAAAAGGGCTTCATTCAAGACCCTTCAAGGCCTAAGAAGAAGCTCAAACAATGCAAGGGCAGAATGGGCAAAATTTATAACGGCTAGTTTTTGGGTTTGTGTCTACCGGCTAGTTTTTGTGTCTACCGGCTAGTTCTTCTCTCTACTGGCTAGTTGAACCATTTTTGGCTATAAATGAGTCTCCTCTCTTCATTTGTAACACACAATTGAGCTTAGTCTCAAACTTAGAATAGAATAGAGCATAGTCTCTCAAAGTGTGTCTTTGTATTCTTGAGCTTTGTCTCACACAAAAATGTCTTGTAATTGATAGTTCATCAATATAATACTTTGAGTTTATTCTTACAAATTCAAGTGTTCTTTCTTTGTTGTTCATCAACACATCCAAATACACAAACACCAAGTCTTCTCTTCCTTGCTCAAACATCAAAACCCTAGCTCATCAATCTAGCTTCCGCATTCCAAATTTTAACATGGTATCAGAGCAGGTTTCACTTCCTCTCCTCACTTCTGAAAATTACCTACAATGGGTAGAAATTATGCAAAGGCTCTTGAATTTGTACAATGCATTGGAGCATATCCAAAATGAGCCACTTGATGCATCCAACCCCAATTTTGAGCAATGGAAGAAGAAGGACGATTACATCTTTTTGATGTTACAAAATTCGCTGGACAAAGCTCACCAAACCATGATGGTTGGCTGTCCAAGCTCAAAATCCGTGTGGTCCACTCTTGAAGGGCTGTACGGGAACAAACACAACTTGGGAAGGGTCTTTGAGCTTCAACAACAAATCTCCAAAGTTGAAAGAGGTGGCAAAACCCTACCTCAAGTCTTCGGTGACCTTGAAAAGCTATGGACAGAAATGGAGACTTTGAGGCCACTAACAATGGACCTCAATGTTCTACAACAAAGGAGAAATGAAGACAAGACAAATGCTTTGCTCATGTCTCTTGGAGAGCCGTTCAAAGAGGTGCGCCAAGAAATCCTAAGAAGCGAAACTCTACCATCCTATGAGGAGGTTAGAGGAATGATCCAAAGAGCCGAAACCTCTAAGAGGCTTGAGGAAGAAAGCCAACCGCAAATGGAGGTCTATGGCTTCAAAGTGACGATGGAGGAGCAACATGCTGAGAACGTGTGCCCCCATTGCAAAAGAAAAGGCCACACCAAAGAAAGGTGTTGGGACTTGCATCCAAACCTCAAGTCAAACGGAGCTAGGCTGGATCAAAGAAGGAGTGAACTGCCTATTAAAGGTATAAGCTCCAATCCAAATTTAAATGCCTTTAAATATGTGCATTGCCATATTAGAGATGTTGAAATTTAAAGATAGCAAGCTAAGAATGAAGAAATAAACTTCAAGAATTTTATTGAGAAATTAAAGAGAGTTTACATGCAATGAAGGCATGTTTTTCATGCCTTTCAAAGGAACATATATGCTCTATTTATAGAGAACAAGAAAAGAGTGAAAGACTTGAGAAAAGAGAGGAAGGAGAGGGCATTGTGCCCTCTCCACTTCTAGCCGTTGGGGCTATCCCCAACGGCTAGTTTTACTAGCCGTTGGGACAGCCCCAACGGCCATATTTTACCTAGTTGTTGGGGGCCTTTTGGGCCCAGCCCGAAGTGTGCGGGCAAGGCCCATTTAGGGCCTGATTGTTAAAATTTGGAGTGCGGAAGCTAGGGTTTTGATGTTTGAGCAAGGAAGAGATGGCTTTGAATTGTGTGGTTGAAGGACAACAAAGAACACTAGATTTGTGAGAATAAACTCAAGTGTATTGCATTGATGAACTATCAATTACAAGACATTTTTGTGTTGAGACAAAGCTCAAGAAAAATAAAGACAATGTAAGAGACTTTTGCTCTATTCTAAGACAAGTTTGAGACTATGCTCAATGGTGTTTTTCTTCCACCATTTTGCTCTCTATTTATAGAGAGTATTACATGTAAAAAGGAGGGAAAAAGACCACAAAAGCCAATAGATCCGTTGGGGGACAAAGGGGGAGGGTGGCCCCCCCAACCCCTTTTAGGTCATTTTTATGACTGTTATACAGCCCAACGGCTAGTTCTATTGAACTAGCCATTTTGCTCTTTTTAGGGCCCTTTTTGGGCCTCTTTTTAGGGCTTTAATTTGCCCATTTGATGGGCTAAGAATCCCTTAAGGACCAGGCCAAATATTGCTCATGAAGAGGACTTGAATTATATTTGTTCTAGGAACTTTTCTGGACAGCACACTAAACCAGTCTTTAAGGCTCTTCTTAGGCCGGCTATGCAGCTCATTTGGACCTCATTTAGTACTCCTTTTGATGGTCTTGAAGTCTTATTTAAGTGGGTCGAAAGTTGGCTTCAATAGCTTGCTTTGTTGGGTTGGGCTTTGGCCAGATTGGGCCAAAGCCCATGTGTAGTTTCTGGACAGCAATATGTCCAAATTTGTTCTTCCTCCTTAGATTTGTTACTTGATCACTTTGGACCATTTTAGCCTTCTTCTTCTTGGACTTGGATGGTTGATTCATTGCTTCTTTGTTGTTGTCCAAATTGGAGTGAAATAGCTCATAGTAAATGGGAGGCATCGAGCTACATACAATGTACATCTCCTCCTCATTTTCAACACCTAAGTCCGGCGAATGGACTTCCATGGAGCCGTGACTTGCGTGATGTTGGTTGGTTGAGCCTCCTTAGCCTTTTTCTTAATAACTTGAGCATTACATGTTATGTGCACTTATTTGTTTGTTGTGCTCCCCCAGCCCCATGGGCTAGGCCCATCACCTAATTCTGCAAAATAAAGTTCCGGCAAATTTCATATCTTTCGACATGTATGCTATGTTAGTCTTAGGATTATAACAAATGTATCCATTTTTTCTTGGCCATATCCTAAGAATACGCCCGTCCCCATTTATGTAACCAACACATCCGAATGTCCTAAGATGCATGAGGTTTGGTTTCTCCCCAATTGTCTCTAATGGAGACTTGTTATTAAGTGATTCTTGGGGCATACGATTGTACAAGGAGGGGCCAATTGCATCACACCAATATTCATGACTCATATTTGCATTTTCTAGAAGTGACACAAGCATATTTATATCTTCCTCATTTATAATGAGGTTGTCATGACTCATGATTTCTAATGTTATACCCTTTGGTTTAAGAAGTTTTCAAAGTTTGGGCATATGTTATTTCTTCATCCGTTCAAGTGTGAATTGATGCATTGTACACCTTAGTAACTAGATGATAGTACTTTTAACATTATATGCTTGTGCCAAATCTTTAAGCATATATACCCATGTATATCTAGAGTGATGATCAATGAATGATATGATAAATTTGTATCCTTCTCTAGATATGCAAGGGGTTTCTCTAATATGACAATGCACATATTTAAAGGCATTTAAATTTGGATTGGAGCTTATACCTTTAATTGGGTCTCTCTTTGATCCGGCCTCCCCGTTTGACTTGAGGTTTGGATGCAAGTCCCAACACCTTTCTTTGGTGTGGCCTTTTCTTTTCCAATGGGGGCCGTTTTCAGCATGTTGCTCCACCGCCCATTGAAGCCGTAGGCCATTTTGGTCGACTTTCAAGCCTCTTAGAGGTTTCGGCTCTTTGGACCATCGTCACTACCTCATCAAAGGAAGGTAGTGATTCTTTTCTTAGAACCTCTTGGCGAACTTCTTTGAATGCATCTCCAAGAGTCATAAGGAAGGCAAACACCTTGTCTTCATTTCTCCTTTGAATAAGAATCTTCATATCTGTGATTAGTGGCCTTAATTCCTCAAGCCACCCCGCCTATTAAGTTGCCAAGGGTTTGTGATAGAGCATTTTCATGCTTTTGTAGGCTGAAAAATTGATTTTTGAGTTCAAACACTCTTCCCAAGATGTGTTTGTTGCCGTAGAGACCTTCCAAAGTATCCCACATGGCTTTGGCTTGCAGCCCCCACCATGCTCGATGTGCTCATCCATTGATGTGAGGAGCTTGAGAGTGATGCCATCATCTTGCTTCTTCCATTGCTCGAATTTTGGGGGGGGGCCAAAGGCCATTTTGGATATGCTCCAAAGAATCCGTGTTTAGAGCCTTTGATTATGGAGCCCATTAGGGGGAAATTTAAGGGGGGGGGGGGGGAAAAAAAAATTTGTATTTGTAAAATTTGGAGTGCGAAAGCTAGGGTTTTGATATTTGAGCAAAGAAGAGATGGCTTTGAATTGTGTGGTTGAAGGACAACAAAGAACACTAGATTTGTGAGAATAAACTCAAGTGTATTGCATTGATGAACTATCAATTACAAGACATTTTTGTGTTGAGACAAAGCTCAAGAAAAATAAAGACAATATAAGAGACTTTTGCTCTATTCTAAGACAAGTTTGAGACTATGCTCAATGGTGTTTTTCTTCCACCATTTTGCTCTCTATTTATAGAGAGTATTACATGTAAAAAGGAGGGAAAAAGACCACAAAAGCCATAGTCCGTTGGGGGACGGGACAGATTGGCTTTTTTATGATCAACGGCTAGTTCTATTGAACTAGCCATTTTGCCCTTTTTAGGGCCCTTTTTGGGCCTCTTTTTAGGGCTTTAATTTTCCTATTTGATGGGCTAAGAATCCCTTAAGGACCAGGCCAAATATTGCTCATGAAGAGGACTTGAATTATACTTGTTCTAGGAACTTTTCTGGACAGCACACTAAACCAGTCTTTAAGGCTCTTCTTAGAACGGCTATGCAGCTCATTTGGACCTCATTTAGTACTCCTTTTGATGGTCTTGAAGTCTTATTTAAGTGGGTCGAAAGTTGGCTTCAATAGCTTGCTTTGTTGGGTTGGGCTTTGGCCAGATTGGGCCAAAGCCCATGTGTAGTTTCTGGACAGCAATATGTCCAAATTTGTTCTTCCTCCTTAGATTGGTTACTTGATCACTTTGGACCCTTTTTAGCCTTCTTCTTCTTGGACTTGGATGGTTGATTCATTGCTTCTTTGTTGTTGTCCAAATTGGAGTGAAATAGCTCATAGTAAATGGGAGGCATCGAGCTACATACAATGTACATCTCCTCCTCATTTTCAACACTGATATGGAACCCTAAAGGGGATTACAAATATGACAAAGGAGAAGGAAAATTCTGCTTAGTTTAGGGCTATACATTTAGACTTCATTCCTTTAGGATATAAACCCTAATTATCCTCTATTTCAACAAGAGAAACCCCTTGCATATCTAGAGAAGGATACAAATTTATCATATCATTCATTGATCATCACTCTAGATATACATGGGTATATATGCTTAAAGATTTGGCAAAAGCACATAATGCATTTAAAAAGTACTATCATCTTGTCACTAAGGTGTATAATACATCAATTCACACACTTAGAACGGATGATAGAAATAACATATGCCCAAACTTTGAAAACTTCTTAAACCAAAAGGGTTTAACATTAGAAATTATGAGTCATGACAACCTCATTATAAATGAGGAAGATATAAATATGCTTGCATGCACGCTTCTAGAAAATGCAAATATGACTCATGAATATTGGTGTGATACAATTAGCACCGCCTCTCACTTGTACAATCGTATGCCCCAAGAATCACTTAATAACAAGTCTCCATTAGAGACAATTAGAAGTAGCAAACCAAACCCCATGCATCTTAGGACATTCGGATGTGTTTGTTACATAAATGGGGAACGATGCATATTCTTAGGATATGGTCCAAGGAAAAATGGATACATTTGTTATAATCCTAAGACTAACACGGCATACATGTCGAAAGATATGAAATTTGTCGAAACAGAATTTTATTTTGCAGAATCCGGTGATAAAGCACCACTAAGTCTGCCTATTGAAGCTTCAATTGTGAAGCAAGAGGGAGAGCAAGAATGCCAAGTACATGCAGCACTCATCGGGCATGAAGTTGAGGGGGAGCCAAGAACTAAAGCCAAAAAGAAAAAGAACAAAAAGAAAAAGGCTAAGGAGGCTCAACCAACCGACATCACTTTCGCAAGTCACGGCTCCATGGAAGTCCATTCGCCGGACTTGAGGGGGAGTGTTGAAAATGAGGAGGAGATGTACATTGTATGTAGCTCAATGCCTCCCATTTACTATGAGCTATTTCACTCCAATTTGGACAACAACAAAGAAGCAATAAATCAACCATCTAAGTCCAAGAAGAAGAAGGCTAAAAAGGGCAAGAAATGAGCCATCTCATAGCCCAAACCCACGGCCCAAATATGGGCAGAAAGATAGGCAGATTTATGGACAAAAAATGTCCAGAAATCAACCCATTAAACTAGCCCAATATTAGGGCATAAGTTAGCCCGAATTTGTCCAAGCTTAGGAGTCCAAAAAGTCCAAGTTTTATGCTCCATTCAAGGTTCAAAAAGGGCTTCATTCAAGGCCCTTCAAGGCCCAAGAAGAAGCTCAAACAATGCAAGGGCAGAATGGGCAAAATTTATAACGGCTAGTTTTTGGGTTTGTGTCTACCGGCTAGTTTTTGTGTCTACCGGCTAGTTCTTCTCTCTACTGGCTAGTTGAACCATTTTTGGCTATAAATGAGTCTCCTCTCTTCATTTGTAACACACAATTGAGCTTAGTCTCAAACTTAGAATAGAATAGAGCATAGTCTCTCAAAGTGTGTCTTTGTATTCTTGAGTTTTGTCTCAACACAAAAATGTCTTGTAATTGATTGTTCATCAATATAATACTTTGAGTTTATTCTCACAAATTCAAGTGTTCTTTCTTTGTTGTTCATCAACACATCCAAATACACAAACACCAAGTCTTCTCTTCCTTGCTCAAACATCAAAACCCTAGCTCACCAATCTAGCTTCCGCATTCCAAATTTTAACACCTAGAACTTGAGTGGGCATAAGATTAATGAGATGGGCAGCGGTTTTTATTACCTCACTCCAAAACCTTTTAGGCATATTAGAGTGGATCATCATTGCCCTAGCTGTTTCTAGTTAGTGTCTATTTTTTCTTTCGGCCACTCCATTTTGTTGTGGAGTGTACACACATGATTTTTGATGCATGATCCCTTTTTCATCTAAGAAAGTTTCAAATGCATGACTAGTATACCCCCCCATGATCAGACCTTATGATTTTAATGTTGGCATTGAATTGTTTGGTTACATATCTATAATAGCTTTTAAAGGCTTCAAGAACCTCAGATTTGGTTATCAATAGATATACCCAAGTATATCTAGTTTTGTGATCAATAAATGTCACAAAGTATTTAAAGCCATTATGAGATATTATAGGTGAGGTCCAAACATCAGAATGAACAAGTTCAAATGCATTTTCATATATAGTTTTTGAAATGGGATAATACACTCTAGTTTGTTTTCCAAGAACACATGCTTTGCAATGCCTATTTTCTACTTCTAGGTTTGGAAATAGGCGTTTCAAAGCTAAGTCCCCAAGATGACCTAGACGAGCATGCCATAATGAATGCATTTGACTTTGGGCAGCAAAAGCTTGGTTTTCTTGATCCAAGTAGTATAAGTTGTGTCTCCTAGACCCCTTGCCAATCAAGTGATTCGTTTTGAGATCCTGAAAAACAACTTCATTAGGGTCAAATGTAACTTTGCAATTTTGTTCTTTTGTTATCTTTCCAATGGATAAAAGATTAGAATTAAATTTAGGCACATATAGAGCTTTAGTTTTCTTGCCAAGTAACTCAATTTCACCTAGATGATCAACTCTCAATTTCTCACCATTAGCTACCTTGACAATCCTAGAATCAGTGAGAGGAATAAGCCTTTTGATTTTGCTTTTATCTTTTACCATATGATTATCACAACCAGAATCAATAAGCCATGAAGGAGATGTGTTTAGAAAATTACCAGAATGCAAAGCAATCTGTCCAATGAGCTTTTTCATCTCCCTTTGCATTTCCTCCATTTTGTTTTCAAGGGCGGCAACTTGAGAAACATGCTGGACATTTGCCATTTGATCTCCTTCCCTTTTGTTGAACTTTGGCCGTAAATGGGGATGAAGATGCCAACATTTTTCCTTTTTATGGCCAGGTTTCTTATAATGGGAACAAACATCTCTCTTGGTGAAGTTTTGAGTTTTGTTGGCTGGATGTTCTTCTTGGACTGATTTGAATGTTTGAGCTTCAGATTTGAGTTTAGTTGAATCCTCAAGCCTCATACTTGTTTCAGCTCTTTGAACCATGAATTGCACCTCTTGGAATGAAGGAAATATCTTCATTCTTAGAATTTCTTGGCGAATAGGAGCAAATTCTTCTCCAAGACCCATAAGAAGACCAAAGGTCATGTCTTCATCAGTTCTTTGAAGAAGAACTTTAAGATTTGAAGTAGGAGGCCTCAAGAGATTGAGTTCATTCCAAAGATCCCTATATTCCCCAAAGAATTCGGGTAGGGTTTTACCTCCTTTTTGAACCTTGAAGATCTTCCTTTTTAATTCGAATATTCTGCTCGTGTTTGTTTCTTGCCCATATAGAGAGTGCATTTGATCTCACAAAGCCTTAGCATTTGGAATGCAAGTGACCATTGCCTTGTGGGTTTTGTCAAAAGACATTTGTAGGAGAACCACCACTTGATCATCTCTTTTCTTCCATATTTTGAATGAAGGATCAGCATCATCAAGAGGTTCTTCAAATATATGATTTTCGAGATTGAAGAAATTTAAGGACCTCTTGATGGTGTCTTGCCAAGCATTGTAGTTTGATGAATCCAAAAGAATGGATGTGAACATTGAAGTGCTAATTTGTGGTGGTGGATCTCCAAGACTGGAAGAAGAAGGAATATTGGCCTGCTCTGATACCATGTTGAATTTCTAAAAGAGCAAGCTAAGAGAAATGAATAAGAACTTCAAGATTTTATTGAAACTTCAAAGAGAATACATAACAAGTTAAGGCATTTTTTTTCATCTCTTTTCAAAGCTCCATCTTGACATATATATAGAAGAGGGAGAAGAGGAGAGATTATATGGAGAGGGGAGAGGGCAATGCCCTCTCCCTAGTGCTGCCCCAACGGCTAGCACAAGCTAGCCGTTGGGGCCTCTTGGCCCCTTTAGGGCCATCCCTTGCTGGGCTCATTTGAGCCCAGCTTAATGATCATTAGAGCCCTCTCTTTGGGCCTTAGGAATGGGTACAATTGGGCTCTAAGAATTGGATCATTTGGAAGCTTCAATATGCACATTCATGGAGACTTATTCTGACTTCTTAGCAAGGATTATCTAGGATGGCTTCATTTCAACACGTTTCACTCCCAATCACACTTGGCGTAGCACAAAACTATACGACATCTGTCACGCCCCGAACTGGGTTCGTGAACACCCGCCCGTTACCCTGAATGTCAGCTGTATTTCTACAGAAAATCGGACAAAACCTCCCCATAAATCAGAGGTCTCCTATGTACAAATAAACTTGTATACTTGTATAATTTAAAATCATCATGTAAATTAAACAAATGGCCATCCCAGCCTCTCCAAAACCAACAAATCCCACAACCGACATCCAGAACAATGCAAGGCTAAATAAATTACCAACAGTCCTAACCACAGACCTCTACTGTCATGCCCAACTAGAGCATGAGCAGCCATCACACCGAGCGGGCCTAAATTTATACAAATATATTACAAATTCCCAAGTTAACACTTTAAATATTTACAAATGTCTCAATGCAAGTGAAATATGAGAGTTTCGCAAACAAAAGTCCAAAAATTATACAGTCATCCCATAATATGTATACGACCAACTACGGACCTCAATATCAAGACCATGCAGGGTCAACATAAAGTACGGAATTCATATTTTCAATTAAAACTTAAATCTCACTGTCGTAAATAGTAAATCCACCAACAAGCTATCAAGCCCTCTAGAGCCAAATGCATCGCCCTAGTACCATAATCCTGTCTGGGGAGGGAAAGAAGAGGGGTGAGTACTCAGGGAAGAATACTCAGTGAGTGAGTGGGTTAATGAAATCATCTAATATGGGGTGTGAAACTGGAGTGTCAAAACATAAGTATACAAATCATATTTCAAATCATCATGCTTTTCATTTCAACAATATATCATTAGCACGCATTATCAAATCAAAAATGCATCCAAAACACTGTCATTAAAATCATAGAGTTGCCAGCCGAAAGTGTCCTGGCAGAGGTCTACCTCGACCAATGATAGGCGCACCAGGGGTGTTATATGCGATTTTATTTAAAGTGCTCTCTACCCCGGCGTTGGCGACGGACCTTGTCCAGGTGCTAGACTTGGAGAGAGTATCCAAATCCTCCCCCTTTCGGGTTCAACCTGATTAGTACCGCGTCGTTAATATAATCACGACAACTCGTGGGATACCCCAGGTCTAGGCATACTCGGATGCCACCTAAGCGCCTTTCACGGTGTCCTTCGTAGCTACGGAACAATACATACCAAAGCCCTTAAGGCCAAAATCAATATCGTATCAAGAATGTGCCGTAAATCAGGTTCGCAAACCAAATGCAACATATAGCGTAAAATGACACATTATATATTTCAACCACATGGATGCATAATTCCATAATTCAACCCAATTTTTGGACACTCCATCGGCTCACAAAAAGTCAGTTCCAAAACCAGTCAAAACATTTCAAACACACGATAAATCATGCTCATTTATCAAAATGTTGTAAAACAAGGTTTACATATTAAACAAAAACATTGAAATAAATCTCACTCACAGTATGGGGGAGGGTAGCGCACTCCCCAATAATACCGCGAAGCGAAGAAAAAGTGTTCTTCTCAATCAAGAGATCCAACACTTACGAATGTATAAAATCAGCAAGTTTCAAACCTGCACAGTTCTAGAAAATAGGCTATAACTTCTAATACACATTTACAAATCAGGGGTTTCTTATTTCATTTTTAAAGCTAAGGATGTCTAGTGTCTAAGGCAGAAAACCTCATGTTATTCGGAGTTATGTAGAGAAAGTTATGCTAAAGGACTACATGTTGTTCAATTGGCTAAAATGCATGTTTTTCACTTTCAAATTTCTAATGTCAAGTCAAATCTTTTAGGCCACTACCTTAACTCTTCATATTTTGTTCATGCTTACAACATGTCCACAAGACTCAAGTGGTGGTACTCAACCAATCCTGCACAAAGCTCACTCCAATCCAATCTCTCGCCGCACATAAGAGTCAGCATATACACCAACACACTTTTATTCAAAATTCTTTATCAACTTCTTCTCTTCAATACACCAATACAATACTATACATTTATCATATAAATACAAACACATGCTTTTGCTCATTCTTTACAGTTACACATTTTCATATCACTTTAACACACCAATATCACTATATATGCGCATACACTTTTTATACCTTATTACATACACATATAAGCCTCTATCTTGCTTACTAGATTCTTTCCCAATCTCTCCAATGGATTCGGTCAAGACATTTTTACATCCACATGTTCACTAACCCCTATCCAAAATTCAGCATACATATATACATAATTCCTCACACTCATGGCCTCAATTTCATATACACATAGTCAATAACACACCATACTTCAATGCCAAAATCCAGCACACACACAAGTACATCAAATCCATATTTTAACACTCAAAATCACATTAAAACCCATCAAATTTCATACCCAAAGTTCTAAATTTTCCTGTACATGTTTCCTTAGGGTTTCTCCCCTTAATATGTGTTCATTTAAGACTTAAATCAAACATTTCATATACTGAAATTTCCTGCATACTATAATATTTATTTACTTGATTTCCACACCTAATTAAGCAAAAATCAACACATTTACACAATCACCTTTCTAGATTCTCATTTCATCAATTTCATTCCATTTATAAATAATTAATCAAATCAAAATCAAGCTTGATTCAATTATAAAACCAAATCAAAATTGGAAATACGCTTAAAATAAATAAGTTTCCTATGAATTGGAAAAATCTTTGAAAAATCATACACTTTTCAATTCACATCCAATTTCTTCAACCCATATGTCATTTTCAAGGTATTGAAGTCTATTATTATAATACAAAAATTGTATTTTGATTTCCTATATGTAGGGCAACTTAAAATGAAAAAAACTGCATATATCCTTAAACTTAAGTCCCAATTTCCAACTGTTTTCATGCATACATCGAATTAAACTCTAAGAGAAATCATTCAAATCAATTTAACATAATTCTATCATTCGGAACAGCCCAATTCGTGTAAAATCCTATATTTAACCTCACTAATTACATATAAACAATTCAGAAAACGTATTCTCCTTAAATTCAACATATTTGCAAGGCATATACAAGAATCCCATCTTAAATTTAACCTCAACTCATTCAATTATCGAAGGAACTAGAATCTTACCTTACTTAGGGTTTCCACAGCTCAGTACTCTAATGTCCGTGCGCAAACCAATTCGAAATCCTGCAATATCTCCAAATTGAAGCACGTCTGAGTAATAAAACCTAATTACCAAGGAAATTCGAAGTTCTAAAGCAAAATTGAGACTCAGCCCTTACCTACGCAGTGGAAGGATCGTAGGAAACCATTGCGACCTAGGGTTCTTTTTCTGAAGATTGTTGTGGGCTCTCGAAGGAGAGAGCAAAGCACTCGAGCTTGCGAACAAGGGGGAAAAGTCGCTTGCAGCCGCGTGCGCTAGGATCTGTCGTGCGCTGCAGCCGCGTGCGTGTCGCTCGCAGTCGCGTGCGTGCAAGGAGCTGTCGCGCTATCACGCGCGCAGGGAGAGAGACAAGGAGAAACAGAGAGAGGGAGAGTGGGGCTACGGTGGTTGGTGGTGTTAAAGGAAGACAGCGGTGGCAGCGGCGGTGGTTGCGACGCGGCGGAGGAGTTTACGATAGATTCGAGAAGAGAGAGATAGAGAGAGATGGAACCGAGAGAGAGAGAGAATAGAGAGGGGATAGAGATAGAACCGAAGGGAGAGTGAGAGAGAATGGGGTGGTCGGAGATGGTGGTGGAGGAGCCGAGTGGGCGGCGGCGATAGAAGCGGTGGATGGCAGAGGAAGGTGAATGGTCGCGGGAGAGGGTAAGAGACGAAGAGGGAGAGAGCGAATAAGGGAGAGAAATTAGGACAAAACCCTAATTTCAATTTGGGGGCAAAACGCTGCGTTTTGCTCCCTTTTTTTATAAATTAATAAATAAATAAATAAATAATTATCAATATATATATATTATTATATCCACTTTTCTCTAGCATATAAATTTCGTAGAAATGGGATTTACTGCGAATTACGGACGCAGCATTTTAAAATATCCAAGAATTCAAGTTTAATACCCCAAAATCGAAAATCAATATAAAATTTAAAATTTTTCCTATATCTATATATATATATAAACGGAGAAAATATTTTTATTAATTTCAAGTATAGGAGTATAATACGGATACCGTAGTGTCGGTGTTACATTTTCTAACCTCCTAAAAACAAATTTCATCCTCGAAACTAAAAGGAAGCTAAACAGTAAACAAATGGGGTTAAGGTCTCCTTATAGCCTCTTCGGGCTCCCAGGTTTCCTCCTTGACTTGGTCACTCCTCCACAAGACTCTGACCAATGAACCTTCCTTTCTCCGCAGCTTTCTGACCTGCTGATCTAGAATAGCCACGGGCTGAACTAGAAGACTAAGGTCCTCACGCAACTCAACAGGTGGAGGCTCAAGTACATGAGAAGGATCAACTAGGTACTTCCTTAGTACTAAGACATGAAAGACATTATGAATACGGGATAGTTCATTTGGCAACTCCAATCTGTATGCCACACTCCCAACCCTCTTAAGGATACGGAAGGGTACAAATATCTCTGAGACTCAGATTGTCCCGCTGCCTAAATAGTGTAACTCCTTTTAAAGGAAATATCCTCAAGAAAATCATATCTCCTGTGGCAAACTCAAGGTGTCGCCATCTATGATCGGCATATACCTTCTGGCGGTCCTGGGCGGCTCTCATCCGCCCACGGATGACCCTAACCTTATCATTCGTTTCCTAATCAACTCAATATTGTTGAGATGTCGTTCTACGACCTCACCCTAACATATCGGGGTGCGGCACTCCCTGCCATACAGTGCCTCATATGGGGCATCCTGATACTGGCCTATTAGCTGCTATGATATACAAATTCAACCAGTGGAAGATGCCGATCCCAACTACTCCGGAAATCCCTAATACATGCTCTCAGCATGTGCTTTAGGGGTGGTATGCGATACTAAAGTTCAGTCTAGTTCCCAATGTTCCCTATAATCTGGACCAAAATCTAGAAGTGAATCTGTGGTCTCTATCCGATGCTATTGACATTGATACCCCATGAAGCCTGATAATCGTGTCAACATAGAGGCTTATTAATACCTGTAAGGAAAAATCAGCATGAATCGGAATAGAATGTGCGGACTTGGTGAGTCTATCGATGATCACCCAATTAGCATTGTGCGATGCTGAAGTCCGCGACAATTCTTATCACAAAATCCATTGTGACGTGTTTCTACTTCCACTCGGGAATGGGAAAAGGCTGCAAAGCACCTGTGGGTCACTGATGCTTGGCCATCATCTACTGACAAACCAGGCATCAAGCAACGAACTCTCTCTTTATACCATACTACTAATAACTATCTCGGATAGTTAGGTACATTTTTGTACCTCTCAAATGCATAACGTAAATGGAGGAATGAGCTTCCTCTAGAATATCTCTACGAAGATTCACTGTCGGCGGGAGTGCAAACCCGCTATCGATATACTACTAGTCCGTTATCACGGACTCGAAACTCTCTGTCATCATCTCTATAGATCTATCAAGAATACCTTGGAGCTCCTCATTTGCTCCCTAAATCTCTCTAATGCAGTCAAGCAAGGTCGACCTCATTTCAAATCAAGCTAGTAATGCTGCTCGATCATTACTAACCAAACTAACTCCTAATATACGGGGTCCCATCAAACAAGAGAGATAAGCACTCTCTATACATTGAATTTTCTGACCAATTGCTCATCAAGAGGAGTGATAACTAGTAGCTCCTCATCTAGCGACGATAACAGTTTACCCAACTGTCGAGCGAAATAATACTCTCACGTAAGAATAATCTGAACTAGTGTCAATAAGAACACGGGCATCGACTCTGAATATTTTCATGGTACTCATGATGCGAGAAATTGAAAAAGGAACCAATATAGGATACGCAAAAGATATACGTATATATAGATATCAAGTAGTCAAGCTTCTAAGGCTTTAACCAGTCATAACCGTACATATCATCATGAGGTGCATGGTTTCAAAAGAGGATCACAATAGTTAAGCTTCTAGAGTTTTAACTAGTCAAGATGGTACATAGCTATCATGATATACATGATTTCAAAAATGAGAGTATCTATAAACTCCTAAATAATAGAATCCGTGGAAGTATCACCCATCACATCTGGGTTCACCTAAGCATCCTCCTGTGTCATACCATATATGCGGGTCTATGCCCTTGGCTACTATCGCGAAGGGTCTAGTGCAGTATTGCTCCTGGCTGTAGTCCATGGAGCGGTGTGTACTAAGTGCGCAAGTATCCCCTGTAACCCGTCCGTGATTTACCCGTGTGTATCTACGGTACCTGACCTCTGTAACCTAAGTTAGGACAAGTACTCCAAATGTGTCCTTGCTTCCTATATTAGAAGCATGTAAGGGGAGCTCCGCAAGCTCCAAAATGACATCAGCCGCAGTCGCGGCAGATAGGATGGTGCAGTGCTGTGGAATAACTAGGGGCCTGTACTCTAAAACTCTAGGGACGTGGTCCCTGTCCAAACTGTGTTGATGTAAAGTGAGAGGGGCTTCCCTAAAAGTTAGAAGTCCTACCCCACTTCGAGCTCTGGCTCGTCTGGGTCTCAACCCTCTATGGTCCTACTAGGACTCCGTAAAATATATGTGGTCGAACTCCCTCAAGAAGTCCTCCTACCGCAGTGAGTCAATAGCCTCATCACAAATAGCCTCCCACCAAGTGAGGGCATCACCGTTGAGGAATCTCTCAACAACTCTCAATTTGAGCTCCTCTGACAATCCCACATCAGTAAGGATCCTGCGAATCCTATAGATCCAGTGCTTCGCCACTACGACATTACTAAATCCTGAAAAATCTGTGTATCTGAGTTGTTGTAACTCTGTCACCAATTAAGTAAGCTCATGGATGCGTCTCAAAGTAACTGATGTCTCATTGGTTGGACTAGAAATGGAAGAACCGGTCACCGGAGGAGGAATCGGTGTCGTAGGAGCAAGTATGGCCACAGGTGCGGTCGCTGGAGTCTATGGTAGAGGTGGTGGCATCTGCACCCCATATCTACTGTACCACTCCTACCACTGTCTCAAGGCGTCAAGTGGTGGTGGAGGAATCTCAGCTGTAACAGCCGGTGGAGGTGCTGAGGGTGGCACTAGTGAAGGTGCATGAGTAGAGGAAGCATCCTTTGGTACTTGTGAAGTCTCGAGTGCCACAAGTGCATTAGACACTAAGGGACTCTCTAGTGGTGCACCGCGCCTACTACATCTAGGCGGCATAGTTCTGCAAACAGAGCACCTTTTCATTAAGTGGAAATCAAGGATTAGGGTTAGTTACGGAGTAACTAACCCCCTAAAAAGAATATGAGTTATGAATCAAGGCAATCGAATCCAATGGGAGGTGTACCACTCATATACCTGCATAAATGCATCAAATGATGGTGATAGAACCATAGCTATAATAGCTGGCTGAGAGAGTGCTAGAAGGATACACTAGACGAGGAAACATCCTTGAGTATTCTAGATATCTCAGGTACAAATCTAGTACCTCGTCTAGTAATCATAATCTTTCAAAGAAAGAACTTAAATTAGATATAATTCAAATATTAGGATTAGTTGCGAAATAACTAACCTCCTAAAATGAATAGAGTTACCGGTTTAAAAACCGATGGAAATGATATGCTAGGTTAGATACGCACCGTATCTAACCCCCCTAAAAAGAATAACTCATATGCCTAAAACCGTTGTACTGAGATCTCATGACTATAAAGAAACTCTCATATGCATTGAGGACTTTAAAATGTACTTGGGAATATTTTCAAAACTATTTTATCAAACATAGCTCTCAATCTAGAGCTTTGATACTAACTGAACTGTCACGCCCTGAACAGAGTTCGTGAACAGCAGCCCGTTATCCTGGATGTCGGCTGTATTTCTACAGAAAATCGGACAGAACCTCCCCATAAATCGGAGGTCTCCCATGTACAAATAAACTTGTATACCTGTATAATTTAAAATCATCCTGTAAATTAAACAAATGGTCATCCCGGCCTCTCCAAAACCAACAAATCCTACAACCGACATCCAGAACAATGCAAGGCTAAATAAATTATCAACAGTCCTAGCCACAGACCTCTACTGTCATGCCCAACTAGAGCATGGGCAGCCGCCACACCGAGCGGGCCTAAATTTATACAAATATATTACAAATTCCCAATTTAACACTTTAAATATTTATAAATGTCTCAATGCAAGTGAAATATGAGAGTTTCGCAAATAAAAGTCCAAAAATTATACAGTCATCCCATAATATGTACACGACCAACTACGGACCTCAATATCAAGACCATGCAGGGTCGACATAAAGTACGAAATTCATATTTTCAATTAAAACTTAAATCTCACAATCGTAAATAGTAAATCCACCAACAAGCTATCAAGCACTCTAGAGCCAAATGCGTCACCCTAGCACCATAATCCTGTCTGGGGAGAGAAAGATGAGGGGTGAGTACTCAGGAAGAATACTCAGTGAGTGAGTGGGTCAATGTAATCGTCTAATATGGGGTGTGAAACTGGAGTGTCAAAGCATAAGTATACAAATCATATTTCAAATCATTATACTTTTCATTTCAACAATATATCATTAGCATGCATTATCAAATCAAATATGCATCCAAAACACTGTCATTAAAATCATAGAGTTGTCAGCCGAAAGTGTACTGGCAGAGGTCTACCTGGACCTATGACAGGCGCACCGGGGGTGTAATATACGATTTTATTTAAAATGCTCTCTACCCCGGCGTTGGCGACGGACCTTGTCCAGGTGCTAGACTTGGAGAGAGTATCCAAATCCTCCCCCTTTCGTGTTCAACCTGGCTAGTACCGTGTCGTTAATATAATCACGACAACTCGTGGGATACCCCAGGCCTAGGCATATCCAGACGCCACCCAAACGCCTCTCACGGTGTCCTTCGTAGCTACGGAACAATACATACCAAAGCCCTCTGATGAAATTCAAAGATAGCAAACTAAGAAATGAAGAAATAAACTTCAAGAATTTTATTGAGAGATCAAAGAGAGTTTACATGTAATGAAGGCATATTTTTCATACCATTTAAGCACAACTACCTACCCTATTTATAGAGAAGGAGAAGGGGAGGTAAAGAAGGAGAGAAATGAGAGAGAGGAGAGGGCATTGCTCTCTCCTAGCTGCTGCCCCCAACGGCTAGTGAGAACTAGCCGTTGGGCAGTCCCCAAACGGCTAGTTCTCTACTAGCCGTTGGGGGCTGATGCCCCCACTTTGAGTGGACTGGGCTGGGCCAATTAAGGCCCAGCTGTTGAGGATTGGATGGCCCATATTGGGCCTTACAAATGGGTTTACAAATGGGCTTAGGGTAGGACCTTTACATAGGCTAAAAATAGACCTCTTTAGAATTATTTAAAAACTCCTAGTTAGGCCATCTGGAAGGGAGTGCTAATGAGCTCAATTATGCCTCATTTCAACACTCCCCCTCAAGTTGGGTGTGTATGTATCTATAACGCCCAACTTGACCATATTTTTGTGAATGTGGTTGGCGGTTCCCGGTTTGGTGAAGATGTCGGCTACTTGATCATCACTTCTTGTGAAGCTTGGAGTGATGAGCTTTTCTTCAAATTTTTGTCTCACAAAGTGACAATCCACCTCAATGTGTTTTGTTCTCTCATGAAAAACCGGATTTGAGGCTATGTGAATTGCCGATTGATTGTCACAATGGAGTTGGATTGGAGTAGGAACGGAGAACCCTAATTCTTCAATTAGAGCCTTTAGCCAGACTATTTCACTTGATGCGGCCGCCATGGCTCTATATTCGGCTTCGGCACTTGATCTTGATACCACATGTTGTTTCTTGCTTTTCCAAGCTACTAAATTTCCTCCAACAAACATGCAATACCCCGTGGTTGATCGTCTATCCTCTGAGTCTCCGGCCCAATCCGCATCACAATACCCTATGATTTGAGAGTTATTGTTCCTTTTCATCCAAATTCCCATGCCCGGTGTGCCCTTTAGGTAGTGAAGAATTCTTTCGGTAGCTCTCCAATGCTTCCTTTTGGGCTTGTGCATATGTTGGCTAACTTGACTCACGGCAAAGGAGATGTCTGGTCTCGTTATAGTGAGGTAGATCAATTTCCCTACGAGCCTTTGATATCTTGGTTCATCCTCATAATCTTCATCATCATTCTTGAGACTACTAGAGGAGCTAATGGGACTACAAGCGGGCTTGGCACCTAACTTCCCGGATTCCTGCAAGAGATCAAGCACATACTTCCTTTGTGATAGAACAAGCCCATTTGGACAATAGGCAAGTTCTATCCCTAAGAAGTACTTTAGTTTCCCTAAGTCCTTAATATCAAATTTTGTTTGTAAGAAACTTCTCACTTGGTTGATTAAGTTTAAATCATTGCCGGTTATGATTATATCATCTACATAAACTAACACTATAATGATTTTTTCATCTAGTTTTTTGATGAAGAGAGAAGTATCACTATTGCATTTTTTGAAATTATGATCAAGAAGAGTTGAGCTAAGTTTGGCATACCAAGCTCTTGGAGATTGTTTGAGACCGTAGATTGCTTTCCTAAGTTTGCAAACTTTGTTGAGTTGGTGAGAAAAGCCCGACGGAGTCTCCATGTATATTTCTTCTTCTAGATCACCTTGAAGAAAAGCATTGGCTACGTCCATTTGAAACATTGGCCAAGAGTGATTGATTGCAAGGGACATCAAGACTCGAATTGTATTCATCTTGGCCACCGGAGCATAAGTTTCCTTGTAGTCTACTCCATAAGCTTGAGTGAAGCCCTTAGCTACTAATCTAGCTTTGTGTCTATCGATGCTTCCATCGCTTTTGTGCTTGATCTTATAGACCCATTTGCATCCTACCGCCCTTTTTCCTTTAGGAAGAGATGATAACTCCCAAGTTCCATTTCTTTCTAAGGCTTCTAGCTCATCTTTCATGGCTTGAATCCATTAGGGATGTTGTTTTGCTTCTTCAAAGGTTCTGGGCTCTTGATGAAGGTCTAAATTCTTGATGAATTTTTGATGGCTACAAGACATGTTAGCAATCGAATAATATTGAGAAATGGGATGAGATGTCACCTTTGAGTTATAAAACACTCTTTTGCTGATCCATTCCGAAGGAGGGAGCCTAAGCCTTGTTGATCTTCGAAGAGGAGGGGGAGGCGGCTCCTCAATACTTTGTTCTTCTTCCTCCATAACTTGCCCTTGATCTAAGTTGTCTCCCCCTTCCTCTTGGACAGATTCATGATCAGAATGAGATGAGGTTGGTTTTTCTTGAATTGGATCATTTTCAGCTTGGATTGGTTATTCTCCTTCTTCATTTTGATGGGAAGGTTCTTTGATTGAGGGAAGAACTATATTCCATTGGTCTTGAGCTCCTCTTTCCTTTGCTTGCACTTGATCCTCTTTTCTTGCAAAATAAGGTTCTCTTTCTACAAATATCACATCCTTAGATGTGTATAGCTTTTTGTTTAGAGGATCATAACATTTATATCCTTTTTCAAAGGTAGAGTATCCTAGAAATACACATTTTCTCCCCCTTTCATCTAGTTTATTTCTAAAGTTTTCTGGTACATGCACATAACAAATGCACCCAAAAACTCTTAAGTGTGAGATATTAGGTTTTCTTCCTAGGAGTAGTTCTAAGGGGGATTTTCCTTCTAATACTTGAGAGGGCATAAGGTTTATAAGGTGGGCAGCGGTTTTAATGGCTTCACTCCAAAACTTTTTAGGTACATTGGAGTGAAACATCATAGCCCTAGCCGTTTCTAGTAAATGTCTATTTTTTCTTTCGGCAACTCCATTTTGTTGAGGAGTGTACACACAAGATTTTTGATGAATAATTTCTTTTTCTTCTAGAAAATTTTCAAATGCATGGCTAGTGTATTCCCCCCCATGATCTGATCTAAGGATTTTGATGTTTGCATTAAATTGCTTGGTTACATATCTATAATAGCTCTTAAGTGCCTCAAATACTTCAGATTTGGCTACTAATAAGTACACCCAAGTGTATCTAGTTTTGTGGTCAATGAAGGTTACAAAGTATTTGAAGCCATTATGAGATTCTATGGGTGAAGTCCACACATCGATATGAATGAGTTCAAAGGCATTTTCATATATTGTATTTGAGATTGGATAATACACTCTAGTTTATTTTCCAAGAATACAAGCTTTGCAATGCCTATTTTCTACTTTTTGACTTGGAAATAGGCGTTTCAAAGCTAAATCTCCCGGGTGACCTAGACGTGCATGCCATATAGAGGATACTTGACTTTGAACTCCAAAAGCTTGATTTTCTTGATCTAAGAAATATAGGTTGTTCCTTCTAGACCCCTTGCCAATCAAGTGATTCGTTTTGAGATCCTGAAAAATAACTTGGTTAGGATCAAAAGTGGCTTTGCAATTATGGTCCTTTGTAATTTTGCTAATGGACATGAGGTTAGAGTTGAATTTTGGCACATATAAAGCTTTGGTTTTCTTGCCTTGGAGTTCAACTTCTCCTAGATGATCAACTTTTAGTTTTTGACCATTAGCAACCTTGACAATCTTATGACTAGATAAAGGAATGAATTTCCTAACTTGATTTTTATCTTTTACCATGTGATTGTCACAGCCCGAATCAATAAGCCACTTATTTAAATGAGATGAGTTCAAGTTGTTATCGGAATGTAGAGCAACTTGGCCAAGGAGCTTTTTCATCTCTTTTTGCATCTCCTCCATCTTGGATTCGAGTGCAGCCACTTGGGAGACTTGTTGAGCATGAGCTGGTTGTTCCATCTCCTTTTTGTTGTTCTTTGGGCGCAAATTAGGGTAAAGGAACCAGCACCTTTCCCTTTTGTGGCCGGGTTTCTTGCAATTTGTGCAAACATCCCTTTTAAAGAAATTTTGAGCTTTGTTGGCCATGTGATCATCTTGGACAGCTTTGAAGGCTTGAGCTTCGGATTTGAGCTTGGTGGATTCCTCTAGCCTCATGCTAGTTTCAGCCCTTTGAACCATAAATTGAACTTCTTGGAATGAAGGGAACATCTTCATTCTAAGAATTTCTTATCGAATAGAAGCATATTCGTCTCCAAGACCCATAAGAAGACCAAAGGTCATGTCTTCATCATTTCTTTAGAGAAGAGTCTTGAGGTTAGAAGTTGGAGGCCTAAGAAGATTAAGCTCATTCCAAAGATCCCTATATTCCCCAAAGTATTCGGGTAGGGTTTTACCTCCTTTTTGAATCTTGAAGATTTTCCTCTTTAGCTCAAAGATTCGTCTGGTGTTGGTCTCTTGTCCATATAGTGCATGCATTTGATCCCACAAAGCCTTTGCATTTGGTATACAAGTAACCATAGCTTTGTGGGTTTTGTCAAGAGACATTTGGAGTAGCACCACCACTTGATCATCTTGTTTCTTCCAAGCTTTGAATGAAGAATCGACATCATCTAAGGGATCCTCCAATATGTGATTTTCCAGATTGAAGAAATTGAGAGATCTCTTGATGGTGTCTTGCCATACATTGTAATTGGAAGAATCTAAAAGAATGGAAGTGAACATGGAGGTGCTAATTTGTGGTGGAGGGTTACCAACACCGGAAGAAGAAGGTATCGAAGCTTGCTCTGATACCATGATGAAATTCAAAGATAGCAAACTAAGAAATGAAGAAATAAACTTCAAGACTTTTATTGAGAGATCAAAGAGAGTTTACATGTAATGAAGGCATATTTTTCATACCATTTAAGCACAACTACCTACCTTATGTATAGAGAAGGAGAAGGGGAGGTAAAGAAGGAGAGAAATGAGAGAGAGGAGAGGGCATTGCCCTCTCCTAGCTGCTGCCCCCAACGGCTAGTGAGAACTAGCCGTTGGGCAGTCCCCAAACGGCTAGTTCTCTACTAGCCGTTGGGGGCTGATGCCCCCACTTTGAGTGGGCTGGGCTGGGCCAATTAAGGCCCAGCTGTTGAGGATTGGATGGCCCATATTGGGCCTTACAAATGGGTTTACAAATGGGCTTAGGGTAGGACCTTTACATTGGCTAAAAATAGACCTCTTTAGAATTATTTAAAAAACTCCTAGTTAGGGCATCTTGAAGGGAGTGCTAATGAGCTCAATTATGCCTCATTTCAACACCCTCAAGGCCAAAATCAATATCGTATCAAGAATGTTCCATAAATCAGGTTCGCAAACCAAATGCAACATATAGCGTAAAATGACACATTATACATTTCAACCACATGGATGCATAATTCCATAATTCAACCCAATTTTTGGACACTCCATCGGTTCACAAAAAGTCAGTTCCAAAACCAGTCAAAACATTTCAAGCACACAATAAATCATGCTCATTTATAAAAATGTTGTAAAACAGGGTTTACATATTAAACAAAAACATTGAAATAAATCTCACTCATAGTATGAGGGAGGATAGCGCACTCCCCAATAATACCACGAAGCGAAGAAAAAGTGTTCTCCTCAATCAAGACATCCAACACTTACGAATGTATAAAATCAGCAAGTTTCAAACCTGCGCAGTTATAGGAAATATGCTATAACTTCTAATACACCTTTACAAATCAGAGGTTTCTTATTTCATTTTTAAAGCTAAGGATGTCTAGTGTCTAAGACAGAAAACCTCATGTCATTCGGAGCTATGTAGAGAAAGTTATGCTAAAGGACTACATGCTGTTCAATTGGCTAAAATGCATGTTTTTCACTTTCAAATTTCCAATGTCAAGTCAAGTCTTTTAGGTCACTACCTTAACTCTTCATATTTTGTTCATGCTTACAACATGTCCACAAGACTCAAGTGGTGGTACTTAACCAATCTTGCACAAAGCTCACTCCAATCCAATCTCTCGCCGCACATAAGAGTCAGCATATACACCAACACACTTTTATTCAAAATTCTTTATCAACTTCTTCTCTTCAATACACCAATATAATACTATACATTTATCATATAAATACAAACACATGCTTTTGCTCATTCTTTACAATTACACATTTTCATATCACTTTAACACACCAATATCACTATATATGCATACACTTTTTATACCTTATTACATACACATATAAGCCTCCATCTTGCTTACTAGATTCATTCCCAATCTCTCCAATGGATTCGGTCAAGACATTTTTACATCCATATGCTCACTAACCTCTATCCAAAATTCAGCATACATATATACATAATTCCTCACACTCATAGCCTCAATTTCACATACACATAGTCAATAACACACCATACTTCAATGCCAAAATCCAGCACACACACAAGTACATCAAATCCACATTTTAACACTCAAAATCACATTAAAACCCATCAAATTTCATACCCAAAGTTCTAAATTTTCCATTACATGTTTCCTTTGGGTTTCTCCCCTCAATATGTGTTCATTTAAAACTTATATCAAACATTTCATATACTGAAATTTCCTGCACACTATAACATTCATTTACTTGATTTCCACACCCAAATTAAGCAAAAATCAACACATTTACACAATCACCTTTCTAGACACTCATTTCATCAATTTCATTCCATTTATAAATAATTAATCAAATCAAAATCAAGCCTGAATCAATCCTAGAACCAAATCAAAATTAGAAATAAGCTTAAAATAAATAAGTTTCCTACGAACTGAAAAAATCTTTCAAAAATCATACACTTTTCAATTCATATCTGATTTCTTCAACCCATATGTCATTTTCAAGGTATTGAAGTCTATTTTCATAATACAAAAATTGTATTTTGATTTCCTATATACAGGGCAACTTAAAATGAAAAAGACTGCATATATCCTTAAACTTAAATCCCAATTTCCAACTGTTTTCATGCATACATCGAATTAAACTCTAAGAGAAATCATTCAAATCAATTTAACATAATTCTATCATTCGGAACAGCCCAATTCCTATAAAATTCTATATTTAACCTCACTAATTACATATAAACACTTCAGAAAATGTATTCTCCTTAAATTCAACATATTTGCAATACATATACAAGAATCCCATCTTAAATTTAACATCAACTCATTCAATTATCGAAGGAACTAGGATCTTACCTTACTTAGGGTTTCCACAGCTCAGTACTCTAATGTCCGTGCGCTAACCAATTCGAAATCCTGCAATATCTCAAAATTGAAGCACGTTTGAGTAATAAAACCTAATTACCAAGGAAATTCGAAGTCTTAAAGCAAAATTGAGACTCAGCCCTTACCTACACAGTGGAAGGATCACAGGAAACCATCGCGACCTAGGGTTCTTTTTCTGAAGATTGTTGTGGGCTCTCGAAGGAGAGAGCAAAGCACTCGAGCGTGTGAGCAAGGGGGAGAAGCCGCTTGCAGCCGCGTGTGCTAGGATCTGTCGCGCACTGCAGCCGCATGCGTGTCGCTCGCTGTCGCAAACGCGCAAGCTCGCTGTCGCGCGCGCAGGGAGAAAGATAGGGACAAACAGAGAGAGAGAGTGTGGGGCTACGGTGGTTGGTGGTGTTGAAGGAAGACAGCGACGGCGGTGGTGGTTACGATGCGGTGGAGGAGTTTACGACAGATTCGAGAAGAGAGAGATAGAGAGAGATGGAACCGAGAGAGAGAGAGAATAGAGAGGGGATAGAGAGAGAACGAAGGGAGAGTGAGAGAGAATGGGGTGGTCGGAGATGACGGTGGAGGAGCCGAGTCGGCGGCAGCGATGGATGACGGAGGAAGGTGAATGGTCGCTGGAGAGGGTGAGAGACGAAGAGGGAGAGAGCGAATAAGGGAGAGAAATTAGGGCAAAACCCTAATTTCAATTTGGGGCAAAACGCTGCATTTTGCTCCCCTTTTTTTTATAAATTAATAAATAAATATCAATATATATATTATTATATCCACTTTTCTCTAGTATATAAATTTCGTAGAAATGGGATTTACTGCGAATTACGGACGCAATATTTTAAAATATACCGAAAATTCAAGTTTAACACCCCAAAATTGAAAATCAATATAAAATTTAAAATTTTTCTCTATATATATATATATATATAAACGGAGGAAATATTTTTATTAATTTCAAGTACAGGAGTACAATACGGATACCGTAGTGTCGGTGTTACAACATCCATAATATTGTTCAATGTAGTCAACCTTCCCTCGCCCTATAATGCTATTTTGGGAAGGCCAGGCTTGAACACCTTGGAGGCCCTACTTAACACGAAACACATGAAGATTAAATTCAGAACTCCACTCAAATTGGAACATTGTCTTGTGACCAAGAGCCTTTGGTACCCACCTTGAAGTGATTATCACGGTATGTTTCGATTGTCTTACACAGTCCTTATGTCATTGCTGTAGTATTCTTCCATTCGGCAGTGAATACGCATAACTGCCTTATCATTTGCATTCTATCAAACTGTCACTATCGATAGTTCTTTGTAAAAAAGAAACATGATGTCAGCAAGGGATCTATCTTCTTGAACGGGCCTCTATCGCCCTAACCTACCGAAGGGATCTATCTCTCTCAGTGGATCTCTATCACCCTGATCTATGGAAGGGATCTATCTCCCTGAACGGGTCTCTGTTGCCCTGATTTACTAAAAGGATTTATCCCCCCGAATGGGACTCTGTTGCCTGACAAACCAAAGGGATCTATCTCCTCAAAGGGGCCTCTGTCGCCCTGACTTACCGAAGAAATCTATCTCCCTGAATGGGCCTTTGTCACTTGACCTACTGAATGGATCTATCTCTCCAAATTGGCCTCTATCACCCTGACATACCGAAGAGATCTATCTCCTCGAACGTGCTCCTTTCACCCTGACTTAGGGAAGGGATCTATCTCATTGAACAAGCCTCTGTCGCCCTGACCTATTGAAGGGATCTATCTCCCCAGATGGGTTTGTGTTGCCCTGACGTATAAAGAAATCTATCTTCCTGAACGAGCCTCTGTCGCCTTGACTTACCAAAGGACACCCTCATTCCCCTCTTTTGGATGAATCTCAATAAGTGTTGCCTATCGGAAAGTCAGAGACACTTGTTAAACACATACCTAAGTAATTCCCCTAAGCAGGCCGATATTCTCCAAGAAAGTCTAAAATGACCAAATGTGGCCAACTAGTCTATTCAAACTATCCGAACAATGAAGGGAATATCCCCTATTATTAACACATGCCGAATGAAAGAACACGAAAGAATTTGTTATTAAGAATTGTTATGATACAATGGTACAAGAGTTATATAGATTCAGGGGAATAGGGGAAAGTGCCAAGATCTCCTAAGAAGAAGTTTTTGTAGTGACTATGCTCGGTTCGGTCGAGATACCAATTGACCAGATGGGAATTATACTTTGATCCATCACTTCTTGATTGGTAGTCCCCCTTATCGAAGGCAGAACTTGATCAACTCATGTTGGGAATCCCTAAAGGTAGTGGTACTCTTAAGCAAAGATCCTTCTGATTTAGTGGCTCTCTGTTCTGTCACTTAGAGAGACTCCTCACGCAACTAAGCTAACACCTTGGCAGTTTGCAATCAGGCCTCAAGGGCCTTCTTCTTGATCACCAACTTCTTGCAATGACTCAGACCTAAACCCAAGTTCCACCACTGATTCTTCACTTCCTCTTCCTTCTCAGCCAGCGAGGCCTTAAACGCCTCTTGTACCCCCCGCAATATCCTTTCTCTTATCAAAAATGTCTCGCAATGTTGCAACCTGTTGACATGCTCCTCTACACTTCCTACCGTTTGTTTTCTCCATCGCTCCTCTAAAATGACTAAAATGGGATGAATTTGAAAGATGATACCATCAAACCAAGGGACTTAAGAGCCCTGCCAACTTGTTTCATGGACATCCTGTGTAACTCCAAGTTGTAATGGTGAAAGTTGAGCCAATCAGCTATTCTTTCTGCAACCAAGTCCATATAGTTGTACTGTTTGTCTCTTGCGCTAATGGCTACTGTCCCTCGCCCTTTCGATCCCTTGTTTCCATGGAAGGATCAAATAAAGATAGTAGGAGGGATCATAGTCTTATCGGACACTTTACGTTTCCCCTTACAAGAAGGCCACAGTGGAATGACAAATGACAGACCAACAACTCTTCAATTGATGCAACTTAAGTCTCTATCCTCCTTGGTGTCCTCACTTCTGCAGTAGATAATAGAGCCCCTTCAAGTCTCTCTATAGCGAGTGCACCCAGCATTAAAGCCCTTTTTTATCGGTGGATGGCGAATGACCAGCCCTATTAAGCTCTTTTGCCTTAACCTTGGATAGCCTCGACACGGCTAAGGGTACGCACCCCTTTGGTTCCCTCCCCTATGTCATGCCCTCTTCCCGCTGGAGGCTCGGGCTATATAATTTTTCTCCATTTTACCTGAGGAAGGGCTAGCGAAGGTTAGGCTTTAGATACCCCGTCGGTACTCTTCGAAGGGTCCTTTATAGATAAATCTTGGTCATTAGTAATCTCCTTTAGCAGGGCATCATCTACAAAGCTCAAAAAATTGACCAATCCAATTCTTTTCCTGTTGATCAAGAAATGCCTATTTGTCATGCTTGATCTGCAGGTTGAGCACGGGAACAGATCGCCACAACTCCTCGAGGCACGGGTATACTCTATTCGCACATCGTGGCGACATAAGGCTAAATACTTAACCAATATTATGACCCTACTTAATATCCTAAGTCAATCATATATTGGAAGGTTTGAAGAAGAAAATTTTTAAAAAATTTCTTTGAATCATTTGCCTCCAATTTATATATAATATTTATATGCACGGTCTAATCATAAATAAAGATGGATATGAATACTTACTCGGTAACATCTCTCAGTAAAATTCGTAGAACAATACCTCAAAGTAAAACAAGTGCAGTAATCCACATACTCAATGAGCGAGGTGCAAGAACTATATAATGACAATAAATGAATTTGTGAGCGTTACAAGTCAAACCATTATTTTCAAATTATATTTCATTCATTTGCAACATATCATGTAATTCAAAATAATATGTATCTTTATCATCAATTATATATCATGGGGTGTCAAAAACACATTCTACTCATAGTTTGGCCTAATTAGGATAAAATCCACTATGGGGTCACCAAAATGTTATAAAAATGAAACACATATATTTTCCCCTCTTCACTTGGTATTGACACGGTTCTCATGTGATGTTCGTCTATTGGATCCGTTGGTCAGAGACAGAGGATTCAAACGCCTGCTCCCGTGTTACCCCACCACGTCACCCCGTCGGGTAAACGCTCAACACCGTGGTAGGGAGTGCGGTATAGCCACTATATACTATCCCATAATCATACACATATGTCATATGTCATCATTCATAAATCTTTACTTGTAAAAATAAGGCACTATCAAGTAATCATAATATCATGATGTAATTTTTCATAAAATGTTATTTTGGGACATGCCACAAACACTAAAACATTTCTAAATCACATTTCAAAATTTATTTATAAAAATCATGATCAAAACTATTTTTCATTTAAAGTTGTAAATAGTTCGTTCCACTCACATCGACTGGGGAGGGTATGCCACTCCTCCTAATTGTTCATGTTTCTCAAACGAGTCACCCCTCGTACGAAAACGTAACCCTACACCTAAGTTAAATAATATGTATCATTTATCAAGTCAATTATTTTGATAAATATCATATCTTCAGATTACAAGATGCAAATAGAAATGTTCTCTTTTATAAGGTTAAATCTCAAATTTCATACTTAGAGAAAAATTCTTACAAAACCTATTACGCGCAGGTTTAGTAAAATCACGATATCTTCTAAAATTCTAATCGGATTCAAATGATTCAAATTTTCTCTTAAAACTAAGACATATATCCCCAACTTTTATATTCAAACCAACTTAAAATTTTGAACATACGAATTTAAGTGATTCTTATCTCAAATTGAAGATAAGACAAAGATCTAAAACCTCCTAGTTTTTATCATCCTCGGATTTTAAATGTATAATTTTATAAAATTCTATTTTCTTCTCAGTTTTAGTTTTAAAATTACCTTTGCATAGTTTTAGTAAAAATACCATAACTTTCTGTATATAACTCCAATTCAAGTTATCTTTATCTCAAATTAAAGACAAGATAAAGACCTAAAACTTTCATGTTTAAAGTTTCTCTCAAATTTCATACAGAAGATACCACAAAAATTTACAAAATGTATTGGTCGTACACAGAATATGAAACAAAGTTGGTGAAACATGTTAAATTTCTAAAAATCACTAAAAAATGGTTCATTCACGAAATGCTTCACATAATATGCCATTTTAAAGCTTAGGAAGTTTAGTTTATACAGAAATAAATGGCTTAGATTTTTGATTTCTACAGAATGATATATCATAAGGATACTATACAAGACTCAATCTAGAAATCAATATCTAGCATGTTAGTATGGATACCATTGTAGCTACTCATCAAGTAATCAAATATTTGTACAAATTAAGACATGTTACCTCCTTTGTAAGATCTCTTGTTAACAATAAACACCATCACTCCCTTTGAATCCTTGAATTTTTTTATCACCTTAGCAAAATCAAATCACCATCAATATGAATTCATATACAACACTTCTATATTTTCAATTGAAATTCAGGAATTTTAAAAAATGTTCTTAACTCTTTGGCTCCATGGTTGACTCAAAATGGATACGAAGTCTATATATTTCATGCAATGGGGGTTTTGAATAAAGAAAATAAGCCAATTCTTTTCCTAAATAAGTTTTATAAATCTTACAAATATCCTTGACCATTGGATTATTCCATGTATCATCTCAATCTTCCACTTGTCTTAGCACTTAAACCATGCAATTATTGATTCAAGCAAACTCCATGCACTCCATTAGGTGTCTTGTTGGACGTCCATGTCAAGGGGAGAGGTGTCACAAGCTAGGACAAGCTATTCTTATTAGATTTCATACATAAATTTACATCCAATGAGTTTTCATGCATAAATTTCCATCCAATGAGATTTCTTGAATGTGAAAAAATCCTATGTGGTCACCAACCAACCTTGTTACCCTCTTGACCAATCATTTGGCTCCAATTGTCTATCCTTGAGTGGTTTACAACTTAGTCCCTTAACTTTCCTTATTTGCATTTAGACCCCTAATTTTTAACAATTTACATTTTTGGTCCCTAGAAATTTGGTTAGAAATTCTTAAATATGTGAAATTTCATTTAAATATCTCTATTTAAGTGTGAAGGCTTTCTTTCTCTTAGCCATTTTTGACTTTTTAAAGCCTTGCCGGTGCTTGTTGAGAAGGATTTCGACTTATTGATAAAATTTTTGGTTTTAGTGGTTTTGAGGCGAAACCTCAAAATAAATAAATAGATAAATAAATTTTCATTTTATATGTCTCGAAAGGATGCTTATATATATAGAATCATGAGGAGTGGTAGATGATACACAGTCACCTTTAATTGGTGTTATACTATCGCTTTTCCTTTTTTCTCCTATCAACAGACTCGTTATAGACAACATTTGGTCGTCTATCAAGGAATTAATAAACATGGGCCTTTAGGAAACTTACAGTAACTATCGACCGAATGCACAAAATGAAAGTGACGTGAAGGGTTTAAAGGTTGCAACTCGAGCGAAGGCCTCCCATCAGCATTGAGGAGCACCGACATAAGATTCTTGTGCTTGAATTCCATGTCAACTAGGGCACGGACTGTGACCTTCTCACTTGGGATGCTTTCAGTGGATGGGCCTTAACTCTTCACATCTTCAGCCCCCAATTGGACCCAGCAAGGGATTATCCGATGAATGCACTTATCCAGAGGGAATCATCCCCCTCACTGTGACTCTAGGGACTCCTCCTGACCATGCAATTATCAAAGTCACTTTCCATGTGGTGAAACTATTCTCACCGTATAATGTCATCCTTGGCCGACCAAGTCTAAATGAGCTAGAAGCACTACCCGGATAGAAGAATTTTCCAATTGACACTCTGGAACTCGAGGGCGACATTAAACCAACAAATAAACCAGAGTCAGGAGAAGAGGTGATCGAGATCCCTATAACTGATGATCCTACTCCAATTGATTGAATTAGAGCTAGCCTGTCTATGTCCCTACGAGAGGCAATTATCGGTTGTCTATGACAACACTCCAGAGTTTTCGCTTGGCCCCCCAAGGATATGCCTGGCACCGATCCTTCAGTCATTGTTCATAAACTGACCATAAACTCCAGTTACAAACCAGTCATGCAGAAGAAGAGGGTGTTTGGTCTTGAATGCCAACTTGCCATCCAAGAAGAGGTCCAAAAGTTACTGACCACCGGATTCATTCGTAAAGTCAAGTATGCCGAATGGTTAGCCAATGTGGTCCTAGTAAAGAATGCCAATGGTAAATGGAGGAGGTGTGTGGCTTTCATCAACCTCAACAAAGCGTGCTCGAAAAATAGTTATCCTCTCCTGAACATCAACAAACTAATAAATAGTTCTTTAGGCCACCGACTCTTAAGTTTCTTGGATGCCTACTTGGGGTATAATCAAATGCGAATGGCACCGAAAGAGAAGAGAAAATAAGTTTCATCACCAAGTTTGGTATGTACTGTTACCAAGTCATACCTTTTTGGACTGAAGATTGCAGGAGCAACTTTCAACGGTTGGTCAATGAAATCTTTAAAAATCAATTCGACCGAAATATAGAAGCATACATAGATAACATGCTTGTCCAAAGTATAGATGTTGAGGCTCATGTTGTTGACCTCGAAGAAATAGTTCAGACACTTGAGCGCTATAGCATGCAATTGAATTCAGCCAATTACACCTTCGTATTGCGTCTGGCAAGTTCATAGGTTTTATGATCACCAATTGCGGGATCGAGGCTAATTTAGAGAAGATATAAGCCCTTCTGGACATGTCGCCACCTCAGACCATGAAGGAGATACAGTACCTCACTAGTCAGATATTGGATCTAAGCCGATTCATATCAAAAGTTAGAGAAAAGTATAAACTTATCTTGGATGCTTTGAAGAGATCCCAAAGGTTCACATGGACACTCAACTGCCAAATGACTTTCGAACGACTCAAAGATTGCCTTATGACTTCTTCACTTCTCTCCCACCTGATTCCTAGTGAGAAACTTTATCTATACCTTTCTATTTTTAATCGAGTGCTTTGCTCTATCCTTGTGAGATAGGACTCAACTGCTCAAAAGCTAGTTTACTATATCAGCTGGATACTCAAAGAGTCTAAAGTCAGTTATTGATCGATAGAGAAGATAGCATACGCCTTAGTTGTCTCAGCTAGGCGCCTTTGACCGTACTTCTAGACTTATACCATTATAGGGCTTACTGATTAGCCGCTAGAGCAAATCCTCCAGAAGAAAGACACCTTCGACCATCTTATCAAGTGGAGTGTCAGATTGGGCAAATTTGAAATCTAATATCAACCTCGACCTGCAATTAAAAACTAAGTTTTGACCGACTTCAGTCTTGAGTGTACCCTTCTGATCATAATTGAACTCGAGTTCATTGATAACCCTAATGAATGGTCGCTACCAGACTGGACAATACATATCGATGGATCCTCAAACTCTTTGGGTAATGGTGTCAGGATCATATTGATGGACCCAGATAACTTCAAAGCAGAATATGCCCTTTATTTCGACTTTAGAGCCACCAACAATCAAGTAGAGTATGAAACCTTATTGATAGGATTCCAAATCACAGCCAACATGGGAGCTCAAAGCGTTCAGGTGTTTACCGATAGTTAACTAGTTATCAAACAAATTGAAGGGTCTATGAGACTACCCGATCATGGTCAAGTATCTGAGCAAGCTGCAAGAAACGACGACTAAACTGGATAGAGTCGATATTCAGCAAATCTCTCAATTGGAAAATGCATTAGCTGATATGCTCTCCAAACTGGCCAGTTTAGATTCGGTCACTTCTAGCCAAACAGTCTACATCGAAAGCTTACCATATCTTAGTATAAACAAATCTCAAAGGGTCCTTGTAACGAACTAGCCTCCTAGTTGGAAAGATCTTATCGAAGCATACTTGAGAGATGACCAACTGCCTAACTCACCACTGAAGGTAGCAAAACTGAAGCGAAACGCTGCTCATTATGCGATCATCAATGGAATTCTATACCAGAAGTCTTTCTCTCACCCATATTTATGATGCCTGACTCCAGAAAGAGGAGACTATGTCCTTCAAGAAATCTACTAGGGAATATGCGGTAATCACCTAAGGGCTCAGAATTTAGTCCACAAAACCCTACGTTAAGGGTACTACTAGCCAACCATGAAGGCTAACTTGGAGAACTATGTCAAAAAGTGCGACAAATGCCAACGTTTCTCTTCAGTCCCATGACTGCCCTCAACCGAACTTAGTCCTATAGCATAGTCATTTGCCCAAAGAGGACTAACATTCTCGAACCGTTCCCACCAGCTACCGAACTACAGAAATTTCTTATAGTAGTCATCGACTACTTCACCAAATGGGTGGAGGTCGAACCTCTAGCCCAGATAACAATATCCAAGGCTCAATCATTTATTTAGACTCACATTATCACTCAGTTCGGTATAACCCACCCCTAATAATGGACAATGAGAAATAGTTCAAAAATACCAACTTTCGAGAATTTTATGAAAAACTTGAGATCGACCACCAATTCTCATCGGTCGCTCATCCATAGACCAACAAACCTGTGGAGATAACCAATAGAATGATACTTCAAGGGCTAAAGACCATGCTGGATGAAGTTAAAGGATGATGGGTAGATGAACTCTATGGTATCCTTTGGTTGTATCGCACCACGCCCCGAAGGGCAACCTGTGAGATACCATTCAATCTAAGTACGGAAGTGAAGCAGTCATGCTTGTGGAAATCGGGATCCATTCACTCTGAGTAACTCGGTACAATTCCAAATGATATGAGCTCACCTTGCGAGAACAACTAGATCTACTCTCTGAGCTATCCACTCGAATGACTACATATCAGTAGCAAATGACACCGTATTACAATCAGAGAGTCAGGAGTCGAATGTTCAAACCAATCGATTTGGTGCTAAGAAAGGCCGAAGCCACCGGTCAACCGCAACCCGGGGCCAAGCTGAACCCTAACTAGGAAGTTCCTTATCAAATACGTTTCGTAGTTTACCCAGGGGCTTATCCCATCAATAACCTAGATATATCGGCCATGCTCAGGGGCTTATCACATCGTTTCCCATGAATATTGTTTATTTTCTATATACAAAAGGATAGAAATTAAATTTTGAATATATTTTAGGGAGAGAAAATGAGGGAATTGAAATTTTTAATATTTTCTAGGGGATAGAGAAAAAAGAAGGTTGAAAAGGTAAATAGATTTGAGAAAAGAAGTGACACAAAGAATGAGAAATTGAAATTTTGAATTATTTTTAAAGAGAGAAATTACAAAAAAAAAAGAACAGTGTTTTTTTAGAATGAGATATAGAGGGCGATGGTTACTTACACTACAAAAAAATACGTTTTTAGCTACAAAATTTAACGACGGAAAAAAGTCATCGCTATTTAGCGACAAAAATCAAAATCCGTTGCTAATTAGCGACGCATTGTTTTTTGTCGCTAAAATTAGCGATAGATTCATATCCGTCGCTAATTTAGCTATGGATTTAAAATCCGTCGCTAAATTTAGCAACAGATTTCACAGTGACGGATTTGCTTTTTCGTCGCTAAATTTAGCGACGGAAATTGAAATCCGTCGCTAATTAGCTACGAAATTGAAATCCGTCACTAAATTTAACGATGAAAAAAAAATTCGTTGCTAAATTTAGCGACGGAAAAAAATTCGTCGCTAATTAGCGACAGAAAATGAAATTCGTCTCTAATTAGCAATGAAAACAAAATCCGTCCCTAAATTTAGTGACGAAAAAAAAATTCGTTACTAAATTTAGCGACAGCAGACAACATCCGTCACTAAATATAATTTTAAATTTTTATTAAATATAATTTTATATTTTTATTAAATATGTATTTGTAATTTATATTTTTATTAAATTAGCGTATTGATTTTTATTAAATATAATTTTATATTTTTTAAATATAATTTTATGATTTTTTAAAGATAATTTTGTAATTATATTAAATATAATTTTGTATTGTTATTAAATATAATTTTGTATTTTGTATTTTTGTTAGATAAGGGAATTATATTTTTAATTGTAAGAGTTAGGAAAAAAGTATAGAAGTAAAAAAAAATATATTTGTTAAGAGCGTTTCACATAACTGTTTAAACTCAGATTTGAATCTGGGCAAAAAGCATATTTTCTGTAAAAAAAAATAAAATAAATAAAGCATCAAAAGATGGCCATGCATAGATGGGAAAACGCTGGCGGGGTGTGGGCATGGGCAGGCAAGCAGCAGGGGGCTGGGGAAGTGGTGGGCGGTGGGCGGTGGGCGGACGGATTCTACAAATAAAAAAATTAAATGTGAAATTTAGCGACGAAAATTGAAATCCATTGTTAATATGCAACGAAAATATAATTCGTCGCTAAATATAACGACAAAAAAAATTTTCTTGCTAAATTTAGCGATGAAAAAAAAATCTGTCACTAATTAGTGACGAAAAATGAAATCCATTGCTAATTAGTGACGAAAACAAAATTCATCGCTAAATTTAGCGACGGAAAAAAATTTCATTGCTAAATTTAATGATGGAAAAAAATTTCGTTGCTAAATTTAGTGATAGAAAATGAAATCCGTCATTAATTAGTGACGAAAACAAAATCCGTCACTAAATATAATTTTATATTTTTATTAAATATATATTTATAATTTATATTTTTATTAAATTAGGGTATTGATTTTTATTAAATATAATTTCATATTTTTTAAATATAATTTTATGATTTTTTTAAAGATAATTTTGTAATTATATTAAATATAATTTTGTGTTTTTATTAAATATAATTTTATATTTTATATTTTTGTTAGATTAGGGAATTATATTTTTAATGGTGAGAGTTAGAAAAAAAAGTATAGAAGTAAAAAAAAACAAGTATATCAGATAAGTTAATGTGGCATATTGGTTAAAAGCGTTTTAGATAACTCTTTAAATCCATATTCAAATTTGGGCAAAAGCACATTTTCTGTAAAAAAAAAAATAAAGCAGCAAAAGGTGGTCATACGTAGGCAGGCAAGGGTTGGCAGGGTGTGGGCATGAGTGGGCAAGCAGCAAGGGGCCAAGGCGGTGGTGAGCGACGGCTGACTGGTGGGCGGACGGGTACTACAAATAAAAGAATTAAATGCAAAATTTAGCGACGCATCCAAATCCGTCGCTAAATTTAACGACGAAACCCCAAATCCGTTGTTAAATTTTTGCAATGCATTATTAGCGACGGAAATTTTTCTATCACTAAATTCATCGTTAAAAGTTTTAACGATGATTTTTTAAAAAATTTTTGTCGCTAAATCCGTCGCTAAACCCTTATTTTTTTGTAGTGCTAAATTATGCAATTTCAATATTATAAATTGATTATCTACTTTTTTGAATTCAAATAGTGTTTGAGATGGGAACGGGACTTTACTTGAAATACTCTAGTTTTGGGACGTTGGATTTTTGTGTAAGAATTTGTGGGCAAATCCAATTCCCTCTTAAGAAAAGGTATCCAAACGAGTTACTAGAATTTGGGGCTCCCAATTCCACTTCATGGGCAAAAATCCATATTCCAAACAGGATTCATTCATATATAAGTATTCACTATAGGCCTTAGCTTCCAAATAGACATGACCTTACTAACTCTTACCATGTTTTTTGTATTCTTAAATAATGCTTATTTCAATTATGTGATCTGATTGAGTTGATTAATAATTTATTGTATCCTATTTTACTTCCTATTCTCTAATTGGTTCTACATCATTCAGCTTTAAATCAAGGTTTAAGCTCCACTTGCTAGAAAAACATGGATACATATACATATAATAGTAATAATAACAACAATAATTGCAGGAAAACCCTAAAATGTCAATCTTAGAATGTGTCATTGCATAATTTAGACCCAAATTAAGACTCAAGAAGTGTCGACCATGCTATTGATGGTTTGATAATGCTACTGGTGATTTTTCTTGAATCCAATTTCTATCAAATACAATCTTGTGCTTATACACATCAATTTCAGAAAGATACACATTTCTACAGCCATAGAAACTGGACAGAATGATTCAGCACCACCAATCTATCTTTAAATTCTTGTTGACATACAAGAAGCAGTTGTGTGTCCTTACACAATGAGAATCTAGAGCTATGAACCTTGGTGCAATAGTTGCGTGGAACAATCTTTTTTCAAAAAAAAATAAAAAAAAAAGATTGTTTACATATACACTCACCTTTCTCCTACCTCACAAGGCGGGAAGCACTTTGTGTTGGGGTGAAATTATTATTATTATTATTATTATTATTATTATTATTATTATTATTATTATTTACACAATGAGAATCTAGACAACTTTCGCCCATTTGTCACTAAATTCACCACATATAAAATCAAGGAAAGCCATTCAGTTGCACACTAGTTTGACCCCAAAATCATTATGCTTCAACTCTGAATTGGACAAGTTTGCCCTTTTCAATTTAAAGATATTCAAGGTCCTTTTTTTTCTCTTTCTTTAGGAAATATTGAAAATTTCAATTCCCTCGCTCTCTCTCTAAAATATATTGAAAATTTCAATTTGTCTCATTTTGAATATAGAAAGTAATCAAAATTAATGGAAAGTTTTCAGGTGTACTTAGAACCAAAACGAAAATTAGGTTCAACGTTATGGTAGAAGAAATATACTGAATTTGAACTCTTCAAAAACTCTTTTGAATTAATTTTTTAGTAATTGGGAATTTAAATTTGGTGAAATATTTTGATTGATAGGTGGTTCTAGTTTCGTTGCTAAAATTGATGGGGAAAAAAGTTGAAATAATATTGAGCTGAATTTTCGTTAATTTTCTCTATAGAGATATCAATAACTAAAAGGTGATTATCCGTCATTTGATTTATTTCATATTTCTGATTTTCAAGCATTGCATTAACTTAATGTCTTAATTCGTTGTCCATTGAATTAAATTAGATCATTAGGTAATTTTCTTTTTTTAAAATGATTTTTTACAATTATGTTTTCAGGTAAGGCAGATTGCTTAATAACTAAATTCTTTGAATTCAAGTTGTGTGAGTATTGAATAATGCCATATGAAAGAAAAATATAAAATCTAGTGTCACAAATTTATTGTTTACTAGATAGTACATAGTAAATTATTTTAACATTTCATATTTTTGTGGTATTGAAAGTATTAACTGGATTGAAAAAATGAATGATGTAACACCGACACTACGGTGTTCGTATATTATTTCCGTTTTTGAATTTAATAAAATGATCCTCAATTTATATATATATGAAAAAATATTTAATTTTTATTGATTTTTTATTTTGGGGTTTTTAAATCGAACTTTTGGTATATATAAAATGTTAGTACTTCCGAATTGTAGGGTGAGTATAAAAATATATATACATATATATACACACACTGATTCATTTATTTATTTAAATTTTTACTCATTTAAATAATTATAAATTGAATTATTAAAAAAAAAGGAAGTCGAAATTAGGGCTTAAAGCCCTAATTTCCCTCTCTCTTCCCCTCTTTCTCTCCCTCGCCGCCGCCCTCCCTCACCCGCCTCTTTGCCTCCCCGCTCGCCCTCTCCGCCATCAACACCACCATCTCCGACCACCGCTCTCCCTTCTCCACCTCTCCCTTCGGTTCTCTCTCTATCTCTCTCCTTCTCTCTCTCAATTTCTCTCTCACTCGCGACTCTCTCTCTCTGCCTCTCGCCGTTCTCCGCCGCCGCTGCAACCACCTTCAACCACCACCCCCACCGATTATCCCTCACTCTCTGTTTCCCTCTCTTTATCGCGCGATCTCTCTCTGTCACGCTGTCTCTCTCTCCCACCCGTGAGTTCTCTCTCTAGTTCGCTCTCTCTCTCTCTCAGTCTCCCTATCTCTCTCCCTACTCGCGCGCGCAACAACGCACGACTGCTCGCGAGATGGCCCCTAGGCGGGCGTGACCCCGCGCGAGACTGCCCCCGTGCGCGCGGCTGCTGTGCTGCTTTGCCCTTGCTCGCACGCTCGAGCGTCCTGCTCTCTCCTTCGAGAGCCCACTGAAATCTTCAGAACAAAGAACCCTAGGTCGCGATGGTTTCCTGCAATCCTCTCACTGCATAGGTAAGAACAACTTCCTGATCTTTGATTCTAGGGTTTCAATTTCTCTAAGTGATTGGACTAACGTGCTATATTTGATTCAGTTAGGAGGCACTGCAGATCACCGATAAGACTAAGGAGGCATTCGATTTAGGCTGCAAATTGTGAAACCCTAAGTGAGGGATTTCTAACCTACTCGATTTATTTGGACGAATTTAGGGTAAATTAGAGCAAGAGTGTATTGCATATGTTAGGATGAATGTTAGAATAGATTTGAAATGCGTTGTTTAACATTATATGTTATTATTTAGGTTAAGTATAGAATTTTATATGAAATTGAATGAAATTGAGCTGTTTCGGATGATAGAATTGAGTTAAATTGATTTAAATGGTTTCTCTTAGAGTTTAATTTGACGAATGTATAAAAATAGTCAAAATTTGGAATTTGAGCCTAAGGATTGATGCATTGTTTTACATTATAGTTGGTGTTGCATATAGGTAAGTCAAATACAATCTCTATATTATGAAAATAGGTTTCAATACCTTTAAAATGAGACATGGTTTGAAGAAATCGGATGAGAATTGAAAAGTGTATGAATTTTCAAAGATTTTTCTAATTTATAGGGAATTTATGTATTTAGATTTGTTTTCGATTTTGAACGATTTTAGGTTTGAATTTAGCTTGATTTTGATTTGGTTATCTACTTATAAATAGAATGAAAATTGACAACATTGAAGTTTATTCATAAATTGGAGAATTAAGGTTTGTACAAACTTAGGAAAATGATAAACCCTAAGAATAATTGGAAATTTGATGATTAATGTGATACTTTGATTAGGTTGATCTTGTTGGAGACTCGAGGAGTCAAATTTGGATTTATTTTGGAAATAGGGAGTGATTACCCTCGCTGGAATGTGAGTGAGACCCTAATCTCTTGCATGAAATGGTGAAAATCTGATTTTACCGTGTTTTAAACAAAACATGCTTTTGATATGCATTGTCTCGACGTATGAAATTGAAATTCAAATCTGTTTTGTGATTACTGGAGTGTCGTACTTATGTTTTCTACGATTATACATCCATGTTTGAAAAGAAATGAAATTGTGTCATGATTTGAGAAACGGAATGTTTGCTATTCGACCATTGCATTGGTTTGTTGAATTTGAAATGATTTTGATGAAATTGTATTGGCACATGGATTTGAAATGTTTTGATGAACTGTGAGGGTACCGGAATGCCCACTTGTGATGCGATACTATGATGATGACATTGATGATTCCATAGCTACGAAGAGACTTTGTAGAGGCACGGGTTGCCCGGATACGCTTCTGCAGGAGGTAACCTCAAACGTCCAGTTATATATTTATAAGCGCGGCCAGTTGAACCCTCATCGGGGGAGGACGTGTGTCCATCACCGTCTAGCACCGCACGTGGTCCTATTGACGAGCATATATATATTCATAGGCGCGGCTGGTTGAACCCATATTTGGGGGAGGACGTGTGTCCATCACCGTCTAGCACCGCACGTGAACCTATTGACGAGTCTGGGTAAGCAAGGAGTTAAGCCCACGGCCAACGTCGGGGTAGAGAGCTATTTTTAAAACACTTTGCATAATAACACCCCCGATGTGCCTGTCCTTGGTCATGGTTGACCTTTGCTAGGATCCTTTTGGCTTGCTCTACGTTATACTTGATATACTTGATTTTTAAATGGATGTATATATGTATGATATCGTGTGATTGAATAAATGAGTTTATTTTATTGAACATATCATGATTTATTGCGAAACTTGAGTTATTGTTTACGAATGATACTATTTGACACTCCAATTTTTACCTACACTATTAGTACTTGAGATTAATCCCTTCACTCACTGAGTATCCTCCCATAGATAATCACCCCTCTTCTTTCCCTCCCCAGATAGGATTATGGTGCTAGGGCGACATATTTGGCTCTAGAGGGCATGATAGTGTTGGTGGATTTGGTATTTACGACAGTGAGATTTAAGTTTTAATTGAAAATATGAATTTCGTACTTTATGTCAACCCTGCGTGGTCTTGATATTGAGGCTTGTAGTTGACCGTGTACTTATTTTGGGATGACTGTATAATTTATATATGTTTATTTGCAAAACTCTCATATTTCATTTGTATTGAGGCAATTGTATGTATTTAAATAATATTTGGAAAAATTATTATAAATTGTATAAAAACTTAGGTCCGCTTGGTGTAGCGGTTGCTCATGCTCTAGTTGGGCATGACAGTAGAGGTCTGTGACTAGGTTTGTTGATAGATTTTTATAGTCTTGCGTTGTTCTGGATGTCAGCTATGGGAGTTGTTGGTTTTGGAGAGGTCGGGATGGCCATTTGTTTTATTTTCAGGATGATTTTGAATTATACAGGGTTAAACAGGTTAAATTATACATGGGAGACCTCTGATTTAAGGGAAGGTTCTGCCCGATTTTTTGTAGAAATACAACCGGCATCCAGAGCAATGGGCGGCTGTTCACGATTCCCGGTCAGGGGTGTGACAAATGAGTTATCAAGTGTTGGAATTAATCGAGTTACATGCAGCGGAAGCATTCATAAATAATTTTCAGAAAAATAAATAAATAGTTTCGGGTATAATAATAAATACCTCGAATATGCAGTCTCCAAAAATCGGTCGTGCGTCTTTCGATCGGATCTCGCGGTCGGGATAGTAATCACGATGTTAATCGAACCACTACCGCAATGTCACAATGCCGTAACTCTCAGTCCGGTAATCATCGTGACGGGAAAAATTTTCTACGCGAAATTTTTCTCATACCCTTTATATTCTCTCTCTAGAGAATAATTTTCTCTCTTTTCTCGTACTCTCAAAAGAAGTCATCCATAGTGAACTCCCCCAAGAGAGAAGGAGATGTTAGTCTCCTTTTCAAACTCAAAAACTTAGAGAAAATATAGGAAAATAGTTAATATGTGGTTAGTGAGAGTTATCCCACTAACCCTATTACAAATGTCTAAAATGCCCCTCATGGGCATTCTAAACTAATATCTCCCACTTGCACACGAGGACATTACACATCTGTCACAAGATCACAACTCATATGACCTTTCACACATCCCCTTGCTGGACTTTCATACAGGATTGGGCATCGTGCGACCTGCGAGTACACCTGCAAGCAAAGACCTCTCGATGCACCTGTTAGGATGATCGAGAAGTCATCGTTAGTATCAAAAGAACTCGCTGCACCCCAGATCTAAGACTAATTACATCCATTGAGCTACTTTCCTCAACGAAAGTAATCCCCAATAAATGCTTGACTGTGTATCCACTATTATGCTTACATCCCAACATGGACAGACATAATAGGCTAGCCGGTGAATACAACACAATGATGTAATGTCAATTGGTCTTCCTTTTCCCAAACTCGAATTTATTAGCCTCAATTCAGCTGCTTTCCTAGAGCTGTCCCTCAGAACTCAATTTATCTTCCGGGCCATTGATAAACAGACTAAAGTAGCAACACTGAACCAAGACTTCTAGAAACAGTCGAAAGTGATAAGGGTACAAGAGATCCCACCCAATGGACCTCAGGACTCACACAGTGGGAACGGGGATCAAAAAACATATCATTGTCTCAAATAATGCTCCCACTATCCCTGGTCGACATATCACACGCGGTATGAAATGCGTGCCACTGTATTATTCCCCTATCTCTCAAAGGGCATATGTCAGATTTCTCTAACATTGTGAAGGTATGGGACTCAGTCTACATATAAGACTTTACTCAGAGATCTCAGAGAGAGTATCTCAAAGAGAGTATCTCAGAGACAATATCACTAGTAGCAGGTGATATCTGAGATCTCAAATCTGGCTACTTACAGGTAACATGGATGTGGATACGTCCATGCCGATCATATCACATATGACCTCATCCTGAACACATATCAGGGCGACTTATGTTCTAGTAGGGCCACTCTCAAAGCCTCTTATAACTAAAAACCATCTCATCTCCGCTCACTCAGAGCTGGAGGTGGTCATTCATGTGAGACAGTCGACCACGCCTGCCTGACATATCATTTATCACAACATATCACAAAAAATATGACAATTAAAATAGTACAATAAATAAGTGGCCCAATCATGCACACATTTCATATATATAACACAATAAGTATCAGTACAAAATGAGAAATGACATACAAATCCAATGGTTTCAATATCTCATACAGGAATCTATCACAATGGGTTTATTGAAGGGATCAGCCAACATGCTGTATAGTAATGTACTTAATTTGTCACTTCACCTTTCTCGGTGATGTATCTCATAACGTAGTATTAGGTATCAGTGTGTTTGGACTTATTGATACTTAGGGTCTCAAGTGTGGTCATAGGCGGCCTGATTTTCTCAATAAATCATCAATGGTCTCCCATTTTCTGACACAACCCCTAAGTGATCCAAAAATTTTCGGAGCCAAACACTCTCCTGAACTGCCACTAAGCATCTCATAAGCTCAGTCTCTATCGTAGATAGATATATATAGGTTCGTTTCTTGCTACTCCAAGACAGCAAAACCTGATATCGATTTGCGTACATTCAGATTGCCAACCCAGTCGGTATCTGAATACCTAACAAAATGTAAATCACCTCCTCCGTAACACAAGGAGAGGTCCGCAATTCTCTCGAGATATCTTAGAATCCTTGCACTGCTCTCTAGTGATCCCCTCTAGGATTTGATCGATACCTAATTACCATAGTGACTGCAAATCAAACGTCTGATCGTGTACGCGATACTGCATACATCAGATCACTCAGTGCACCAGAACAAGGGATTCTACTCATTTCCCTTGTCCTTTTCTGCGTCATAAGGCATATATCAAGAATTAGGCTTGAACCTTTTAGCAATAAGAGTATCTTTAAGGTCGTAGTCGATCTTCTCGAAGTACTCGAGAACTCCCTTGATGTTTAACTCTTGTGAAAGAGTCAACACCTGTCTCGAGTGATCCCTCTGGATCTTAACTTCGAGAAAGAATTGAGTCTCACCCATGTCCTTCAGATCTAGACTCGACAATGTCCACGTCATTGTGGTCATTAGATACTCTCTGTTGTTCCCAGTCAACAGAATGTCATTCACATGAGGATATGATCACAAAATAATCAAAAGAACGTAAAAGGTATATGCGATGATCCTCCTTGATCATCATGAAACCGTAAGATATCACCTTCTCATGAAATCTCAAACGTCACTGCCTGGATTGATGATTAGGGTCGTATGTCAACTTCTGAAGTCGACAAACCTTATCATCTAGATCTACAAGAATAAAGCCAAATGGTCATTCTTTATAGATCTTCTCATCCGAAAGTCCCACTCAGGAGAACAGTCTCAACGTTCATCTGGTCTCACTCCAGATCCATATTATGTCTATGACAATCGTTAAAAGTAAATGGATCGAGGTAATCTCGCCCACAGTCTGAGTAACCCCTGATTATCAGACGGGCCTTATACCTCTACATTGATCTGTCAGCTTTTTTCTTGATGTTGAGAACTCACGTGTTCCCAACGGCTCTATTACCCTCAGGTAAATCAACTAGATCCCAAATCTCGTTGATTCTCATCAACTCCTCTCACCCATGGCCTATAATCAATGGTCATCCATAGAACCCTCAAGAAAACTCTAGGACCATTAAAGGTTTCTCGTAATCCTCAAGAGTCACTGAGAGCCTCTCCCTTAATCGAGAAGCGACGATTAGGTACACGTTCTCGACTACTCTTAAGAGGAGGGGAAACCATTTTACCTCTAGATGAATTGCTCCCACTAGAACCGAGATCCGTAATGGATTCTTGGATCCTGCCACTGGGATTAACCAACCACTAGACTCATCCATCTCATAGAAGGTAAAGTCCCAATTGATTTCACCTCTCATAGGGAAATCACTTTCAAGAATCTCGGCATCATGAGACTCAATCTCAGTGAGAGTGTCATCTGTATGCTCATTAGAAATACATCTCTTTTCTCGCAAGCCTAACTCGCTGTGTAAATGCGAGAAATAGTGAACATACATTGCATAACCCCATAATCTCAAATGACTAAGGTCAGGTTGCCTCCCTGTCCAAAACTCATATGGAGTACTAACTACGGACTTTAATAGAGTACGATTGAGAACATAGGCTGCAGCCAATAACGCATCTCCCCAATAGGAAACGAGTAAATTGGTTTGCACCATCATCGGCCTCACAGTCTTAAACAAAGTCCTATTCCTCTCACGCGGCTACTTTACTCCACTGAGTAGCGAGGAATAGTCAGTTTCTCGTAATGCCCTTCTTGAAATAGAGCTCTTTAGACAAATACTTGCACTCTCAATCGGTTCTGAGTATCTCAACTCTCAGGTCTAACTGATTCTCAACCTCGCTAATAACCTCTTGAAGCATCTCAATGCCTCAGACTTGTACGAGATCAGATAGAAATAATCGAAACATGTATATTTGTTTATGAACGTAATCGAGTATCCAACACCATTTCAGGTTCTCAAATTCATAAGGCCACAGATGTTAGAGTGATCCGACTGCAATGGAGTCCCAACCCTCATTGCTATGTCGAATGGTTTTCTTGTAAGTTTGCCGTCTAGGCAAGACTGGTTAGTGGGTTCTATAGATCACTCACTGCCAACTGGTTCATCCTCTCTCACATTAAGAGGACAACAAGAAATACCATTGAAAGGAATTATTTCCGGTGCATATAGTCCCTCATGGACCAAAATAGAACCAATCATAGAATTGTCGTAACAAATAGAAATTTTAAATTTCTAAATTAACAGAGCATATACTAAACTGAAATCAAGTTCCGTCAAACTTTTGGAGCGTAAAGAGCATACAGAGTCTAGCAACTTTGCAACTCCAACTTGTAAGTGCTACTCCCTCTGATGTCAACAAAACACTCCGTTTCAGTACGTAAATCCTCCTACTTGAGGACTCACTAGGCGGAACTATATAAGCATGCTCCTATCTTGAGCTATGTGGTTGGTTGCTTCTGTGTTTACAATCCACGAAGGAGAGAAAACAGAAAGCAACTCAAACCACATAAACAAGAAAGAGATAATTTTCACTCGTCACACTTATGAGCGAAATGACCAAGTCTACTTCACGTGTAGCATTACACTTTGGTCGTATCCAACTCCTTCTCGCTGCGCATTATTATTTTCGGTTTTTTTGGATATTTTCTTCTTACCTGAATCTCGACTCCCACATGAGTCCTTGCTCGACTCTATCGCATAAGCATGACCCGAGTATGGCCTACTCGCCTTTAGATGCTCCTACTCGAGCTCACTGTGCCTATTCACATTAGTGAAAGTGCGAATACTTTCGTCGTATGTGAAATAGACTTTCATGATTTCTTATGAGTCAGGTAAAGAGCTGGATCGCATCCAGCACTAGAAAACATATCCGAAATTGGCTCAGTCACATTCCCCAACTCGGCGATCATACTCGACATTTTTATCAAATGTTGCATCATCATATGATCAACCCTTTTCTTATAAGTTATTAAACTTATAAGATAGCATCCTCATCTCACAATCTGTAAGAGCACTATAATACTCTTTATAGGGTGAGCCAAACCGATAAAACCGTAGGATATTGCTCATAGACTGGGATCACATCATCGTGCATGCTACTCAGGAGGATTGCCCTAACTCGGCTATCATTCCTCTTTCATGCACGTAATATCTTCTAATCCCGTCTATCTGAGGTGTGGTACCCTCCCCGAAGTCCACCATCTGTTGCCTTAGAATTTTAATTAGATTTTGCTCCCCGAGGATAAATTGAATCTACCGGTGAAAAATCATGTATTTATCACCATTCAATTTTATCCCCCTTACAAAGATCTAATACAACAATTTTAGAAACAGTCAATGAGATAGTCGTGACTTGTGATGCTTATTCTCACATTTTGTTCACCTTACGAATCAACAAGACCCAAATAATTCGAATACCTATCCCAAGACGAGCGTATGAATCAACAGACACCATACACCACAATCCGGGATGGCATCTCACCATTTGGATTAGGATTCGATACACAAAAACCCACAAAAATCACTTTATGAATTTGGAACCCACAAAAAATTGAAAAATTTCTATTCCGGACAACCTGACGTGCTGCCGAAGGTCCCACGCGCCGCCACGCACCGACGGCGCATCCCCACGTGCCTCCACACGCCTGGGATAGTTACTGGCGCGTGCTAGACGCGCAGTGCATCTGGCACGCACTTGGTGCACGCGCCTGACGCGTAGGCACGCGAGTCACGTGCCTTCACGCACGGAGCCCGCATGTGCGGGTCAGTTTTTGGACCCGGTAGCGGGTCGGAACCCGAACCCAGTCCGGATCCGTGGGTCACAGGTCGGGGACACATGTTCGGGTCGTAATCGACCCGGACGACCTGACCGGTTCACGCGCCTCTCTCGCGCATGAACGTCACGCCCAGCCTGCCTCATGCGTGTATCTCACGTGCCCGTGGGTTGGACCTCTTCGTCTTCACCCGAATTTTCCTGTAAATGGGTCTTTTGACCCGGTTGCCGGAAAACCCCATTTCCGGCACCATTTTGATCGGATTTTTTATGGAATCTCTAATTTCATTTATTCCAAATATCCTTGACTCGATTTTTGGAATAATTGTGCCATAAACTCGGCGTATTTTGGATCCAAAAATCCTGTTGATTTTCTAATTGAGCAAGCAAGGAACAATGAATAAACACCTCAGATTTTTATTGATAACTTGAAGAGAAAATACAAGAGGTTGTAGACATTTTTTCATGCCCATTAAAAGCAACTAGCTACCATATTTATAGAAGGAGAGAAGAAGGGTTAAGAGAGGAGAAAATAAGGGAGAGGAGAGGGCAATGCCCTCTCCTAGTCGTTGGCCCCCAACGGCTAGTGAGAACTAGCCGTTGGGCAGCCTCCCAACGGCTAGTTCTCACTAGCCGTTTGGGGGATTTGGGGGCCCTCTTTGAGAGGGCTGGGCTGGGCCAATTAGGGCCCAGCTGATTACCCTTGGATGGCTCACTTTGGGTCTTAAGATGATCTTTGGCAAGGGGCTCAAGAGATGACCTTTTTAGGAGCTTATTTAAGACTTCTAATTAGGGCATTTTGGAGGAAGAGCTAAAGGACTTAATTATGCTTCATTTTAACACTCCCCCTCAAGTTGGGTGTGTATATATTTATGACACCCAACTTGCCCATATTCTTTTGTATGTGATTGGCGGTTCCCGGCTTGGTGAAGATGTCGGCTACTTGGTGATTACTCCTTGTGAAACTTGGAGAGATGAGCTTTTCTTCAATCTTTTGCCTTACAAAGTGGCAATCTACCTCAATATGCTTTATTCTTTCATGAAAGACCGGGTTTGAGGCTATGTGAATTGCCGACTAGTTGTCACAATGGAGTTGAATTGGAGTAGAGACAAAGAACCCTAATTCTTCTATTAGAGCCTTTAGCCACACGATCTCACTAGTAGCGGCTGCCATTACTCTATACTCCGCTTCGGCACTTGATCTTGAGATTACATGTTGTTTTTTGCTTTTCCATGCTACTAGGTTCCCTCCAACAAACATGCAATAACCAGTAGTTGATCTTCTATCTTCTGAATCCCCGGCCAATCCGCATCACAATATCCTATGATTTGAGAGCTACAATTGTTCTTCATGATAATTCCCATCCCGGGTGAGCCTTTTAGGTAGTGAAGAATCCGTTCGGTGGCTCTCCAATGCTTCCATTTTGGCTTGTGCATATGTTGGCTAACTAGCCCCACAGCAAATGAGATATCAGGCCTTGTTATGGTGAGATAGATCAATCTTCCTACAAGCCTTTGGTATCTTTGTTCGTCCTCAAACTCTATATCATCATCTTTGAGCCCATAAGAGGTGCTGATCGGACTATATGCGGGCTTGGCACCTAGCTTGCCGGTTTCCTGCAAAAGATCAAGCACATACTTTCTTTGTGATAGAATAAACCCATTCGGAGAATAGGCAAGCTCTATCCCTAGAAAGTACTTTAGTTTCCCTAAATCCTTAATATCAAACTTTGTTTGGAGAAATTTCCTAACTTGATTGATTAAGTCTAAATCATTTCCAGTTAAGATGATATCATCTACATATACTAAAACTATGATGAGTTTATCTCCTAATTTCTTAACAAAAAGAGATGAGTCACTAGAGCATTTCTTAAAGTTATGATCAAGAAGTGTAGAGCTTAGTTTAGCATACCAGGCTCTTGGAGATTGCTTGAGCCCATAGATTGCTTTCTTTAATTTGCAAACTTTGTTGTCTTGATGAGAAAAGCTCGGAGGAACCTCCATATATACTTCTTCTTCTAAGTTCCGAAGGAAGGCATTTGCAGCATCCATTTGAAATAAAGGTAAGGAGAAGTTGGCAGCAAGAGATAAGAGCACACGAATGGTATTCATTTTTGCCACGGGAGCATATGTTTCCTTGTAGTCCACTCCATAAGTTTGAGTGAAACCTTTGGCAACTAGTCTTGCCTTGTATTTATCAAGACTTCCATCGCTTTTGTGCTTGATTTTGTAAACCCATTTGCATCCTACAGCTTTTTTCCCTTTTGGAAGTGATGCTATTTCCCATGTTCCATTTTTAGCTAAAGCTTCCAACTCATCCTTCATAGCTTGCACCCACTGAGGTTGGCTCTTAGCTTCTTCAAAAGATCTAGGTTCTTTATGAAGATCTATGTTCTGAATGAAACTTTGATGGCTGCACGAAGTATTAGCAGCTGAATAATAGTTTGAAATAGGATGAGAGGTTACTTTAGAGTTATAAAAAACTCTTTTGTTGATCCATTCAGAGGGAGGAAGCCTAAGCCTTGTTGATCTTTGTAGAGTAAGAGGTTGTTCTTAAATAACTTGTTCTTCTTGCTCTAGAGCCGATTTTTGATCTGAATCATCATCCCTTTGCTCTTGAGTTATTTCATGATCCGAATGAGATGGTGAAGGGTCTTCTTGAGCCAATACTTCATGATCATTTGGGGCTGGTTCTTCATGAGTATTTGGATGGGAGAAGTTATTGACAGAAGGGAGAATAACGTTCCATAGATCTTGAGTTCCTTCCTTTTCAACTTGAACTTGATCATCCTTTCCTGAAAAATAAGGTTCACTTTCTACAAATATCACATCCTTGGATGTGTATAGCTTTTTGGTTAGTGGATCATAACATTTATAACCTTTCTCAAATGTTGAGTATCCTAAAAATACACATTTTCTTCCTCTTTCTTCTAATTTATTTCTGAAATTTTCAGGAATATGTACATAACAAATGCACCCAAAAACTCTAAAGTGAGAGATGTTGGGTTTTCTTCTGAGGAGAAGTTCTAAAGGAGATTTTCCTCCTAGAACTTGAGTGGGCATAAGATTAATAAGATGGGCAGCAGTTTTTATTGCCTCACTCCAAAAGTTTTTGGGTATATTAGAATGGAACATCATGGCCCTAGCCATTTCTAACAAGTGCCTATTTTTCCTTTCGGCAATTCTATTTTGTTGTGGAGTGTAGACACATGATTTCTAGTGTATGATGTCACGCCCCGAACCGGGAATCGTGAACAGCCGCCCGTTGACCTGGATGCCGGCTGTATTTCTACAAAAAATCGGACAGAGCCTCCCCATAAATCGGAGGTCTCCCAATGTACAAATAACCTGTATAAACCTGTATAATTCAAAATCATACTAAAATAAATCAAATGGCCATCCCGGCCTCAAAACAATCCACCAAATCTCCCAACCGACATCCAGACAACGCAAGGCTAACAAAACACCAACAGTCCTAGCCACAGACCTCTACTGTCATGCCCAACTAGAGCATAAGCAGCCGCCACACTGAGCGGACCTAAGTTTTATATAATTTACAATAATTTTCCCAAGTGTTATTCAAATACGTACAATTGCCTCAAATGCAAATGAAATATGAGAGTTTCAAAATTTAACATACATAAATTATACAGTCATTCCAAAATAAGTACACGGTCAACTACGGACCTCAATATCAAGACCACGCAGGGTCGACAATAAAATATGAAATTCATCTTTTCAATTAAAACTTAATCTCACCGTCATAAACACCAAATCCGCAAACGAGCTATCATACCTCTAGCGCCAAATGCGTCGCCCTAGCACCATAATCCTGTCTGGGGAGGGAAAGAGGAGGAGTGAGTACTCAGGGAAGAATACTCAGTGAGTGAGTGGGTCAATGTAATCGTGTAATATGGGGTGTGAAACTGGAGTGTCAAAGCATAAATATACAAATCAGATTTCAAATCATCATGCTTTTCATTTCAACCATATATCATTTCACGCATCAACAAATCAAATATGCATCCAAAATACTTTCATCAAAATCATAGAGCTGCCAGCCGTAAAACTCCTGGCAGAGGTCTACCACGACCTATGACAGGCGCACCGGGGGTGTTATATGCGATTTTATTTAAAGTGCTCTCTACCCCGGGGTTGGCGACGGACCTCGTCCAGGTGCTAGATTTGAAGAGTGTCCAAATCCTCCCCCTTTCGGGTTCAACCTGCCTAGTACCGTGTCGTAAATATAATCCCGACAACTCGTGGGATACCCCAGGCCTTAGGCATATCTGGACGCCACCAAAGCGCCTCTCACGGTGTCCTTTGTAGCTACGGAACAATACATATCCAGGCCCTCAAGGCCAAAATCAATATCACAGTACAAATCACAGCCCTCAAGGCCAATATCAATATCATATCAAAACATGTGTCGTAAATCAGGTTCACAAACCAAATGCAACATATTTCATAAAATGGCACAATTTACCTTTCAAACACATGGATGCATATTTCATAATTCAACCACATTTTCGGACACTCCATCGGTTCACAAAAATCATTTTCAAAGCCAGTCAAAACATTTTAAGCACGCGATAAATTATGCTCATTTATCAAACTGTTGTAAATCAGAGTTTACATATTAAACGAAAACATTGAAATAAAACCCACTCACAGTATACGGGAGGGTCAATCACTCCCTATAATGCACAACAAGTGCCGAAACTGTGCTCCCCTCGATCAAGACATCCAACACTTACGCATGTATGTAATCAGCAAGTTTCAAACCTGCGCAGTTATAGAAAATAGGCTATAACTTCTAATACACCTTTACAAATCAAGGGATTTCTTATTTCATTTTTAAAGCTAAGGATGTCTAGTGTCTAAGGCAGACAACCTCACGTCATTTGTAGAGAAAGTTATGCTTACAACATATCCACAAGACTCAAGTGGTATTCCTCAATCAATCAATCAATCAATCCTACACAAAGCTCACACCAATCCAATCTCTCGTCGTACATAAGAGTCAACATATACACCAACACACTTTTATTCAAAATTCATCGACTTCTTCTCTTCAATACCCTAATACAATTCTATACATTTATCATATCAATACAAACACATGCTTTTGCTCATTCTTTACAATTGCACATTTTCATATCACTTTAACACACCAATATCACTATATATATGCATATACTTTCAATACCTTATTACGTACACATATAAACCTCCATCTTGCTTACTATAGTCATTCCAAATCTCTCCAATGGATTCGATCAATACAATTTTACATCCACATATTCACCAACCTCTATCCAAACTTCAGTATACATAATTCCTCACACTTTTGGCCTCAATTTCACATATACATAGTCAATAACACAAGTACATCAAATCCACATTTTAACACTCCAAAATACACTCAAATCATCCCAAATTCTAGCCACACAATCTTGTCATCAATGGTATTTCATTTATAAATAATTAACAAAATCAAATTTGAGTCAACTTCAATCCTACAATCTCTCAAAGTCGGAAGCAAGTCTAAAATAATTAAATTTCCTTCAAGATTGAAAATCTTTGAAAAATCATACACTTTTCGATTCTCATCCGATTTCTTCAAACCATATGTCATTTCAAAGGTATTGAAACCTATTTTCATCATATGAAAATAGTATTTTGATTGCCTATGTGCAAGACAACTTATAATGAGAAAGACTGCATCGATCCTTAAACTCAAATCCCAATTTCTCATGATCTTCATGCATTCGTCAAATTAAACTCTAAGAGAAATCATTTCAAATCACCAACGACTTTAAATTTACAATATTCCTCAATTTTACCAATTTCTCCCGAATTTACATAATCCAAATTTAATTCATGCCAATTTCAATTCAAATCTCAAGGAAAAACTACACAGACCAATCAAACAAAACTTTAATACTCTCTAAGACATTCAATCATACTTTGCAGCCCAATTTACATCAAATTCTAGACCTAACCTCAACAATTTCATACAAACTCTCAAGAATAAAGCATTTCCTACAGATCTAACATATTTTCAGAATATATCTACACTTATTCTCAAACTAATTTCAACAGAATAATCTGAATATTGAAGGGATTGAAAATCCCTCACCTAGAGTATTTTGCAGTTCGCAACCTTCGTCCAACTGTCTTCTCATTCCATACTGAAACCTGCAAAGCTCCCAATTTAAAGTCAATTTCAAAAATCTAAAGCTGAAACCCTAAAATTAAGGTCAGGGACTGAACCTCACCTATGCAGACCGGATCTCACAGCCGCAGCTAGAGTTTCTGAAAGTCACCAACTACGCTGCAGCAGAGGTTGCAGCAAGTCCACGCGCAGAAAGAAGCTATCGCGCGGGAGCGAGGGCTGTCGCGCGAGGCGCAGGCCACCGGGGCGGCGGGAGACGCGCGCCGGGCCGAGAGGAGCGTTGCGGCTGGGAGCAGGCGAGCCGCGTGCACGGACCCTGCCGCGACGGCGTGCTACCGCGCGCTGCTACGCTCAATCGCGCGCGCGGGCTGGAGAGGGAGCAGAGCGAGAGAAGGAGACTGAGGGCTAGGCGGGTGGCGACCACGGTGGCTCGCGGTGGCCGTGAGTTGTGGTGGTTGTGCCAAGTGGGTGGCGCGGTGGCGGTGGAGAACCGCGAGAGGAAGAGAGAGACAAACAGTGGTAGAGAGTGAGAGAGAGACAGCCGAGAGAGAGAAGAAGGAGAGAGAGAGTGGTGGATCGGCGAGCTGGCGGTGGAAGACCGCGGTGGCGGTGATGGCAGCGGCGGCGGCCAGGCGGAGGAAGGCAGCCGCGGGAGAGGGAGGTCGCGGGAGAGAGGAGAGGCGGCGAGGGAGAGAAGAGAGAGAGAGAGTGAAAGGGAAAGTGGGAGAAATTAGCCCTAATTTCGTTTTTTTCTTTTTCTTTTTTTTTTTTTTTTTTTTTTAATAATTATTATTATTATTATTATTATTATTATTATTATATTTCTTTTTTTTTTTGTAAATAAGGTTAAAAAATTTAAATGAGGAATGTATAAGTAATTAAATGAACAAATAAAAAAAAATCATCTATATATTTTTTTATACTCACTTTGCTTTACAAATCGGAAATACGAATATTTTAAATATCCCAAAAATTTCAAATTACATACCTTAAAATCGAAAATCAATATAATTAAAATTCTCTCTCTCAATATATAAACGGAGGAAATATTTGTATAAATTTCAAATACAAGGGTACAATACGGACACCGTAGTGTCGGTGTTACATATGATCCCTTTTTCATTTAAGAAGCTTTCAAATGCATGACTAGTATACTCCCCCCATGGTCAGACCTAATGATTTTGATATTGGCATTGAATTGTTTGGTTACATATCTATAATAGCTCTTGAGGGCTTCAAAAACCTCAGATTTGGTTATCAATAAGTAAACCCAAGTGTATCTAGTTTTGTGATCAATAAATGTCACAAAGTATTTAAAACCATCATGAGATACTATGGGTGAGGTCCAAACATCAGAATGAACAAGTTCAAATTTATTCTCATATATAGTATTTGAAATGGGATAATACACTCTAGTTTGTTTTCTAAGAACACAAGCTTTGCAATGCCTATTTTCTACTTCTAGATTTGGGAATAGGCGTTTCAAAGCTAAGTCCCCAAGATGACCTAGATGAGCATGCCATAAAGAATGCATTTGACTTTGGGCAGCAAAAGCTTGATTTACTTGATCCAAGTAGTATAGGTTGTGCCTCCTAGACCCCTTGCCAATCAAATGATTCGTTTTGAGGTCCTGAAAAACAACTTGATTAGGATCAAACGTAGCTTTGCAATTTTGTTCTTTAGTTATCTTCCTAATGGACAGAAGGTTTGAATCAAATTTCGGTACATACAAAGCTTTAGTTTTCATGCCAAGTAGTTCAACTTCTCCTAAATGATCAACCTTTAATTTATCACCATTAGCAACTTTGACAATCTTATGATCAGTAAGGGGAATAAATCTTTTAACTTTGCTTTTATCTTTGACCATATGATTGTCACAACCGGAATCAATAAGCCATGGACTAGAATTATATGAGTTTAGGAGGTTACCAGAATGGAGAGTAATCTGTCCAATAAGCCTTTTCATCTCCTTTTGCATTTCCTCCATTTTGTTTTCAAGGGCAGCAACTTGGGAAACGTTTTGAGCACTTGCCATTGAATCTCCCTCTCTTTTGTTGCTTTTTGGCCGTAAATGAGGATGGAGATGCCAACACTTTTCTTTCCTATGGCCAGGTTTCTTACAATGAAAGCAAAAGTCTCTTTTGCCAAAATTCTGGACTTTGTTAGCTGGAAACTCTTCTTGGACAGATTTGAATGCTTGAGCTTCGATTTTGGGCTTGGATGATTCCTCAAGCTTCATGCTAGTTTCAGTTCTTTGGACCATGAATTGGACTTCTTGGAATGAAGGAAATATCTTCATTCTAAGAATTTCTTGCCAAATGGAAGCAAATTCTTCTCCTAGTCCCATTAGAAGACCAAAAGTCATATCTTCATCATTCCTTTGAAGAAGAGTTTTGAGATTTGAGGTTGGAGGTTGGAGGCCTCAAAACAGTAAGCTCATTCCAAAGATCCCTATATTCCCTAAAGAATTCGGGTAGGGTCTTTCCTCCTTTTTGAATGTTGAAGATTTTCTTCTTTAGCTCAAAAATTCTGCCCGTGTTGGTTTCTTGAGCATAGAGAGCATGCATTTGATCCCACAAAGTTTTAGCATTTGGAATGCAAGTGACCATAGCTTTGTGGGCTTTATCGAGAGACATTTGTAAGAGCACCACTACTTGATCGTCTCTCTTCTTCCATGCTTTGAAGGATGGATCAGCATCATCAAGAGGATCTTCAAATATGTGATTTTCAAGGTTGAAGAAGTTTAGAGACCTCTTGATGGTGTCTTGCCATGAATTGTAATTTGATGAATCCAAAAGAATGGAAGTAAACATTGAAGTGCTAATTTGACGTGGTGGGTCACCAAGACCCGAAGAAGAAGGTATTGAAGCCTGCTCTGATACCATGTTGATTTTCTAATTGAGCAAGCAAGGAACAATGAATAAACACCTCAGATTTTTATTGATAACTTGAAGAGAAAATACAAGAGGTTGTAGACATTTTTTCATGCCCATTAAAAGCAACTAGCTACCATATTTATAGAAGGAAAGAAGAAGGGTTAAGAGAGGAGAAAATAAGGGAGAGGAGAGGGCAATGCCCTCTCCTAGTCGTTGGCCCCCAACGGCTAGTGAGAACTAGCCGTTGGGCAGCCTCCCAACGGCTAGTTCTCACTAGCCGTTTGAGGGGTTTGGGGGCCCTCTTTGAGAGGGCTGGGCTGGGCCAATTAGGGCCCAGCTGATTACCCTTGGATGGCTCACTTTGGGCCTTAAGATGATCTTTGGCAAGGGGCTCAAGAGATGACCTTTTTAGGAGCTTATTTAAGACTTCTAATTAGGCCATTTTGGAGGAAGAGCTAAAGGACTTAATTATGCTTCATTTCAACAAATCCGACCTTCCGCGGTGAATTTTGAAACCCAATTTTCCGGCCACAATCATATGCAATATATATATCAAATTGAAGAGCATGAAACAAGGATTACAGATCTATAAATTTCATGTATTGATTTGTCCTAAAACTTGACAAATCTAAGATTGAATGGGTCGGTCACTATTTACGGTCGAAACTTTCAACCAGAATTTTCTTCGCGTAATCGTGCTAAAAAAATTACGAAAAAATTATTTTCGTGTTCTAGGGATCATGGGTAATGTAGTGGTCTTCTCGGATTCATGAAACTCATCCATGATCCGAACCCCAAATTTTAAACCATAAATTTTTTTATACCCAAAAATTAACCCGAAAATTATTTTTAATCCAACGTATCGCTCTGATACCAATATTGGAATTAATCGAGTTACATGCAGCGGAAGCATTCATAAATAATTTTTGAAAAAATAAATAAATAGTTTTGGATATAATAATAAATACCTCGAATATGCAGTCTCCAAAAATCGACCGTGCGTCCCTCGATCGGATCTTGCGGTCAGGATGGTGATCACGATGTTAATCGAACCACCACCGCAATGTCACAATGCCGCAACCCTCAGTCCGGCGATCATCGTGAGGGGAAAAATTTCCTACGCGAAATTTTTCTCATGCCCTCTATATTCTCTCTCTAGAGAATAATTTTCTCTCTTTTCTCGTACTCTCAAAAAAGTCATCCATAGTGAACTCCCCCAAGAGAGAATGAGATGTTAGTCTCATTTTCAAACTCAAAAACTTAGAGAAAATATAGGGAAATAGTTAATATGTGGTTAGTGGGAGTTACCCCACTAACCCTAATACAAATGTCTAAAATGCCTCTCGTGGGCATTCTAAACTAATACAAGTGTACGACAAAAACACTTGATATGTGTAGCTCGTGTCTCACTTATCCTATGAAAGTGGAGTGGAATCGAATAATTCCAAAAGGTCAGATCACTTGCAACAGAAAAAATCGAGTTATTATAATTTGGCAGTAGTTTTTTCCTTAGAGGTGAATGGCAAACATGACCAATTAAAAAATTGTGTTGAAAAATTTAGATGCTGCACAATTAAAACACAAGAAACATGATAAAATGGTGAGTTATTTTAAGATAGAGATGACCAAAATGACTAGACATCATGAATCTGTTGTTCAAGAGATGGCTAAACAATATTTTAGGGTTAAAAGAGAATTGCTGAAGGAGAAGGAATCTTCTTTGTCTCTAAAAAAGGAGAAAGAGTTTGAATCATCAAAGAAAAGAGTTATAGAAGTCATAGTGAAATTGAATGATATACTTGTTTGACATGAAAAGTTTCTACTATTAGGCAAATGTTCTAAGAGTCTAACAAGGTCAAAGGACAGGCTTGTAAACCCTTTTCTCAGAGAATCATCATCTTAGAAAGAGGGCTTAATTTTTAGTAAGTAAACTAATTTTACATGTCCCTCAACTAAATATTGAGGATTGTTGTTTGCGAGTCCAATTGGTCTAATTTGGTATTACTACGAGGGAATAGCCAGTGGATGGAATGGGTTGAGTTTTGTTGCAGCAGGTGATTAATGTGGATGATTTTGGAGAACAAATTGCGATGTCATTTAGCAAATTGCATAATTCTAGTATTTTGAAAAGCAGTTGAGACTTATTGAATCAAATGAATTCAGATTTTGAATATTTGTGTACGCATGGCAGAGTCATTGCAGTATGATGTCAGTATTGAGAAAGGGTTTTCAGACCTAGTCCCTGTTCTAGAGCATAATAAGATATTTTCTTCAATAATATAATGGTCGGTATTTTTTGTCTTTTATTTTCTGGGGGAAGGGGATTTCAAGAAAGAGTTTTTTGTTTTCTTTTTTGATAAAAATGGAAGAATATATTAGATGTAAAAAAGAATATACAAAAATTTCTAAAGATAAGAAAATCTTATAACTAATAAAGAACAATACATAAAAGGGGGAAAATTATTCTTCAATTCATTTTTTTCCTCTTTTATCCTCACTATCACCCCGAGATGAGAAAGTTTCTAAAGATAAGAAAGCTCATGCATGAATCTTGGATCCTCACTGTCAAATCATTAGAACATCTTTTTTCAGCCTGCATTGTTTAATTTTATTTTCCTCTTTTATCATCTTAGCTGAGTATGGTTGGTCAATTACAAGCATAGTGGTGTAACCAGAGTCCAGGAAATTGCCAACGCTGAGGATCTTTCCAGAATAACTCTTCGAAAGGAACTTCTTCATTTGAAATTCAACTAGAGATTATGTAGTACCATTTATAAACTCCAATATGAAGCACTAGATGAACTGAATATCTTTGTTAAAGTCTGGGCTGCAATTCCCATTGACTGGCCAAGAGCAAAGTTTTCTGACACACCGAGCATGCTCAAAGCCATTGCCAAATTATTGCAAATTTTTGCTGCCTAAATCACCAAGACACCCATCAAATTATTTAGTGATAATACCGATTACTTCTGCATAAGGAAGAAACTGCACAATACTAGATACAGTTGGTATAAAGACCATTTGCACAAGCATATTAGGTAAACTCTCTGAATTCGCATCACAGTATTGAATTCAAGTTACATCACAGAAAAAATGAACTCACAAAGCTATTTCCAGCTTCTCCACCATATGGTGTACTTTTCCCATTGAAAGCAGCAAGGATTTAGCTGCCAGATAAGCATCCTCTCTGCTGGCAACCTGCAAGGAATTCCTTCCTCTCAATTTAGCAAATACCAAGAGCTAACAGGCCTACTGGCTTGGCACCAGATATCCTCTTCACTAAGTAACTCAATAAGGCTATTGATGAATAAGGCCTCCCTGAATCCACATTTGTAGCATCCATGACTGGGAACTTATCTATATCACATGATCTAACATTGATCTAATTGGATATAGAAAATTTGTTCACAATCAGTAAACACATTGAATGTTCTAGTTGCTACTTTTATATAATCTGCAAAAGAATCAAATTTAGGCTAAAAAAGTGTATGTTGTGGCTGTGCTCGATGCAATTTCTAGCATGGACATCTCTTCGTAAAAGTGTACAGCACCAAATGCAAGCCAATATTAGGCGGAACATCAAGATCCACCAAAGACATGAAATCTCTCCCATATCCTCGTAAGAGGATGGGGGTTAAGCTAGATTTAAATCAATAAAATGATATGCTATAGGCTATTTTATTTGGTCTTCCTAACTTTAAAAACTCTTCAATCCATATGATTTTAATTAACTTCAGAATAATATATGAATCATGAAAAACATGAATAACATATTCAAGCATATAAATAAGAAATGTTTGAAAAACATAACCTTGTTTATCCAAATACTTGATTTCTTGCTCTCCAATTGTGAAACCGCTACTCCGTCCACACCAATGACATAACAGCAACCAAAACATGTTTCAATGAAGATCAAAATGGGAACCCACCAAAAGATTTTAATTTGAATTTTAAAAATTTTCTCTAAAAAATTACAAGATTCTCTCTCTTTAATTCTTTACTCTCTGCTTTATAGATACATATCTCTGAAAAATTCTGGAGAGAATGAATGGGAAAGAAGGAGGTCATAACATGAAAGATCTTAATAAGTTTCTCTAAATTTCCTAAAATCTAGTTTTTAAAACTTCCAGTTTCATGATTAGAAAATAGTAAGTTTATTTGTGTCAATTAATAGAATTAGTAAAGTTTTAAAAGAATAAATTTTCTTATTTATCATATAGGCCTAGTGGGGGCATAAATCCTATCTTTTTTGGTAAGAGATTTACCCAACCCAAAATAAAGTTAGTTATTTCTGATAAAACTCTAATGATCCACTGGAAGAAAATATTCTATGAAGGATTAAGGAATTGTTTGCTTTAATAGATGAAACTGAGTTGATTGTTGATGGCTGGGGTTAATGGATAATGACCAATAGATGTTGTTAATAGATGTTGCTAATAGATTGTTCTGTTGATTTTCTAAATGAGCAAGCAAAGAACAATGAATAAAAACCTCAAGAACTTTATTGATAATTTGAAAAGAAAATACAAGAGGTTGAAGGCATTTTTTCATGCCTATTCAATGCTCCAACTTGACCCATTTATAGAAGAGGGAGAACAGAAGAATTAATGGAGGGAGGAGAGGGCAATGCCCTCTCCTTGGTGCTGCCCCAACGGCTAGCACAAGCTAGCTGTTGGGGCCTTTTGGCCCCTTTAGGGCCATCCTTTGCTGGGCTCATTTGAGTCCAGCTCAATGGGCATTAGTGCCCTCTCTTTGGACCTTAGGAATGGGTACAATTGGGCTCTAAGAATTGGATCATTTGGAAGATCCAATTTGCACATTCATAGAAACTTATTTTGACTACTTAGCAAGGCTTATCTAGAATGGCTTGATTATACTTTATTTCAACACTCCCCCTCAAGTTAGGTGTGTATATATTAAAAACACCTAACTTGCCCAAGTTTTTGAAGATGTGATTGGCGGTTCCCGATTTTGTAAAGATATCCGTAACTTGAAGATCACTCCTTGTGAAACTTGGAGAGATGAGCTTATCTTCAATCTTTTGCCTTACAAAGTGACAATCTACCTCAATATGCTTTGTTCTTTCATGAAAGACCGGATTTGAGGCTATGTGAATTGCTGATTGATTGTCACAATGGAGTTGAATTGGAGTAGAGACAAAGAACCCTAATTCTTCTATTAGAGCCTTTAGCCACACGATCTCACTAGTAGCGGCTGCCATTGCTCTATACTCTGCTTCGGCACTTGATCTTGAGACTACATGTTGTTTTTTGCTTTTCCATGCTACTAGGTTCCCTCCAACAAACATGCAATAACCAGTAGTTGATCTTCTATCTTCCGAATCCCCGGCCCAATCCGCATCACAATACCCTATGATTTGTGAGCTGCAATTGTTCTTCATGACAATTCCCATACCGGGTGTGCCTTTTAGATAGTGAAGAATCCTTTCGGTGGCTCTCCAATGCTTCCATTTTGGCTTGTGCATATGTTGGCTAACTTGCCCCACAGCAAATGAGATATCAAGCCTTGTTATGGTGAGATAGATTAATTTCCCTACAAGCCTTTGATATCTTTGTTCGTCCTCAAACTCTGTGTCATCATCTTTGAGGCCACAAGAGGTGCTGATTGGACTACACGCGGGCTTGACACCTAGCTTTCCAGTTTCCTACAAAAGATCAAGCACATACTTTCTTTGTGATAGAGCAAACCCATTTAGAGAATAGACAAGCTCTATCCCTAGAAAGTACTTTAGTTTCCCTAAATTCTTAATATCAAACTTTGTTTGGAGAAATTTTCTAACTTGATTGATTAAGTCTAAATCATTTCCAGTTAGGATGATATCATCTACATATACTAAGACTATGATGAATTTATCTCCTAGTTTTTTAATAAAGAGAGATGAGTCACTAGAGCATTTCTTAAAGTTATGATCAAGAAGTGTAGAGCTGAGTTTAATATACCAAGCTCTTGGAGATTGCTTGAGTCCATAGATAGCTTTCTTTAATTTGCAAACTTTGTTGTCTTGATGAGAAAAGCCTGGAGGAACCTCCATATATATCTCTTCTTCTAAGTCCCCTTGAAGAAAGGCATTTGCAACATCCATTTGAAATAAAGGTAAGGAATCGTTGGCAGCAAGAGATAGAAGCACACGGATGGTATTCATTTTTGCCACGGGAGCATATGTTTCCTTGTAGTCCACTCCATAAGCTTGAGTGAAACCTTGGACAACTAGTCTTGCCTTGTATTTATCAAGACTTCCATCACTTTTGTGCTTAACTTTGTAAACTCATTTGCATCCTACAGCTCTTTTCTCTTTAGGAAGTGATGCTATTTCCCAAGTTCCATTTTTCTCTAAAGCTTCTAGCTCGTCTTTCATAGCTTGTACCCACTGAGGTTGGTTCTTAGCTTCTTCAAAGGATATTGGTTCTTCATGAAGATCTATGTTTCGAATAAATCTTTGATGGCTGCAAGAAGTGTTAGCAATTGAATAATATTCAGAAATAGGATGAGAGGTTACTTTAGAGTTATAGAAAACTCTTTTGTTGATCCATTCGGAAGGAGGAAGCCTAAGCCTTGTCGATCTACGAAGAGGAGGAGGTGGTTCATCTATGATTCGTTCTTCTTGATCTATGGCCAGCTCTTGCTCCGAATCATCTCCCCCTTGATCTTGAATGGTTTCTAGTTCAAAAAGAGATGGTGAGGGATCTTCTTGAGTTGGTTCTTCATGATCATTCGGAGCTGGTTCTTGTTCAATGTTTGGGTGATTGATAGTTGGTAGAATAATGCTCCATGGATCTTGAGCATCTCCTTTTCCAGCTTGGTCTAGATCTTCTTTTCCTGAAAAATAGAATTCTCTTTCTACAAATATCACATCTTTGGATGTGTATAGTTTCTTGGTTAGTGGATCATAACATTTATACCCTTTTTCAAATGTTGAGTATCCTAAGAACACACATTTTCTCCCCCTTTCTTCTAACTTGTTTATGAAATTTTCAGGTACATGAACATAACATAAGCATCCAAAGACTCTAAGATGGGAGATATTGGGTTTCCTTCCTAAAAGTAGCTTTAATGGAGATTTTCCTCCTAGAACTTGAGTGGGCATAAGATTAATAAGATGGGCAGCGGTTTTTATTGCCTCACTCCAAAACTTTTTAGGCACATTAGAGTGGATCATCATAACCCTAGCTGTTTCTAGTAAGTGCCTATTTTTTCTTTCGGCCACTCCATTTTATTGTGGAGTATACACACATGATTTTTGATGCATGATCCCTTTTTCATCTAAGAAAGTTTCAAATGCATGACTAGTATACTCCCCCCCATGATCAGACCTTATGATTTTAATGTTTGAATTGAATTGTTTGGTTACATATCTATAATAGCTTTTAAGGGCTTCAAGAACCTCAATTTGGTTACCAATAGGTATACCCAAGTATATCTAGTTTTGTGATCAATAAATATCACAAAGTATTTAAAGCCATTATGAGATATTATAGGTGAGGTCCAAACATCAGAATGAACAAGTTCAAATGCATTCTCATATATAGTATTTGAAATGGGATAATACACTCTAGTTTGTTTTCTAAGAACACAAGCTTTGCAATGCCTATTTTCTACTTCTAGATTTGGAAATAGGCGTTTCAAAGCTAAGTCTCCAAGGTGACCTAGACGAGCATGCCATAAAGAATGCATTTGACTTTAGGCAGCAAAAGCTTGGTTTTCTTGATCCAAGTAGTATAGATTGTGCCACCTAGACCCCTTTCCAATCAAGAGATTCATTTTAAGGTCCTGAAAAACAACTTTATTAGGATCAAATGTAGCTTTGTAATTTTGTTCTTTAGTTATTTTTCCAATAGACAGAAGGTTAGAATCAAATTTGGGTACATACAAAGCTTTAGTTTTCATGCAAAGTAATTCAATTTCTCCTAAATGATCAATTTTTAATTTATCACCATTAGCAATTTTGACAATTTTATGATCAGTAAGTGGAATAAAACTTTTAACTTTGCTTTTATCTTTGACCATATGATTGTCACAACCAGAATCAATAAGCCATCAACTAGAATTAGATGAGTTTAGTAGATTACCAGAATGGAGAGTAATCTGTCCAATAAGCCTTTTCATCTCCTTTTGCATTTCCTCCATTTTATTTTCAAGGGCAGCAACTTGGGAGACGTTTTGAGCACTTGCCATTGAATCTCCATCTCTTTTGTTGCTTTTTGGCTGTAAATGAGGATGGAGATGCCAAAATTTTTCTTTCCTATGCCCAGGTTTCTTACAATGAAAACAAAAGTCTCTTTTGCCAAAATTCTGGACTTTATTAGCTGGAAACTCTTCTTGGACAGATTTGAATGCTTGAGCTTCGATTTTGGGCTTGGATGATTCCTCAAGCTTCATGCTAGTTTCAGTTCTTTGAACCATGAATTGGACTTCTTGGAATGAAGGAAATAGCTTCATTCTAAGAATTTCTTGACGAATAGAAGCAAATTCTTCTCCTAGTCCCATTAGAAGACCAAAAGTCATGTCTTCATCATTTCTTTGAAGAAGAGTTTTGAGATTTGAGGTTGGAGGCCTCAAAACATTAAGCTTATTCCAAAGATTCCTATATTCCCCAAAGAATTCAGGTAGGGTCTTTCCTCCTTTTTGAATGTTGAAGATTTTCTTCTTTAGCTCAAAAATTCTGCCTGTGTTGGTTTCTTGAGTATAGAGAGCATGCATTTGATCCCACAAAGTTTTAGCATTTGGAATGCAAGTGACCATTGCTTTGTAGGCCTTATCGAGAGACATTTGTAAGAGCACCACTACTTGATCGTCTCTCCTTTTCCATGCTTTGAAGGATGGATCAGCATCATCAAGAGGATCTTCAAATATGTGATTTTCAAGGTTGAAGAAGTTTAGAGACCTCTTGATGGTGTCTTGCCATGAATTGTAATTTGATGAATCTAAAAGAATGGAAGTAAACATTGAAGTGCTGATTTGAGGTGATGGGTCACCAAGACCGGATGAAGAAGGTATTGAAGCCTGCTCTGATACCATGTTGATTTTCTAAATGAGCAAGCAAAGAACAATGAATAAAAACCTCAAGAACTTTATTGATAATTTGAAGAGAAAATACAAGAGGTTGAAGGCATTTTTTCATGCCTATTCAATGCTCCAACTTGACCTATTTATAGAAGAGGGAGAAGAGAAGAATTAATGGAGGGAGGAGAGGGCAATGCCCTCTCCTTAGTGCTGCCCCAACGGCTAGCACAAGCTAGCCGTTGGGGGGCTCCCAACGGCTAGTTTCACAACTAGCCGTTGGGGCCTTTTGGCCCCTTTAGGGCCATCCTTTGCTGGGCTCATTTGAGCCCAGCTCAATGGGCATTAGTGCCCTCTCTTTGGACCTTAGGAATGGGTACAATTGGGCTCTAAGAATTGGATCATTTGGAAGATCCAATTTGCACATTCATGGAAACTTATTTTGACTACTTAGCAAGGCTTATCTAGAATGCCTTGATTATGCTTTATTTCAACATGTTCATATATAAAATGGTTTTATGTTAATTAAATCTATTTCACTTTTTAAAATATTTCTTTTCATGCTATTGGAAATATAAAATTCATAAATATAATATCAACAATTTTTTAAAAATAATTAATTCAATTATAAAAAATAATGCAAATCATATAATCATTTATGGGTTTATAAGGAAAAACAATTTTTTTTTAACTACTTAAACAAAAAAATTGCAGCACCGAGAAAAAGTCAAAAAAAAAAAAGAGAGAGAGGGAGAAGGAAAAAAAAAAGAAAAAAAAAAAGAGACCCACTAATTCTCTTTCCCCTTTTCACCTCACTCCCACCCTCTCACCCCCATTCACTCTCTCTTTCTCTCGTCCCCACATTCTCTCCCGCACTCTCTCCCTATCTCAATTCCCACCTTTCTCTTTAATCTCCATCTTCCTTCCAAATAATATCATTATTTGAGTTTTTTGAAGCACAAGGGCACGTCGGAGGTTGGAATTGAGACCTAAAATAGTCAGATTTCATCTATTCTCAACTAGGGTTTGGTACGTACATCTTTTGAAATCTGTTTGATTCTTCATTAATTTTCAAAATCTCTTCTAAACCCAACCATTTTCTAAACATTTGACATGTTTTAGAAGCATTGCAGTGGTTCAATTTGGTTGCAAACAACAATGAGTGTTGGGGTACCCTAACTGAGTCGATATTCTACTCCCTTTAATTTTCTCTTGATTTCCTATTATTTTTAATGTGAGAAAGCATGTGGATGATGATCCTCCTTTCTGGGTTCAAATGTATTAGCTTTCCCCTGAAGTTTTGATGTGCTGTGCTCTATTTGCTTCGATTGGGCAGGGCTAAGGCTTGAGAAGCTTGATGCTCTGCAAAGCTAAGGCAAGTACTCCTTTTTAGTATTATGCATATGTTGTCTTTAAGATGTTGAATGAATTTTGGCATGTCTTAATAGCTATTTGTGACGATAGATAATAAATATGGTATGTTGGATTTGTAATCTGTTTCTAGAACATATGAGCATGAGGTATATGATGTGGCACAATGTTTTCCTTGGCTTGAATTGAGATACTTGGATGATGAATTGACACATTCTGGTTTCTAGCTATATTCTTCTTTAAGAGATGAGATGTTAGCACCTCATGACTAGAATTTAAGATCATAGACTTGTGTTTGTTTATATATTATACGAACTGGTGTTGAAAATGTTGAAATGAAGCATAATGAAGCCATCCTAGATAAGCCTTGCTAAGAAGTCAGAATAAGTCTCCATGAATGTGCATATTGAAGCTTCCAAATGAGCCCAATTGTACCCATTCCTAAGGCCCAAAGAGAGGGCTCTAATGATCATTGAGCTGGGCTCAAATGAGCCCAGCAAGGGAAGGCCCTAAAGGGGCCAAGAGGCCCCAACGGCTAGTTGTTAAACTAGCCGTTGGGAGCCCCCCCAACGGCTAGCTTGTGCTAGCCGTTGGGGCAGCACTAGGGAGAGGGCATTGCCCTCTCCCCTCTCCATATAATCTCTCCTCTTCTCCCTCTTCTATATATTTGTCAAGATGGAGCTTTGAAAAGGCATGAAAAAATGCCTCAACTTGTTATGTATTCTCTTTGAAGTTTCAATAAAATCTTGAAGTTCTTATTCATTTCTCTCAGCTTGCTCTTTTAGAAATTCAACATGGTATCAGAGCAGGCCAATATTCCTTCTTCTTCCGGTCTTGGAGATCCACCACCACAAATTAGCACTTCAATGTTCACATCCATTCTTTTGGATTCATCAAACTACAATGCTTGGCAAGACACCATCAAGAGGTCCTTAAATTTCTTCAATCTCGAAAATCATATATTTGAAGAACCTCTTGATGATGCTGATCCTTCATTCAAAATATGGAAGAAAAGAGATGATCAAGTGGTGGTTCTCCTACAAATGTCTCTTGACAAAACCCACAAGGCAATGGTCACTTGCATTCCAAATGCTAAGGCTTTGTGGGATCAAATGCACTCTCTATATGGGCAAGAAACAAATACGGGCAGAATATTCGAATTAAAAAGGAAGATCTTCAAGGTTCAGAAAGGAGGTAAAACCCTACCCGAATTCTTTGGGGAATATATGGATCTTTGGAATGAACTTAATCTCTTGAGGCCTCCTACTTCAAATCTTAAAGTTCTCCTTCAAAGAACTGATGAAGACATGACCTTTGGTCTTCTTATGGGTCTTGGAGAAGAATTTGCTCCTATTCGCCAAGAAATTCTAAGAATAAAGATATTTCCTTCATTCCAAGAGGTGCAATTCATAGTTCGAAGAGCTGAAACAAGTATGAGGCTTGAGGATTCAACTAAACTCAAATCTGAAGCTCAAGCATTCAAATCAGTCCAAGAAGAACATCCAGCCAACAAAGCTCAAAACTTCACCAAGAGAGATGTTTGTTCCCATTGTAAGAAACCTGGTCATAAAAAGGAAAAATGTTGGCATCTTCATCCCCATTTACGGCCAAAGTTCAACAAAAGGGAAGGAGATCAAATGGCAAATGTCCAGCATGTTTCTCAAGTTGCCTCCCTTGAAAACAAAATGGAGGAAATGCAAAGGGAGATGAAAAAGCTCATTGGACAGATTGCTTCGCATTCTGGTAATTTTCTAAACACATCTCCTTCATGCTTATTGATTCTGGTTGTGATAATCATATGGTAAAAGATAAAAGCAAAATCAAAAGGCTTATTCCTCTCACTGATTCTAAGATTGTCAAGGTAGCTAATGGTGAGAAATTGAGAGTTGATCATCTAGGTGAAATTGAGTTACTTGGCAAGAAAACTAAAGCTCTATATGTGCCTAAATTTAATTCTAATCTTTTATCCATTGGAAAGATAACAAATGAACAAAATTGCAAAGTTACATTTGACCCTAATGAAGTTGTTTTCTAGGATCTCAAAATGAATCACTTGATTGGCAAGGGGTCTAGGAGACACAACTTATACTACTTGGATCAAGAAAACCAAGCTTTTGCTGCCCAAAGTCAAATACATTCATTATGGCATGCTCGTCTAGGTCATCTTGGGGACTTAGCTTTGAAACGCCTATTTCCAAACCTAGAAGTAGAAAATAGGCATTGCAAAGCATGTGTTCTTGGAAAACAAACTAGAGTGTATTATCCCATTTCAAAAACTATATATGAAAATGCATTTGAACTTGTTCATTCTGATGTTTGGACCTCACCTATAATATCTCATAATGGCTTTAAATACTTTGTGACATTTATTGATCACAAAACTAGATATACTTGGGTATATCTATTGGTAACTAAATCTGAGGTCCTTGAAGCTTTTAAGAGCTATTATAGATATGTAACCAAACAATTCAATGCCAACATTAAAATCATAAGGTCTGATTATGGGGGGAAGTATACTAGTCATGCATTTGAAACTTTCTTAGATGAAAAAGGGATCATGCATCAAAAATCATGTGTGTACATTCCACAACAAAATGGAGTGGCCGAAAGAAAAAATAGGCACTTACTAGAAACAGCTAGGGCAATGATGATCCACTCTAATATGCCTAAAAGGTTTTGGAGTGAGGCAATAAAAACCGCTGCCCATCTCATTAATCTTATGCCCACTCAAGTTCTAGGAGAAAAATCTCCATTAGAGCTTCTATTAGGAAGGAAACCCAATATCTCCCATCTTAGAGTTTTTGGATGCTTATGCTATGTTCATGTACCTGAAAATTTCAGAAACAAGTTAGAAGAAAAAAATGTGTGTTCTTAGGATACTCAACTTTTGAAAAAGGGTATAAATGTTATGATCCACTAACCAAGAAACTATACACATACAAGGATGTGATATTTGTAGAAAGAGAACTCTATTTTTCAGGAAAGGAAGACCTAGACCAAGCTGGAAAAGGAGATGCTCAAGATCCATGGAGCATTATTCTACCAACAATCAATCACCCAATCAATCACCAGCTCCGAATGATCATGAAGAACCAACTCAAGAGGATCCCTCACCATCTCATTCTGATCAAGAAATCATTCAAGAACAAAGGGGAGATGATTTGGAACAAGAGCTAGCCATAGATGAAGAAGAACAAATCATAGATGAACCACCTCCTCCTCTTCGTAAATCTACAAGGCTTAGGCTTCCTCCTTCTGAATGGATCAACAAAAGAGTTTTTTATAACTCTAAAGTAACCTCTCATCCTATTTACAAATATTATTCAATTGCTAACACTTCTTGCAGCCATCAAAGATTTATTCGAAACATAGATCTTCATGAAGAACCAAGATCCTTTGAAGAAGCTAAGAACCAATCTCAATGGGTACAAGCTATGAAAGATGAGTTGGAGGCTTTAGAGAAAAATGGAACATGGGAAATAGCATCACTTCCTAAAGGGAAAAGAGCTGTAGGATGCAAGTGGGTTTACAAAGTTAAGCACAAAAGTGATGGAAGTCTTGATAAATACAAGGCAAGACTAGTAGCCAAAGGCTTCACTCAAGCTTATGGAGTGGACTACAAAGAAACATATGCTCCCGTGGCAAAAATGAATACCATCCGTGTGCTTCTATCTCTTGCTGCCAACTACACCTTACCTTTATTTCAAATGGATGTTGCAAATGCCTTTCTTCAAGGGGACTTAGAAGAAGAAATATATATGGAGGTTCCTCCGGGCTTTTCTCATCAAGACAACAAAGTTTGCAAATTAAAGAAAGCCATCTATGGACTCAAGCAATCTCCAAGAGCTTGGTATGCTAAACTCAGCTCTACACTTCTTGATCATAACTTTAAAAAATGCTCTAGTGATTCATCTCTTTTTATTAAAAAACTAGGAGATAAATTCATTATAGTCTTAGTATATGTAGATGATATCATCCTAACTGGAAATGATCTAGACTTAATCAATCAAGTTAGAAGATTTCTCCAAACAAAGTTTGATATTAAGGATTTAGGGAAACTAAAGTACTTTCTAGGGATAGAGCTTGCCTATTCTCCAAATGGGTTTGCTCTATCACAAAGAAAGTATGTGCTTGATCTTTTGCAGGAAACCGGTAAGCTAGGTGCCAAGCCCGCGTGTAGTCCGATCAGCACCTCTTGTGGCCTCAAAGATGATGACATAGAGTTTGAGAATGAACAAAGATATCAAAGGCTTGTAGGGAAATTGATCTATCTCACCATAACAAGGCCTGACATCTCATTCGCTGTGGGGCAAGTTAGTCAACATATGCACAAGCCAAAATGGAAGCATTGGAGAGCCACCGAAAGGATTTTGCACTATCTAAAAGGCACTCCCAGCATGGGAATTGTCATGAAGAACAATTGCAGCTCACAAATCATAGGGTATTGTGATGCGGATTGGGCCGGGGATTCGGAAGATAGAAGATCAACTACTGGCTATTGCATGTTTGTTGGAGGGAACCTAGTAGCATGGAAAAGCAAGAAACAACATGTAGTCTCAAGATCAAGTGCCGAAGCAGAGTATAGAGCAATGACAGTCGCTACTAGTGAGATCGTGTGGCTAAAGGCTCTAATAGAAGAATTAGGGTTCCTTGTCTCTACTCCAATTCAACTTCATTGTGACAATCAATCAGCAATTCACATAGCCTCAAATCCGGTATTTCATGAAAGAACAAAGCATATTGAGGTAGATTGCCACTTTGTAAGGCAAAAGATTGAAGATAAGCTCATCTCTCCAAGATTCACAAGAAGTGATCTTCAAGTTGCGGATATCTTTACAAAACCGGGAACCACCAATCACATCCTCAAAAACTTGGGCAAGTTAGGTGTTTTTAATATATACACACCTAACTTGAGGGGGAGTGTTGAAATGAAGCATAATGAAGCCATCCTAGATAAGCCTTGCTAAGAAGTCAGAATAAATCTCCATGAATGTGCATATTGAAGCTTCCAAATGATCCAATTCTTAGAGCCCAATTGTACCCATTCCTAAGGCCCAAAGAGAGGGCTCTAATGATCATTGAGCTGGGCTCAAATGAGCCCAGCAAGGGAAGGCTCTAAAGGGGCCAAGAGGCCCCAACGGCTAGCTTGTGCTAGCCGTTGGGGCAGCACTAGGGAGAGGGCATTGCCCTCTCCCCTCTCCATATAATCTCTCCTCTTCTCCCTCTTCTATATATTTGTCAAGATGGAGCTTTGAAAAGGCATGAAAAAATGCCTCAACTTGTTATGTATTCTCTTTGAAGTTTCAATAAAATCTTGAAGTTCTTATTCATTTCTCTCAGCTTGCTCTTTTAGAAATTCAACAGAAAACTCATTTTTAATATGCAAAAATCAAGGAAATGTATTATTGAGGCCCTAGGATGATGACTAAATTGGGCAAATTGTATTTAGTGTGTTATTTTGTTTATACTACTATTTTAGACCTCATGTGAACCTATGCATTCATAGGAAATATATGTTAAATTAGAGAGTAAGTTCATGTGTTGTGTAGGAAACCCATTTGTTTATGTGTATAGGAGAGGTATTTATCTATGAGGTATGCTTTCTAAGTGTTGATCACAAGATTAGCCAGTATTTGCTAAATTTTATGTTTTGGTTAATAGCTGAGTTATGAAAAATTTAAGGGAAAATTGATTAACCCTATCTCTATAAGTGATTGTAAGTGAAATTTGTGTTGACTGTCATAGATTAATGTTTTGGAACCTAAAATGAGACTAGATATCGATTTGATTGTGGATTTGAGAGTGATTACCCTCTCAAAAGATGAGTGAACAGACTGTTGTATCTATAAATGAGAAAAATTATTTCAAATTTCTTTTATAAATGATTTTTAAATAATTTTATATGATTTTGTATAAATATTATGATTGTGGGATGTCCTGAAACAAGAATTTGAAATACGTGTGCCTCCATTATATTATGAATAAATTTGTGTCATATTTTATTTGAAATTGTGTTCATAGATATAGTGATATAATTTGGTAATCTATTTATTAGATTTATGGCACATTAAATGAGATTGAAAATTTGTGAAATGATGATACATGTGATATAAATGGTTATAGTCATTCCCTCTATGGGATGATCCGATGGGGTGACATGGTTGGGGTTATTTGGCAAAAAATGGTAGATGCAGCCTTCTACGCCCATGTCGTATTATCTAGTTGTATTACCGGTGAGGTACGAGTCAATGCTAAGAAAAGAGAAAATAGAGTTATGAAACAAACAAATTAAAAACTTTTAATCAAATTGAGTTTGTTTTACTTGTGAAAGTTTTTAAAACATAATTTGCTCAGTATAAGCAAGTATTAGCATGGTTTACCTAGGATTGTTGTGAAATAATCAATACGCTGAGTAAAGAAGTAAAATTTAGAGGAACTAGGTGATGTAACATCTATGTAATTAATCTTGATAACATTGGTGTTAATGGGACATGTTTAATGGATCTAAATCATGAGGATGCATGTCTATAAAATAGAAAATTAAAATATGTAAGTTTGAGTCTAATACCTAAATTAATGAGAAAAGATCTCACCGTCTATAATGAAATGTGATACGAAGTTTACATGAAAAGGACACAAGTTAGAACGCCCTCCAAACTAAAGAACTTAGTTTCAACTTGTAGATCTTTAGGACTATTTTACATTGATTTGTTTGGTCCAACTATGACTCAGAATATAGGATGAGAACACTATGGGTTTCATAAGTGATTACTCTAGGAATGCTTGAATTTCATTCCTAGAATAGTAAGGAATCTATGCATGAAAGAAAATCTAAAAGGATGCACAATCACTAGGATAAGAAATGCCTTAAATTTGAAAGCAGATTGATGTAGGATTCTGTAATTAGGAAATAATCCATAAATTCTCAACTCGTATGAGTCCTAAACATAATGATACTGTACAGAACACCAAATAAAAATGGATAGGATAATATTTTAAGAGATCATCTTAGCTAAATTTTGCTAGGATATAATTGTGAATACATGTTATAAAACTTATATTGAATAGAGTCTTAATTAAGCCAATTTTTAAAGAAAACAAACTATGAGTTTTATAAAGGTAGAAAACCTAATATGTTATTTGGGTGTAATTGCTAGAAAGGACCTTCAAGAAAAATTGATGATATGAGTAATAAAGTCTTTCAACTTCTAACAAAGTATACAGAATTTACAATAAAAAGGATAAGAAAAGTGGGAAAATCAATCCATTAATCCTTTTAGTATGAAACGTATATGTTTTAATGATGATAATTCACATGGACCTCTAAGTCAGAAATTGGACAATGAGTTGGAACATCAAAAGTCAGATATGAAAAAAAAAGGCATCAATAATGATCATAAAGAGATTGAATTCCCAACTCTAAGAAAAATTATAAATGGAGAAAAATAAAGTATAAAATTTAGTTCCTGGACTTAAACAACACTCAGGTATAGGAACTAAGTGGCTATATAGGAATAGACTAGATGATCATTGAACCATAACTAGAAATAAGGCCAAACTAGTGGTTCAAGGGATATAGTGATAAGAAAGATTTCGATGAAGACTTATGCCTGGGTAGCGAGATTAGAAGCAAATAGAATACAACTTGTCTTCTACTGTTTTATGAACTTAAGATAGAAAATCGAGCAAAACCTCCCCATAAATTGGAGGTCTTCCATGTACAATTTCACATGTATATCAACATTCATCCTGTAAAATAAACAAATGGCCATCCCGGCCTCTCCAAAATCAACCAATTCCCACAGCCAGCATCTAGAACAATGCAAGGCTATAAAATTTCTAGCAGACCTAACCACAAACCTCTATTGTCATTCCCAACTAGAGCATGAGCAGCCACTACACTGAGTGGACCTAAAATTTTATATAATATACAATACTTTTTCCCAAGTAACATTCAAATACGTACAATCATCTCAATGCAAATGAAATATGAGAGTTTCACAAATAAATATACATAAATTATACAGTCATCAAAAAATAAGTACACGACCAACTACGGACCTCAATAAGATCTCGCAGGGTCGAAAATATAATACGTAATTCAAGTTTCAGCTTAAACTTAAAATCTCACTGTCCAGAACAACCAGATCCGTCAAAATCTCTAAACTCTGAAGTATCGCTCCAACACAACAATCCTGTCTGAGGGAGGAAAGAAGAGGGGTGAGTATCTATGAGAGGATACTCAGTGAGTGAGGGGATTAATCTCAAGTACTAATAGTGCAGGTAAATATTGGAGTGTCAAATAATATCATTCATAACCAATGATTCAAATTTCGTAGTAAATCATGATATTTTCGAATAAAATGAACTCATTTAATCATTCACACGATATCATACATATATGCATCTATTTAAAAATCAAGTATATCATAGACCAAGTCGAAAATGATCCTGGCAAAGGTCAACCATGACCAAGGACAGGCGTATCGGGGGTTTTGTTATGCATAAATGTTTAAAAGTTGCTCTCTATCCCGACGTTGGCACGTACAAGCAACTCCCAATGCTAGACCGCCTATTCTGACGGACCTCCCCTTTCGGTTCAACTGGCCCTATACGAAACATCACAATCATGTACAAGCAACTCCCGGTGCTAGACCGCCTATGCTGACAGACCTCCCCAATACATGGTTCAATCGGGTCCATACATATCACAATCACGGCGTTTGCGGATACCTCTGGCCAAAGCGTATCCGGGCAACCCGTGCCTCTACAAACGCCCTTCGTAGCTATGGAATTATCACTGTCATTATCATAGTATCACAAGGGCACAACGTCCCACAGGTAAGAATCATATCATCACATAACTAGTGGTCCAACCCACATAGTTCATCAAAATATTTCAAATCCGTGTGCCAATACATTTCATCAAATCATTTCAAATCAGTATACCAATGCAATGGTAGAAAAGGAAACTTATCAAATTTTCAAGTAATGGCACAATTTTGTTTCATTTCAAACATGGATGCATAGTCATGGAAAACATAAGTTTAAGACACTCCAATAATCACAAAACAGATTTGAGATTGAATATCACACGTCGAATCAATGTATATCAAAGCATGTTTTGTTTAAAAACACGGTAAAATCAGATTTTCACTATTTCATGCAAGAGATTAGGGTCTCGCTCACAGTATAAGGAAGGGTACGTCACTCCCTAAAATACTCCATAACAAGCAGAAAGAGTTCCCCTCGAATGGTTAACCACCATACCACTACAATATTAACACATATAACACATAAAGATGTCATAACATTGAAATATTCAATGTTACATTTTATTTTAACTAATCTTTTATATAGGATTGAAGTCTATACATTATAACTAGACTCTTAACATCTCATATAAACCATCCATTTTTTTAAATCACCAAAACTAACTTCAATCACACCTTTCCAAAGGTACATAATTTAACCAACACAATGTCATTTTTAACTCACAAATCACATTAACATAATCTATCCTCTCTGCCAAGGTTCATACACACACTCATTTCTCATACATGCACATACATATATTCTTCACACCTTAAAATTCTGCACACTTACTACCATTCTCCTTGGCCTTTAAGGTGATTTTAGAACACAATAACATCTCATTATACTCAACCAACAACACACACTCTCAAATCCAACATTTAGTCCCATATATCATTTTCAACGTATAAAAGTCTAGTTTCAAAATACGAAGATCGTATTTTAATTACCTATATGCAAAACAACCTATAATGTAAAACAATGCATCAATTCTTAAGCTCCAACCCTGGATCCAAATACTTTCATGCATATTTCGAATTAAACTCTAGAGAAACCAATCAAATCAATTCAGTTCAATTCGATTCTATTATTGTTGAAATTTGTAGTGCAGAAGCTTTGGTGGTTGAGCTAGGGTTTTGGTGTTTGAGCAATGGAAAGAAGGTTTTGTGTTTATGAGTTTGTAATTGTTGATGAAACAACAAGAAAGAAGAGAGCTTCAATATATGAGAATAAACTCAATATATTACTTTGATGATTATCAAAGTTACATAACAACAATATTGAGACAATGCTCAAAGAATACAATTTGTGTTTGAGAGACTTTTGCTCTAATTTTTCTACCAGGAGACTAATCTCCAAAAGTGTGTTTCAAGGAGAGAAAAGGAGCCTTATTTATAGTGAAAGAAGTCCAATTAACTAGTAGAGAGAAGGGCTGGCCGTTGGACATCAAAACCAAGAAATTCCAACAGCTAGAAATACTAGCTGTTGGAATATGAACTGCCCATTCTGCCCTTGGCTGATTGGGCTGACTTGCTGGGCTTTTTTCCACACTTTTGGGCTGCAAATTCTTACTCCTATTTAACCAAAATATGGCTCATGATTTAGCCTTAATTGCTTTCCTTTTGCTGAACCAAATGCTACCTCAAAGTGGGCTTGAACTTGGCTTGAATTGAGCCTGGGTCTGGGAACATTTCTGGACAGCATCATAGACCAATCTTCAAGGCTCTTTTTAGGCCAGCTATGTAGCTTACTTGGACATCATTTAGTGGTTCTTTTGATGGTCTTCAAATCTTACTTGAGTGAGTCGAAGATGGGCTACTTTTTGGGCCCATTTGGGTAGAATGTTTGGCAAACATTCTGCCTTAACCTACTGCCCATATTTGGGCCGTGGGTTTGGGCTATGAGATGGCTCAATTTTTGCCCTTTTTAGTCTTCTTTTTCTTGGATTGGATAGTTGATTCATTGCTCCTTTGTTGTTGTCCAAATTGGAGTGAAACATCTCATAGTAAATGGGAGGCATAGAGCTACACACAATGTACATCTCCTCCTCATTTTTAACAATTATCCTTTAGCATGCTTTTTCCGTATCAAAAGGCCTAATTTACGTAAATACATAAACTTAATCCTAACATTTAATTATAGATCTTCAGAAATGTATTCAAATCAAATCTAAATACATCCTAAAGATCTCTCTATCCTAGATTCACTCAATTTAACGAAGAAATTAGCATTTTACCTCACTAAGGGTTTTCGGATCGCAGACCTAACTTCCTTGCTCCGTTCAATTCCCTCCAAAACCAATAGCGCTTCCAACTGAAACAATGTCAATAATTTACTTAGCTACTAAGAACATTCAACCCTAAAGTATTTAACTTGGAGCTGTTATCCTAAAACCATGGTCAGAGACAAGTCAGCCATTACTTGCGCAGGAGTGAAATTGGGCCTAGGGTTTTTGAGGTCTGCACTACCGGCTTGGTTGGAGCTCCTGCAATGATCGCAGAACCCAACAATGTGCAGCTCACGGTTGAGCGAACAAGGGAGGAGGCTGTGGCCCATCACGCGTGTAAGAGGGAGAGGGTGAAGAGAGAAGTAATCGGTGGGGGGTGGTTGGTGGCGGAGCAGTGGAGGCGCGTGAGGCGGAGGGAGAGAAATCGCGAGACCGCGAAGGATAGAGAGAGAGAGATCGATAGAGAGAGGCAGAGAGGTGAACGGAAAGGGAGAGTGAGAGACTGGTCGGCGACGGTGATTGGGAGGTTGACGGTGGTGCAACGGTGGCGAAATCGAGGGTGAGGGAGAGAGCTGCGGGAAGGAGAGAGTAGAGAGAACGAAAGAGAAAGAACCAAAGGGAGAGAGAGGGAGAGTAGATCGATGATGCGGTGGTTCACGGTGGTTGATGGCGGTTGCGGTTGCAGGGGCGGCGGTGAAGGAGGAAGCCGCGGAAGTCGAAGGGTGAGGGAAGGTGAAGAGGCGGGTGAGGGAGAGAGAGTAGAGAGAGTGGAGAGGAGAGGAATTAAGGCTATTAGCCCTAATTCGATTTTTTTATTATTATTATTATTTATTAATATATATACTTTTATAAAAATAGATTTATAAATAAATAAATGAGTAAATAAGTAATTTAATTAATAAAGGAAATATATATATATTTTTATACTCACTTTACATTACGAATCGCAGGAACTACATTATAAATATACAAAAAATTTAAATTAAAAACCCCAAAATTAAAAATCAATAAAATTAAATATTATTCCATATTTATATAAACTGGAGAATATTTTATTAAATTCAAGAATAGGAGTACAAAAGTACGGCAACACTAAGTCGGCGTTACATTTTCTAACCCCCTAAAAATAAGTTTCGTCCTCGAAATTAAAGGAAAGCTAAACAGTGAACAAATAGGGGGTACTGTCTCCTTATTGGCTCCTCGGGTTCCCAAGTCTCCTCTTCGACTTGGTCACTTCTCCACAAGACTCTGACCAATGAAACTCTTTGCTCTGCTGCTTTCTGACCTGCTGATCTAGAATAGCCATGGGCTGAACTGGAGGACTGAGGTCTTCTTGCAACTCAACAGGTGGAGGCTCAAGTACATGAGAAGGATCAGCTAAGTACTTCCTGAGTACTGAGACATGAAAGACGTCATGAATACGGGAGAGTTCATCTGGCAGCTCCAATCTGTATGCCACAGTTCCGACCCTCTCAAGGATACGGAAAAGTCCGATATACCTGGGGCTTAGTTTGCCCCGCTACCTGAACCGAATCACCCTTTTCCAGGGCGATATCCATAGGAAAACCATGTTTCTTACCTCGAACTCAAATAGTCTCCGTCTCTATTGTAAGGCCTTCATCCATTCATGGATGATCCTCTCTAACTATCGGTCTAGTGGTGGTATGCTGTACTAAAGCTCAATCTAATACTCAATGTTCCCTATAATCTGGGTCAAAATCTAGAAGTGAATCTGAAATCTCTGTCCGATGCTATTGATATTGATACCCCATGAAGCCCGATAATCGTGTCAACATAGAGGCTTATTAATACCTCTAAGGAATAATCAGCATGAATCAGAATGGAATGTGTGGACTTGTTGAGTCTATTGATGATCACCCAATTAGCATCGTGTCGTGCTGAAGTCCGCGACAATTCTAGTCACAAAATCCATGGTGACGTGTTTCTACTTCCACTTGGGAATGGGAAAAAGCTGCAAAGCACCTGTGGGTCACTGTTGCTTGGCCATCATCTACTGACAAACCAGATATCAAGCAACGAACTCTCTTTTTATACTAGACTACTAATAACTATCTCGGATAATTAGGTACATTTTTGTACCTCTCAAATGCATAACGTAAGTGGAGGAATGAGCTTCCTCTAGAATATCTCTACGAAGATTCACTATCGGCAGGAATGCAAACCCGCTATCGATATACTACTAGTCCGTTATCACGGACTCGGAACTCTCTGTCATCATCTCTACAGATCTATCAAGAATACCTTGGAGCTCCTCATTTGCTCCCTAAATCCCTCTAATGTGGTCGAGCAAGGTCGACCTCATTTCAAATCAAGCTAGTAATATTGCTCGATCATCACTAGTCAAACTAACTCCTAATGTACGGAGTTCCATCAACAAGAGAGATAAACACTCTATATTTCGAATTTCTAATCAACTGCACACTAAGAGGAGTGATAACCAATAACTCTTCTTTTAGTGGTGAATATTGTCTACCCAACAGTTGGATGAATGAAGCTCTCACACAAGAATGGTTTGAGCCTGTGTACACATGAACATGGACATCGACTCCAAATATTTTCATGATACCCATGATGCGAGAAATCAAAAGAGATTTGATTTAGGATGCGCAAAAGATATATGTATTTATCTATATATCAAAATAGTTAAGCCTCTAAGTCTTTAACTAACTATGTTCATACATGTCATCGTGGCGTACATGATTTCAAAAGGAGAATCGAAATAGTTAAGCTTCTAGAGCTTTAACTAATCATAGTGGGACATGATATACATGATCTCAAAAAGAAGAGCACATAAAGGTTCCTAAATAATAAAATCCGTGGAAATATTACCCATGATCACAGCTGGGTTCGCCTAAGCATCCTGTGTCATACCATATATGTGGGCCTATGCCCTCGGCTGCTAACGTGAGGAGTTTAGTGCAATGTTGCTCCTGGCTGCAGTCCATGGAGCGGTGTGTACTGAGTGTGCAGGTGCTCCCTGCTGACCTGTCCATGGTCCACCCATGTGTGTCTGTGACACCTGACCTCTGAAACCTAGGTCAGGACAAGAGCTACAAATATGTCTTTGCTTCCCATATTAGAAGCATCTAAAGGGAGCTCCACAAGCTCCAAAATGACATCAGCCGTAGTCGCGACAAATAGGATGGTGTTGTGCTATGGACTAACTAGAGGCACTAGGGGCCTGTGCTCTAAACACCTAGGGACATGGTCCCTATTCAAACTTTGCTGGTGTAAAGTGAGAGGGGCTTCCTTGAAAGCTAGAAGTCTTATCCCACTTCGAACTCTGGCTCGTCTGGGTCTCAACCCTTTATGGTCCTACTAGAACTCCGTAAAATATTTGTGATCGAACTCCCTCAAGAAGTCCTCCTACTGCAGTGAATCAGTAGTCTCGTCACAAATAGCCTCCCACCAAGTGATTTAATTAATAAAGAAAAAATATATATATTTTTTTATACTCACTTTACATTACGAATCGCAGGAACGACATTGTAAATATACCAAAAATTTAAATTAAAAACCTCAAAATCGAAAATCAATAAAATTAAATATTATTCTATATATATATAAACTGGAGAATATTTTATTAAATTCAAGAATGGGAGTATAAAAGTACGGCATCGCTGATTCGGCGTTACAAATAGTACCTGGTTTGGAAAATTCAAAGCAAATAGACTATGTGTTTAAAGTATCCAAAGTTTTATATGGTTGAAACAAGCTCCAAGAACTTGATGTGAAACTCTTGGAAATTTCTTAATAGAGAATGATTTTCAAAGACCAAAGTTGATACAATCTTGTTCATTAGTGGAAAAAGCAAAGAAATCTTAAGAGTTCAAATCTATGTAAATGAACTAGCATTTAGGGTAACAAATGAAAATCTTTGCCAAGAATTTGCTAAGTAATGCACACCAAGATAACAATAAGGGAGAGAAGAAATAAAGACAAATCAAGGGAAAAAGATTGATTGTGTCTTGTGAAAGAATTAGGATGAGAATATAAGTTATTAAATTAATTGAGAGAGAGAATTATTATCAATTAGATTACTTATGCTTGATAATCTTTTGGTTATATGGGGAGTAAAATAGTGTAGCTACTTTCACTATAGAAGTGTAGCTACAGGACAGTGCTCTTTTCAGATTCTATGGATCAAACATCAGCTCCATGACTATGACTTGAACTTAGAGCGTATACCAATTAGGATAGATAACATAGTACCATAAATTTTACTAAAAATCTTGTGCATCACTCTAAAACAAAGCATATTGAGGTTAGATATCATTTTATAAGAGATCACGTGTTTAAAAAAATGTAATTCTAGAGTATGTTGAAATAGAAAAACAAATTACAAATATTTTCACTAAAGCATTGGATAGGGAAAGATTTTACAATCTAAGAAGAAAATTAGACATGAGGGAATGAAATTCTACAGTTCAATACACCTAAAAGTGAATAAAATGTGTATTTGAAACAATCATGCTATGTAGAAATGAAATTTTAAAGGAATTTCTAAGATCTGAGAATGATTAAGAGGGTGTTTGGGACTACTTGTAAGCTGGTCAAATCAGCTTATAAGCCAAAATTAAAATTCTAACTGTTTGGTAACTAAAATTTATAAAATTGCTTATAAGCCAAAAAACAATAACCTGCTCCCATCAGTTTTTTCATTTTGATGTTTATAAACACAATTAAAATAAGTTAGTTTGACCAATAAAATTATATCTGCACCCTTTTATATTTAACAAAAATTACAACTATTCCACTTTTTATGTCCATTATGGTCTTTTCTCTATTTTATATAGTTTATAAACACTCATTTTACCAAACAATTAATTACTTTTAAGTAACATTTATCCAAACAGATAATAACTTATTTTTTAAAAAAACTAAAATAGACTTATAAGTACTAAGTGCTTATAAGTAGTTTTTTTTAAGCAATCCCAAACGGCCCCTAAGTCAACTTCTTATGAGGATAAGCCGACCTATGCGTAATATGAGTTGACTTTATAGATAAATCTTGTGAAAATTGAATTTTCAAGTCGACTTACAAGGTGTGTAAGTCAACCAGATTTAATGGAACTCGATTCACGAGTAGCATAATTCGACCTAGTTTGTTTGCATTGATAAGAGATAAGTCGACTTATCTGACATATAAGTTAACTTATTATGTGTATGTGATTTGATTCGAGTGCCTACGAGTCCAAGAAATTGAGAAGGTGAATAAGCCTACACTTATATGTTTAGGCATTTGCAATGCACTTATATATTAAAATGTCTACATTTTGTACATGTGTGAATATGCACTCATATGCATTATGACTATGTATTCTTAGATACATGAAAGTACACTTGCATGCCTATGTCTTAGAGGGGTATGATTTGTATGATTGTGCTGCATGTGCTTATAATTGTCCAATTGTCTATATGCACGTAACTATATTAAGGCAAGTTCGAAGTTGCTAATGTCTATACACTCATGAAAATATCTATGTTCATGCACTTGTAACAAGTGATGGGATTTTGGATCAAAGTGGGACATGCACTCATTGTATGCTGGAACAACAATGGTTTAAAGGAGAGAAATATGTCTAAGCATATGTATGTTTGTTTGTTGCTACTCTATTGATAGGTCAATAACTTAATCTTGAGCCACTTTTTTATTCTTCTAGTTTAATTTCACTAAGTACCCCATTTTGTTGATGACAAAAAGGGGGAGAATGGTTTGAATATATGGTTGTGGTGTTTTGAATATTTTTGGCAGTTTGAGTATGTAGTTTGTTTGCATGTGTGAAAATTGAATATGTGAAAGTTGAATGTGCATTAAAATAGTAAGAATGGGTTATTGGACTAAGGGGGAGAATGTTGTAAATTATTAGATATGCATATGCATATAGTGTATTTAATGCATATTATTTCTAAGGGCATACATAATTTAAAGGGAAATTAAGTACTCAAGCTAGGTATAAGTGTTTGAAAACTTGATAGGACATGACATTGGCTGAGAGGGAATATTTTTCAATTTTTTAAACAATTCTAACAAATAATTTTAACAAGCTTTTGTCATCATAAAAAATAGAAGATTGTTGCGTAAAATAGGCTTTGATGATGATTATAGGGGTGTTCATTTCAAGCGGGTATTCGGTTTTTCGGGTTATTCGATTCATGTTATTTGGGTTTTGAATATTAAAAAATTCAAATAGAACTAAATCGAAATACATAAAATTTGAACCAATTTATCCTAATTAAATTTTGGGTAAATGGTTTGAATTTCATTTGCCTGAACAAATTCTATAGAATATGAAAATGGTTAGAAAATCTATTTAATTTTAAAATAACAATTTATCTAAATCAAATTATCCAAAAAAAATTTTTTTTTGATATAAAAAGAATATATACCAAAAAAAGAAAGACAACACAGTTACCAGGATAAGCTCTGTGAAGGATCAGCAGGCCAACATGGCCTTACAAGCAAAGAGACCAAGTCCTAGTCGCAGCTAAAGAATAGACTATGTTAACAAAGGCCGCACTGGTACGAGGAGGAAGATGGCGCTCTCCGACCCTCCGCTTATTCCTCTCTATCCAAATATAGTAAATGCAAACGCTAAGGAGATATTTAAAGACCATGTTTCTTTGGAGGGGGTGCCTAGCTAGGGAAAGAAGAGTCCCACGAATACCCGACCATGAGATAGGAATGTTACTAGGCACATGATGTGTCATTGACAGACACCACACCTCTCTTAGAAGGGACATCGAGGTGATCAAGGGTCTCTCTCTGGTTGGAGCATAAATGGCAAGTCGAGGAAGACGTAACTCTAATCCTGAATAGGTGATCGCTTGTCTACAATCTCTCCATAAACAGAAGCCATACAATGAAAGCGAAACAAGGAATCGCTTTTGAAAGCCAAACTAAATCTGACCAAGGAACGTGGTCGTAGGAACATCTGAGGTGCTTCCATGCTGAAGCAATAGAGAACTCTCCACTAGAAGTGATAGTCCACACAAGCTTGTCAAGACCAATGGACGGGAGATCAAATTCCGTAATAAACTCTCGAATCCTATCAAAAAAGGCTCGCATCGATCTCGAGATTCGTTGTACCTGAATATACTTCAACCAATGGGAGCTGGAAAATACATCATGAACAGAGCAGGAGTCAATAAAACCAGACCTCTCCATAGCTTGTCTTCCAAAAAGCTCTATCAAAGGGCCTGTAGAAGCCAAGAATCGTACCAGAAGGAAATACGACTACAATCCCCAGAAATGGAGAGGGCACAATGCCCTCTCCTCTTCACTCTTTTCTCAACTCTTTCCTCTCTTCTTGTTCTCTATAAATAGGGCATTCAAGTCCCTTTGTAAAGTATAAAAAACATGCCTTCATTACATGCAAACTCTCTTTAATTTCTCAATAAAATTCTTGAAGTTTCTTTCTTCATTCTTAGCTTGCTATCTTTAAATTTCATCAGGGACAACGGATCTTCCTGCCAAAGCCCTCTCGAACTCTGAAAGAACTCCGTCAATTCCCCATTAATAGAAATAGTAAAGCTCGCTGTAAACACACACATCATGATCCTATCAATAAGCCAAGAAGGAAAGTGAATACACTCCAGAGCTAGTCTAAGGAAATCCCACTCAACAGAATCATATGCCTTCATAATATCGACCTTTATCGCACAACAAGGAGAACCACGATCCAATTGATAACCATGAAAAAGCTCATGAGCCAAAAGAATATTATCACCAATTCTTCTACTTTTCACAAAAGCAGACTGCTCGCTATCTATAATGCTCGGCAAAACCTAACTCACTCTTGCTATAATAATCCTGGAGATACACTTATACATCATATTGCAGCAAGATATCGGTCTAAAATCCGTTAACGAGATCGGGTTATTTTTCTTCGGGATAAGAGAGATGATAGTACCATTCACTTCCTTCAGAAGATTCCCATGAGTAAAAAAATCCATGACTGCCTTCGTGACATCAGGACCCACTGTATTCCAACTATCACGGAAAAACTCAACGCTATACCCATGCAGACCTGGAGCCTTATGTCTCCCTAAGGAGAACATAGCCTCCCTCACCTCATCCACTGTCAGGGGAGTCTCCAAGGTCTGAATTTGTGCTTCCGATAGAATTCCTCTAATCCTGGAACCAATAAATCAAGCATCCAACTGACCCACCCTAGGTCGGCTCGTAAACAAACCCCTGAAGTATGAGACAACCTCTTGCCTAATAGCATCCGAATCATAAATCTGAGTGCCATTCTCCCTGACTAGAGAGTAGATAGAATTCTGATTCCTTATGCTCCTAATCATACCAAAGAAGAATGTAATGTTTTGGTCACCTAACTGGAGCTATCGGATCCTAGCCTTCTGCCTAACATACTCTCTTCCATCTGAGCTAAACTATGATAATGAGAAGCAGTAGATCTCTCCTCCTCCCGTAAACCGAACTCTGGACCCCTCAATAATAACTCCCGCTGGAACTGAAGAAGTCTCTCTCGGGCCTCCTGCACTCGGATAGACAAATCGCTGAACTCCACGGCGATTTAGCTGTCTTAATCTCTATCTCAACCCCTTCAGTTTCTTGTAAAGGCGATACATCAGGGTTCCATAATCGTATCCTTCTAAGCCTCCAAAACTATCTCACGATATTAAGGATACTCTATCCAGAACTCAAAGAACTTAAAGGGCATCCGACGACGCTGCTCCTCCCTCTGAATTCTAACCACACAAGGAGAATGATCAGAATTATCAGGGGGAAGAAAAACAGCCTCAGAAGAGGGATAAGAGCTCAACCAACTAGCATTAACTAATACCCTATCTAGCTTCCTCCTGATCAGATCTTCAGCTTGTCTATTCCACCAAGTGAAAAAAGCCCCAGAGTACCTTAGATCCTCCAACTTCGCTTGCGGCATACACTCATCCAATACATAATCAGTACCAGACCATCCAACTCTACCCCCATTCCTCTCAGACGGACATCTAATGGCATTAAAAGTCTCCAAGAACACACCAAGGGATATCCATCCTCCTACCCACTGATCTTAGAAAATCCCAAAGCAAACACTGGTCTCCCGAATAGGGTCATTCAGACTCCTTATACTCTAACAACCTATCATTTGGAACAAAATTCGAGGGGCACACCCCTTAAACACCTCAAGATCACCCCTTTCTCCCCTTCCTATTCTTCCTAGTTCGAGGAGGACTGGGAGAAGAAGGGACTTGAGGGGAAGAAGATAAGGAACAATCACTGTGTCTAGGACCAATCTCCACAGTGTCATCTGAAGCACCATGCCTTGTACTCACACTTGGGATTCTAATGCGATCTGTAGCCAGAACACACCTCTGAATAGGAGTCAAACACGCTGGAGTCTCCTCTCTAACCACCATAGCTCGACTATCCTCAACCTTTAGGTCTTGACCGTCCACCACTGGAAATCAAGCTGTGTTCTCCTCCCGAATAACTAAAGCCAAGCTATCCACCCAAGGTGCCACTAATCCCCCATCAGCAACCTCACGGTTAATGATCTCCTCATGCGGAATAACTGGGTTCTTTTTTGTTACCTCCTTAGGGGCCTCTACTTGATGCCCCTTCTCATCATTTCCTATCTGTCCTTTCTTCCCTCGGCATCGGCGTCTCCTACTATAAGTCTGGAAACCCTCCTCATCCGTCCAAGGAGCAAAAGGCATCGAAGTATCTTGAACGAGGGGGTGTTTTGGGTATTTAGTCTAACTATGCCGAAAAATCGTACAAGTAGCACAACGGAGAGGATTTTATGAATACTCTGCGTTCACAATAGTTTCAGTCCCATCCGGAAACATAAACACTACCTCCCTCCTAATGGAACTCCCTGCCTCAATCTCAATAGATACCCTGGCATAATCGAGTCTGGTACTCGATGTCGTAACATCGTCCATAGACAATAGCCTCCCAAAAGCAGAAGCTGTTGAAATGAGGCATAACTAAGCTCTTTAGCACTTCCTCCAAAATACCCTAACTAGGAGTCTTAAATTGTGATTCGAAGTAGGTCCAAATTAAACCCCTTTATAACATCATTGTAAGGCCCAACATGGCCATCCAAATCTCAGCAGCTGGGCCTCAAATTGGCCCAGCCCGGCCAGCTGCAAGTTGGGGGCAAAAGCCCCCAACGGCTAGTAAAGAACTAGCCATTTGGGGACTTCCCAACGACTAGTTCTTACTAGCCGTTGGGGCCAGCTGCTAGGAGAGGGCAATGCCCTCTCCTCTCTCTTATTTTCTCCTCTCTTACCTCTCTTTCTCCTTCTCTATAAATAGGGTAGGTGGTTGTGTTTAATTGGTATGAAAAAATGCCTACAATCTCTTGTATTCTCTCTTTAAATCAACAACAAAGTTCTTGAAGTTCTTATTCATTGTTCTTAGCTTGCTTACTTACAAAATCATCATGGTATCAGAGTAGGCTTCAATTCCCTCTTCATCCGGTCTTGGTGACCCACCACCTCAAATTAGCACTTCAATGTTTACTTCCATTCTTTTGGATTCTTCAAATTACAATTCATGGCAAGACACCATCAAGAGGTCTCTAAACTTCTTCAATCTTGAAAATCACATATTTGAAGATCCTCTTGATGATGCTGATCCATCCTTCAAGACATGGAAAAAGAGAGACGATCAAGTGGTAGTGCTCTTACAAATGTCTCTTGATAAGACCCACAAAGCAATGGTCACTTGCATTCCAAATGCTAAGACTTTGTGGGATCAAATGCATGCTCTCTATGCTCAAGAAACCAACACGGGCAGAATATTTGAGCTAAAGAAGAAAATCTTCAACATTCACAAAGGAGCAAAGACCCTACCCGAATATTTTGGGGAATATAGGGATCTTTGGAATGAGCTTAATGTTTTGAGGCCTCCAACCTCAAATCTCAAAACTCTCCTTCAAAGGAATGATGAAGACATGACTTTTGGTCTTCTAATGGGCCTTGGAGAAGAATTTGCTTCTGTTCGTCAAGAAATTCTTAGAATGAAGCTATTTCCTTCATTCCAAGAAGTCCAATTCATGGTTCAAAGAACTGAAACTAGCATGAAGCTTGAGGAATCATCCAAGACCAAAATCGAAGCTCAAGCATTCAAATCTGTCCAGGAAGAGTTTCTGGCCAATAAAGTCCAAAATTTTGGCAAAAGGGATTTTTGCTTTCATTGTAAGAAACCTGGCCACAGGAAATAAAAGTGCTGGCATCTCCATCCTCATTTACGGCCAAAAAGCAACAAAAGAGAAGGAGATCTAATGGCAAGTGCTCAAAACGTCTCTCAAGTTGCTGCCCTTGAAAACAAAATGGAGGAAATGCAAAAGGAGATGAAAAAGCTTATAGGACAGATTACTCTCCATTCTGGTAACCTCCTAAACTCATCTAAATCTAGTCCATGGCTTATAGATTCTGGTTGTGACAATCACATGGTCAAAGATAAAAATAAAGTTAGGAGATTTATTCCTCTTGCTGATCACAAAATTGTCAAAATTACTAATAGTGAAAAATTAAAAGTAGATCATCTAGGTGAAGTTGAATTACTTGGCATGAAAACTAAAGCTTTGTATGTACCCAAATTTGATTCTAATCTTCTGTCCATTAGGAAAATAACTAAAGAACAAAATTGCAAAGTTACATTTGATCCTAATCAAGTTGTTTTTCAGGACTCAAAACGAATCATTTGATTGGCAAGGGGTCTAGGAGACAACCTATACTACTTGGATCAGGAGAACCAAGCTTTTGTTGCCCAAAGTCAATTGCATTCATTATGGCATGCTCGTCTAGGTCATCTTGGGGACTTAGCTTTGAAACGTCTATTTCCAAATCTAGAAGTAGAAAATAGGCATTGCAAAGCTTGTGTTTTTGGAAAGCAAAGTAGAGTGTATTATCCCATTTCAAATACTATATATGAGAATGCATTTGAACTTGTTCATTCTGATGTTTGGACCTCACCCATAGTATCTCATAATGGTTTTAAATACTTTGTGACATTTATAGATCACAAAACTAGATATACTTGGGTTTACCTATGTTGAAATTTAAAGATAGCAAGCTAAGAATGAAGAAATAAACTTCAAGAATTTTATTGAGAAATTAAAGAGAGTTTACATGCAATGAAGGCATGTTTTTCATACCTTTCAAAGGAACATATATGCTCTATTTATAGAGAACAAGAAGAGAGTGAAAGAGTTGAGAAAATAGAGGAAGGAGAGGGCATTGTGCCCTCTCCACTTCTAGCCGTTGGGACAGCCCCAACGGCTATATTTTACTTAGCCGTTGGGGGCCTTTTGGGCCCCCATTTGCTGGCCCGGGCTGGGCCCTTTGGGCCCAGCCCGAAGTGTGCGGGCAAGGCCCATTTAGGGCCCGATATGGAACCCTAAAGGGGATTACAAATATGACAAAGGAGAAGGAAAATTCTGTTTAGTTTAGGGCTATACATTTAGACTTCATTCCCTTAGGATATAAACCCTAATTATCCTCTATTTCAACACTCCACCTCAAGTTGGGTGTGTATGTATCTATAACACCCAACTTGACCATATTTTTATGTATGTGATTGGCGGTTCCCGGTTTGGTGAAGATATCCGCTACTTGATCATCACTTCGTGTAAAGCTTGGAGTGATGAGTTTTTCTTCAAACTTTTGTCTCACAAAGTGACAATCTACCTCAATGTGCTTTGTTCTTTCATGAAAAACCGGATTTGAGGCTATGTGAATTGCCGATTGATTGTCACAATGGAGGAGGATTGGAGTAGGAACGGAGAACCCTAGTTCTTCAATTAGAGCCTTTAACCAAACTATTTCACTTGATGCAGCAGCCATGGCTCTATATTCGGCTTCGGCACTTGATCTTGACACCACATGTTGTTTTTTGCTTTTCCAAGATACTAGATTTCCTCCAACGAACATGCAATATCCTGTGGTTGATCGTCTATCTTCTGAGTCTCCGGCCCAATCTGCATCACAATATCCTACGACTTGTGAGTTGTTGTTCTTCTTCATCCAAACTCCCATGCCAGGTGTGCCCTTTAGATAATGGAGGATTCTTTTGGTGGCTCTTCAATGCTTTCTTTTGAGCTTGTGCATATGTTGGCTAACTTGACTCACGGCAAAGGAGATGTCCGGTCTCGTTATGGTGAGGTAGATCAATTTCCCTACGAGCCTTTGATATCTTGGTTCATCCTCGTAATCTTCATCATCATCCTTGAGACCACAAGAGGAGCTAATGGGACTACAAGCGGGCTTGGCTCCTAACTTCCCGGTTTCCTGCAAGAGATCAAGCACATACTTCCTTTGTGATAGAACAAGCCCATTTGGACAATAGGCAAGTTCTATCCCTAAGAAGTACTTTAGTTTCCCTAAGTCCTTAATATCAAATTTCATTTGTAAGAAACTTCTCACTTGGTTGATTAAGTCTAAATCATTACTGGTTATGATTATATCATCTACATAAACTAACACTATAATGATTTTTCCATCTAGTTTCTTCATGAAGAGAGAAGTGTCACTATTGTATTTTTTGAAATCATGATCAAAAAGAGTTGAGCTAAGTTTGGCATACCAAGCTCTTGGAGATTGTTTGAGACCGTAGATTGCTTTCCTAAGTTTGCAAACTTTGTTGAGTTGGTGAGAAAAGCCCGGCGGAATCTCCATGTACATTTCTTCTTCTAGATCACCTTGAAGAAAAGCATTGGCTACGTCCATTTGAAACATTGGCCAAGAGTGATTGATTGCAAGGGACATCAAGACTCGAATTGTGTTCATCTTGGCCACCGGAGCATAAGTTTCCTTGTAGTCTACTCCATAAGCTTGAGTGAAGCCCTTTACTACTAATCTAGCTTTGTATCTATCAATGCTTCCATCGCTTTTATGCTTGATCTTTAGACCCATTTGCATCCTACCGCCCTTTTTCCTTTAAGAAGAGATGATAACTCCCAAGTTCCGTTTCTTTCTAAGGCTTCTAGCTCATCTTTCATGGCTTGAATCCATTGGGGATGTTGTTTTGCTTCTTCAAAGTTTCTGGGCTCTTGATGAAGGTCTAAATTCTTGATGAATTTTTGATGGCTACAAGATATGTTAGCAACCGAATAATATTGGGAAATGGGGTGAGATGTCACCTTTGAGTTATAGAACACTCTTTTGTTGATCCATTCCGAAGGAGGGAGCCTAAGCCTTGTTGATCTTCGAAGAGGCGGGGGAGGCAGCTCCTCAATACTTTGTTCTTCTTCCTCTATTACTTGCCCTTGATCTAAGTTGTCTCCCCCTTCCTCTTGGACAGATTCATATTCAGAATGAGATGAGGTTGATTCTTCTTGAGTTGGATCATTTTCAGCTTGGAATGGTTGCTCTCCTTCTTCATTTTGATGGGAAGGTTCTTTGATTGAGGGAAAAACTATATTCCATTGGTCTTGAGCTCCTCTTTCCTTTGATTGCTCTTGATCCTCTTTTCCTGCAAAATAAGGTTCTCTTTCTACAAATATCACATCCTTGGATGTGTATAGCTTTTTGGTTAGAGGATCATAACATTTATATCCTTTTTCAAAGGTAGAGTATCCTAGAAATACACATTTTCTCCCCCTTTCATCTAGTTTATTTCTAAAGTTTTCCGGTACATGCACATAACAAATGCACCCAAAGACTCTTAAGTGTGAGATACTAGGTTTTCTTCCTAGGAGTAGTTCTAAGGGGGATTTTCCTTCTAACACTTGAGAGGGCATAAGGTTTATAAGGTGGGCAGTAGTTTTAATGGCTTCACTCCAAAACTTTTTAGGTACATTGGAGTGAAACATCATAGCCCTAGCCGTTTCTAGTAAATGTCTATTTTTTCTTTCGGCAACTCCATTTTGTTGAGGAGTGTACTCACAAGACTTTTGATGAATAATTTCTTTTTCTTCTAGAAAATTTTCAAGTGCATGGTTAGTGTATTCCTGTTGAATTGTGCAAAACAAATGAACAAAGAATTCTGAATAATAATTTAGAACTTCATTGATGTTCTTGAGAGAATTTGAACACAACTTGAGAGCATTTGTTCATAGTTTGCTAGAGGACTTCCATGGGCTATTTATAGAGATAAAAGAGTGCATTAAGGGGTGGAGAAGCATAAAGAACCGTTGGGGGGACAGGAAGACAGATTCCTGTCCCCAATGGACTGTATAACAGCCATATTTATGGCTGTTATGCAGTCCAACGGCTAGTTCATTTGAACTAGCCGTTTGAGCCCTTTTAAGGGCCTATTTGGGCCATTTTTTAGGGCTTTAATATGGATATTTTATGGACAAAAAAACCCTCATTGGCTGGACCTTGGACTGCCTTGAATTGAGTTTGCCACTTGACTTGGATTGGGACTAGTTCATTGGACCATCTGGACAGCCTCTTGTACTAACCTTTGGAGCTTCATTTTGATCTCTTGAGCAGTCCCTCTTGTCTTGATTTAGGACTTCTTTTCATGCTTTTGAAGTCACCTTTAAGTGGACCTAATGGGACATCTTCTGGACCAGCACATGGGCTTGAACTTAGGACAATTTTAGGATCCCTATGAGAACCTTAACTTAATGGCTGTGCAAGGGAGTTGAATAGTTCTTGTTTTCAACACTCCCCCTCAAGTTGGGCGCGTAAATGTCGATAGTGCCTAACTTGCCCATTATTTGATGAAGATGAGCTGTGGTTCCTCCTTTTGTGAAGATATCCGCAAGTTGTTCTTCTCCTTTGATGTAAGGAGTGGCAATGAGTCTTTCTTCCACCTTTTGCCTAATAAAGTGACAATCGACCTCTATGTGTTTGGTCCTTTCATGAAAGACCGGATTTGATGCGATATGAATAGCGGACTGATTGTCACAATGGAGTTTGATTGGAGTTGAAACCTTAAACCCAAGCTCCTCCATCAAGGCTTTAAGCCATATGATTTCACTTGCAGCTGATGCCATTGCTCTATATTCTGCTTCCGCACTTGACCTAGACACCACCTTTTGTTTTTTGCTCTTCCATGCAACCAAGTTTCCACCAACAAACATGCAATGGCCTGAAGTAGATCTTCTATCCAAGGTATCTCCCGCCCAATCAGCATCACAATAACCTTCAATTTCTGTGTTTCCATTTCTTTTCATCCATACTCCTAAGCCGGGACATCCTTTAAGGTAGTGTAACACCCTTTCGGCAGCCCTCCAATGTTGCTTCTTTGGAGCATGCATGTGTTGGCTAATTCTGCTCACAGCATAAGCAATGTCTGGTCTAGTGATTGTCAAGTAGATTAGTTTTCCTACAAGTCTTTGATATTCTTCTATATTCTTATATGGCTCATCATCATCAAGGGATCCGGAGGTGGCAATTGGAGTGCAGGCTGGTTTTGCTCCTAACTTCCCTGTTTCCTGCAACAACTCAAGAGTATACTTTCTTTGGGATAGTACTACCCCGTTAGGACAATAAGCTAACTCAATTCCTAAAAAATATTTTAGTTTTCCTAAGTCTTTGATTTCAAATCTTGATTTCAAGAAATTTCTAAGAGAGTCAATGTGGTGTATGTCATTTCCAGTGATAATGATATCATCTACATAAACTAGAGCAATGGTGATTTTTCCACTATCCTTCCTAACAAAAAGAGATGAATCACTAGTGCATTTTGTAAATCCATAACAAAGGAAAGCATGACTTAATTTGGCATACCATGCTCTAGGAGACTGTTTTAATCCATAGATAGCCTTGCGAAGTCTACATACTTTGCCTTCATGGTGCTGGAATCCTTGAGGTAATTTCATATAGACTTCTTCCTCGAGATCCCCTTGGAGGAATGCATTTGCAACATCCATTTGATACATACTCCATCCTTGATTTACAGCCAAGGAAATTAGAACTCTTATTGTGTTCATTTTTGCAACCGGTGCATATGTTTCCTTATAGTCTATGCCATATGCTTGGGTAAATCCCTTTGCTACTAATCTAGCTTTGAAGCGGTCAATCGATCCATCGCTTTTGTGCTTGATCTTATACACCCACTTGCATCCAACTGCTTTTTTATTTTTGGGCAGATTTGTAACCTCCCAAGTTCCATTCTTGGTGAGTGCTTCTAATTCCTCTTTCATAGCTTGTCTCCATCTAGGATCTTCCATAGCTTCTTCAAATGATCTCGGTTCCTGTTCTTTGTCAATTCCACTCAAGAATGCTTGGTGGTGCAAAGAGACATTAGATATAGTGTAATAATTAGAAATCGGATGTGATGTTACCTTAGAGTTGTAAAAAACTCTTCGGTTAATCCATTCAGATGGTGGGAGTCTTAATCTTGTTGATCTTCTAAGAGGAGGTGGAGGAGCATCTGATTCTTCCATAGCTTGTTCGGATGCTTCTTCTTCTATTACTTGTTGTTCTCCCCCTAAGGCGGATTCTGGTTCCTCTTGCAAAGTGTCTGATTCTTCTTCATTGTCTTGAGTGTCATTTCGTTCTTCAACTTGAGTGGGTGGTCGGCATGGTAGAATTAGAAATTCCGAATCTTTAGATGAAGCATTTTCCTTGGGTGCTTCATGTGTCTCTTTTCCTGAAAAGAAAAACTCATTTTCCACAAATATCACATCTTTAGATGTGTATGTTTTGTTAGTTGTTGGATCATAACATCTATATCCCTTTTCAAATGTTGCATATCCTAGAAATATGCATTTCCTACCTCTGTGATCTAGTTTGTTTCTAAATTGTGAGGGAATATGGATATAACATGTACACCCAAAAACTCTAAGATGTGAGATCTTTGTTTTTCTTTCCAAGAGGACTTCTAATGGAGATAGGCCTTTTAAAACTTCAGTGGGCATTAAATTCATTACATGGACTGCGGTCTTAACTGCATCACACCAAAACTTCTTTGGGACATTGGCATGAATCATCATAGCTCTTGCGGTTTCTATTATATGTCTATTTTTCCTTTCTGCTACCCCATTTTGTTGGGGTGTGTAGACACATGACATTTGATGAAGGATCCCATTATCTTTTAGGAACTCTTCAAATTTGTTGCTTGTGTACTCTCCACCATGATCTGTTCTAAGAACCTTGATTTTGGCATTGTACAAGTTTGTTACATACTTGAAATAACTTTTAAGTGCCTCAAATGCTTGATCCTTTGAATGCAAAAGATATATCCATGTGTACCTTGTTTTTTGGTCAATAAATGAGATGAAGTATTTGTATCCTAGATGTGATATAATAAGAGAAGTCCAAATGTCAGAATGCACAAGTTCAAAAGGAGAATCATACTTGGTTTCTGAATTAGGGTAAGAAGTCCTAGTTTCCTTTCCTAATATACATGCTTCACAAGGCTTGTTTTCAATGCTCAATTTAGGGAGAAGAAGTTTCAATGCCTTGTAATTTAGATGTCCTAATCTTGCATGCCAAAGTGAAGCATCATCATTCATGTGCACAGTGTATGCATTGTGATTTGTTTTTAGATCATGAAATGTAACCATGTCCGGATCAAAGATGGCCCTACATCCTTGGTCCTTTGTAATTTTGCTAATAGACAAAAGATCAGAAGTAAGTTGAGGAACATACAATGCATTTGTAGGTTTTCCAAAAATTTCAACTTCCCCTATTTGTTTTACTTCTAGATCTTGTCCATTAGCAACACGCACAATCTTTCGATTGGGGAGCCTTTTAAAACGTTTGATCTTTCTCTTATCCCTAATCATGTGATGATCCGTACCTGAATCTATAAGGAATTTCTCAGAATTTGAAGGAGGGATAAGGTTTTGGTTATTACCATTCATGTGCGCTGATAGTTGAGGCCTCTTCAAGTGAATATCCGAAATATCTTGAGAGGCTCCAGCATATCCAGCCACAATAGAAGCATAGGATCTTCTTTGTTGAGCATCATCTTGAAGTCCCTTTAAATTATTAGTCTTTGGTTGGAGACCAGTACATTCGGCCATCATAGAGGCTTCATTTTGATCCATTGCTTGTGAGTAAATTTCAGGCAGCACTTGAGAGATATGCGTTCCCTTTTGAACCGGCTGCTGTAGATCCTTTATGCACTCATTTAGCTTGGTTTGGAGTTTATCACATTTGGCTCGTATTGATAATAAAGGATCTTCATAGTGTGTGTCAGCTTGGTAGCCGGATTTGGAGGAAATGGATGCATTTTGTTGTTGCTCCATTGTGGTAGTAAAGACATTCCCTTCATTCGGAATTTTACCTTGTTTTGTGATATTTTGAATGCCTTCATTTGCTGAATGGTAGCCTTCATTTCTTCATAATGTGGAAGTGCTTTTATATTGGAGGTGTCTTGATGTAACTTCCTCCATAACTCCAGAAATTTGAAGGCTCCAAATGGCTCTTTCAAAATAAGACTTAAGTTATCACATAAGTTTTGCAATTTTTGTATGAGATCCACCCAATTTGAGTGATCAATGGAGTTGAGAAGATTGAGCATTCCCTGCTCTGATACCATGTTGAATTGTGCAAAACAAATGAACAAAGAATTCTGAATAATAATTTAGAACTTCATTGATGTTCTTGAGAGAATTTGAACACAACTTGAGAGCATTTGTTCATAGTTTGCTAGAGGACTTCCATGGGCTATTTATAGAGATAAAAGAGTGCATTAAGGGGTGGAAAAGCATAAAGAACCGTTGGGGGGACAGGAAGACAGATTCCTGTCCCCAATGGACTGTATAACAGCCATATTTATGGTCATTATGCGATCAACGGCTAGTTCATTTGAACTAGCCGTTTGAGCCCTTTTAAGGGCCTATTTGGGCCATTTTTTAGGGCTTTAATATGGATATTTTATGGACAAAAAAACCCTCATTGGCTGGACCTTGGACTGCCTTGAATTGAGTTTGCCACTTGACTTGGATTGGGACTAGTTCATTGGACCATCTGGACAGCCTCTTGTACTATCCTTTGGAGCTTCATTTTGATCTCTTGAGCAGTCCCTCTTGTCTTGATTTAGGACTTCTTTTCATGCTTTTGAAGTCACCTTTAAGTGGACCTAATGGGACATCTTCTGGACCAGCACATGGGCTTGAACTTAGGACAATTTTAGGATCCCTATGAGAACCTTAACTTAATGGCTGTGCAAGGGAGTTGAATAGTTCTTGTTTTCAACAATTCCCCCCCACGATCCGATCTAAGGATTTTGATGTTTGTATTGAATTGCTTGGTTACATATCTATAATAGCTCTTAAGTGCCTCAAATACTTCAGATTTGGCTACTAATAAGTACACCCAAGTGTATCTAGTTTTGTGGTCAATGAAGGTTACAAAGTATTTGAAGCCATTATGAGATTCTATGGGTGAAGTCCACACATCGGTATGAATAAGTTCAAAGGCATTTTCATATATTGTGTTTGAGATTGGATAATACACTCTAGTTTGTTTTCCAAGAATACAAGCTTTGCAATGCCTATTTTCTACCTTTTGATTTGGAAATAGGCGTTTCAAAGCTAAATCTCCCGGGTGACCTAGACGAGCATGCCATATAGAGGACACTTGACTTTGAACTCCAAAAGCTTGATTTTCTTGGTCTAAGAAATATAGGTTGTTCCTTCTAGACCCCTTGCCAATCAAGTGATTCGTTTTGAGATCCTGAAAAATAACTTGGTTAGGATCAAAAGTGGCTTTGCAATTATGGTCTTTTGTAATTTTGCTAATGGACATGAGATTAGAGTTGAATTTTGGCACATATAAAGCTTTAGTTTTCTTGCCTAGGAGTTTAACTTCTCCTAGATGATCAACTTTTAGTTTTTGACCATTAGCAACCTTGACAATCTTATGACTAGATAAAGGAATGAATTTCCTAACTTGATTTTTATCCTTTACCATGTGATTGTCACAGCCTGAATCAATAAGCCACTTATTTAAATGAGATGAGTTCAAGTTGTTACCGGAATGTAGAGCAACTTGGCCAATGAGCTTTTTCATCTCTCTTTGCATCTCCTCCATCTTGGATTCGAGTGCAGCCACTTGGGAGACTTGTTGAGCATGAGCTGGTTGTTCCATCTCCTTCTTGTTGTTCTTTGGGCGCAAATTAGGGTAAAGAAACCAGCACCTTTCCCTTTTGTGGTCGGGTTTCTTGCAATTTGTGCAAACATCCCTTTTAAAGAAATTTTGAGCTTTGTTGGCCATATGATCATCTTGGACAGCTTTGAAGGCTTGAGCTTCGGATTTGAGCTTGGTAGACTCCTCTAGCCTCATGCTAGTCTCGGCCCTTTGAATCATAAATTGAACTTCTTGGAATGAAGGGAATATCTTCATTCTAAGGATTTCTTGACGAATAGGAGCATATTCATCTCCAAGACCCATAAGAAGACCAAAGGTCATGTCTTTATCATTTCTTTGAAAATGGGTCTTGAGATTAGAAGTTGGAGGCCTAAGAAGATTAAGCTCATTCCAAAGATCCCTATATTCCCCAAAGTATTCGGGTAGGGTTTTACCTCCTTTTTGAATCTTGAAGATTTTTCTTTTGAGCTCAAAGATTCGTCTGGTGTTGGTCTCTTGCCCATATAGAGCATGCATTTGATCCCACAAAGCCTTTGCATTTGGAATACAAGTAACCATTGCTTTGTGGGTTTTGTCAAGAGACATTTGAAGTAGCACCACCACTTGATCATCTTGCTTCTTCCATGATTTGAATGTAGGGTCGGCATCATCTAAGGGATCCTCCAATATGTGATTTTCAAGATTGAAGAAATTCAAAGATCTCTTGATGGTGTCTTGCCAAGCATTGTAATTTGATGAATCTAAGAGAATGGAAGTAAACATGGAAGTACTAATTTGTGGTGGAGGATTACCAACACCGGAAGATGAAGGTATCGAAGCCTGCTCTGATACCATGTTGAAATTTAAAGATAGCAAGCTAAGAATGAAGAAATAAACTTCAAGAGTTTTATTGAGAAATTAAAGAGAGTTTACATGCAATGAAGGCATGTTTTTCATACCTTTCAAAGGAACATATATGCTCTATTTATAGAGAACAAGAAGAGAGGGAAAGAGTTGAGAAAAGAGAGGAAGGAGAGGGCATTGTGCCCTCTCCACTTCTAGCCGTTGGGGGCCTTTTGGGCCCCCATTTGCTGGCCTGGGCTGGGCCCTCAGGCCCAGCCCGAAGTGTGCGGGCAAGGCCCATTTAGGGTCCGATATGGAACCCTAAAGGGGATTACAAATATGACAAAGGAGAAGGAAAATTCTGCTTAGTTTAGGGCTATACATTTAGACTTCATTCCCTTAGGATATAAACCCTAATTATCCTCTATTTCAACAACCTATTGGCTGCCAAATCTGAGGTCTTTGAAGCCCTTAAAAGCTATTATAGATATGTGACCAAACAATTCAATGCCAACATCAAAATCATTAGGTCTGATCATGGGGGGGAGTATACTAGTTATGCATTTGAAAACTTCTTAGAAGAAAAGGAGATCATGCACCAAAAATCATGTGTCTACACTCCACAACAAAATGGAGTTGCCGAAAGGAAAAATAGGCACTTGTTAGAAACGGCTAGGGCCATGATGTTCCATTCAAATGTGCCAAAAATTTATTGGAGTGAGGCAATAAAAACTGCTGCCCATGTTATTAATCTTATGCCCACTCAAGTTCTAGGAGGAAAATCTCCTTTAGGATGGAGTGAGGCAATAAAAACTGTTGCCCATGTTATTAATCTTATGCCCACTCAAGTTCTAGGAGGAAAATCTCCTTTAGAACTACTCCTAGGAAGGAAACCCAACATCTCTCATTTAAGAGTCTTTGGGTGCATTTGTTATGTGCATGTACCGGAAAACTTTAGAAACAAACTAGATGAGAGAGGAAGAAAATGTGTATTCTTTGGATACTCAACATTTGAGAAAGGTTATAAATGCTATGATCCTCTAACCAAAAAACTATACATATCCAAGGATGTGATATTTGTAGGAAAAGAACCTTATTTTTCAGGTAAAGATGATCAAGATCAAGCTGAAAAAGAAGGAACTCAAGATCTATGGAACATCATTCTCCCATCCATCAACAACTCCTCTCACCCAAATATTGATGAAGAACTTGCCTCAAATGAACATGAAGCAGCAGTTCACGAAAACCCTTCACCCTCTCATTCGGATCATAAATCAACCCAAGAACAAGGAAATAATGACTTAGATCAAGAACCAGCTCTAGAACAAGAAGAACAAGTTATACATGAACCTCCTCCTCTTCTTCGTAGATCAACAAGACTTAGGCTTCCTCCCTCTGAATGGATCAACAAAAGAGTTTTCTATAACTCCAAAGTAACTTCTCATCCCATTTCAAAATATTACTCAATTGCTAATACTTCTTGCAGCCATCAAAGATTCATTCAAAACATAGACCTTCATGAAGAACCAAAATCGTTTGAAGAAGCTAAGAAGCAACCTCTGTGGGTGCAAGCTATGAAGGATGAGTTGGAAGCTTTAGCAAAAAATGGAACATGGGAAATAGCATCTCTTCCAAAAGGGAAAAAAGCTGTAGGATGCAAATGAGTTTACAAAATCAAGCACAAAAGCGATGGGAGTCTTGATAAATATAAGGCAAGATTAGTTGCCAAAGGTTTCACTCAAGCTTATGGAGTGGACTACAAGGAAACATATGCTCCCGTAGCAAAAATGAATACCATTCGTATGCTCTTATCTCTTGCTGCCAACTTCTCCTTACCTCTATTTCAAATGGATGCTACAAATGCCTTCCTTCAAGGGGACTTAGAAGAAGAAGTATATATGGAGGTTCCTCCGAGCTTTTCTCATCAAGACAACAAAGTTTGCAAATTAAAGAAAGCAATCTATGGGCTCAAGCAATCTCCAAGAGCCTGCTATGCTAAACTAAGCTCTACACTTCTTGATCATAACTTTAAGAAATGCTCTAGTGACTCATCTCTTTTTGTTAAGAAATTAGGAAATAAATTCATCATAATCTTAGTATATGTAGATGATATCATCTTAACTGGGAACGATTTAGACTTAATCAATCAAGTTAGGAAATTTCTCCAAACAAAATTTGATATTAAGGATTTAGGGAAACTAAAGTACTTTCTAGGGATAGAGCTTGCCTATTCTCCAAATGGGTTTGCTCTATCACAAAGAAAGTATGTGCTTGATTTTTTGCAGGAAACCGGCAAGCTAGGTGCCAAGCCCGCATGTAGTCCGATCAGCACCTCTTGTGGCCTCCAAGATGATGACATAGAATTTGAGGATGAACAAAGATACCAAAGGCTTGTAGGAAGATTAATCTATCTTACTATAACAAGGCCCGATATCTCATTTGCTGTGGGACAAGTTAGCCAACATATGCACAAGCCAAAATGGAAGCATTGGAGAGCCACCGAAAGGATTCTTCACTACCTAAAAGGAACACCCGGCATGGGAATTATCATGAAGAACAATTGCAGCTCACAAATCATAGGGTATGGTGATGCGGATTAGGCCGGGGATTCGGAAGATAGAAGATCAACTACTGGTTATTGCATGTTTGTAGGAGGGAACCTAGTAGAATGGAAAAGCAAAAAACAACATGTAGTCTCAAGATCAAGCGCCGAAGCGGAGTATAGAGCAATGGCAGCCGCTACTAGTGAGATCGTGTGGCTAAAGACCCTAATAGAAGAATTAGGGTTCTCTGTCTCTACTCCAATTCATCTCCATTGTGACAATCAATCGGCAATTCACATAGCCTCAAATCCGGTTTTTCATAAAAGAACAAAGCATATCGAGGTAGATTGCCACTTTGTAAGACAAAAGATTGAAGATAAACTCATCTCTCCAAGTTTCACAAGGAGTGATCACCAAGTAGCCGACATCTTCACCAAGCCAGGAACCGCAAAGCACATCCTCAAGAATATGGGCAAGTTGGGTGTCATAGATATATACACACCCAACTTGAGGGGGAGTGTTGAAATGAGGCATAACTAAGCTCTTTAGCACTTCCTCCAAAATACCCTAACTAGGAGTCTTAAATTGTGATTCTAAGTAGGTCCAAATTAAACCCCTTTATAACATCATTGTAAGGCCCAACATGGGCCATCCAAATCTTAGTAGCTGGGCCTCAAATTGGCCCCTGCCCATTGCAAGTTGGGGCAAAAGCCCCAACGGCTAGTAAAGAACTAGCCATTTGGGGACTTCCCAACGGCTAGTTCTTACTAGCCGTTGGGGGCCAGCTGCTAGGAGAGGGCAATGCCCTCTCCTCTCTCTTATTTTCTCCTCTCTTACCTCTCTTTCTCCTTCTCTATAAATAGGGTAAGTGGTTGTGTTTAATTGGTATGAAAAAATGCCTACAATCTCTTGTATTCTCTCTTTAAATCAACAACAAAGTTCTTGAAGTTCTTATTCATTGTTCTTAGCTTGCTTACTTACAAAATCATCAGAAGCAACAAAACTCAACCCTGCTCTGTTATACAAACAAAAAGGAACATTGTGTAACTTGACCCAAAGAGGAATTCTCGTGGGTTCAAATTCCATCATACTCATACCCATAGTACATCTACGCACAATGAATAAGATACCAAATATCTACCAATGACTCCTATCCAAGATATCATTGAAATGATCATCAGAGTTAAATCTCAATATAAAACATCCGGGTCCAACTACAGCCACATCAGATAGACCCCATTTACCCCACATTAATAAAGCAATACGTTTTACCTCTTTGTATGGCAACCGTCACCTAATAAGGTTCCCGATCGAGCAACAATGATAAGGGCGAGTCCCGTTATCTATTAAAGGAGAGGGGACAAACAACTTACTACTTTCGGTATCCGGATTCAACCTTTCCAGCAACACGGGTTTCTGAAAGTCCCTTCTCTCCAAAGGGTCCTTCTCCCCTCTTCCCAATGCTAAGGCATAGGTTTTTGGCGAAGGGGGATGGCCCCCAGCACCTATGCCTTCCTCCATCCACAAAGGAGAGAATAAAGCCCCCTTTTTTTCTCCAGCTTTTTTGCTCTATTGAACAGTAACCAACTGGTTACTATGAATAGCAGCCCGCCTCCTCCCTTTCTCTCTCCATCTCTCTCTCTCTCTCTTTCTCGAGAAAGAACCCTAACTTCTAATGCCTATTGTTCACCAATGCACAGCCTTCTCCTCTGCCGTCCAATCCTCCAAAGCGTCGATCTTATCCGTCAAACCAATCCAACTACCGGAGAAGGAAGATCGGACGCCGGAGACCACGGATCTATATTTCGATCACCGAGCCATTAATTATACAGTTTTGTTAATCGAGTTTCAAGTAAGGCCCAAATAAAAACTTTTGTTTTCCAAACCGAACCATTAATCCAAATTTTTTATCGGGTGAAATCATTTAATCGATTCGGTTTTTATTAATTCGAATTGAATAATCTGATTTTCTAGTAATTTGGGCGGGTGAATGGTTTGATCCAAATAATGAACACCCCTAGATAATTAGGAGTAATTAAAAATAATTAAGGTTAATTATTTTAGAACGCTAGAGAATTGTTGAAATTGAATATAGTATGAGCAAGTCTAAAATACTTAGACTTAAGTTAGAGTGTCGATTTACATTTTGTACAATTCCATTTGTCAAGTCATTAAGTCAACCTCACTATGGTCTTATGTTGACCTAAGATTTCAAAATTTGAAATTTAACTAAGTATAGGACATCACAAGTCAACTTGAAATAGTGGACAAGTTAACTTGAATAATTGAAGTCTTAGAAACTTGAGTTTACAGATAACTAAGTCAACCTATACAAGAGCCAAGTTGACTTGAAGAATCCAAGTCTCAGAAGATCAATTCTGCATAATGATAAGTCAACTTATGAGAAAATCTAGTCGATCTGATCATACTTAGAAATGAACTTGAGTTGACTTAAATCAAAAACAAGCAGACCTATCAGTTTGAAACAACCAAAGTACTGGTACTTTGCTTATATTATCATATTGAGTCAACCTATGAAGAGAGTATGTCAACTTATAGGGTAGATAAGTCAACCTAGGGACATAATATGTCATCCTAAACAACTTAGCACTCCGAAACTTAACTCTGAAATACTGTAAGTCAACTTGATGGATAACAAGTTGACTTAACTAAGAAATCCTGATTCTAAAAGAAGCAAAGTACTGGCACTTTGCATATAATGTTAACCTATTAAGAGTATGAGTCGACCTGAACTTAGAACTAGATAACTATGAATCGGTCTATCACATAATGAGTTAACCTAAATAGGATGGCTCTCAAAAACTGAACCATGCAGAATTATAAGTCGACTTGAGAAAGTTCATAAATTGACCTGCAAAATCTAAGTTACAGAAGTATACTTTGTAAATTAACCAAGTCGACCTAGATGTTACACAAGTTAACTCATTTTAGATTTTATACAAACATAAGTCAACTTAATAATTTGACAAGTCGACCTGATCTAGAAATAAAATTTACATGAGTTAATCTAACAAAAGGACAAGTCGTCTTGAATAATCAAGGTCTTGGATAGTTATGTGTGTAATATAACCAAGTCGACCTAGGGATAGAATAAGTCGACTTGGCCCTCTTGTTCAAACAAAATTAGTCAACCTAATTTATTTGTAAGTCGACCTGACCAAAATGAAATATAATTTAAGTCGACTCTATTAAAATTTGGAGTGCGGAAGCTTTAGTGATTGAGCTAGGGTTTTGGTGTTTGAGCAATGTTGAAGGTTTTGTTTGAATGTTGAAGAACAACAAATGAAAAGAGAGTTTGAATATATGTGAATGAACACAATTTATTTACTTGATGAAGTATCAAGAATACAAGACATTTGTGAGACAATGCTCAAGAAATACAAAGACAATTTGGGAGAGACTATGCTCTAAACTATTCTATAGGAGACTTTGCTCCAAGGTACATTGATCCATCCCTTAAAGCCCTATTTATAGAGGAAGAGAGGAGCCTAAAATGAGAGAGAACAACCTCCAAAGCTCAATAGAGACGTTGGACATCAAGTCCAAGAATTTACAACAGCTAGAAAAAGAGTCATTTGGAATATGGACTGCCCAAATTGCCCCTGGCAGTTTGGGCCCTTTTTCCTTAGATTTTTCTAACCATTTGGGGCCTTCAATTAGGCCCTTAGTTGAGCTAAAATGTGCCAATTTTGCTGGGCTTTAAAGCTCCCATAGCTGGTCCAAAACCTCCCTTGAAATGAACTTGAACTTGGGTTGGATTGGGCTTTGTTCTTGTGAACATTCTGGACAGATTGTTGGGCCAGTCTTTTGTGCCCGTTTTGGGCTGGTTATGTAGACATCTTGGACCTTGATTAGGGCTTCATTTGATGGTCTTGAAGTCTTTTTTAAGTGGGCCAAAAGTGGGCTGCAACGGTTTTGAAGAATGGTGATTGGCCTGGCCCAATTGGGCCAGGCCTTTGTAGTGGATTCTTGATAGTATTCTGTCCAGACTTGTGCCATCTTCCTTGGCTGGTTCTTAGCTCATTGTGGCCCCTTTTTCTTCTTCTTTTTCTTGGACTTTGGTTGATGATTCCTTGAGTCTTTATTGGTATCCAAGTTATGGCAAATTAGGGCCTCATACTCAAGGGGCATCCAATCACATACTTGGAGCAATTCATCTTCAATTTCAACACTCCCCCTCAAGTCCGGCGAATGGACCTCCATGGAGCCGAGACTTGCTGAAGTTGTGTCGGATGATTGAGCCTCCTTAGCCTTCTTCTTCTTGTTCCTTTTCTTCTTGGGTTTGGATTTTGCCTCCTCCTCAATTTGTTGCCCAAGAAGTGCTACGTTGGCTATGCTCTCTTGTGCTCCCCCTTGCTCCTTAATTTGTGGAGCTTCAATAGGTAGATTCAGAGGTGATTCATCACTGAATTCTGCAAAATAAAGATTATCTTCGGCAAATATCACATCTCTTGACGTGTATGCCTCATTAGTCTTAGGATCAAAGCATATATAACCGAATTTGTTTGGCCCATATCCCAAGAACACACAACGCTTGCCATTTATGTAGCAAACACATCCAAATCTCTTCAAATAAAATATGTGAGGTATACTATTTCTAATTATTCCCAAGGGTGTTTTTCCATGAAGATCATTGTTAGGACAACGATTATATTGATGTACGGTAGTGCTAACTGCATCGCACCAATATTCTTGAGTCATGTTCGCATCGGATAGGAGTGATTGTGCAAGAATGGTAATGTGACGCCCTTTTTCTATTTCATTGGGTGAAGGGATTTGTTGACTCAAGCTTTCATATTTGATACCCCTTTCTTTTAAATAATCTTTAAAACTAGGGCTAATATGTTCACCTCTATCATCTGCCCTAAGGATTTTTATGGATGCATTATAAACTTTAGTGACAAGATGATAGTATTTCTTGAATGCATTTAGTGCTTGTGCCTTGTCTTTCAACATATAAACCCAAGTGTATCTAGTGTCATGGTCAACTAATGATATGAAATGTCTATATCCATGCCTAGACATGCTTGGTGGTGTCCAAATATGACAATGCACTAAGTTAAAAGCACTCAAGTTTGGGTTTGAGCAAATACCTTGATTAGGAAGCATGCTCCTTTTTGTGTCCAGCTTTGTGTGGTAAGCCATGTGAAGAGTAGAGTCTTCTTTTAGCTTCATTCCCTCTGGCTTGAGATTTGGGTACAAGTTCCAGCACCTTTCTTTGGTGTGGCCTGCCCTTTTGCAATGGAAGCACACATACTTAGCATGTTGCTTCATCATTGTTGTTTTGAAACCTTTTCCTTCTCTTTGAGGTTGGCTTTCTTTCTCAAGCATTTCGGGTATTTCGACTTGCTGGATGATAGCTCTTACCTCCTCATAGGATGGTAGAGTTTTTATATTAAAGATGTCTTGACGCACCTTCTTCCATTGATTATTATGCATGGAAGCTTCGAATGGCTCCTTCAGAATGGTGCTTAATGAATCACATATATTAAGCATTCTTTGAACAAGATCAGCCCATTTAAGGCATTTTTCAAAGTTGAGAGAAGGTGTAGCAACCCGCTCTGATACCATGTTAAAATTTGGAGTGCGGAAGCTTTGGTGATTGAGCTAGGGTTTTGGTGTTTGAGCAATGTTGAAGGTTTTGTTTGAATGTTGAAGAACAACAAATGAAAAGAGAGTTTGAATATATGTGAATGAACACAATTTATTTACTTGATGAAGTATCAAGAATACAAGACATTTGTGAGACAATGCTCAAGAAATACAAAGACAATTTGGGAGAGACTATGCTCTAAACTATTCTATAGGAGACTTTGCTCCAAGGTACATTGATCCATCCCTTAAAGCCCTATTTATAGAGGAAGAGAGGAGCCTAAAATGTGAGAGAACAACCTCCAAAGCTCAATAGAGACGTTGGACATCAAGTCCAAGAATTTACAACAGCTAGAAAAAGAGCTGTTGGAATATGGACTGCCCAAATTGCCCCTGGCAGTTTGGGCCCTTTTTCCTTAGATTTTTCTAACCATTTGGGGCCTTCAATTAGGGCCTTAGTTGAGCTAAAATGTGCCAATTTTACTGGGCTTTAAAGCTCCCATAGCTGGTCCAAAACCTCCCTTGAAATGAACTTGAACTTGGGTTGGATTGGGCTTTGTTCTTGTGAACATTCTAGACAGATTGTTGGGCCAGTCTTTTGTGCCCGTTTTGGGCTGGTTATGCAGACATCTTGGACCTTGATTAGGGCTTCATTTGATGGTCTTGAAGTCTTTTTTAAGTGGGCCAAAAGTGGGCTGCAACGGTCTTGAAGAATGGTGATTGGCCTGGCCCAATTGGGCCAGGCCTTTGTAGTGGATTCTTGATAGTATTCTGTCCAGACTTATGCCATCTTCCTTGGCTGGTTCTTAGCTCATTTTGGCCCCTTTTTCTTCTTCTTTTTATTGGACTTTGGTTGATGATTCCTTGAGTCTTTATTGGTATCCAAGTTGTGGCAAATTAGGGCCTCATACTCAAGGGGCATCCAATCACATACTTGGAGCAATTCATCTTCAATTTCAACAGACTCAACATATTTATAAGATAACTTAAGCTTAGACAAGCTGACTTAGAAACAAAGCAAGTTGACCCATCTCTCATATACAATTTGATGTAAGTCGACCTGAGTATTTCAAGAATACAAAGGAAAGTCAGCCTACTCATGTGACAAGTTGACCACAACATTTCATAATTCAAAGATAAGTCAACTTCGAGGTTCAACAGGTCAACTGCTTGTGAGTAACGAATAAATGCTAAAAAAAAGCTATTTGAAAATTAAATGGAACTTCAGCTACTTCTAACAACTTTTGTGATACATTCAATGTTATTAATGGTTGCTCAATGGCTAATTTGAAGGCCCCATCTATAAAGACAACACAATTGAAGGATGAAAAGAGATTTTTTGAAGGATCAAAGAGTGTTAAGCTGTAATTGTTCATCCTCTATTTTTCATTCTCAATTATATTTTTGTTTTGCGTTTTAATAGACTCATCAAAAGTTAAAGCTTCACTTGTATATTTGTTGTTTCACTTCAAATATCTTGTAAAAGATCAAAAGATCGGGATCTTTTGATCTGAGCTCAAAATGTTTTGTGAAACACAGAGTTTGCTAGTTCTTATACAAAACTAGTAGAGAGTGTTTGAGAGAAATACTTGTGCGGTTTAACTAGTACCTAGATAAGCTAGTTGTATTGTACTATTTTTGAGAAAAATAGTGGATTAAAAAATCCAGATGCAACTTGGGAATGGACGTACGGGAAGGTAGAACTGTTATAAATCTCTTATGTCATCATCTTCTCTTTCTTTTTCTTCTAATTCTCTTCATAAAATCCAGAAAAATATTAAAAGTACCAAAACAATCTGTTCATCCCCTCTAGATTGTTACAAATAGTTTCTACATATAGTATTGAAACCTTGTGATGCCTTTTTAAGTTCTATTTTTCCTAACATGTCCCATGCAATAAGCACTGTTGTGTAGTTTTATTTTAGGCTTAAACTTAAGTACTTATCATATAAATATATTCCTATATATTTATGAAATTATTTCCTTTATTTTATTTTCAATAGATTTTCTGTAAAGATATACTATTACATAAAAAATTCAAATTCGTACATATTTTTTATCAAGGTACTCTTTAAGGAATTGAAGTTATTTCTTATATATACACTACTGATGAGATTTTTGGAATAAATAGTTATTTTCTTATTGCTACTAGTTTATTTGTAACTAGTAGTTTGTCAATTACATTATTCTAATATGCATATATAGAATCCATTGATTGTAAGTAATTAATTACTCATAAAGTCAGCATACTGTTGAAGATGAAGATGATGATAGAGCATTTAGAGAGATGTGTGATTGGATGCCCCCCGAATACATAGCCCTAATCCGTCAACAACTTGAATGGCATATGCATATCAAGAGTACAAGAAAAGGAAGGGAAGAAAGGGCCCAAAATGAAGCATACCTTAGCTCAAGAAGGCTGTCCAAAAATGGGCAGAAATCTGCCCAAAAAGTTAGCCCAATATTAAGGCCCAAGCTAGCTCGAATTTGTGCAAACTTTAGAGTCCATAAAGTCCATGTTTTATACTCCATTTAAGGATAAAAAGGGCCTCATTCAAAGCCCTTCACGGCCCAAGAAGAAGCTCAAACAATAAAGGGGCAGAATGGGCAAAATTTATAATGGCTAGTTTTTGGGTTTGTGTCTACCGGCTAGTTTTTGTGTCTACCGGCTAGTTCTTGTGTCTACTGGCTAGTTGGACCATTTTGGCTATAAATAAGCCTCCTCTCTTCATTTGTAACACACAATTGAGCTTAGTCTCAAACTTAGAATAGAATAGAGCATAGTCTCCAAAAAGTCTCTTTGTATTCTTGAGCTTTGTCTCAACACAAAAATGTCTTGTAATTGATAGTTCATCGATACAATACTTTGAGTTTATTCTCACAAATTCAAGTGTTCTTTTTTTGTTGTTCATCAACACATCCAAATACACAAACACCAAGTTTTCTCTTCCTTGCTCAAACATCAAAACCCTAGCTCACCAATCTAGCTTCCGCATTCCAAATTTTAACATGGTATCAGAGCGGGTTACATTTCCTTCCCTCACTTCTGAAAATTACCCTCAATGGGCTGCCATAATCAAAAGGCTCTTAAACATTTCGGATTCTTTGGAGCATATCCAAAATGAGCCTTTTAAGTCCACACATCCGAAATTCAAGCAATGGAAGAAGCAAGATGATGGCATCACTCTCAAGCTCCTCACATCAATGGATGAAACACATCAGAGGATGGTGAGGGGCTGCCCAAATGCCAAAGCCATGTGGGATACTTTGGAAGGTCTCTACGGCAACAAACACATCTTGGGAAGAGTGTTTGAACTCAAAAATCAAATTTTCAGCCTACAAAAGCTTGAAAATGCTCTATCACAAACCCTTGGCAACTTCAATAGGCTGTGGAGTGAGCTTGAGGAATTAAGGCCACCAACCACAGATATGAAGATTCTTCTTCAAAGGAGAAATGAAGACAAGGTGTTTGCCTTCCTTATGACTCTTGGAGAGGCATTCAAAGAAGTTCGCCAAGAGGTTCTAAGAAAAGAATCACTACCTTCCTTTGATGAGGTAGTGATGATGGTCCAAAGAGCCGAAACCTCTAAGAGGCTTGAGGAAGAAAGTGTTGAAATAGAGCACAATTAACCCTAATCTAGTAAACTTTGTATTCCTAAATTAAAGCCCCAAATGTAAAGATAAGAAGGGGGTAGAATTGTTCTCCATTCTGTCCAAGAAAATAGGCCCATTAAGGGACCCAAAATGGGCCCTTAATGGGCCTGACCCACAGCCTTCAGGCTGGGCCCGTAGGGCCCAGCCCGGGCCAGCAAATTGGGACCTTTTGGTCCCCCAATCAGCCAAACATTTTGGCCGTTGGGGCTGCCCCAACAGCTAGTTAAACTAGCCGTTGGGGACAGCCCCAACGGCTAGAAGGAGAGGGCTGTTTTGCCCTCTCCTCTCTCATTCTTTCTCCCCTCTTAGTCTCTCCTTTTCTCTCTATAAATAGGGTAGCTTGTTACCCATTTAAGGCATGAAAAATAGCTCTCTTATTATGTACAAACTAGCTTTCAAATACAATGAAATTCTGAATTTTATTTCAAGTTTAGTTTGTTCATCTTACTTTGATTATTCAAAAGAAAGTCGACCAAAAATGGAAGTCTACAGCTTCAATGTGACGGTGGAGCAACATGCTGAAAACGTGTGCCCCCATTACAAAAGAAAAGGCCACACCAAAGAAAGATGTTGGGACTTGCATCCAAACCTCAAGCCAAACAGAGCTAGGCTAGATCAAAGAAGGAGTGAACTGTCTATTAAAGGTATAAGCTCTAATCCAAATTTAAATGCTTTTAAATATGTGCATTGCCATATTAAAGAAACTCCTTGCATGTCTAGAGAAGGATACAAGTTTATCATATCATTCATTGATCATCACTCTAGATATACATGGGTATATATGCTTAAAGACTTGGCACAAGCACATAATGTATTTAAAAAGTACTATCATTTAGTTACTAAAGTGTACAATGCATCAATTCACACACTTAGAACAGATGATAAACATAAAATATGCCCAAGCTTTGAAAACTTCTTAAACCAAAAGGGCATAGCATTAGAAATCATGAGTCAAGAAAACCTCAAAATAAATGAGGAAGATATAAACTCAATGGCATCTATTTTATTAGAAAATGTACATATGACTCATGAATATTGGTGTGATGCTATTAGTACTGCCTCACACACATACAACCGCATTCCCCAATAATCACTTGATGACAAATCTCCATTAGAAATAATTAGAGGTAGCAAACCAAACCTCATGCATCTTAGGGAATTCGGATGTGTTTGCTACGTGAATGGCGAACGGTGCGTATTCTTAGGATATGGTCCAAAGAAAAATGGATACATTTGTTATAATCCTAAGACTAATACGGCAGACATGTCGAAAGATATGAAATTTGTCGAAGAACTTTATTTTGCAGAATTAGATGATGAAGCACCACTGAGTCTGCCTATCAAAGCTCCAATTGAGGAGTGTTGAAAAGAAGGATTAATCAACCCTTTCATCACCTACTTAAAGCCTTCTCAATAGTCCAGCAAGATCTCTCCCTTAGAGCCCTAAATCACTAAGAATTGTTCTTTGTTCTTGTTTCAAATTGGAGCCCTAGTCTTCCTCAGCCCGTGGGCCTTATCAAGCCCCAAGAAAGGGCCCCTTTTTCAGCCCATCAAAGGGGGCCCAATTGGGCTCCCAACGGCTGTCTTAAAACAGCCGTTGGAGCAGCCTCCAACGGCCAGAATAGAGAGGGCTAAAGCCCTCTCTTGCTCTCCTTTGTTCTCTCTAATTCTCTCTTCCCATCTTCTCTATAAATAGTCTTCAATGTTTCCTAGCTTTGGTATGAACAAAAGTTCAAACTATGAGTGTTATTCATTCTCTATTTCAATAAAATTCAGAATTGCATTTTAAGTTTTCTTGAGTTCATTCTTGATCTTTCAACATGGTATCAGAGCAATCGATCCCATCCTCTTCTAGGTTGGGTGACCCTCCTCCATCCATAAACATTACCCAAATGCAAAATTTATCCTCCATTCAATTGAAAGGAGGAAACTACTATCAATGGGCAAATGTGATGAAGATGCACTCAATCTCAACAATCTAGAGAATCATGTTCTTGATGATCCACTTGAAGAAATTGATCCATTATTCCGAGAATGGAAAAAAAGAGATGATCATGTCTTCATTCTTCTTCTCAATTCTCTAGATGAAACTCATAAAGCGATGGTGTCATGTGCTCCAAATGCAAAACTCTTATGGGATGAAATGTTCTCTCTCTATGGTTTGGAATCCAACCTTGGGAGGATCTTTGAGCTTAAGAGACAAATTGCTTCCATCAAAAAAGAAGGCAAATCTCTTCCCCAATATTTTGGGGAGTATACGGATGCTTGGAATGAGCTAATAACTCTCCGGCCAGATTCTATAGATCTCAAAGTTCTTCGAAAAAGAAGAGAGGAAGATAAGATATTTGGTTTTCTCATGGGCTTGGATGATTCATATTCTCATCTAAGACAAGAAATCCTTCGAATGAAGGACTTTCCATCATTTGGAGAAGTCCAAAATATGATCCAAAGGACTAAAGCGAGCATTAGATTGGAAGAAAGCTCCAAACAAAAATTGGAAGCTCAAGCTTTCATTGCTTCCTCGGATGAATTCAATGCTGCCAAGGCCAATCAAATCCGAAGGAGAAATGAAATATGCTCTCATTGCAAAAAGAGGGGTCATTCAAAGGACAAATGCTGGGAATTACATCCTCATTTAAAGCCTAAAGTGCTCAAACAAAGAGACCAGCAAGGAGCTTCAAATCCATTCGGTTCTGGACAGCAACCCTCAGCCCAATTCGTGAAGGTTCAAGCTCCATCAATGGCTGAATTCGCTACACTCCAAACTCAATTAAATGAAGTTACAAAGAGACTTCAACAAATGGCTCCTTCCTCTGGTAAAAATTAAGAACCTTTTACATATTTAAATTCTGAAAATTTTCTCATTGATTCAGGAACCGAATGTCATATGGTGAAGGATAGAGCTAAAATAAAAAGATTTGAAAACCTTCTTAACCATATGACTGTTCGTGTTGCAAATGGATAAGATTTGAGAGTAAATCAAGTTGGGGAAGTTGACATTTTTGGAAAACCAACCAAAGCTTTATATGTCCCCAAACTTACCTCAAACCTGTTGAAATGAGACATAATTGAGCTCATTAGCACTCTCCTCAAGATACCCTATCTAAGAGTTTCTTAAATGATTATAAGGAGGTCTAAATTTAGCCCATGTAAAAGACCTTCTCCAAGCCCATTTGTAAACCCATTTAAATGGCCCAATATGGGCCACACCTACCTCAGCAGCTGGGCCGAAATTGGCCCATCCCAGCCCACTCAAAGTGGGGGCAACAGCCCCCAACGGCTAGTAGAGAACTAGCCGTTTGGGGACTGCCCAACGGCTAGTTCTCACTAGCCGTTGGGGCCGGCTGTTAGGAGAGGGCAATGCCCTCTCCTCTCTCTCATTTTCTCTCCTTCTTTACCTCTCTTCTCCTTCTCTATAAATAGGATAGGTGGTTGAGCTTCTAAAGCATGAAAAACATGTCTTCATTATATGTAAACTCTCTTTGATCTTTCAATAAATATCTTGAAGTTTATTTCTTCATTTCTTAGTTTGCTATCTTTGAATTTCATCAAAACCTACTGTCCATTAGCAAGATTACAAAGGATCAAAAGTGTAGAGTTGTTTTTGACCCCAATAATATCTCTTTTCAGGACCTTAAGTCGAATCAATTGATTGGCAAGGGTTCTAGAAGAGGAGGACTTTATTACTTGGATCAAGAACAAAATGCACTTGTAACTCATGTTAAGGAGAATCAATCTCTTTGGCATGGACGTTTAGGTCATCCTAGTGATCGGGCTTTAAAACCTCTATTCCCAACTTTAAATTATGAGAATAGACATTGTAAAGCTTGTATTTTGGCTAAGGAGACCCGAACAATGTATCCTACTTCTGAAACAATGTATGAAAACCCTTTTGATTTAATTCATTCTGATGTTTGGACCTCACCCATCACATCTCACCTAGGTTACAAATACTTTATTACTTTCATTGATCACAAAACCAGGTACACATGGGTGTATCTTCTAAATACCAAAGTCCAAGCTCTTGAAGCACTCAAGAGCTATGTGAAGTATGTGACCAAACTATACAATGCAAATATAAAGGTCTTAAGATCAGATCATGGTGGTGAATTTACAAGCATCAATTTTGAAAATTACCTTAAGGATAATAGCATCATACATCAAATGTCATGTGTTTACACACCCCAACAAAATGGGGTAGCTGAAAGAAAGAATAGGCACATACTTGAAACAACTAGGGCTATGATGTTCTATGCAAGCATACCTAAAAAATTCTGGTGTGATGCGGTTAAAACCGCGGTTCATGTGAATAATCTTATCCCTACTGAAGTCTTAAAAGGGAAATCTCCTCTTGAGGTTCTCCTAAGAAGGAAACCTAATATTTCTCACCTTAGGACATTTGGTTGTACATGTTACATTCATATCCCAGCTCACCAAAGAAATAAGTTAGAACATAGAGGGAGAAAGTGTGTATTCCTTGGATATGCAGCATTTGAAAAAGGCTATAGGTGCTATGATCCTACAACTAACCGAACATACACATCAAAGGATGTGATATTCTTGGAAAATGAGTTCTATTTTGAAGGAAATGAAGAGATAAAGGAAGCTCCAAAGACTGAAGTTCCTAATAGCACTTGGGACTTTCTTATATCTCCTCCTCAAGGCACTGAATCAACCGAAGGAAATTCAATCTCTGATACAAGCCACAACACTCAAAATGATAATTCAGGGGCATTAGAGGCTAAACGACCAAGTACTTCAGGGGGAGAAAGTAATACAAATGAAGAAACTACAAATGAGGAAGAATCCCTTGAAACTGAGGAGGAAGCAGATGATCCGCCACCTCAACTAAGAAGATCAACAAGGCTTAGACTTCCTCCATCTGAATGGATCAACCGAAGGGTGTTCTATAACTCTAGGGTAACCTCCCATCCTATTTATGATTATTATACCACCTCTCATGTTTCCTTGGACTACCAAGTTTTCTTGAGTAATTTAGATAAGGAAGCAGAACCAACTTCATTTGAGCAAGCATCAAAGGATCCAAGATGGAAAAGAGCCATGGAGGAGGAATTGGAAGCTTTATCAAAGAACGGAACATGGGAAATCACCACACTACCTAAAGGAAAGAAGGCCGTAGGGTGTAAGTGGGTATACAAAATCAAGCACAAGAGTGATGGTTCAATTGAGAAGTTCAAGGCAAGGCTAGTGGCAAAGGGATATACTCAAGCCTATGGAATTGATTACAAAGAGACCTATGCTCCGGTTGTAAAAATGAACACTATTAGAGTCCTCTTGTCTCTTGCAGTGAATCATGGATGGAGTCTATTTCAGATGGATGTAGCCAATGCTTTCCTTCAAGGAGACTTAGAAGAAGAAGTCTACATGCAAATACCGAAGGGTCTTCAATTACAAGAAGAAAAAGCATGCAAACTTCATAAGGCAATTTATGGTCTCAAGCAATCCCCAAGAGCTTGGTATGCAAAGTTAAGCCATGCTTTCCTTAGTAATGGATTTCATAAATGCAATAGTGATTCATCTCTCTTTCTTAGAAGAACTAATGATCATATCACAATTGCACTAGTGTATGTAGATGACATTATCATCACAAGGAGTGACTTCCATCAAATAAATCTGGTTAGGAATCTCTTAAAGTCTAGTTTTGAAATTAAAGATCTAGGGAAACTAAAGTATTTTCTAGGAATTGAGTTAGCCTATTGTCCCAATGGGCTAATTCTCTCCCAAAGGAAATATGCTCTTGATCTTTTGCAGGAAACAGGAAAGCTTGGGGCTAGACCGGCCTGCAGTCCAGTTTCCACTTCCGGTCCCTTAGCCGATAATAATGATCCTCTAGAAGATATTGAAAGATATCAGAGGCTGGTTGGCAAACTTATCTATCTCACCATTACAAGACCAGACATAGCATATGTAGTGAGTTATATAAGTCAGTTCATGCATTCCCCAACAAAAGGTCATTGGAGAGCAGCGGAGAGGATTCTTCATTACATCAAAGGATCACCTGGGCTAGGAATTTGGATGAAGAACAATGGGAGTGTAGACATTGAAGGGTATTGTGATGCTGATTGGGCAGGGGATCCCATCGATAGAAAGTCTACCACTGGATATTGCATGTTTGTTGGAGGAAACTTGGAGGCTTGGAAGAGCAAAAAACAATGGGTTGTATCTAGATCAAGTGCAGAGGCCGAGTATAGAGCCATGGCAGTGGGAGCCAGCGAGATTGTATGGCTAAAAGCCTTGATAGAAGAACTAGGGTTTCCGGTCACCACTCTTATCAAGCTTCATTGTGATAATCAATCCACAATTCACATTGCCACTAACCCAGTGTTCCATGAACGAACAAAGCATATAGAGGTTGATTGTCATTTTATTCGGCAAAAAGTAGAAGAAAAACTCATTGTCACCCCTCACATCAAAGGAGAAGATCAACTTGCTGACATCTTCACAAAGAGAGGGACAACAGCTCATTTACAAGAAATAATAAGCAAGTTGGGTACTATCAACATCTACGCACCCAACTTGAGGGGTGTTGAAATATCAAATTCTAAAAACAAAGAAAGTGTGAAATAAATTCTGGTTTTATTGAAAAACAATGAGAGAATACATTGGTACTTGAGAGCATTGAATCATAGTTTTGGGAGATACAATGGGGCTCTATTTATAGAGAAAAGAAAAAAATAGCAAGTAGATAGAGCTTGAAAGACACTATTCCCGTTGGAGCTCAAACCCCAAGAAATTCCAACAGCTAGTTTTTAGACTGTTGAAATATAAACTCCCCAAACTGCCCCTAACTTTTTGATTTTGATTCCTGGACATTTCTCCATGCTTTTGGGCTTCTTTGGGCTATTTTTGAATGTATTTTGGGCTGGTTTAGGCTGCCAAAGACAGCCATGCTAATGGACAATGCAAGCTGATTTCTGGGCTTCTAGGAGAGAACTAGATCTTGGACCTTTGGGCTTCTAAGTAGATGCACTTGGTTGGTGATGAGGATGGGTTAAGTTATCCTTCTTTTCAACACTCCCCCTCAAGTTGGGTGCGTAGATGTCGATAGTGCCCAACTTGTTCATGATTTCTTGAAGATGTATTGCGGTTCCCCCTTTTGTGAAGATATCCGCCAGTTGCTCTTTTCCTTTGATGTGGGGAGTGGCTATAAGCTTTTCTTCCACCTTTTGTCAAATGAAGTGACAATCTACTTCTATGTGTTTGGTCCTTTCATGGAAGACTGGATTTGATGCAATATGAATAGCCGATTGATTGTCACAATGCAAGTTGATTGGTGTAGAAACATTGAACCCTAATTCTTCTACTAGGGCCTTTAACCATACAATCTCACTAGCCGCTGATGCCATTGCCCTATACTCAGCCTCCGCACTCGATCTTGACACCACATGCTGTTTTTTGCTCTTCCATGCTACCAAGTTACCTCCTACGAACATGCAGTAACCGGTGGTTGATCTCCTATCCTTTGAATCGCTCGCCCAATCTGCATCGCAAAAGCCTTCAATTTGGGAGCTTCTATTGTTCTTCATCCAAATACCTAGTCCGGGAGATTTCTTGATGTAGTGAAGGATGCGTATGCTCTCCAATGACCTTTCTTTGGAGAATGCATATGTTGACTAATTTGGCTCACGACGAAGGCTATGTCTGGCCTAGTGATGGTGAGGTAGATTAGCCGTCCTACAAGCCTCTGATATCTCTCTATGTCTTCAAATAGCTCCTCATCATCTACTAAAGGTCCAGTGGTGACAACAGGGCTACAAGCCGGCTTTCCCCCGAGCTTCCCTGTTTCTTGCAAAAGATCAAGAGCATATTTCCTTTGGGATAGAACTAGCCCATTATTACAATAGGCTAACTCAATTCCTAGGAAATACTTTAGTCTTCCTAAATCTTTAATCTCAAACCTAGAACTCAAAAAATTTCTAACTATATCTATTAAATGAATGTCATTTCTTGTAATGATGATATCATCTACATAAACTAAGGCTATTACTACTTTATCATTATTCTTTCTAATAAAAACAGATGAGTCGCTATGGCATTTAACAAATCCACTACTAAGAAAAGCATGACTTAATTTTGCATACCATGCTCTAGGAGATTGCTTCAGCCCATAGATAGCCTTGCGTAGTTTGCACACGTTTTCTCCTTGTTGTTGGAGCCCTTGAGGAAGTTGCATGTATACTTCTTCTTCGAGGTCTCCCTGAAGAAATGCATTTGCTACATCCATTTGAAACATGCTCCATCCATGGTTCACTGCAAGAGACATCAAAACTCTAATTGTATTCATTTTGGCGACGGGAGCATAGGTTTCCTTGTAGTCTATCCCATAAGCTTGTGTAAATCCCTTCGCCACAAGCCTTGCTTTGAACCTCTCTATCGACCCATCACTCTTGTACTTGATTTTATATACCCACTTGCAACCTACGGCTCTCTTTCCTTTGGGAAGAGGGGTGATTTCCCAAGTGCCATTCTTGGATAGAGCATCTAGTTCCTCCTTCATTGCCTTTCTCCATCTTGGATCTCTAGATGCTTCATTGAATGTCCTAGGCTCCTGTTCTTTATCTATACCACTCAAGAAGGCTTGGTGGCTCAAAGAAACGTGTGAGGTAGTATAGTAATCTGAAATGGGATGTGATGTTACCTTTGAATTATAATAAACCCTTCGATTAATCCATTCCGATGGAGGGACCCTAAGTCTGGTGGATCGCCTAAGTCGGGGAGGTGGCTCATCGGGCTCAACGGATTCATCCACAACTTGTTCTGAAGGCTCTTCTTCTTCTGTTTCTTGTTCTCCCCCTGAAGTGTGAGCTGCCTCCTCTTCTATGGAGTTTGATCCTTCTTCAATACTTTGAGAGTGATCATTAGTCTCTTGGGAGGTGCCTTCTTCAATCGATGGAGATGGTTGATATGAAGGGAGCAGGAAATCCCGTGTACTATGAGAATCTTCTTTGCTTGATGCTTTGGGTGTTTCTTCTTCTGCAAAAAAGAATTCTTCCTCTAAAAATATCACATCCTTAGATGTGTATGTTCGGTTAGTACTTGGATCATAACACCTATACCCTTTTTCAAAAGAAGCATAACCTAGGAATAGGCATTTTCTACCCTTATGATCTAACTTGTCTCTCATATGAGATGGTATATGAATATAACACACACAGCCAAAGGTCCTAAGGTGTGTTATCTTAGGTTTCCTTTCTAAAAGCATTTCTAGAGGAGACATGCCCTTTAATATTTCAGAAGGCATTAGATTTATAACATGGACAGTCGTTTTGACCGCATCACACCAAAACCTTTTAGGTACGTTTACGTAAAACATCATGGCTCTAGCAGTTTCCAAAATGTGCCTATTTTTCCTCTCGGCTACCCCATTTTGTTGGGGTGTATAAACACAAGACATTTGATGAATAATGCTATGATCTTTGAGAAAGTTCTCAAAGTTGTGACTTGTGTACTCGCCCCCATGATCTGATCTAAGGACCTTTATGTTGGCATTATAAAATTTGGTCACATATTTTACATAGCTCTTGAGAGTTTCAAGAGCTTGGTCCTTGCTGTTCAAAAGGTAAATCCAAGTGTATCTAGTCTTATGGTCAATGAAAGTAATGAAGTATTTGTATCCTAAGTGTGAGAAGATAGGAGAAGTCCAAACATCTGAATGTACTAAATCAAATGCATTTTCATATATTGTTTCAGAACTTGGGTACATTGTTCGGGTTTCCTTTGCCAAAATACAAGCTTTACAATGTCTATTCTCAAAATTTAAAGTTGGAAATAGACGTTTTAAAGCTCGATCACTAGGATGCCCTAATCGCCCATGCCAAAGAGATGAGTCTTCCTTGACGCGAGCTGTGAATGCACATTGTTCTTGATCCAAAAAGTAGAGGTCTCCTCTTCTAGTACCCTTGCCAATCAATTGATTCGACTTGAGGTCCTGAAAAGAGACAGAATTTGGATCAAAAAACAACTCTACATTCTTGATCCTTAGTGATTCTTCCTATGGACAGCAAGTTTGAAGTAAGTTGGGGAACATATAAAGCATCAGTTGTTTTTCCAAAAATATTAATTTCCCCAATATGGCTTACTTTCAAACCTTGCCCATTTGCCACCCGAACTATCTTATGGTTAGAGAGTTTTTTAAAACGTTTGATTTTTGATTTATCCCTAACCATATGATGATCGGTGCCCGAATCAATGAGAAAATTTTCAGAATTTAAATGAATAGGGGGTTTTTGAATTGTACCAGCAAAGGGGGTGAGTTGTTGCAGCCTTTTTGTTGCATCTTCAAGAGTGGCTTTGAGAGCTGCTATCTCGGCTATAGAGGATGTTTGTGTGACAGCTTGTTGGGCCATGGCATGAGGGCCGGAGTTTGAAGGAATGAAGGTAGCATTTTGATCTCTCGGCTTGAATGATTTTGGCCTCAAGTGTGGATGCAAGTGCCAACATTTGTCTTTTGTATGACCCTTCTTCTTGCAATGAGAGCATACATCTCTTTTGGGCATTTGAAGCACCTTGGCAGCCATGAGTTCTTCTTGGGCAGCCACAAAGCCATGAACTTCCATCCTTTGTTTTGAGCTTTCCTCAATCCGCATGCTAATCTCGGCACGTTGAATCATATTTTGAACCTCTCCAAATGAAGGAAATTCCTTCATTCGAAGTATTTCTTGCCGAAGATGTGTGTATGACTCATCTAGCCCCATGAGCAAAGCGAAGATTTTGTCTTCCTCCCTTCTTTTTTTGAATGATCTTTAGATCGATGGAGTCTGGCCGAAGAGTCAATAGCTCGTTCCACATGTCGGTGAGAACTCCAAAATATTGAGGAAGTGTCTTTCCTTCTTTCTTGATGGTTGCAATTTGCTTTTTGAGTTCAAAGATTCTTCCAAGGTTGGACTCTTGACCATAGAGTGAGAACATTGTGTCCCATATTACTTTGGCAATTGGAGCACACGTCACCATGGCCTTGTGAGTTTCATCAATGGAGTTGAGAAGTAGAAAGAATACATGATCGTCCCTTTTCTTCCACTCTCTAAAGGTTGGATCGGAGTCTTCAAGTGGCTCATCTAGAATGTGACCCTCTAGATTGTGAAGATTTAGAGCCCTTCTCATCACACTAGCCCATTGATAGTAATTTCCTCCTTTAAATTGAATGGAGGAAATATTTTGGAAATGGGTTATGTTGATGGAAGGTGGAGGGTCACCCAACCTTGAAGAGGAAGGGATCGAAGTATGCTCTGATACCATGTTGAAATATCAAAGTCTAAAACCAAAGAAAGTGTGAAATAAATTCTGGTTTTATTGAAAAACAATGAGAGAATACATTGGTGCTTAGAGCATTGAATCATAGTTTTGGGTGATACAATGGGGCTCTATTTATAGAGAGAAGGAATAAATAGCCAGTAGATAGAGCTTGAAAGACACTATTCCCGTTGGAGCTCAAACCCCAAGAAATTCCAACAGCTAGTTTTTAGACTGTTGAAATATAAACTCCCCAAACTGCCCCTAACTTTTTGATTTTGATTCCTGGACGTTTCTCCATGCTGGGCTTCTTTGGGCTATTTTTGAATGTATTTTGGGCTGGTTTAGGCTGCCCAAGACAGCCATGCTAATGGACAATGCAAGCTGATTTCTGGGCTTCTAGGAGAGAACTAGATCTTGGACCTTTGGGCTTCTAAGTAGATGCACTTGGTTGGTGATGAGGATGGGTTAAGTTATCCTTCTTTTCAACAAGGGGGAGTGTTGAAAAGAAGGATTAATCAACCCTTTCATCACCTACTTAAAGCCTTCTCAATAGTCCAGCAAGATCTCTCCCTTAGAGCCCTAAATCACTAAGAATTGTTCTTTGTTCTTGTTTCAAATTGGAACCCTAGTCTTCCTCAGCCCGTGGGCCTTATCAAGCCCCAAGAAAGGGCCCCTTTTTCAGCCCATCAAAGGGGGCCCAATTGGGCCCCCAACGGCTGTCTTAAAACAGCCGTTGGAGCAGCCTCCAACGGCCAGAATAGAGAGGGCTAAAGCCCTCTCTTGCTCTCCTTTGTTCTCTCTAATTCTCTCTTCCCCTCTTCTCTATAAATAGTCTTCAATGTTTCCTAGCTTTGGTATGAACAAAAGTTCAAACTATGAGTGTTATTCATTCTCTATTTCAATAAAATTCAGAATTGCATTTTAAGTTTTCTTGAGTTCATTCTTGATCTTTCAACAAGGAGCTAGGGGGAGCACATCAAACAAATCAAGTGCTCATAGTTTGTAACGCTCAAGTCATTGAGGGGGAGCAAGAAGACAAGGCCAAGAAGAAAAAGAAGAAAAAGAACAAGAAGAAGAAGGCCAAGCAAACTCAAGAAGCTCTCACCTCCAACATCATCTCTCCAAGTCTCAACTCCATGGATTTCCATTCGTCAGACTTGAGGGGGAGTGTTGAAGATGAAGATGATGATAGAGCATTTAGAGAGATGTGTGATTGGATGTCCCCCGAGTACATAGCCCTAATTCGTCAACAACTTGAATAGCATATGCATATCAAGAGTCCAAGAAAAGGAAGGGAAGAAAGGGCCCAAAATGAAGCATACCTTAGCTCAAGAAGGCTGCCCAAAAATGGGCAGAAAGTTAGGCAGATTTCTGGACAGAAAATGTCCAGAAATCTGCCCAAAAAGTTAGCCCAATATTAAGGCCCAAGCTAGCCCGAATTTGTGCAAACTTTAGAGTCCATAAAGTCCATGTTTTATACTCCATTTAAGGATAAAAAGGGCCTCATTCAAAGCTCTTCACGGCCCAAGAAGAAGCTCAAACAATAAAGGGGCAGAATGGGCAAAATTTATAACGGCTAGTTTTTGGGTTTGTGTCTACCGGCTAGTTTTTGTGCCTACCGGCTAGTTCTTGTGTTTACTAGCTAGTTGGACCATTTTAGCTATAAATAAGCCTCCTCTCTTCATTTGTAACACACAATTGAGTTTAGTCTCAAACTTAGAATAGAATAGAGCATAGTCTCTAAAAAGTCTCTTTGTACTCTTGAGCTTTGTCTCAACACAAAAATGTCTTGTAATTGATAGTTCATCAATACAATACTTTGAGTTTATTCTCACAAATTCAAGTGTTCTTTCTTTGTTGTTCATCAACACATCCAAATACACAAACACCAAGTCTTCTCTTCCTTGCTCAAACATCAAAACCCTAGCTCACCAATCTGTAGAAAAAATAGAAAATGAATTTGCCTCAATGGGCATTTTATAAATAATGAATGTGGGACAATGCCCAAATATATTTTTGATACAAAATGGGACTATGCCCAAAGAAAGAAAGTGAGACAATGCTCAAAATAAAGATGAGACTTTGCCCTACAAGAGGAGACTTTGCTCCATAATTTTGGAGAGTCCAATGCCCTACTTTGAGTGGCTATTGGCTCTTATTATTACAAGGCATTGGAGGTGCCTATTTATAGAAAATGGAGAGGGCTTGGGAGCATAAAAAATTGAGAGAGAGTGGAGAGGGGGGAGAGCATATTGCTCTCCCCAACTAGCCGTTGGGGACTGCCCCAACGGCTGTTTTATTTTCAGCCAATGGGGGCCATTTTGGCCCCCATGACTTGTATTTTTGCTGGGCCCTTTTGGGCCCAGCTGTTACTCATGGTTTGGGCCCATTTGGGGTCCACTTTGGGTCCCCAAATGGGCCCAAGTTTGCACGGGGCAGGGGGCCCCACCTTTTTTATTCATTGGGGGCCCATTTTGGGCCCCCTTGTGCTGGACTGTGCTGGGCCCATTTGGGCCCAGCTGTGACCCATGGGCTAGGCCCATTTAGGGTCCCTAAATGGGCCATTATTTTTGGGCAGAATGGGGGCAGTATTCTGCCCCCATTTGTGATTACAATTGGGCCTTATTTTAGGGTTACAAATAAAACCCATTTAGGGTTAATTACATGCCCCAATTTATGGGCTTCAAATCTCCTCTTGGGTTGGTCTCCGGATTTACCTTTGAATGAACTTTTACACTTGACCGCTTCGGTTTGTGCTTTGGACATTTCTGGACTTCTCCATGGACCACCTCTCAGGGTTGGACTTAGGATTGCCTCTGAATGAGCTTTGCACTTAGACCGCCAGGTTTGTGCTTTGGACATTTCAAGACTTCACCATGGACCACCTCTTAACGCCTTGAGGTTCGGTGGGTCTTCCCCAAGCTTCATGCTCCATCTTTTCAACACTCCCCTCAAGTCCGTCGTTGGAGACGCGACTTGCCAATGGTGAGAAGAATGTTTGAAGATGGCCTCCCCCTTAAGTTGTTGCTCCCGTTCGATTGTCGTGAAGTCTTCTTCGGAATTCCTACATTTTTAAGCAAGAAATCCTATTTTTCTAACTTTGATGTCACATTCTTTAAATGTGCATCTTGGTTAGTTCATAATAATAAAAATATTTTTTAATGAAATTAAATTTTTGCACAAGTCTCATACCTTGGTTTGGTAACTTTCGAATGGTAACCTTTGAGCTCCACTCCCTCGGCTAAACTCGGAAACTTTGTTTCAAAAAATAGACTTCGCCAATGGTGTAGTGCTCTTGGCCACCTCCTTAGCTCCATTCCATGGGCCCTTTGTTTGGTAGACTTTTGGATGGCAACATTTGAGCTTGCTCCTTCGGCTACACGGAAACTTTGCTCCAAAAGTGCCTTTGAAACTTGCCTTCTTGCCGCCTCCAAAGCTCCATTCGTAGGACAAGATCTTGATGCTCTGATACCATGTAGAAAAAATAGAAAATGAATTTGCCTCAATGGGCATTTTATAAATAATGAATGCGGGACAATACCCAAATATATTTTTGATACAAAATGGGACTATGTCCAAAGAAAGAAAGTGAGACAATGCTCAAAATAAAGATGAGACTTTGCCCTACAAGAGGAGACTTTGCTCCATAATTTTGGAGAGTCCAATGCCCTACTTTGAGTGGCTATTGGCTCTTATTATTACAAGGCATTGGAGGTGTCTATTTATAGAAAATGGAGAGGGCTTGGGAGCATAAAAAATTGAGAGAGAGTGGAGAGGGGGGGAGAGCATATTGCTCTCCCCAACTAGCCGTTGGGGTTGCCCCAACGACTAGAAATTCTAGCCGTTGGGGACTGCCCCAACGACTGTTTTATTTTCAGCCAATGGGGGCCATTTTGGCCCCCATGACTTGTATTTTTGCTGGGCCCTTTTGGGCCCAGCTGTTACTCATGGTTTGGGCCCATTTGGGGTCCACTTTGGGTCCCCAAATGGGCCCAAGTTTCTGGGCAGTGGGGGCAGTTTCTGCCCCCACCTTTTTTATTTATTGGGGGCCCATTTTGGGCCCCCTTGTGCTGGACTGTGCTGGGCCCATTTGGGCCCAGCTGTGACCCATGGGCCGGGCCCATTTAGGGTCCCTAAATGGGCCATTATTTTTGGGCAGAATGGGGGCAGTATTCTGCCCCCATTTGTGATTACAATTGGGCCTTATTTTAGGGTTACAAATAACACCCATTTAGGGTTAATTACATGCCCTAATTTATGGGCTTCAAATCTCCTCTTGGGTTGGTCTCCGGATTTGCCTTTGAATGAACTTTTACACTTGACCGCTTCGGTTTGTGCTTTGGATATTTCTGGACTTCTCCTTGGACCACCTCTCAGGGTTGGACTTAGGATTGCCTCTGAATGAGCTTTGCACTTGGACCGCCCAGTTTGTGCTTTGGACATTTCTAGACTTCACCCTGGACCACCTGTTGACGCCTTGAGGTTCGGTGGGTCTTCCCCAAGCTTCATGCTCCATCTTTTCAACACAATCTAGCTTCCGCATTCCAAATTTTAACACATACAAATACAAATATTTTTACATGGATATGGAGCAAAATGGATTTGTAAAAGAGTGTGACATTTACAAAAGAAGTCGACAATTAGTTTCTACCAAAGTTGTTTGTCGTGTTAAAAAACTGATCATTTCTCAAAACTTTGTCGTGTTAATTATGTTGATCGACCTATTAGAAATAGGTATAGACAATGTCATCTAGTACAAGAGAATTTGAATGAGAATTTGAATAAGGTTATCCATATGGAACCGGAAACATTTTGGCATTTGTGTAAGTTCTTACAAACACATGGGGGTTTAAATCCTACTCAAAGAGTTATGGTAGAAGAGTGTATTGTAAAGTTTCTTTATATATTATCAATTCCAGCAAAATGGGCATGGTACCAATTTTTTTATTGTCATTCTAATGAAACCATTAGTTGCCATTTCCATAAAGTCTTGAAAGTAGTCATATCATTAGAAGATTAGTTTATTTGATAATCTACTGGAAAACAAATTTCTCATGAAATACATAACAATGAACGAATTTATCCATATTCAAGGTGATTTCACTTACTTAAAGACTTTGTATTTTAATTATAAGTACCAACAATCATACATTTTGATAGAGTATATAATTGTCATGATCGTTCGGGTATAGTTGATGGAACTTATGTTCGTGTCAAGGTGTCTAGTAATGATACAGTAAGATATCGAGGTAGAAAAGAGCATCCAACACAATGTTCTAACTACGTTTTTATTAGACATGAGATTCACCTATGTTTTACCCGGTTGGGAGGGGACAACATCAAATTTGAGGATAATAAAAAATGCACTCAGTAGAGAAGACAAATTAATCATTCTTAATGGTAATATTTGTTGAAAAGATGGAGTATGAAGCTTGGGGAAAACCCACCGACCCTTAAGGCCTCAAGAGGTGGTCCAAGGAAAAGTCCAAAAATATCCAAAGCATAAACCGAGGCGATACAAATGCAAAACTCATTCAGAGGCAATCATAAGTCCAACCCTGAGAGGTGGTCTATGGAGAAGTCCAGAAATGTCCAAAGCACAAACCGAAACGGTCAAAGTGCAAAGCTCATTCAGAGGCAAATCCAGAGACCAACCCAAGAGGAGTTTTGAAGCCTATAAATTAGGGCATGTATTAAACCCTAAGTGGGTATATTTTGTAACCCTAAACAAGGCCTAAAGAGGCTCAATTGTAAGACACAAATGGGGGCAGAATACTGCCCCCAATTTGTCCAGATTTTTAGGCCCATTTAGGGACCCAAAATGGGCCCTAAATGGGCCCGGCCCAAGGGCTGCAGCTGGGCCCAAATGGGCCCAGCACAGCCCAGCACATGGGGGCCCAAAATGGGCCCCCAATGGATAAAAAATAGGGGGCAGAAAACTGCCCCCCACTGCCCAGAAAATTGGGCCCATTTAGGGACCCAAAATGGGCCCTAAATGGGCCCAAGTCATGGATTATAGCTGGGCCCAAAAGGGCCCAGCAAAATCCAAGTCATAGGGGGGCCAAATGGCCCCCATTGGCCAAAAAAATGTGGCCTTTGGGGACTGACCCAACGACTACAATTTCTAGCCGTTGGGGACAGCCCCCAACGGCTAGTGGAGAGAGCTTATGCTCTCTCCCTCTCCACTCTCTCATTTCTCAAACTCTCTCCCCCATTTTTTTCTATAAATAGGATCCTCTAGTCCCTTTAAATGAATGAGAAAATAAGAGCAAATAGCACCTAAATAAAGGGCATTTGACTCTCCAAAATTATGGAGAAAATTCTCCCAAAAAGAGGGCTAAGTGACCCTCATAGATAGGGCATTTAGTTTCTAATTTTGAGCATTGTCTCATTATAATTTTCTTAGGGCATTGTCCCTCTTGTACTCAAAAATATATTTGGGCATTGTCCCACATTCATTATTTATAAAATGCCCATTGAGGCAAATTTATTTTCTATTTTTTCTACAATATTTAGTTACTTGTTAATGCTTTAATTATGAGAAAGTAAATAACTATTTAAATTTTTATGGGTAAATATTACCTTATTGATACTCGATTCATGTTGAAAAATTGACTTCTTACACCTTATAGAAAATGTGAAGTATCACCAAAAGGAATAGTCAAGTCAACAACCCAAGGACTATTGAGAATTATTTAATCTATGACATGTTTCACTGCATAATGCAATTGAGCAAGCATTTGGCATCCTAAAAAACTGATTTCCAATCATAGGAGATACTTAACGTACTTATAGTATTGATATAGAATAACAAATTGGTCTTGCTTTGTTATATCTTGCATTATTTTTCAATGCAAATTGATCTTGATGTGGAATAAATTAACAAAGTGAAAGAATAATTGCCACAACTATCTCCACCAAAGTAAGAAATTGTTATAGCTATAAGCACTGAACAAGATTCAACACAAGAAAAACAATTGAGAAGTCAAATACCTATTCCGATGTGGAATGATTATGTATTATAATCTTTTGGTTTGTTACTTTACATTTTTAATTTTTTATTGTTATGTGGACTTTATTTTGTTTAGTATGTTTTTGTTTGTCTTTGGTAGCTAATACTATTGATTTCAAATTTGTAAACTGTTGCATGATTTTTCATTTGTGAAACTTTTTCGTTAAGAAAATTAGCTATCGTAATTAGAAAGATACAAAAATATATATATATATCCTGGCATAAAAAAGGAAAACATGAAATGGACAGTGCCCATGGATGAAGCATTCATTAAGACATTGTTGAATCAGCACTGTCAAGGATTCCGAGTGGATGAGACTTTTACAACCACTTCATATAACAATGTTATCATCAAATTGAAGGCATGACTTCAAATGGAATTCACCAAAGGCCATTTGAAGAATCAGATGAGGACACTAAGGAAGCATTTTAACGAATCTTATGGTTTCTTCAAAAATGGGAAATTAAGTGGTTTTTCTTAGAATCCATTCACAAAAACTTACTGTGATAAATCTAAAGTTTGGGAACAACTTATAAAAGGAAGGCGTTAATTGGATTTGTTACTTGTTGTTTTATTTTATTTATTTTCATCCTAAATCGATATATACTTTTTTTTTTTTTAATAAAATGGAAAACCAAAGTTGTTAACAAATATGATAGTTTTGAAGAACTTTTCGCTAGACATGACAAAAATCTAAAATAACAAAAGAAAAATGCAAGCATTGGATGAATGAAACAAATGGAGCACAAGTTGAAAGTGTTATTCAAATTAACCTAATGGTGTCTAAAAATGAGATTAGTTTAGAAAAACTTGGTTATTCAACTAAGGATTTTGATGCATAACATTCAAAATATAGTGACCTAAAACATTCTCAAGGTATAAAAAATTTTCACTAGGGAAGAAAAGAAAAGGTATCAAATAATGAAGAACTTGAGGTTTTGAACTCTGGGCCACTTGAACTGGATCAAGATATGAGTAAGCTGACATGGCACGTGTGTTGTCATGTTTGCAGAGTGGTTGAATCAGAGGGTGACATGTCACGGCCCGATCCTCGGATCGACCACGCGACAACCGTCGCGTCGTCTCGGTACATGGGCAAAACCTCCCATCTACCAGGACTCCGCAAGGCTATCAAATTCACAATAAATCATCAAAAGTATAAGACTCTTAAAAAACAAGAAATTACAAAATCAATACACATGCAAGGAGCCCATCTGGCTCATTCCTAGACGTACAAACACACACATTGACACACATCGGGGAGTGGGATCCTGTACATGCAATCATACATTAGCACACATCGGGGAGTGGGAACCTGTACATGCATGAGTATACAGCAGTACACAACGGGGAGTGGGAACCTGTACATGCACGCATGCGACATAGCCATCCTAGCCCCTCAGAATTCTCACCACAATAAAGTGTGTAACAAACAAGGAGTCCCAAAACATAGACGTCGGATTTTACCAACACTTACCTGAGGAAGACAAGCTAGTATCAGAAAAATCCTAACGGTATGAGTTCTACAGAACTTCACAAAATCAAAGAAAAAGCAATGAAATTAAGATTTACAGTCCAAATGTCCTAATACAGATATAAACAGTTTTCCAAAAATAGTGTAATCAAAATAATAAAGAACAAATCAAAAATCATCGGATTTTATCAATACTTGCCAACAACTCAGCTAGTATCAAAAAAATCCGCACGACATGGGATGTACAGACTTCCCTTTCCATGATTTGAGAGCTATAAATCTCCAAAAATCCTGCATGAGCCAAATACCTATACAATCCTCAAAAATATTGCGCAAGCTCCATCGAATAGTCTCCCAACTAAGTCTCCTCTGAAAAAGGTGGAGAGAGGGGGTGAGTATTGGGGAATATTCAATGAGTGGAGTGCAATTGTGCAATTGTGTTCATAAATAAGGGGTGAATGTGGGACAGTCAAAGCATATCTCGTAAATCATTTCATATACATAAAATCATTTCAATAAATCACATTTCACAAATATGCATCCATATCAATTATCCTTTCAGAAAATCCTGGGGTCCCATTGAAAAACCCTTCCGTCTTAGGGCGGCCAAACCCAGACAAAAGTCCGCCAAGAGTTTTTTTTTTCTATCCAATGTCTCAAAACAAGCCCCCTTCCTTGGCGTTGGCTCGTACCTCACCGGGGTGCACCAGATATAGTACGACTTCAGCAGAGGGAGGGACGTCAAACTCCCCCGCACATCCAAACCCCAAACCACGCCACTCCGTTGGGTCGCTCCGTGGTGGGAATATAACTATAGTCATCTACGGCATCCTTCATTTCTCAATCAATCCATTTCTCAACAATGTGCCATGATTTTCAACAAATAATCCATAATCTCATGCCAAAGCAGTTCATAGAATAATATCAAATATCACATGGCACAAAAGTATTCATAAACATAGTGGATGCATTCGTATTTCACAATCCAGTTCAGATAGCCCACAATCACAAAACAATTGATATAAAACATGTAAAAATCTTTCAAAATCATTTTCAAAACAATTTTAAAACATGTTACTCATTCATGAACACAATGAACCATCCACTCACCTCTAGGGAGGGTATCCACTCCCTATCTCCACAATTAACCCAAAATGACTCCTTTCGAGTCTCCAAAGGTCAACCTAAACCAATCAACACGAATAATTATCAATTAAAACTCTATTAAAGGGTTTTCAATTTCTCCTTTATTTACAATAGCCTTAACTTGCACAATTACATTCCTAAACTTTCGTTTCATCAATCTAGTATCATTTCAAATTACCGACGACTTTAAATTTACAACATTCCTCAATATTTTCAATATTCTCCCGAATTACATAATCTTAATTTAATTCATGCCAATTTCAATTCAAATCCCAAGGAAAGCTACACAAACCAATCAAAGAAAACCTTAATGCTATCTAAGACATTCTTCCATGCTTCGCAGTCCAATTTATATCGAATTCTAAATTTAACCTAAATAATTTCATATGAAATTGCAGGAAAGTACATTTCCTTTGAGTCGAACTTATTTCAAAGCATACATATAGTTTCCAATTCTAATTTTAATCCTAAATTCAATAAAAATAATTCAAACGTCCAAAAGAATTTGCATTTCCCTCACCTAGGGTTTTGCGCAGTTTACAATCTAGTGATCCAAGCGTTGTGCAATTCAGTCCGGGACCTGAAATGCTTCAAATTCGAAGCAAGAGTCAACAATTAAGTCTAAATCACCAAGGAATCGAAACTCTAGAGCTATTGAATCAGAATCTCGCCCTTACCTACGTAAAAGTGGGCCTAAGGTTTTTGAGGTCTGCGGGTAACTGTCGGCTTGGAGCTCCTGCAATGATCGCAGAAGGGCTACAGTGTGCAGCTTGCGGTCGAGCGAACAGGGGAAGGGGACAGGGCTGTCGCGCGTGGGAAGGAGAGGGAGAGAGGATCGTCGCGCGTGCACGGGGGAGGAAGTAGGCGGCCGTAGGGTGGTTTCAGCCGCGGAAGGGTGGAGAGAGGCACGGTTGAGAGGGAGAGAGCGCGACTGTGAGAGAGAGAGAGAGAGTTCGAGGGAGAGAGAGAGATACGATAGAGAGAGATAGAGTGACTGAGAGGGAGAGACGAGGGTGGTGCGGTGGTGCGGTGGTGGAACCGCCGATGGGTGGCGGCGAGAAGCAGCGAACGGCGGGGGAAAGCGAGAGGTGAGAGACGACAGAGGGCGAGAGAGAAGAGAGAATTAGGGCATAGCCCTAATTCGATTTTTGGGGGTGGGGGAGGAGTGGAGTGCTGCGTTTCAGCCGAAACGTAACGTTTTCTCCTCCCTTTTTTTTAAACACTTATATTTATATTATTTATTTATTTATTTATTTATTTATTTATTTATTTAATTTTTTTTACTTTATATTTAAAGTTTCAATTTCATCAAAATAGGGTGTACTTCGAATCAGAAACATAGGTATTTTTAAATATATCAAAAATTTCAATTTAATACCCTAAAATTGAAAATCAATAAAATTTAAAATTTCTCATTTTATTATAGAAATGTTTACAAAACATTCGACATCAAGTTTTCGGTATTACAACTCTTAACCCCCTAAAAACAAATTTCGTCCTCAAAATTTATAAAAATAAAGTTTATACATCAAACAAATAGGGGTATTGCTTTTGCTTTAGTTTCTTCGGTCTCCCAAATTTCTTAAAATTTAGTTTGTGATAAGTCTCTTAGGAAATTACTCTCGTCTCAAATGTACAAGTGCTTGGTTGTCCTTTTGAAATTTCATAGATATCTCATTTTGATTTGTTCAACCCCCCAAGCAATATATCTTTAAGCACCCAAACCTATTCTTATTCTCATTTACAACTATGTAATTGCTTACTCGCAAATCATGATATCTTAATACATTGTATATATGTATACACGCTTATCACCTACACTCGCCACCATATTGATAACAAAGTCTCCAATCCACCAATTTCAAACTACAAATACATTATCATACTCTATAGTATCTCCCAAAGTATTGATAGAAAAACTTGTCTTATTCCAATATGAGTATTTGGAAGGTTGTATTCCTTGAGATTGAGATTTCTTTAATTTCCCTTTTCAAATTGCAGCAATTAAAGCACAAAAATCAATAGTCTCTGAATCACCTTGTTTGTTCTAAAACCTTGAAACCTTGGATATAAAATGAGCAACACTTTCTCGATTAACACATTCCTCAACAATAATTGGAATAGGCCTCCACCTTGTATCTACTACAAAGCACTATAGAAGATCAAAACTGAAGTCGTTAATACACATACCACAAATATCTGAAAATACTATCATTGAACTCGACCAATTCAATATACCTCAAAATTTCGTTTACAAACGTTCTTACTCCTAAATGGTGCTCAAGTAACCATGCATAAACATTTCTGCCTAGATGTTTATAAAATTCACTATTTCAATGTTATAAAAGCTAGAATGGTCCATATAATCTCATACTTCCTTTTGAAGGATAAACTACCCCAAATTAAGAGACTTTACTTAAAATGGTTATCTAAGGAACTCTAAATCACTGCAGTTGACTGAAACACTAGAGAAATCTCACTACAATATATAAATCCCGTAAAGACTCGTCCTATTAGTTTCTCCAAGTGACTGTATCAAACATTGACGAAGCTGCCACTAGTTTCCATATCCTCAAATTTTCAAACTGGACGACAAAGTTTCTTATTATCAAGATCACCTAAGATGCTGCTCATCCAAAGAAGGCAATGTCCATTACGAATATTACTTTTCTAAATAACCATCGAAACAAAAAACTTTCCCCCATATTTATCGAAAGCATAAAATGACAGTTACTTGAAAGAAACATTCAATGCTTACTGAGACCATTCATCGTATGGTTAAAGATTTTGGTGTCACCCAGTACTTATATCAGCTCTTTTTAAGTACTTGTCTTTCTTGGATGATCATCAATAAAAATAACAATATAACTAAATCCCAAACTATGAATAAAAGTATACCAGAAATATAAGTGGAGGCTCTAGGACCATAAGTTTTGGGTAATACTCGAAAGAGTTCCACAAGATGTTTCAAAACATATTATTTTCTTGATTTCAGGTCATTTGAAGTGAGTTATGTTTGGGCTGCTCAGTCGTAATTGAAAATGTATTATTCTACCTTGACCTTTAATTTACACAGAAACTCCATGGTGCTGAACATACTAGTAACATCTCTTTAAGTCCTATAGCTATCACCACAACATACAGCGCCCTCATTCTGCAAAATATGCCCCAAAACAGATTCAATTAACTTGATTTCCTCATTTAAACCCTCATCAACTACCACCTCCATCATTTATGTTCCCTAATTTTCTCCAAAAACAAATTGTCATCAGACCCCATAAGACTCAGTAGATCTTCCTCATGGTTCTTACCTATTCGATCATCAGATTCCTCAAAATTTTGCATACAACCCTCGGTCTAACATCTGTTTTACCTATACATTTTTTTCCACTGTATTTCACACCCCCGTCCTGCAGTAAATCCTTAAGAACCTCTCTCAAAACATACAACCCTCTGTTCTTCTCACCATTGGATAAACAAACTACCTCCCTCCCCATCCACTGGAATGGAAAATAAGCTCTAAGAATGGACCTCCATTGTTATGACTCCTACTCACCTAGAGGGCATAAGTGTGCTCCCTAAACGCCTTCACCCGAGACTGATTATTCAATTTGTCAAGAATTCTATCCAAAAGACCACTCATCAATCCAGTACAATAAAAATCTATGGAAACAAGGCCAATACATCTTCCCTTATCTTCCACCAATTAGCAAAAAAAATCAAAATTATTACCAATTAAGCAAACCTCAAAAACCTTTATTTTGACTTCGAAAATTGGCATTTGGTCACAATCAAAGATCATAATAACTAGCAATAATAATCACCTGTTGAACCTATTAGCATTATCAGAAAACCAAAAAGAATAAAATTCACACTTCCTGATAAAAGCATCAAAGTGAAACCATTCCTTTGCCTCCCACCATTAGTAACCCAATAGTAAAACCTCCTATTATAATCCCCTACTTAAAGATATAATGTTGGAGCATATGCTTGAGAAGCATGGAATAACATTCACAGTCTATCAAAATTTGGATGTAACACTTGCGCAAAAAGCATATTCAGGTGAGGACCAAGCATGTTAAATTTGACAGCATTTTCTTAGGAAGAAATCTACACGATAGTACTTTTCCACCACAAATATCTAGTTTAAAAATCAACTTCCTCATTTGTTCATCAGAATATCGCAAAACTTTATCTATCACAAAATTGCTCTACCACATTCTTTAAGTTCCCTATGAGATAGCCATATGTTTCTTAAACTTAAAAGCAAATCAGACTGAAGTGATGTAATAAAAATTCGAATGGATGGGAAATGATGAGAAGCATTTCAAATGCGAAGGTCATACTTAAAATTAGGGAGTTAAGACTCCCAGTTGTTTAAAACAAAGAAAACAATCAATGTAAGATGCTACAGTTCTGTCTTCTCACAGAGCCCAAATTACTTCACTATTACACAAGAGAATGTCTTACAACACCATCCCAAATCAAAGAGCCATGCTAGTTATACTATTAGTACCTCTAACCCCATTTAGTTTTTCAAAAGAGAATCTTACCACACTAAAGTCCCTACTTAGTGATTAGTCCACTAACTCATGCAAATCTGAAGATAATGTGGAGGCGAACTTATAGTTGATTTCTCTATGAGTTTCTGAAGGCTCCACAATTATACATATACACCAAACTTCTAATATCAAGATATAGGTTCGAGAGCCAAAACCACTACTAAGGTCCCCAATATTTGACCAAACAAGCCATAGGAGGTCTTGAGTCACAATCAAGTCACCATTTATAGAGTGATACATTACTAAAGATATGGAGATAAAGAGAAAAATATTTCATTTGGGGTTCCTTATTCATCATCCAAAAAATAAAGTTCTATAAAGAGGTTTTGAACTTAGCAATTTAAAATATGAACTAATCCAAGTGCTTAACCCCCTAAAAATAAGCATTCTTAACTTCCTAGGAAAACCATGGAAAGTTATGTACATTCTCCGAAGACCTTTTTAAAAGATGTAAACCTTTTCCAAAATAAACAAAATATTTTAAAGTCTTTAGAAAACTTTTGGGACATTTGGAAACATTTCAAAATATTTCAAAACCATCAAACTTTTAAAATCGTAAACTTGTGCTCTGATACCAATAAAGTTGTCACGACCCGATCCTCGGATCGACCACGCGACAACCGTCGCATCGTCTCGGTACATGGGCAAAACCTCCCCATCTATCAGGACTCCGCAAGGCTATCAAATTCACAATAAATTATCAAAAGCATAAGTCTCTTCAAAAACAAGAAATTACAAAATCAATACACATGCAAGGAGCCCATCCGACTCATTCCTGGACGTACAAACACACACATTGATACACATCGACACATATCGGGGAGTGGGATCCTGTACATGCAATCACACATTAGCACACATCGGGGAGTGGGAACCTGTACATGCATGAGTACACAGTAGCACACAATGGGGAGTGTGTCACGCCCCGAACCGGGAATCGTGAACAGCCGCCCGTTGACCTGGATGCCGGCTGTATTTTTACAGAAAATCGGGCAGAACCTCCCCATAAATCGGAGGTCTCCCATGTACAATAACCTGTATAAACCTGTATAAATTTAAAATCATCCTGTACATTACATAAATGGCCATCCTGGCCTCAAAACAATCCACCAAATCTCCCAACCGACATCCAGACAACGCAAGGCTAACAAATCACCAACAGTCCTAGCCACAGACCTCTACTGTCATGCCCAACTAGAGCATGAATAGCCACCACACCGAGCGGACCTAAGTTTTATACAATTTACAATAATTTTCCCAAGTATTACTCAATTACGTACAATTGCCTCAATGCAAATAAAATATGAGAGTTTCGCAAATAAACATATATAATTTATACAGTCATCCCAAATAAGTACACGGTCAACTACGGACCTCAACAAGACCACGCAGGGTCGACAATAAAATATTAAATTCATCTTTTCAATTAAAACTTAATCTCACTGTCGTAAACACCAAATCCACCAACGAGCTATCAAGCCCTCGAGCCAAATACATCGCCCTAGCACCATAATCCTATCTGGGGAGGGAAAGAGGAGGGGTGAGTACTTAGGGAAGAATACTCAGTGAGTGAGTTGGTCAATGTAATCGTGTAATATGGGATGTGAAACTGGAGTGTCAAAGCATAAGTATACAAATCATATTTCAAATCATCATACTTTTCATTTCAACAATATATCATTTGCACGCATCAGCAAATCAAATATGCATCCAAAACACTATCATCAAAATCATAGAGCTGCCAGTCGAAAATGTCCTGGCAGAGGTTTGCCATGACCTATGACAGGCGCACCGGGGGTGTTATATGCGATTTTTATTTAAAGTGCTCTCTACCCCGGCGTTGGCGACGGACCTCGTCCAGGTGCTAGACTTGGATAGCATCCAAATCCTCCCCCTTTCGGGTTCAACCTGCCTAGTACCGTGTAGTAAATATAATCTCGACCACTCGTGGGATACCCCAGGCCTAGGCATATCCAGACGCCACCAAAGCGCCTCTCACGGTGTCCTTCGTAGCTACGGAACAATACATATCACAGCCCTCAAGGCCAATATCAATATCACAATACATATCACAGCCCTCAAGGCCAATATCAATATCACAATACATATCACAGCCCTTAAGGCCAAAATCAATATCATATCAAATATGTGCCGTAAATCGGGTTCACAAACCAAATGCAACATATAGCATAAAATGGCACATTTCACGTTTCAACCACATGGATGCATATTTCATAATTCAACCACATTTTCGGACACTCCATCGGTTCACAAAAATCATTTCCAAAGCCAGTCAAAACATTTCAAGCACGCGATAAATCATGCTCATTTATCAAACTGTTGTAAATCAGAGTTTACATATTAAATGAAAACATTGAAATAAAACCCACTCACAGTATACGGGTGGGTCAATCACTCCCTATAATGCACAACAAGTGCCAAAACTGTGCTCCCCTCGATCAAGACATCCAACACTTACGCATGTATGTAATCAGCAAGTTTCAAACCTGTGCAGTTATAGAAAATAGGCTATAACTTCAAATACACCTTTACAAATCAAGGGGTTTCTTATTTTATTTTTAAACTAAGGATGCCTAGTGTCTAAGGCAGACAACCTCACGTCATTCGGAGCTATGTAGAGAAAGTTATACTTACAACATATCCACAAGACTCAAGTGATATTACTCAATCAATCCTACACAAAGCTCACACTAATCCAATCTCTCCAATGGATTCGATCAATACAATTTTACATCCACATACTCACTAACCTCTATCCAAAATTCAGTATGCATAAATCCTCACACTCTTGGCCTCAATTTTACATATACATAGCCAATAACACACCACACTTAAATGCCAAAAACACAAGTACATCAAATCCACATTTTAACACTCAAAATCACATTAAAACCCATCTAATTTCATATTCAAAGTTCTACATTTTCCTGTACATGTTTCCTTAGGGTTTCTCTCCTCAATATGTGCTCATTTAAGACTTAAATCAAACATTTACACAATCACCTTTCTAGATTCGCATTTCATTCCTTTCATTCCATTTATAAACAATTAATCAAATCAAAATCAAGCCTGATTCAATCCTAAAACCAATCAAAATTGGAAATACGCTTAAAATAAATAAGTTTCCTACGAACTGGAAAATCTTTGAAAAATCATACACTTTTCAATTCTCATCCGATTTCTTCAACCCATATGTCATTTCAAAGGTATTGAAATCTATTTTCATAATATAGAGTTTGTATTTAACTTACCTATATGCAACATCAACCATAATGTAAAACAACGTATCCATCCTTAGGCTAAAATCCCAAATTTCGACTATTTTCATACATATGTCAAATTAAATTCTATAGAAAAGTATTCAAATCAATTCAACTCAATCTCATTATCCTTTAATATGCTTCTTCCATACTAAGCAACATATTTCGCATAAATTTTTAAACTTAATCCTCACATTCAGGCATATTCCAATCAATTTTCAACTAAAGCTATACAACCGAATCAAACAAACCTCTATCATTATCTAACACATTCTATTATGCAACGCAGCCCTATTTATATCAAATTCTAAACTTAACATAAGTAATTTCATACGAAATTGCAGGAAAGTACATTTCCTTTTAAATCTAACTTATTTCAAGGCATACATAAAATTTCTAATTCTAATTTCAATCCTAAATTCAATAAAATAACTCAAATATAGAAAGGATTGCATTTCCCTCACCTAGGATTCAATGCGGTTCAAAACCCTAACGTCCGTGCGACATTCGATTTAGTCTGAAACCTACAATGCTTCCAATTCGAAGCAAAAGTCAGCAATTTTAGTATAAATCTCCAAGGAATCGAAACCCTAGAATTTGGGTTAGGGTTTGATCGTACCTTTGCAGTGGACAAGACAGTCGACCTAGGGCTTTCGGTTAGGGCTTCCGCAGGTGGCAGAAGGTGCGCTGGAAGGAGCTATCGCGAGCTGGAGCGCGCGGCCGGCCGCCGCGAGCAATCGTGCACAGGGCGGTCGGCGTCCGGGAGCGGTGGCCTGGCGCGCGCTGGGGCAGGTCTGTTGCGCTAGCAGACGCGCACTGAGGGGCTACCTCGCGCGAGCAGCAGCGCGCAGTCGCGCGAGCAGCAGCGCGCAGTCGCGTGAGCAGTAGCTCTCTGTTGCGCGCGCGAGTAGGGAGAGAGACAGGCGGCTGGGTGGCGGAGCACGGTGGAGCGCCGTGGTGGTGGAGAAAGATGGTTGCAGCGGTGGCGAATCCGTGAGGAGAGAGAGAACTCACGGGTGAGGAGAAGCCGAGAGAGAGAAAAGGAGAGAGAGAGTGAGCAAAATAGAGAGAGGATAGAGAGAGAGAACGCGGTGTGGGGCCGCGGTGGCGGTGATGGCACGGCGGAGGAGGAAGCCGCGGCGGCGGCGGCTGGCGCGGGTGGGGAGATGAAGAGGCGGTGAGAGAGTGAAAGGGAAAGTGAGAGAAATTAGGGCTTTAAGCCCTAATTTCGTTTTTCCTTTCTTTTTTTTTAATATTTATAATAATTATTATTATTATTATATTTCTTTTTATAAATAAATTTATAAATAAATAAATGAATAATAAAAAAATCATTTAGATATTTTTATACTCACTTTACTTTACAAATCAGAAATACGAATACTTTAAATATCCCAAAAATTTCAAATTTCATACCTCAAAATCGAAAATCAATATAATGGTTAAAATTTTTCTATATATATATATATATATATATATACGGAGGAAATATTTGTATTAATTTCAAATATAGGGGTACAATACGGACACCGTAGTGTCGGTGTTACAGAGTGGGAACCTGTACATGCATGCATGCGACGTGGCCATCCTAGCCCCTCAGAATTCTCACCACAATAAAGCGTGTAACAAACAAGAAGTCCCAAAACATAGCCGTCGAATTTTACCAACACTTACCTGAGGAAAACAAGCCAGTATCGAAAAAATCTTAACGGTATGAGTTGTACAGAACTTCACAAAATCAAAGAAAAAGCAACGAAATTAAGATTTACAGTCCAAATGTCTCAATAGAGATATAAACAGTTTTTCAAAAATAGAATAATCAAAATAATAAAGAACAAATCAAAAATCGTCGGATTTTATCAATACTTGCCAACAACTCAGCCAGTATCAAAAAAATCCGCACGACATGGGATGTACAGACTTCCCTTTCCATGGTTTGAGAGCTATAAATCTCTAAAAATCCGGCATGAGCCAAATACCTATACAATCTACAAAAATACTGCGTAAGCTCCATCGAGTAGTCTCCCAATTAAGTCTCATCTGAAAAAGGTGGAGAGAGGAGGGTGAGTATTGGGGAATACTCAGTGAATGGAGTGCAATGGTATAATTGTGTTCATAAACAAGGGGTAAATGTGGGACAGTCAAAGTATATCTCGTAAATCATTTCATATACATAAAATCATTTCAATAAATCACATTTCACAAATATACATCCATGTCAATTATCCTTTCAGAAAATTCTGAGATCCCATCGAAAAACGTTTCCGTCTTAGGGCGGCCAAACCTAGACAAAAGCCCGTCAAGGGTTTTTTTTTTCTATCCAATGTCTAAAAAAAAACCACCCTTCCTTGGCATTGGCTCGTACCTCACCGGGGTGCACCAGATATAGTACGATTTCAGCAAAGGGAGGGACGTCAAACTCCCCCGCATATCCAAACCCCAAACCACGCCACCCCGTCGGGTCGCTCCGTGTTGGGAATATGACTATAGTCATCTACAGCACCCTTCATTTCTCAATCAATCCATTTCTCAACAATGTGCCATGATTTTCAACAAATAATCCATAATCTCATGCCAAAGTAGTTCATAGAACAATATCAAATATCACATGACACAAAAGCATTCATAAACATAGTGGGTGCATTCGTATTTCATAATTCAGTTCAGACAACCCACAATCACAAAATAATTTATATAAAACATATAAAAATCTTTCAAAATCATTTTCAAAGCAATTTTAAAACATGTTACTCATTCATGAATACAATGAACCATCTACTCACCTCTAGGGAGGGTATCCACTTCCTATCTCCACAATTAACCCAAAATGTCTCCTTTCGAATCTCCAAAGGTCAATCTAAACCAATCAACACGAATAATTATCAATTAAAGCTCTATTAAAGGGTTTTCAATTTCTCCTTTATTTACAATAGTCTTAACTTGCACAATTACATTCCTAAACTTTCATTTCATCAATCTAGTATCATTTCAAATCACTGACGACTTTAAATTTACAATATTCCTCAATTTTACCAATATTCTCCCGAATTACATAATCTTAATTTAATTCATACCAATTTTAATTCAAATCCCAAGGAAAGCTACACAAACCAATCAAACAAAACCTTAATACTATCTAAGACATTCTTCCATGCTTCGTAGTCCAATTTATATCGAATTCTAGATTTAACCTAAATAATTTCATATGAAATTGCAGGAAAGTACATTTCCTTTGAGTCGAACTTGTTTCAAAGCATACATATAGTTTCCAATTCTAATTTCAATCCTAAATTCAATAAAAATAATTTGAACGTCCAAAAGAATTTGTATTTCCCTCACCTAGGGTTTTGCGCAGTTAACAATCCAGTGATCCAAGCGTTGTGCAATTTAGTCCGGGACCTGAAATGCTTCAAATTCGAAGCAAGAGTCAACAATTAAGTCTAAATCACCAAGGAATTGAAACCCTAGAGCTATTGAATCAGAATCTCGCCCTTACCTACGTAAAAGTGGGCCTAAGGTTTTTGAGGTCTGCGGGTAACTATCGGCTTGGAGCTCCTGCAATGATCGCAAAAGGGCTACAGTGTGCAGCTCGCGGTCGAGCGAACAGGGGAAGGGGACAGGGCTGTCGCGCGTGGGAAGGAGAGGTAGAGAGGATCGTCGCGTGCGCACAGGGAAGAAAGTAGGCGGCTGTAGGGAGGTTTCAGCCGCGGAAGGGTGGAGAGAGGCACGGTTGAGAGGGAGAGAGCGCGACTGTGAGAGAGAGAGAGAGAGTTCGAGGGAGAGAGAGAGATACGGTAGAGAGAGATAAAGTGACTGAGAGGGAGAGACGAGGGTGGTGCGGTGGTGGAACCGCTGATGGGTGGCGGCGAGAAGTGGCGAACGACGGGGGAAAGCAAGAGGCGAGAGAGACAAAGAGTGAGAGACAACAGAGGGCGAGAGAGAAGAGAGAATTAGGGCATAGCCCTAATTTTATTTTTGGGGTAGGGGAGGAGTGGAGTGCTGTGTTTCAGCCAAAACGCAATGTTTCCTCCTCCTTTTTTTTAAACACTTATATTTATATTATTATTTATTTATTTATTTATTTATTTTAATTTTTTTTACTTTATATTTAAAGTTTCAATTTCATCAAAATATGGTGTACTTAGAATAAAAAACACAGGTATTTTTAAATATATCAAAATTTTCAATTTAATACCTCAAAATCGAAAATCAATAAAATTTAAAATTTTTCATTTTATTATAGAAATATTTACAAAACATTCGACATCAATTTTTCGGTATTACATGACATGTTGACCAAATGGCAGAGTCAGATGGCTGACTGTACAACATGTGGATATTGATGTGTAAGACACGTGGATGCTGGCATGAAAGACACATAGGAGATGATGTGACAAACATCGGGCCAGACTTTGATATGGAAGACATGACTGTTGATTGGGCAAGTATAGACCAACCAGAAGATGCCACATTACATATGTCAAGAGGGCGTGTTAAAGGATTGAAACAATGATGTTTGGTACTCGTTAACTTAAAACGACATTGTTTGGTTCTTCTTCAATCTTTGGAGGACAAATTTTACTAGAACGAACAGTAGATTTCGACAGTGGATGCAAGCACTTGTTTGTTTGGCCTCTTGCATGTCTGTTACATTAATACGGACTGGGATGATCCTTTATATATTGTCGTGTTATTGTTTTCAAAATAGGTGGAACAAGTTAAATGTCATGTCAAGATAATCGCGACGGTTGTCGTGTGCTCGATCCGAGGGTCGAGGCATGACATTTATAGAAATCAAACCTTAGAAAGCTACACAAAAACGACTGGAAACTATTGAAATAGAGCACAATTAAGGCATATAGTTAACCCTAATCTAGTAAACTTTGTATTCCTAAATTAAGCCACAAATGTAAAGATAAGAAGGGGGCAGAATTGTGCTCCATTCTGTCTAGGAAAATGGGCCCATTTAGGGACTCAAAATGGGCCCTTAATGGGCCTGTCTCACAGCCTTCGGGCTGGGCCCTATGGGCCCAGACCGGGCCAGCAAATGGGAGACCTTTTGGTCCCCCAACAGCCAAAAATTCTGGCCGTTGGGGCTGTCCCCAACGGCTAGTTAGCCCCAATGGCTAGTTAAAACTAGCCGTTGGGGACAGCCCCAACAGCTAGAAGGAGAGAGCTGTTTTGCCCTCTCCTCTCTCACTCTTTCTCCCCTCTTAGTCTCTCCTTTTCTCTCTATAAAAAGGGTATCTTGTTGCCCATTCAATGTATGAAAATAGCTCTCTTATTATATACAAACTAGCTTTCAAATACAATGAAATTCTGAATTTTATTTCATGTTTAGTTTGTTCATCTTACTTTGATTATTCAACATGGTATCAGAGCGGGTTTATGATCCGTCTCTCAACTTCAAAGATGATCCAAAGTGGGCTCTCTTGGTGCAAGGTATGCTGAATATTTGTGAGGAACTAAACCTCATCTTTAAAGAGCCATTTGGATCCTATAAATTCAAAGGGTTGTGGAAAACATTACAACAATGTATCTCCAATACAAGAGCCCTTCCATCCTATGAAGAAATGAAGCATGCTCATTATCCAAAAAGGGGAGAAATGGGCAGCATAAAAGGTCAACAAGTTAGTGCAAAACCCTCCAAATTCGGTCCACAAGGAGAAGAAAAAATAGCCTCATTATTGGACAGCAAAGCTGATAACAATAAGGCTGTCCAACCTACTTCAAATCTCTCCAATCTCGGCCATCAAGAAACTATCCAAGGAAGAAGATCTTATGCTTCTGTAGTGGCTGGATGTGTTTCCCAATGTGGAGCTCTTCAAGATAAATTGGATATTCACTTGAAGAGGCCTCTACATTCAGCACTCATGGATGGTAACAATTAAAATCCTAATCCCTCTTTACATTCTGAAAAATTTCTTATAGATTCCGGAACAAACCATCATATTATAAGGGATAGGAAAAAGATCAAACGTTTTAAAAATCTTTCTAATCGAAGGGTAGTTCGCGTTGCTAATGGACATGATCTAGAAATAAAACAAATAGGAGAAGTTGAAATTTTTGGAAAATCTACAAGTGCCTTATATGTTCCACAACTTACTTCCGATCTTTTGTCCATTAGCAAAATCACAAAAGAGCAAGGGTGTAGGGCTATCTTTGATCCTGAGATTGTCACTTTTCATGATTTAAAAACCAATCAATTGATTGGCAAAGGAATTCAAAGGGGAGGCCTATATTACTTAGATCAAGAACATCATGCACACTCTATTCACATTGATAATAATGCTTCACTTTGGCATACACGTCTAGGACATCTAAACAACAAAGCATTGAAACTCCTTCTTCCAAACTTGAACATAGAAAACAAACCTTGTGAAGCATGCATATTAGAAAAGGAAACAAGAGCTACTTATCCTAGTTCAGAAAGCAAGTATATCTCTTCATTCGAACTAGTGCATTCAGATATTTGGACTTCCCCTATTATATCACATCTAGGGTATAAATATTTTATCACATTCATTGACCAAAAAACTAGATATACATGGATTTACCTTCTGCATATCAAGGATCAAGCATTTGAGGCACTCAAAAGCTATTTCAAATATGTGGCCAACTTATACAATGCTAAAATCAACGTCCTTAGAACGGATCATGGTGGCGAATACACAAGCCACAAATTTGAAGACTTCCTAAGAGAAAAAGGCATCCTTCTGTTGAAATGAATCATAATGAAGCCATCCTAGACAAGCCTTGCTAACAAGTCAGAATAAGTCTCCATGAATGTGCATATTGGATCTTCCAAATGATCCAATTCCTAGAGCCCAATTGTACCCATTCCTAAGGCCCAAAGAGAGGGCTCTAATGATCATTAAGCTGGGCTCAAATGAGCCCAGCAAGGGAGGCCCCCAACGGCTAGCTTGTGCTAGCCGTTGGGGCAGCATTAAGGAGAGGGCATTGCCCTCTCCTCTCTCCATAAAATCTCTCCTCTTCTCCCTCTTCTATATATAGGTCTAGATGGAGCTTTGAAAAGGCATGAAAAATAGCTCTCTTATTATGTACAAACTAGCTTTCAAATACAATGAAATTCTGAATTTTATTTCAAGTTTAGTTTGTTAATCTTACTTTGATTATTCAACATGGTATCAGAGCGGATTTATGATCCGTCTCTCAACTTCAAAGATGATCCAAAGTGGGCTCTCTTGGTGTAAGGTATGCTGAATATTTGTGAGGAACTAAACCTCATCTTTAAAAAGCCATTTGGATCCTATAAATTCAAAGGGTTGTGGAAAACATTACAACAATGCATCTCCAATACAAGAGCCCTTCCATCCTATGAGGAAATGAAGCATGCTCATTATCCCCAAAGGGGAGAAATGGGCAGCATAAAAGGTCAACAAGTTAGTGCAAAACCCTCCAAATTCGGTTCACAAGGAGAAAAAAAAATAGCCTCATTATTGGACAACAAAGCTGATAACAATAAGGCTGTCCAACCTACTTCAAAACTCTCCAATCTCGGCCATCAAGAAGCTATCCAAGGAAGAAGATCTTATGCTTCAGTAGTGGCCAGATGTGTTGCCCAATGTGGAGCTCTTCAAGATAAATTAGATATTCACTTGAAGAGGCCTCTACATTCAGCACTCATGGATGGTAACAATCAAATCCTAATCCCTCTTTACATTCTGAAAATTTTCTTATAGATTCCGGAACAGACCATCATATGATAAGGGATGGGAAAAAGATTAAACGTTTTAAAAATCTTTCCAATCGAAGGGTAGTTCGCGTTGCTAATGGACATAATATAGAAATAAAACAAATGGGAGAAGTTGAAATTTTTGGAAAATCTACAAGTGCCTTATATGTTCCACAACTTACTTCCGATCTTTTGTCAATTAGCAAAATCACAAAAGAGCTAGGGTGTAGGGCTATCTTTGATCCTGAGATTGTCACTTTTCATGATTTAAAAACCAATCAATTGATTGGCAAAGGAATTCAAAGGGGAGGCCTATATTACTTAGATCAAGAACATCATGCACACTCTATTCACATTGATAATAATGCTTCACTTTGGCATGCACGTCTAGGACATCTAAACAACAAAGCATTGAAACTTCTTCTTCCAAACTTGAACATAGAAAACAAACCTTGTGAAGCATGCATATTAGGAAAGGAAACAAGAGCTACTTATCCTAGTTCAGAAAGCAAGTATATCTCTTCATTCGAACTAGTGCATTCGGATATTTGGACTTCCCCTATTATATCACATCTAGGGTATAAATATTTTATCACATTCATTGACCAAAAAACTAGGTATACATGGATTTACCTTCTGCATACCAAGGATCAAGCATTTGAGGCACTCAAAAGCTATTTTAAATATATGACCAACTTATACAATACTAAAATCAAGGTCCTTAGAACGGATCATGGTGGCGAATACACAAGCCACAAATTTGAAGACTTCCTAAGAGAAAAAGGCATCCTTCATCAAATGTCATGCGTTTATACACCCCAACAAAATGGGGTAGCTGAAAGGAAAAATAGACATATATTGGAAACCACAAGAGCAATGATGATTCATGCGAATGTCCCAAAGATATTTTGGTGTGATGCGGTTAAGACCGTTGTCCATGTAATGAATTTGATGCCCACTGAAGTTTTAAAGGGCTTATCACCATTAGAAGTCCTCTTAGGAAGGAAAACAAAGATATCACATCTTAGAGTTTTTGGGTGCACATGTTATATTCATATTCCCTCACAATTTAGGGAAAAATTGTTGAAATGAGACATAATTGAGCTCATTAGCACTCTCCTCAAGATGCCCTATCTAAGAGTTTCTTAAATGATTATAAGGAGGTCTAAATTTAGCCCATGTAAAAGACCTTCTCCAAGCCCATTTGTAAACCCATTTAAAGGGCCCAATATGGGCCACACCTACCTCAGCAGCTGGGCCGAAATTGGCCCAGCCCAGCCCACTCAAAGTGGGGGCAACAGCCCCCAACAGCTAGTAGAGAACTAGCCGTTGGGGTCGGCTGTTAGGAGAGGGCAATGCCCTCTCCTCTCTCTCATTTTCTCTCCTTCTTTACCTCCCTTCTCCTTCTCTATAAATAGGATAGGTGGTTATGCTTCTAGAGCATGAAAAATATGTCTTCATTATATGTAAACTCTCTTTGATCTTTCAATAAATTTCTTGAAGTTTATTTCTTCATTTCTTAGTTTGCTATCTTTGAATTTTATCATGGTATCAGAGCAAGCTTCGATACCTTCTTCTTCCGGTGTTGGTAACCCTCCACCACAAATTAGCACCTCCATGTTCACTTCTATTCTTTTAGATTCTTCCAATTACAATGCATGGCAAGACACCATCAAGAGATCTCTAAATTTCTTCAATCTGGAAAATCACATATTGGAGGATCCCTTAGATGATGTCGATTCTTCATTCAAAGCTTGGAAGAAACAAGATGATCAAGTGGTGGTGCTACTCCAAATGTCTCTTGACAAAACCCACAAAGCTATGGTTACTTGTATACCAAATGCAAAGGCTTTGTGGGATCAAATGCATGCACTATATAGACAAGAGACCAACACCGGACGAATCTTCGAGCTAAAAAGGAAAATCTTCAAGATTCAAAAAGGAGGTAAAACCCTACCCGAATACTTTGGGGAATATAGGGATCTTTGGAATAAGCTTAATCTTCTTAGGCCTCCAACTTCTAATCTCAAGACTCTTCTCCAAAGAAATGATGAAGACATAACCTTTGGTCTTCTTATGGGTCTTGGAGACGAATATGCTTCTATTCGACAAGAAATTCTTAGAATGAAGATGTTCCCTTCATTCCAAGAAGTTCAATTTATGGTTCAAAGGGCCGAAACTAGCATGAGGCTAGAGGAATCCACCAAGCTCAAATCCGAAGCTCAAGCCTTCAAAGCTATCCAAGATGATCACATGGCTAACAAAGCTCAAAATTACTTTAAAAGGGATGTTTGCACAAATTGCAAGAAACCCGGCCACAAAAGGGAAAGGTGCTGGTTTCTTTACCCTAATTTACGCCCAAAGAACAACAAAGAAGGAGATGGAACGACCAGCTCATGCTCAACATGTCTCCCAAGTGGCTGCACTCGAATCCAAGATGGAGGAGATGCAAAGAGAGATGAAAAAGCTCATTGGCCAAGTTGCTCTACATTCCGGTAACAACTTGAACTCATCTCATTTAAATAAGTGGCTTATTGATTCAGGCTGTGACAATCACATGGTAAAGGATAAAAATCAAGTTAGGAAATTCATTCCTTTATCTAGTCATAAGATTGTCAAGGTTGCTAATGGTCAAAAACTAAAAGTTGATCATCTAGGAGAAGTTGAACTTCTAGGCAAGAAAACCAAAGCTTTATATGTGCCAAAATTCAACTCTAACCTCATGTCCATTAGCAAAATCACAAAAGACCATAATTGCAAAGCCACTTTTGATCCTAACCAAGTTATTTTTCAGGATCTCAAAACGAATCACTTGATTGGCAAGGGGTCTAGAAGGAACAACCTATATTTCTTAGATCAAGAAAATCAAGCTTTTGAGTTCAAAGTCAAGTATCCTCTATATGGCATGTACGTCTAGGTCACCCGGGAGATTTAGCTTTGAAACGCCTATTTCCAAGTCAAAAGGTAGAAAATAGGCATTGCAAAGCTTGTATTCTTGGTAAACAAACTAGAGTGTATTATCCAATCTCAAATACAATATATGAAAATGCCTTTGAACTTATTCATACCGATGTGTGGACTTCACCCATAGAATCTCATAATGGCTTCAAATACTTTGTAACCTTCATTGACCACAAAACTAGATACACTTGGGTGTACTTATTAGTAGCCAAATCTGAAGTATTTGAAGCACTTAAGAGCTATTATAGATATGTAACCAAGCAATTTAATGCAAACATCAAAATCCTTAGATCGGATCATGGGGGAGAATACACTAGTCATGCATTTGAAAATTTTCTAGAAGAAAAAGAAATTATTCATCAAAAATCTTGTGTGTATACTCCTCAACAAAATGGAGTTGCCGAAAGAAAAAATAGACATTTACTAGAAACGGCTAGGGCTATGATGTTTCCCTCCAATGTACCTAAAAAGTTTTGGAGTGAAGCCATTAAAACCGCTGCCCACCTTATAAACCTTATGCCCTCTCAAGTATTAGAAGGAAAATCCCCCTTAGAACTACTCCTAGGAAGAAAACCAAATATCTCACACTTAAGAGTTTTTGGGTGCATTTGTTATGTACATGTACCAGAAAACTTTAGAAATAAACTAGATGAAAGGGGGAGAAAATGTGTATTTCTAGGATACTCTACCTTTGAAAAAGGATATAAATGTTATAATCCTCTAACTAAAAAGCTATACACATCCAATGATGTGATATTTGTAGAAAGAGAACCTTATTTTGCAGGAAAAGAGGATCAAGAGCAAGCACAGGAAAGAGGAGCTCAAGACCAATGGAATATAGTTCTTCCCTCAATCAAAGAACCTTCCCATCAAAATGAAGAAGGAGAACCACCAATCCAAGCTGAAAATGATACAATTCAAGAAGAACCAACCTCATCTCATTCTGATCATGAATCTGTCCAAGAGGAAGGGGGAGACAACTTAGATCAAGGACAAGTTATGGAGGAAGAAGAACAAAGCATTGAGGAGCCGCCTCCCCCTCCTCTTCGAAGATCAACAAGGCTTAGGCTCCCTCCTTCGGAATGGATCAGCAAAAGAGTGTTTTATAACTCAAAGGTAACATCTCATCCCATTTCCCAATATTATTCGATTGCTAACATGTCTTGTAGCCATCAAAAATTCATCAAGAATCTAGACCTACATCAAGAGCCTAGAACCTTTGAAGAAGCAAAACAACATCCCCAATGGATTCAAGCCATGAAGGATGAGCTAGAAGCCTTAGAAAGAAACGGAACTTGGGAGTTATCATCTCTTCCTAAAGGAAAAAGGGCGGTAGGATGCAAATGGGTCTATAAGATCAAGCACAAAAGCGATGGAAGCATTGATAGACACAAAGCTAGATTAGTAGCTAAGGGCTTCACTCAAGCTTATGGAGTAGACTACAAGGAAACTTATGCTCCGGTGGCCAAGATGAACACAATTCGAGTCTTGATGTCCCTTGCAATCAATCACTCTTGGCCAATGTTTCAAATGGACGTAGCCAATGCTTTTCTTCAAGGTGATCTAGAAGAAGAAGTATATATGGAGACTCCACCGGGCTTTTTTCACCAACTCAACAAAGTTTGCAAACTTAGGAAAGCAATCTACGGTCTCAAACAATCTCCAAGAGCATGGTATGCCAAACTTAGCTCAACTCTTCTTGATCATGATTTCAAAAAATGCAATAGTGATACTTCTCTCTTTATCAAAAAGCTAGATGAAAAAATCATTATAGTGTTAGTTTATGTAGATGATATAATCATAACAGGCAATGATTTTAACTTAATCAACCAAGTGAGAAGTTTCTTACAAACAAAATTTGATATTAAGGACTTAGGGAAACTAAAGTACTTCTTAGGGATAGAACTTGCCTATTGTCCAAATGGGCTTGTTCTATCACAAAGGAAGTATGTGCTTGATCTCTTGCAGGAAACCGAGAAGTTAGGTGCCAAGCCCGCTTGTAGTCCCATTAGCTCCTCTAGTGATCTCAAGGATGATAATGAAGATTATGAGGATGAACCAAGATATCAAAGGCTCGTAGGGAAATTGATCTACCTCACTATAACGAGACCAGACATCTCCTTTGCCGTAAGTCAAGTTAGCCAACATATGCACAAGCCCAAAAGGAAGCATTGGAGAGCTACCGAAAGAATCCTTCACTACCTAAAGGGCACACCGGGCATGGGAATTTGGATGAAAAAGAATAATAACTCACAAATCATAGGGTATTGTGATGCGGATTGGGCCGGAGACTCAGAGGATAGACGATCAACCACAGGGTATTGCATGTTCGTTGGAGGAAATTTAGTAGCTTGGAAAAGTAAGAAACAACATGTGGTATCAAGATCAAGTGCCGAAGCCGAATATAGAGCCATGGCAGCCGCATCAAGTGAAATAGTGTGGCTGAAAGCTCTAATTGAAGAAATAGGGTTCTCTGTTCCTACTCCAATCCAACTCCATTGTGACAATCAATCGGCAATTCACATAGCCTCAAATCCGGTTTTTCATGAGAGGACAAAGCACATTGAGGTGGATTGTCACTTTGTGAGACAAAAGTTTGAAGAAAAACTCATCACTCCAAGCTTCACAAGAAGTGATGATCAAGTAGCCGACATCTTCATCAAACCGGGGACCGCCAATCACATTCACAAAAATATGATCAAGTTGGGCGTTATAGATACATACACACCCAACTTGAGGGGGAGTGTTGAAATGAGACATAATTGAGCTCATTAGCACTCTCCTCAAGATGCCCTATCTAAGAGTTTCTTAAATGATTATAAGGAGATCTAAATTTAGCCCATGTAAAAGACCTTCTCCAAGCCCATTTGTAAACCCATTTAAAGGGCCCAATATGGGCCACACCTACCTCAGCAGCTGGGCCGAAATTGGCCCAACCCAGCCCACTCAAAGTGGGGGCAACAGCCCCCAACGGCTAGTAGAGAACTAGCCGTTTAGGGACTACCCAACGGCTAGTTCTCACTAGCCGTTGGGGTCGGCTGTTAGGAGAGGGCAATGCCCTCTCCTCTCTCTCATTTTCTCTCCTTCTTTACCTCCCTTCTCCTTCTCTATAAATAGGATAGGTGGTTGTGCTTCTAGAGCATGAAAAATATGTCTTCATTATATGTAAACTCTCTTTGATCTTTCAATAAATTTCTTGAAGTTTATTTCTTCATTTCTTAGTTTGCTATCTTTGAATTTTATCACAAATTAGATCATAGAGGTAGGAAATGCCTATTTCTTGGGTATGCAACTTTTGAGAAAGGATATAAATGTTATGATCCTACAACTAACAAAACTTACACATCTAAGGATGTGATATTTGTAGAAAATGAATCTTTCTTTTCAGGAAAAGAGACTCAAGAGGCACCCAAGGAAAATGCTCCAAAAACTTGGGACTTCCTAATTCTTCCCTACCAACCGGCTGCTCAAACTGAAAATAACTCCCAAGAAATGGCTCAACCACAAAATAATGAGGAGGATTCAAGCCCATTCGAAGAAGAACCAGCCTCTTCACCTTCTGATCAAGAAACCGAACAAGAGGAAGGGGGAGATAATTTGGATCAAGATCAAAACATTGAACTAGAAGAACCAATCGTAGATGAAACATGAGCTAGATGCCTTGGCAAAGAATGGGACATGGGAAATATCATCTCTTCCAAAGGGAAAGAAGGCTGTGGGCTGCAAATGGGTTTATAAAATCAAACATAAGAGTGATGGAAGCATTGATAAATACAAGGCAAGATTGGTGGCAAAGGGCTTCACTCAAGCTTATGGAATAGATTACAAGGAGACATACGCACCGGTAGCAAAGATGAATACAATTCGGGTCCTAATGTCTCTTGCAATCAATCACTCTTGGCCAATGTATCAAATGGATGTAGCAAATGCATTTCTTCAAGGAGATCTAGAAAAAGAGGTGTATATGGAGATTCCACCAGGTTTTTCACATCAAGGCAACAAAGTATGCAAATTGAAGAAAGCTATCTATGGCCTCAAACAATCTCCAAGAGCTTGGTATGCCAAACTTAGCACTACTCTTCTTAATCATGATTTCAAAAAATGCAATAGTGATACATCCCTATTTGTTAAAAAACAAGATATAAAAATTATTGTGGTATTAGTTTATGTAGATGATATAATTATAACCGGAAATGACTTAGATCTTATTAACCAAGTAAGGGGATTTCTCCAAACTAAATTTGATATTAAAGATCTAGGGAAACTAAAGTACTTCCTAGGAATAGAATTTGCCTATTGTCCAAATGGGCTTGTTCTATCACAAAGCAAGTATATTCTTGATCTTTTGCAGGAAACTGGAAAGTTAGGTGCCAAGCCCGCTTGTAGTCCCATCAGCTCCTCTCATGGTCTCAAAGATGATGATGAAGAATATGAAGATGAGCAAAGTTTTTTAAGACTTGTTGGAAAGTTGATCTACCTCATAATAACTAGGCCCGACATTTCATTTGCCGTGAGTCAAGTGAGCCAACACATGCACAAACCAAAAAGAAAACATTGGAGAGCTACGGAAAGGATCCTACATTACCTAAAAGGCAGTCCTGGAATGGGGATTTGGATGAAGAGAAATGGCAACTCTGAAATCGAAGGATATTGTGATGCGGATTGGGCTGGAGACTCAGAAGATGCCGATCTACCACAGGGTATTGCATGTTTGTTGGTGGAAATCTAGTGGCATGGAAAAGCAAGAAACAACATGTAGTTTCAAGATCAAGTGCCGAAGCAGAGTATAGAGCCATGGCGGCCGCTACTAGTGAGATAGTTTGGCTAAAAGCTCTAATTGAAGAATTAGGGTTCTTTGTCCCAACTCCGATTCATCTCCATTGTGACAACCAATCGGCAATTCATATAGCCTCAAATCCGGTCTTCCATGAAAGAACAAAGCATATAGAGGTAGATTGCCACTTTGTGAGACAAAAGATTGAAGATAAGCTCATCATTCCTAGATTTACAAGAAGTGATCTTCAAGTTGCAGATGCCTTTACAAAACCGGAACCGCCAATCACATCCTCAAAAACTTGGGTAAGTTAAGTGTTTTTAATATATACACACCTAACTTGAGGGGGAGTGTTGAAATGAATCATAATGAAGCCATCCTAGACAAGCCTTGCTAACAAGTCAGAATAAGTCTCCATGAATGTGCATATTGGATCTTCCAAATGTTCCAATTCCTAGAGCCCAATTGTACCCATTCCTAAGGCCCAAAGAGAGGGCTCTAATGATCATTGAGCTGGGCTCAAATAAGCCCAGCAACGGATGGCCCTAAAAGGGCCAAGAGGCCCCAACGGCTAGTTGTTAAACTAGCCGTTGGGAGCCCCCCAACGGCTAGCTTGTGCTAGCCGTTGGGGCAGCATTAAAGAGAGGGCATTGCCCTCTCCTCTCTCCATAAAATCTCTCCTCTTCTCCCTCTTCTCTATATAGGTCTAGATGGAGCTTTGAAAAGACATGAAAAATAGCTCTCTTATTATGTACAAACTAGCTTTCAAATACAATGAAATTCTGAATTTTATTTCAAGTTTAGTTTGTTCATCTTACTTTGATTATTCAACACCTTCATCAAATGTCATGCGTTTATACACCCCAACAAAATGGGGTAGCCAAAAAGAAAAATAGACATATATTGGAAACCGCAAGGGCAATGATGATTCATGCCAATGTCCCAAAGATATTTTGGTGTGATGTGGTTAAGACCGTTGTCCATGTAATGAATTTGATGCCCACTGAAGTTTTAAAGGGCTTATCACCATTAGAAGTCCTCTTAGGAAGGAAAAAAAAGATCTCACATCTTAGAGTTTTTGGGTGTACATGTTATATTCATATTCCCTCACAATTTAGGGACAAATTAGATCATAGATGTTATAATCCTACAACTAACAAAACTTACACATCTAAGGATGTGATATTTGTAGAAAATGAATCTTTCTTTTCAGGAAAAGAGACTCAAGAGGCACCCAAGGAAAATGCTCCAAAAACTCGGGACTTCCTAATTCTTCCCTACCAACCGGCTGCTCAAACTATGAATGACTCCCAAGAAATTGTTGAAATTTGGAATGCGGAAGCTAGATTGGTGAGCTAGGGTTTTGATGTTTGAGCAAGGAAGAGAAGACTTGGTGTTTGTGTATTTGGATGTGTTGATGAACAACAAAGAAAGAACACTTGAATTTGTGAGAATAAACTCAAAGTATTGTATTGATGAACTATCAATTACAAGACATTTTTGTGTTGAGACAAAGCTCAAGAATACAAAGAGACTTTTTGGAGACTATACTCTATTCTATTCTAAGTTTGAGACTAAGCTCAATTGTGTTTTTCTTCCACCATTTTGCTCTCTATTTATAGAGAGTATTACATGTAAAAAGGAGGGAAAAAGACCACAAAAGCCAATAGATCCGTTGGGGGACAAAGGGGACAGATTTCTGTCCCCAAAAACACTGTATAACAATCATTTTTATGACTGTTATACAGCCCAACGGCTAGTTCTATTGAACTAGCCGTTTTGCCCTTTTTAGGGCCCTTTTTGGGCCTCTTTTTAGGGCTTTAATTTGCCCATTTGATGGGCTAAGAATCCCTTAAGGACCAGGCCAAATATTGCTCATGAAGAGGACTTGAATTACACTTGTTCTAGGAACTTTTCTGGACAGCACACTAAACCAGTCTTCAAGGCTCTTCTTAGGCCGCCTATGCAGCTTATTTGGACCTCATTTAGTACTCCTTTTGATGGTCTTGAATTCTTATTTAAGTGGGTCGAAAGTTGGCTTCAATACCTTGCTTTGTTGGGTTGGGCTTTGGCCAGATTGGGCCAAAGCCCATGTGTAATTTCTGGACAGCAATCTGTCCAAATTTGTTCTTCCTCCTTAGATTGGTTACTTGATCACTTTGGACCCTTTTTAACCTTCTTCTTCTTGGACTTGGATGGTTGATTCATTGTATCTTTGTTGTTGTCCAAGTTGGAGTGAAATAGCTCATAGTAAATGGGAGGCATCGAGCTACATACAATGTACATCTCCTCCTCATTTTCAACAGAAATAGCTCAACCACAAAATAATGAGGAGGATTCAAGCCCATTCGAAGAAGAACCGGCCTCTTCACCTTCTGATCAAGAAACCGAACAAGAGGAAGGGGGAGATAATTTGGATCAAGATCAAAACATAGAACAAGAAGAACCAATCGTAGATGAACCACCTCCCCTTAGAAGATCAACAAGACTTAGACTTCCACCTTCTGAATGGATCAACAAAAGAGTTTTCTATAACTCAAAGGTTACATCGCATCCCATCTCCAAATATTATTCAATTGCTAACATGTCTTGCAGCCATCAAAGATTCATTAAGATCATAGATCTTCATCAAGAACCAAGAAACTTTGAAGAAGCAAGATATCATCCTCAATGGGTTCAAGCGATGAAACATGAGCTAGATGTCTTGGCGAAGAATGGGACATGGGAAATATCATCTTTTCCAAATGGAAAGAAGGCTGTGGGCTACAAATGGGTTTATAAAATCAAACATAAGAGTGATGGAAGCATTGATAAATACAAGGCAAGATTGGTGGCAAAGGGCTTCACTCAAGCTTATGGAATAGATTACAAGGAGACATACGCACCGGTAGCAAAGATGAATACAATTCGGGTCCTAATGTCTCTTGCAATCAATCACTCTTGGCCAATGTATCAAATGGATGTAGCAAATGCATTTCTTCAAGGAGATCTAGAATAAGAGGTGTATATGGAGATTCTACCAGGTTTTTCACATCAAGGCAACAAAGTATGCAAATTGAAGAAAGCTATCTATGGCCTCAAACAATCTCCAAGAGCTTGGTATGCCAAACTTAGCACTACTCTTCTTAATCATGATTTCAAGAAATGCAATAGTGATACATCCCTATTTGTTAAAAAACAAGATAAAAAAATCATTGTGGTATTAGTTTATGTAGATGATATAATTATAACCGGAAATGACTTAGATCTTATTAACCAAGTAAGGGGATTTCTCCAAACTAAATTTGATATTAAAGATCTAGGGAAACTAAAGTATTTCTTAGGAATAGAACTTGCCTATTGTCCAAATGGGCTTGTTCTATCACAAAGCAAGTATATTCTTGATTTTTTGCAGGAAACTGGAAAGTTAGGTGCCAAGCCCGCTTGTAGTCCCATTAGCTCCTCTCATGGTCTCAAAGATGATGATGAAGAATATGAAGATAAGCAAAGATATCAAAGACTTGTTGGAAAGTTGATCTACCTCACAATTACTAGGCCCGACATTTCATTTGTCGTGAGTCAAGTGAGCCAACACATGCACAAACCAAAAAGAAAACATTGGAGAGCTGTGGAAAGGATCCTACATTACTTAAAAGGCAGTCCGGGAATGGGGATTTGGATGAAGAGAAATGGCAACTCTGAAATCGAAGGATATTATGATGCGGATTGGGCTGGAGACTCAGAAGATAGGCGATCTACCACAAGGTATTGCATGTTTGTTGGTGGAAATCTAGTGGCATGGAAAAGCAAAAAACAACATGTAGTTTCAAGATCAAGTGCCGAAGCAGAGTATAGAGCCATGGCGGCCGCTACTAGTGAGATAGTTTGGCTAAAAGCTCTAATTGAAGAATTATAGTTCTTTGTCCCTACTCCGATTCATCTCCATTGTGACAACCAATCGGCAATTCACATAGCCTCAAATCCGGTCTTCCATGAAAGAACAAAGCATATAGAGGTAGATTGCCACTTCGTGAGACAAAAGATTGAAGATAAGCTCATCATTCCTAGATTTACAAGAAGTGATCTTCAAGTTACAGACGTCTTTACAAAACCAGGAACCGCCAATCACATACACAAAAATATGGTCAAGTTGGGTGTTAAAGACATATACACACCCAACTTGTGGGGGAGTGTTGAAATAGAGCATAATTAAGGCATATAGTTAACCCTAATCTAGTAAACTTTGTATTCCTAAATTAAGCCCCAAATGTAAAGATAAGAAGGGGGCAGAATTGTGCTCCATTTTGTCCAGGAAAATGGGCCCATTTAGGGACCCAAAATGGGCCCTTAATGGGCCTGTCCCATAGGGCCCAGCCCGGGCCAGCAAATGGGGAACCTTTTGGTCCCCCAGCAGCCAAAAAATTCTGGCCGTTGGGGACAGCCCCAACAGCTAGAAGGAGAGGGCTGTTTTGCCCTCTCCTCTCTCACTCTTTCTCCCCTCTTAGTCTCTCCTTTTCTCTCTATATAAAAGGGTAGCTTGTTGCCCATTCAATGTATGAAAATAGCTCTCTTATTATATACAATCTAGCTTTCAAATACAATGAAATTCTGAATTTTATTTCAACTATAGTTTGTTCATCTTACTTTGATTATTCAATAGAAACAATCATTTAAAAAGAGAATAAATGCTTCTTCAAGCTTTTAAGGTTGTGGTCATGAGTGAGTTGTTGTCTTTTGAGTATGCTTCGAGTATCTACATCCGTCAAGGCTTGTAAGTGTTGAAAAGAAGTATTAATCAACCCCCTCATCACCAATTTAAAGCCTTCCCAAGAATCCAACAAGTTCTCTTCCATAGAGCCCTAAAAGACCTCAGCCCATGGGCCTTTCCAAGCCCCAAGAAGGGGCCCGTTCCAGCCCATCAAAGGGGGCCCAATTGGGCCCCCAAATGGCTGTTTAAAACAGCCGTTGGAGGCTGTCCAACGGCTAGAATTTCTAGCCGTTGGAGCAGCCTCCAACGGCTAGAATAGAGAGGGCTAATGCCCTCTCTTGCTCTCCCTTATTCTCTCTAATTCTCTCTTCCCCCTTCTCTATAAATAGCCTTTAATGTTCCCTAGCTTTGGTATGAACAAAAGTTCAAACTATGAATGTTATTAGTTCTCCATTTCAATAAAATTCAGAATTACATTTCAAGTTTCCTTGAGTTCTCTCTTTGATCTTTCAACATGGTATCAGAGCAATCGATCCCATCCTCTTCTAGGTTGGGTGACCCTCCTCCATCCATAAACATTACCCAAATGCAAAATTTATCCTCCATTCAATTGAAAGGAGGAAACTACTATCAATGGGCAAATGTGATGAAGAGGGCACTCAATCTCAACAATCTAGAGAATCATGTTCTTGATGATCCACTTGAAGAAACTGATCCATCGTTCCGAGAATGGAAAAAAAGAGATGATCATGTCTTCATTCTTCTTCTTAATTCTCTAGATGAAACTCACAAAGCGATGGTGTCATGTGCTCCAAATACAAAACTCTTGTGGGATGAAATATTCTCTCTCTATAGTTTGGAATCCAACCTTGGGAGGATCTTTGAGCTTAAAAGACAAATTGCTTCCATAAAAAAGGAAGGCAAATCTCTTCCTCAATATTTTGGGGAGTATACGGATGCTTAGAATGAGCTTAATAACTCTCCAGCCAGATTCTATAGATCTCAAAGTTCTTCGAAAAAGAAGAGAGGAAAATAAGATATTTGGCTTTCTCATGGGCTTAGATGATTCATATTCTCATCTAAGGTAAGAAATCCTTCGAATGAAGGACTTTCCATCATTTGGAGAAGTCCAAAATATGATCCAAAGGACTGAAGTGAGTATTAGATTGGAGGAGAGCTCCAAACAAAAATTGGAAGCTCAAGCTTTCATTGCTTCCTCGAATGAATTCAATGCTGCCAAGGCCAATCAAATCAGAATGAGAAATGAAATATGCTCTCATTGCAAAAAAAGGGGTCACTCAAAGGACAAATGCTGGGAATTGCATCCTCATTTAAAGCCTAAAATGTTCAAACAAAGAGACCAGCAAGGAGCTCCAAATATATTTAATTCTGGACAGCAACCCTCTGCCCAATTCGTGAAGATCCAAACTCCATCAATGGCTGAGTTTGCTGCACTCCAAACACAATTAAATGAAGTTACAAAGAGGCTTCAACAAATGGCTCCATCATCTGGTAAAAATCAAGAACTTTTCTCATATTTAAATTCTGAAAAATTTCTTATTGATTCGGGAACCGAATGTCATATGGTTAAGGATAAAGCAAAAAAAAAAAGATTTGAAAACCTTCCTAACCATATGATTGTTCGTGTTGTAAATGGACAAGATTTGAGAGTAAATCAAGTTGGGGAAGTTGACATTTTTGGAAAACCTACAAAAGCTTTATATGTTCTCAAACTTACCTCAAACCTAATGTCCATTAGCAAGATCACCAAGGATCAAAAGTGTAGAGTTGTTTTTGACCCCAATAATGTCTCTTTTCAGGACCTCAAGTCGAATCAATTGATTGGCAAGGGTTCTAGAAGAGGAGGACTTTATTACTTGGATCAAGAACAAACTGCACTTGTAGCTCACATCAAGGAGGATCAATCTCTTTGGCATGGACGCTTAGGACATCCTAGTGATCGAGCTTTAAAACGTCTATTCCCAACCTTCAATTTTGAGAATAGACATTGTAAAGCTTGTATTTTGGCTAAGGAAACCCGAACAATGTATCCCATTTCAGAAACAATTTATGAAAATCCTTTTGATTTGGTTCATTCGGATGTTTGGACTTCTCCTATCATGTCACACTTAGGTTACAAATACTTCATTACCTTCATTGATCATAAAACCAGGTACACATGGGTGTATCTTCTAAATACCAAAGACCAAGCTCTTGAAGCTCTCAAGAGCTATGTGAAGTATGTGACCAAACTATACAATGCCAATATAAAAGTCCTAAGGTCAGATCATGGTGGTGAATTTACAAGCCTCAATTTTGAAAACTACCTTAAGGAAAATAACATTATGCATCAAATGTTATGTGTTTACACACCCCAACAAAATGGGGTAGCTGAAAGAAAGAATAAACACATACTTGAAACATCTAGGGCAATGATGTTCTATGCAAATATGCCAAAAAAATTCTGGTGTGATGCGGTTAAAACCACGGTTCATGTTATAAACCTCATGCCCACTGAAATTTTAAAAGGGCAATCCCCTCAGAGGTTCTTCTAGGAAGAAAACCTAAAATCTCTCACCTTAGGACATTTGGTTGCACATGCTACATTCATATTCCAGCACACTTAAGAAACAAATTAGAACATAGAGGAAGAAAATGTGTATTTCTCGGATATGCAGCCTTTGAAAAAAGGTTATAGGTGCTATGATCCTACTACTAACCGAACATACACATCTAAAGATGTGATATTCTTGGAGGATGAGTTCTTTTTTGCAGGAAATGAAGAAACAAAGGAAATGCCAAAGACTGAAATTCCTCCTAGATCTTGGGACTTTCTCATATCTCCTTCTCAAGGAGCTGAACAAACCGAGGGAAACTCCTCTTCAGACGCAAGCCACAACTCTCAAAATGAAAATTCAGAGGCTTTAGAAGCTGAACAACCAATTGCTTTAGGGGGAGAAAGTGATACGAATGAGGAAAATACAAATGAAGAAGAGTCCCTTGAAAATGAAGAGGAACCGGATCAACCTCCACCTCAACTAAGAAGATCAACAAGGCTTAGGCTTCCTCCATCCGAATGGATCAACCAAAGAGTGTTCTATAACTCTAGGGTAACCTCTCATCCTATTTGTGATTATTATACCACCTCACATGTTTCCTTGGACCACCAAGCTTTCTTGAGTAATCTAGATAAAGAAGTGGAACCAATATCATTTGAGCAAGCATCAAGAGATCCAAGATGGAAAAGAGCAATGGAGGAGGAATTAGAAGCTTTATCAAAGAATGGAACATGGGAAATCACTACACTACCTAAAGGGAAGAAGGTCGTAGGGTGTAAGTGGGTTTACAAAATCAAGCACAAGAGTGATGGATCAGTTGAGAGGTTCAAAGCAAGGCTGGTGGCAAAAGGATATACTCAAGCCTATGGGATTGATTACAAAGAGACCTATGCTCCGGTTGCAAAAATGAACACTATTAGAGTCCTCTTGTCTCTTGCGGTGAATCATGGATGGAGCATATTTCAAATGGATGTAGCCAATGCTTTCCTTCAAGGAGATCTAGAAGAAGTCTACATACAAATACCAAAGGGCCTTCAATCACAAAGAGGAAATGCATGCAAACTTCATAAGGCAATTTATGGTCTCAAGCAATCTCCAAGAGCTTGGTATTCAAAGTTAAGCCATGCTTTCCTTAGTAATGGATTTCATAAATGTAATAGTGATTCATCTCTCTTTCTTAGAAGGACTAATGATCATATCACAATTGCACTAGTATATGTAGATGACATTATCATAACAGGTAGTGATTTGCATCAAATAGACCTAGTTAGGAATTTTTTAAAATCTAGATTTGAAATTAAAGATCTAGGGAAACTAAAGTATTTTCTAGGTATTGAGTTAGCCTATTGTCCCAATGGGCTAATTCTCTCCCAAAGAAAATATGCTCTTGATCTTTTGCAGGAAACAGGAAAGCTTGGAGCAAGACCAGTTTGCAGTCCAGTTTCCACTTCTGGTCCTTTAGCCGATGACAATGATCCTTTAGAAGACATTGAGAGATATCAGAAACTGGTTGGCAAGCTTATTTATCTTACTATCACAAGGCCAGACATATCATATGCTGTGAGCTACATAAGTCAGTTCATGCATTATCCAACGAAAGGTCATTGGAGAGCTGCGGAGAGGATTCTTCATTACATCAAAGGATCACCTGGGTTAGGAATTTGGATGAAGAACAATGGAAGTGTAAACATCGAAGGATATTGTGATGCTGATTGGGCAGGGGATCCCACCGACAGAAAGTCTACCACTGGATATTGCATGTTTGTTGGAGGAAACTTAGGAGCATGGAAGAGCAAAAAACAGCGGGTTATATCTAGATTAAGTGCAGAGGCCGAGTATAAAGCCATGGCAGCGGGAGCCAGTGAGATAGTATGGCTAAAAGCCTTAGTAGAAGAACTAGGGTTTATGGTCTCCACTCCTTGTTGAATTTCTAAAAGAGCAAGCTAAGAGAAATAAATAAGAATTTCAAGATTTTATTGAAACTTTAAAGAGAATACATAACAAGTTGAGGCATTTTTTCATGCCTTTTCAAAAGCTCAATCTTGACATGAGAAGAGGAGAGATTATACGAAGAGGGGAGAGGGCAATGCCCTCTCCCTAGTGCTGCCCCAACGGCTAGCACAAGCTAACAGTTGGGGGGGCTCCCAACGGCTAGTTTAACAACTAGCCGTTGGGGCCAATTGGGCTCTAAGAATTGGATCATTTGGAAACTTCAATATGCACATTCATGGAGACTTATTCTAACTTCTTAGCAAGGCTTATCTAGGATGGCTTCATTATGCTTCATTTCAACACTCCCCCTCAAGTTAGGTGTGTATATATTAAAAACACCTAACTTGCCCAAGTTTTTGAGGATGTGATTGGTGGTTTCCGGTTTTGTAAAGATATCCGCAACTTGAAGATCACTTCTTGTGAATCTTGGAGAGATGAGCTTATCTTTAATCTTTCGTCTTACAAAGTGGCAATCTACCTCAATATGCTTTGTTCTTTCATGAAATACCGGATTTGAGGCTATGTGAATTGCTGATTGATTGTCACAATGAAGTTGAATTGGAGTGGAGACAAAGAACCCTAATTCTTCTATTAGAGCCTTTAGCCACACGATCTCACTAGTAGCGGCTGCCATTGCTCTATACTCTGCTTCGGCACTTGATCTTGAGACTACATGTTGTTTCTTGCTTTTCCATGCTACTAGGTTCCCTCCAACAATAGCCAGTAGTTGATCTTCTATCTTCCGAATCCCCGGCCCAATCCGCATCACAATACCCTATGATTTGTGAGCTGCAATTGTTCTTCATGACAATTCCCATGCCGGGAGTGCCTTTTAGATAGTGCAAAATCCTTTCGGTGGCTCTCTAATGCTTCCATTTTGGCTTGTGCATATGTTGACTAACTTGCCCCACAGCCAATGAGATGTCAGGCCTTGTTATGGTGAGATAGATCAATTTCCCTACAAGCCTTTGATATCTTTGTTCATCCTCAAACTCTATGTCATCATCTTTGAGGCCACAAGAGGTGCTGATCGGACTACACGCGGGCTTGGCACCTAGCTTGCTGGTTTCCTGCAAAAGATCAAGCACATACTTTCTTTGTGATAGAGCAAACCCATTTGGAGAATAGGCAAGCTCTATCCCTAGAAAGTACTTTAGTTTCCCTAAATCCTTAATATCAAACTTTGTTTGGAGAAATCTTCTAACTTGATTGATTAAGTCTAGATCATTTCCAGTTAGGATGATATCATCTACATATACTAAGACTATAATGAATTTATCTCCTAGTTTTTTAATAAAAAGAGATGAATCACTAGAGCATTTTTATAAGTTATGATCAAGAAGTGTAGAGCTGAGTTTAGCATACCAAGCTCTTGGAGATTGCTTGAGTCCATAGATGGCTTTCTTTAATTTGCAAAATTTGTTGTCTTGATAAGAAAAGCCCGGAGGAACCTCCATATATATTTCTTCTTCTAAGTCCCCTTGAAGAAAGGCATTTGCAACATCCAGTTGAAATAAAGGTAAGGTGTAGTTGGCAGCAAGAGATAGAAGCACACGGATGGTATTCATTTTTGCCACGGGAGCATATGTTTCTTTGTAGTCCACTCCATAAGCTTGAGTGAAACCTTTGGCAACGAGTCTTGCCTTGTATTTATCAAGACTTCCATCACTTTTGTGCTTAACTTTGTAAACCCACTTGCATCCTACAGCTCTTTTCCCTTTAGGAAGTGATGTTATTTCCCATGTTCCATTTTTCTCTAAGGCCTCCAACTCATCTTTCATAGCTTGTACCCATTGAGATTGGTTCTTAGCTTCTTCAAAGGATCTTGGTTCTTCATGAAGATCTATGTTTCGAATAAATCTTTGATGGCTGCAAGAAGTGTTAGCAATTGAATAATATTTGGAAATAGGATGAGAGGTTACTTTAGAGTTATAAAAAACTCTTTTGTTGATCCATTCAGAAAGAGGAAGCCTAAGCCTTGTAGATCTACGAAGAGGAGGAGGTGGTTCATCTATGATTTGTTCTTCTTCATCTATGGCCAGCTCTTGTTCCAAATCATCTCCCCCTTTGTTCTTGAATGATTTCTTGATCAGAATGAGATGGTGAGGGATCCTCTTGAGTTGGTTCTTCATGATCATTCGGAGCTGGTTCTTGCTCAATGTTTGGGTGATTGATTGTTAGTAGAATAATGCTCCATGGATCTTGAACATCTCCTTTTCCAGCTTGGTCTAGGTCTTCCTTTCCTGAAAAATAGAGTTCTCTTTCTACAAATATCACATCCTTGGATGAGTATAGTTTCTTGGTTAGTGGAGCATAACATTTATATCCTTTTTCAAAAGTTGAGTATCCTAAGAACACACATTTCCTCCCCCTTTCTTCTAACTTGTTTCTGAAATTTTCAGGTACATGAACATAACATAAGCATCCAAAAACTCTAAGATGGGAGATATTGGGTTTCCTTCCTAATAGTAGCTCTAATGGAGATTTTCCTCCTAGAACTTGAGTGGGCATAAGATTAATGAGATGGGCAGCGGTTTTTATTGCCTCACTCCAAAACCTTTTAGGCATATTAGAGTGGATCATCATTGCCCTAGCTGTTTCTAGTAAGTGCCTATTTTTTCTTTCGGCCACTCCATTTTGTTGTGGAGTGTACACACATGATTTTTGATGCATGATCCCTTTTTCATCTAAGAAAGTTTCAAATGCATGACTAGTATACTCCCCCCCCATGATCAGACCTTATGATTTTAATGTTGGCATTGAATTGTTTGGTTACATATCTATAATAGCTTTTAAAGGCTTCAAGAACCTCAGATTTGGTTACCAATAGATATACCCAAGTATATCTAGTTTTGTGATCAATAAATGTCACAAAGTATTTAAAGCCATTATGAGATATTATAGGTGAGGTCCAAACATCAGAATGAACAAGTTCAAATGCATTTTCATATATAGTTTTTGAAATGGGATAATACACTCTAGTTTGTTTTCCAAGAACACATGCTTTGCAATGCCTATTTTCTACTTCTAGGTTTAGAAATAGGCGTTTCAAAGCTAAGTCCCCAAGATGACCTAGACGAGCATGCCATAATGAATGCATTTGACTTTGGGCAGCAAAAGCTTGGTTTTCTTGATCCAAGTAGTATAAGTTGTGTCTCCTAGACCCCTTGCCAATCAAGTGATTCATTTTGAGATCCTGAAAAACAAATTCATTAGGGTCAAATGTAACTTTGCAATTTTGTTCTTTTGTTATCTTTCCAATGGATAAAAGATTAGAATTAAATTTAGGCACATATAGAGCTTTAGTTTTCTTGCCAAGTAACTCAATTTCACCTAGATGATCAACTCTCAATTTCTCACCATTAGCTACCTTGACAATCCTAAAATCAGTGAGAGGAATAAGCCTTTTGATTTTGCTTTTATCTTTTACCATATGATTATCACAACCAGAATCAATAAGCCATGAAGGAGATGTGTTTAGAAAATTACCAGAATGCGAAGCAATCTGTCCAATGAGCTTTTTCATCTCCCTTTGCATTTCCTCCATTTTGTTTTCAAGAGCGGCAACTTGAGAAACATGCTGGACATTTGCCATTTGATCTCCTTCCCTTTTGTTGAACTTTGGCCGTAAATGGGGATGAAGATGCCAACATTTTTCCTTTTTATGGCCAGGTTTCTTACAATGGGAACAAACATCTCTCTTGGTGAAGTTTTGAGCTTTGTTGGCTGGATGTTCTTCTTGGACTGATTTGAATGCTTGAGCTTCAGATTTGAGTTTAGTTGAATCCTCAAGCCTCATACTTGTTTCAGCTCTTTGAACCATGAATTGCACCTCTTGGAATGAAGGAAATATCTTCATTCTTAGAATTTCTTGGCGAATAGGAGCAAATTCTTCTCCAAGACCCATAAGAAGACCAAAGGTCATGTCTTCATCAGTTCTTTGAAGGAGAACTTTAAGATTTGAAGTAGGAGGCCTCAAGAGATTGAGTTCATTCCAAAGATCCCTATATTCCCCAAAGAATTCGGGTAGGGTTTTACCTCCTTCTTGAACCTTGAAGATCTTCCTTTTTAATTCGAATATTCTGCCCGTGTTTGTTTCTTGTCCATATAGAGAGTGCATTTGATTCCACAAAGCCTTAGCATTTGGAATGCAAGTGACCATTGCCTTGTGGGTTTTTTCAAGAGACATTTGTAGGAGAACCACCACTTGATCATCTCTTTTCTTCCATATTTTGAATGAAGGATCAGCATCATCAAGAGGTTCTTCAAATATATGATTTTCGAGATTGAAGAAATTTAAGGACCTCTTGATGGTGTCTTGCCAAGCATTGTAGTTTGATGAATCCAAAAGAATGGATGTGAACATTGAAGTGCTAATTTGTGGTGGCGGATCTCCAAGACCGAAAGAAGAAGGAATATTGGCCTGCTCTGATACCATGTTGAATTTCTAAAAGAGCAAGCTAAGAGAAATGAATAAGAACTTCAAGATTTTATTGAAACTTTAAAGAGAATACATAACAAGTTGAGGCACTTTTTCATGCCTTTTCAAAGCTCAATCTTGACATATATATAGAAGAGGGAGAAGAGGAGAGATTATATGAAGAGGGGAGAGGGCAATGCCCTCTCCCTAGTGCTGCCCCAACGGCTAGCACAAGCTAGCCGTTGGGGCCTCTTGGCCCCTTTCGGGCCATCCCTTGCTGGGCTCATTTGAGCCCAGCTTAATGATCATTAGAGCCCTCTCTTTGGGCCTTAGGAATGGGTACAATTGGGCTCTAAGAATTGGATCATTTGGAAACTTCAATATGCACATTCATGGAGACTTATTCTAACTTCTTAGCAAGGCTTATCTAGGATGGCTTCATTATGCTTCATTTCAACACTCCTATCAAGCTTCATTGTGACAATCAATCCGCAATTCACATTGCCACTAATCCGGTGTTCCATGAATGAACCAAGCACATAGAAGTCGATTGTCATTTTATTCGACAAAAAGTGGAGGAAAAGCTCATTGTCACCCCACACATCAAAGGAAAAGATCAACTTGCTGATATTTTCACAAAGGAAGGAACAACAGCCCACCCAGAAGAAATGATGAGCAAGTTGGGTACTATCAACGTCTACGCACCCAACTTGAGGGGGAGTATTGAAATAAAGTATTAATCAACCCCCTCATCACCAATTTAAAGCCTTCCCAAGAATTCAGCAAGTTCTCTTCCATAGAGCCCTAAAAGACCTCAGCCCATGGGCCTTTCCAAGCCCCAAGAAGGGGCCCGTTCCAGCCCATCAAAGGGGGCCCAATTGGGCCCCCAAATGGTTGTTTAAAACAGCCGTTGGAGGCTGTCCAATGGCTAGAATAAAGAGGGCTAATGCCCTCTCTTGCTCTCCCTTATTCTCTCTAATTCTCTCTTCCCCCTTCTCTATAAATAGCCTTTAATGTTCCCTAGCTTTGGTATGAACAAAAGTTGAAACTATGAATGTTATTAGTTCTCTATCTCAATAAAATTCAGAATTACATTTCAAGTTTCCTTGAGTTCTCTCTTTAATCTTTCAACAGTAAGTGCTCTTCATATCCATAGATTGCCATAAGTTGTGAAAATGATATTTGACATGTTACTTGCTAGAAGCTTTAGACAGAAAGAGCAGAGAATGTTGAAATGGGGAGCCATTGTTGGATTCGTGCTAATAGTGTTGTGCGGCCTTACTCAGGTCCTCCTCTAGTTTGTAAGTTAATCTACATCACTTTTTCTACTCATTTTCTCGTTCAATGACATAATACTTGCAGTGACTATACATGAAGCAGTGGGTAGTGATCACCAAATCCTAAGAATCACAGAGACAAGACAACTTGTCAAAGAGGTAGGAGTTCAACCCTTCTGTTCTCCTTTATTTATTTATTTATTTTTGCTGAGTGAAGAGGAAACCTCTAATGTGTTAGCAAGAGATTCTAAATTAAATTCCGTTGATTACCAAAATTGAGGGATTTTTAGATGTGTGTAGATAGCTACTGTTCAAGTGGTTCAATCACCATTTGAACCACAATTATTATTGACTTGGTGTAATGGTTCGATTATGGTTTGTAAAGTCACAAACTACTATTGTAAGTGGGGTCAAATTCCCGATCCTGCTTGAGTTTAATTCAAAGGGCCAACAAAAATGATGAATCTAAATTTAAACATTACTTCGTTTTCAAACTAGATGGTGTGAGCACATTAGTTATAACGCCATCTTGATAGCCAATATCAGCTAAAATAACTCTTCTTCACGCTGTTAGTGCAGTAAAAGTTGCAAAAACTATAAAGAAAATGAAACCAAGCTACTATGCAACTTTTCAGAATCAAAATCGGAAGAGAGGCTGATGGCAAATCCTTCTAATATTTATGTCTCTTAATGTCAAAATGATGCCTCTGGGGATGGTTCCTGCTGGACTATAAAACCTAACGCTAGAAAAGGAGCTAGACACGTGGTGGAGATGGTCAAAAACCTCACAATAATTTCTGTGATGGCCAAGCAAAAGATCCCTTGATGCTCCCAACATCACAATGTTCGAAGAATCCTTTTCTGAACAGGTGGTTATGTAGGAAATCACTTCCATGACTTCTTTGACGTGGTGATTCTACTGTTCATAGCTTTCAGACAGTTCAATAAGAGAGTGCAGTTTCTTATTAGAGACAAAAGATCTTGCTGGATTGACAAGTTTCAAATACTAATCAAGAGGCTCACTAGGTATGAACTCCATGACATCGATCAAGACAGCGAAGTCCATTGATTTCTAGCATGATTGTTGGTCTTAGAAGTCACAAAGAGTTAGGTATATTGATCCTTCAAAATCCTCAAGGGGGCTATCCGCTAGAAACTACACACAATTTGTAAGAGCATCATTCTATTCCCTCGACAAACATATAGCTATCAAAATCAAAAAGGGTGATGAAATGAAAAACAAACCTCGCCCATGCTTGCTTATGAACATGGCGGACATTGTGAAAGTGGCCACAAGATTAGGTTTCAAGGTAATATTAGTTGATGACAAGAAGACCAGAAACTTAAAGAGGTTTACCAAGGTTGTGAACTCTTGGGATGCAAAGACACTTGGGCACCCAAAGACGAGGAAAGGCATAGTAAGTGACAAAATGTTTCGAGAGTTGAAAATAAGCACAGATCGGGAGATTCCCGAATAAGTTAACCTGGCAGAGCTTACAAATATGGTTTTCGTACCTGAAAATGTTGTTTCAATACAAGTACTTCCTTGGGGATACTTTGATTGGATAGGTGCAGAGTTCTATGAAAAGCCTACTAGGGACATGAACTTGAGGTACTTGCAATACAAAGTCAAAGAACAAGAGACCTCCTTGATTCAAGAGTACACACTTGATCATTTAGTGTTCAAAGACCCCTACAAATTTAATGAAAGTGGTTGAAATACATTCAAGCCTATATCCATTGACAAGCAAAATATAAAGCTTAATGTGAATAGGTTTACAAACACTTTGTTGCAAGCACTTGAGCATCTAAACCATCAAAGTTGTATAGGTTTAGGTTTGCATTATATGGGCATGTCCAAACTTGATATGTAAATTTTATGTTAATAATTTTAAAACCTATGTGTTAATGTTAAACTTCTTTTACGTTGACATTTGTCTTTTTGATTGAGATAAGTAGCAAGCAACCAAATAAACTTTAAAATTAAGATACCAACTTTTTTATTTAAAAGGAAAAAAAATATCCCTCTTCCTTTTAGTCACTCATTGGCACAACCATCCCTTTTTTACCCATTTAATTTCTTCTCTTTTTTTTTTTTTTTTTGATACTAGTCACTTAGATTTAGAGTTATACAATATTCTTGGGAGATCTTGGGAGACAGGCTAATAAGGGTATTAAGGAAAATAGTGTCCCAAGACAACAGTTTAATGTTCATAATTCTTTCTCCTAATTTGTAATATTGAATTTAAATTTCAATAAAATAAAAAAAAAATGGTGTAAGCTCGAGCCTAACCCATTCCATAGGTGAAGCCTATAATTGGCCCAAATTGGAACCTAACACAGGGTCAGGTAAGGCCAATTTTCCCAGTTAATTTTTAAGCTAGATTGTGCTTTAATTGATGTCGGCTAGGCCACAGTCCAACTTGGAGCCGGGCTGGCCATGCATGGTTAGGTCAACTAAAAGCCAATTTTACATCTTACAACAACAGTTTATTGCTCTGTATAAAAAAGCAAAAGCTAAAATTTGAATGAAATTTTTTGGACAAATTAGCAACGAAATTAGAGACGAAAAAATCCGTCAGAAAAAATTACATCCGTAACCTTGGCTAAAACTTAAAAAAAAAAAATTGTATTTTTTATTAATTATCATTTTGTGTTTTTATTATTTATAATTTTGTATTTTTATTAAATATTAAATTATGGCATTGTTTTTTATTAAATATAATTTTGTATCTTGTATTTTTATTAAATGAGGGTATTGCTTTTTTATTAAATATAATTTTCTATTTTTATTAAATATAATTTTATATTTTTATTTAATATAATTTTGTATTTTTATTAAATGTAATTTTGTATTTTGTATTTTTATTAAATTAGGGTATTGGTTTTTTATTAAATATAATTTCATATTTTTATTAAATATAATTTCGTGCTTTTATTAAATATAATTTTATGTTTTTATTAAATATAATTTTGTATTTTTATTAAATTAGGGTATATTTTTTTATTAAATATAATTTTGAATTTTTATTAAAAATAATTTTGTAACTTTATTAAAAATAATTTTGTATTTTTATTAAATATAATTTTTTTGTTTTTATTAAATATAATTTTTTATTTTTCTTAAATATAATTTTGTGTTTTTATTAAATATAATTTTTTATTTTTATAAAATATAATTTTGTGTTTTTATTAAATGTAATCTTATAATTTGTATTTTTATTAAATTAGGGTATTGTCTTTTTTTTATTAAATATAATTTTGTATTTTTATTAAATATAGTTTGTGCTTTTATTAAATATAATTTTGTATTTTTTTAAATATGATTTTGTATTTTTATTAAATATAATTTTGTATTTTTATTAAATGTAATTTTTTATTTTGTATTTTTATTAAATTAGGGTATTGTTCTTTTATTAAATATAATTTTGAATTTTTATTAAAAATAATTTTGTATTTTTATTAAATATAATTTTGTATTTTTATTAAATATAATTTTGTGTTTTTATTAAATATAATTTTGTTTTTCTATTAAATATGATTTTGTTTTTTAATTAAATTAGGATATTGTATTTTTATTAAATATAATTTTGTGTTTTTATTAAATATAATTTTGTATTTTGTATTTTTATTATATTAGAGTATTTTTTTATTAAATATAATATTGTATTTTTATTAAATTAGGGTATTGTGTTTTAAATGGTGAGAGTGAGATAGAAAGTAAGGAAGTTAAAAAAAAAAGAAATAATGTATATTGTGGCATAATAGTTAAGATAACACAAAATATGCTTGACAATCCAAGTTTGAACCTAGGTGAAAGTATTTTTTTCAACAAATTAAAGCAGGGGCGCGGCGTAGGCAGCGCATGGGCAGTGGCCCATGCGCGTGCACTGGCGGGGCATGGGCAGCGGTCTGCGCGCGCGCGTGGGTGAGCATGGGTGGACATGGGTAGCAATGTATGCACGTGCGCGGGCGAGCATAGGCATGGGTGTGCGGGCGCATGCAGCTATGGCGCATGACTTTCAGCGTCGAAAAAAATTTTGTCGCTAAAATATCTGTTGCTAATCTGTCAGTAATTTGGAATAATTTGAAAAATATTAAAATAAAATTACTGATGGATTTTTTAGCGACGGAATAGGTTTTTTAGCAACGGAATTTTTTCATTCTCTGATATATTTTCGCGCTTTTCAAATTACCAATGGATTTTTTAGCGATGGAAAACTTTCGACGCTAAGTTTTTTGACGAAAATATTTCCATTGCTAAATTTAGCGAGGTGACTTTCAGCGAGCGAAATTCCATCGTTAATTTTTCATCGCTAAAAGTCTTTAGTAACGGAATATGGGGAATCAGTGACGGATATTTCCATCGCTGATACCCCTTTTTCTAGTAGTGATGGAATCCACCAAAGCCGGTAGAGAGGAAAACTAAATCAAATGTAAGCATATGCTAGTGCAGGCTAGAAATCATACAAACAAAACTAAACTGAAATAGAGTGGATAAGATTTTGTTTCATGAATTAATTTGATAGGCAAAATTGTTGGCCATACAAGAAAGAGATTAGCTACTGCCCCACACTTTGTGATACAGGAATCAATAGCCCAGGGGAAGTCTTAGTCTTGATCAATTGACTCATCCACAATACCAATTGCATGAAGATTCAAATTTTGAATTGACTACAATGTGGGTGTTTGCTTGTTCGGTGAAGTTTGATAGAGTTCATCCCCTTCTGAAATGCCCTTTTCTGCACTTTGAAAGGTGACTGTCCTCTAGCTCTTATCTGCACTTTAGAAATCATAGAAAACAAAGTATGTACAAAAGGTGATCCTGGAGTGAATGACTTTAAAGCCGCAATTGTTGGTTATACAAATGTAGCATACAGAAAGAACCAAAAATACATCAAATCCCCACATGAACATTTCAAGAGATGGGATTTTTATCACCAGCTAATCCTATTGGCAATCTCTCAATCGACAACACATCATTATATTCCCTATAGGCAATTTGACTAATGTGACTCGAATTGCTTCTATTGTAATGTTGCGTGGAACCTCCCTCTTCTATGTAAGAAGACTTACCTCAAATACTATAAAAAATACGATTTTAGCAATGGAATTTAGCGATGAAAAAAATTCGTCGCTATTTAGTGATGAATTTAACGACAAAAACTAATGTCGTCGCTAATTAGCAACGAAAAAATTTTCGTTATAAAATTAGCAACAAACTTGATATTCGTGACTAAATTCGTGGCTAATTAGTTACAAATTAATTTTCATTGCTAAATTCATGGCTAATTAGCCATGAATAATTTTTTGTAGCTAAATTCGTGCCTAATTAGCGACGAAAGTAAATTTCGTAGCTAAATTTTATCACGAATTATGTTGTTCATCATTAAATTTAGCAATAAACTATATTTGTGGCTAAATCCGTTATTAATTAGCCACAAAAAATTTCATGACTAAAGTCATCGCTGAGTTGCGACGAAAATATATTTGTTGCTAAATTAAGCGACGAACACACGTATTCGTGGCTAAATTCGTTACTAATTAATCAAAAAAAAAATCTTCGTTAAATTTGTCGCTTATTTTTTACTGTACTTACATATTCATGGTTAATTTTGTGGATAAATTCTTTCTACACTCTATTATAAAATATTTTTAACTATATCTCTCTTCTTGACCTTTTTTGAGTAAGAAAATCGAGTTGAATATATAGCAAATGTTATAATTCTCACTGAATTGATAAATTTCGATAATAAATAATTCAAGAGTACAATAATAGAATTTTCAACAATCAAATATTAATATATACAGTAGTGGAATTTTAATTATATAAGCATATATTTTATCTTTATACTAAATACAAGAGTATAGTGGGTATAGAACAATTTTTTTAAAAATTAGGTAAGGAATGTTGCACTTATTAAAAATATTATCAATCATAATCTTAAAAAAATTACAAATTTTGTTATAAATTTTCAAAAACTACTTTTGCATTGTTTATTTTATCGCAAATAGCTTATTTATTGTTAAATTCGTTGAAAATGATGAATGAAAAGAATTTTTCATCGCAAGTTTTGTAGTAAACTTAGCGACAAGAATATAAATTCGTTGCTAATTTAGCAACGAAAATAATTATTCATTGTTAATTTAGTGATGAAATTTGGAATCCGTCGCTAAATTTAGCGACGGACTATTATATCTGTCGTTAGTTAGCTACGAATTACTTTTTCATCACTAAATTTCACTAAATTTAGCGATGGATTTCTTGTTCGTTGCTAAATTTAGCAATGGACTACTATATCCGTCACTAATTAGCAACGAATTACTTTTTCGTCGTTAAATTTAACGATGGATTACGTTTTCGTCTCTAAATTTAGCGACAGATTTCTTATTTATCACTAAATTTAGGGACAGACTATTGGATTCGTGGCTAAAGTCGTCGCTAATTAGCCATAAAAAAATATTTGTTACTAAATTCATCGCTAATTAGGGTATTGATTTTTATTAAATATAATTTTATGTTTTTATTAAATATAATTTTGTAATTTTATTAAATATAATTTTTGTTTTTATTAAATATAATTTTATATTTTATATTTTTATTAAATTAGGATATTCATTTTTATTAAATAAAATTTTGTGTTTTTATTAAATATAATTTTGTAATTTTATTAAATATAATTTTGTACTTTTATTAAATATAATTTTGTGTTTTTATTAAATATAATTTCATAATTTTATTAAATATAAATTTGTGTTTTTATTAAATATAATTTTTTGTTCTTATTAAATACAATTTTGCATTTTTATTAAATATAATTTTGTGTTTTTAGTAAATATAATTTTGTATTTTATATTTTGATTAAATTAGGGTATTGATTTTTATTAAATATAATTTTGTGTTTTTATTAAATATAATTTTGTAATTTTATTAAAAATATTTTTGTATTTTTATTAAATATAATTATGTATTTTACATTTTTATTAAATTAGGGTATTGATTTTTATTAAATATAATTTTGTAATTTTATTAAATATAATTTTGTGTTTTTATTAAATTATAGGATACAAGCGGGTTGGATAAAATGGAGAAGAGCATCTGAAATTTTTTGCGATCGCATGATACCACTCTCTCTGAAAGAAAAGTTTTATAGAACGACAGTAAAACCTGTATTATTATATGGTACCGAATGTTTGGCTGTTAAACAAAAAAAAAAACAGAAAATGACTGTAGCTAAGATGAGAATGCTAAGATAGATGTGTGGTAAAATTAGGAAAGATAGGATTAGAAATAAAAAGATATATAGTAAATTAGGAGTGTGTTTAATTATAGATAAGATGCAAAAGTATCGCTTGAGATGGTTTGGACATATACAATGAATGTCCAAACATACACCAGTTAGGAGAATTGAGAGTTTAAATGTAGGAAATCTAATAAAACGACGAGTTAGACTATTAAAAATTTGGATGCAATGTATTTGCAAAGATATGATAGTTAAGAGATTAACTAAAAAGATAATTTCAGACAGAAATGAATGACATAGGAGAATTAGAGAAAATTAAATCATCACTTTTCATATTTTATATGTATTTGGATAGTATGTGTGCATGTTTTCTTTTTTAAAAAAATTATTTTATATTTGTCTCTTAAATAGCGGACCCCAGATTTTGGGATTAAAATTTAGGTTGTTGTTGTATTAAATATAATTTTTTTTTATTCTTATTAAATTAGGAAATTATATTTTTATTGGTAAGAGTAAGAAAAAAAGTAAAAAAAAAAGTATATCAGATAAATTAATGTGGCATAGTGGTTGAGAACATTCAAAACATCCTATTAAACCCAGGTTTGAACCTAGATAAGAGCACATTTTCTATGTAAAAAAATAAAGTAGAAGGGATGCGGGCATGGGCGAGCAAGCAGCTGCATGCACTAGTGAGCAGGGTCGGGCAGACGAGCAGGTGAGCGGGAGGGTTCTACATTAAAAATATAAAATACTAAATTTAGCGACGGATTCGCACGGGAGGCTTCTACATTAAAAATATAAAATACTAAATTTAATGACGGATTTTAAAATCTGTATCTAAATTTAGTTGCGAATTACGAATCCGTCGCTAAATTTAGTCACAGATTTCGAATCTGTCGCTTAATTTAGCCACGAAATTATTGTTCGTCGTTAATTTTGCGATGAATATTTTGTTTTTTGTTAGTAAATTTTTGCGACACGTTATTAGCGATGGAAATTTTTTCGTCGCTAAACAAATTAGCGACGAATTTTTCTAAAATTTCTGTCGCTAAATCCGTTGCTAAATCTGTATATATATATTTTTTTTTGTAGTGAAAGGTCTTCAATTGTAAAAGAAATCCAGAATTAGGATAAGCCTAGCCTTCTTCTCCTTACATAAACCAGCACTTGGGAAAGACTCATTCGATGCTTCTTCATCAAATAAGCAATGACCACCGTCGCACTACAAGGTGGAATACAGTCAACCTCACATTCAAGTTTTAAATACCATATTCAAAAATGATGGAATGTCCCCCAGTGGGTTGTCCCCCAAAGGGTTGATATTTGAAGAGTCTGAACCCATTAAACTCATAGTTGAGAAGCCCCCAAACAAAGAAACCAACGATTCAGTGGTGACTATCCCATTGTGGGGAACCGATGGAACCATCCTTCGGATGGTCTTCGCTTGGTACTACCGAACGATTATCCTAAACGGACCAATCTGTCGAAGAGCCCTAGTTGCCCCGACCCCTGAATGTTATGAGATTTATCTTTCTGGACGGGCACTTAGCCCTTGGTCTAATAGAAAGAACGAACAAGCTCAGAAGGGTCCACAATGATTGGCAATCGATCGAAAATCGATGATTCAACCAAACCCAAGAAGGGATTAGAACGTCCTCATACCATTGGTTTTCTGCTTAGAAACGATTTTTTTGGATTCTTACCGATAAGAAAAGAATCTCCAAAATCTCATAACTTCTCATACGATAAAAATCGCAAATGTTTCGAAATATTTAAATCCTGAGATTTCCGGACTATCCTCATAAGAAAAGTAGGGTTGTAACGCCCCGAAAACATACGACTCTATCAGATATAAGATACTTTCAGACCTTCTAAGTCAGGTACGTTCTCTTGGCCTTATATATTGGCACACTGATCACTGGGAATCTCTTCCTCTCTAAAAGTCTCAGTCTATCTAATTATATTCGAAAACCACTCTTTTTGACTTGAGCGTTGGACCTTCTCCCTCTAAAGCACCCTCCGACTGTTTTTGTAGGTCTTGTATTCCATCAACGGTAACCGTTCGAATTATCAAGAAACCGATATTTGTGGAGTCATAACCTACTTCGAACAGATTGGCGTCGTTCGTGGGAATAAACTAATTTTTCAAAAATTCATGTCGACATCTACAACTGTCAATCCCAGCGTAATGCCTGCCAAGAGGAAGAGACCGGTCAAGCTTTGATAACGATGACCTGGCAGGGGTTGATCCCCGTCACGATGATCCCATAGTCATTTCCCTCAAGATAGAATCTCATATTGTGAAGGAGGTCCTTGTCAATCAAGGGGTCGACTGTGATCTCCTTACCAGGGACGCCTTTTGTCGAATGGGCCTTAATCCGGCTAGACTTCTGCCATCTATTGAGTCCCTCAAAGAGCTTTCAGATGAGCATGTCTATCCTAAAGGCGTTGTCTCCCTTTCCATGACCCTCGAAAAACCCCCTAATCATGCGACCGTCAATGTCTTGTTTCATGTGATAAAACTATTCTCTCCTTATAACGCCACACTCGGTTGACCCAATTTGGACGAATTGGAAGCATTACCAAACACGTGACATATGAAGGTGAAGTTCAGAATGCTGCAAGGGGTCGCTATTATCCGTAGCGATCTTGATCCTTGCGTTCTCTTTGCAACCTAAGATACGCAAAAAAGCTTTCCAATCGATGCCCTGGAACTCAGGGACGACACTGGGCCAAGGTCAAAACCTAAACCAACCGAAGAAACAATTGAGGTCCCCTTAACAAGTGACCCAAATCAAATCGTTCGGATAGAGACCAACCTATCAACTTTCTTACGAGAGGCCCTAGTTGCTTGTTTACAACGGTATTCCAAAATTTTCGCCTGGACCTCAGAAGATATGTCGGGTATAGATCCATCCGTCATAACCCATAAGCTAATAGTCAGTACCAATTTCAAACCGATAAGATAAAAGAAGAGAGTATTCGCTCTCAAATGCCAATGTGCTATATAGGAAGAGGTTCAAAAACAATTAGCGGCCGGGTTCATTCGTGAAGTCAAATATCTCGAGTGACTAGTCAATGTCATCTTTGTAAAAAATGCCAACGACAAGTGGAGAATGTACGTAGATTTCACCGATCTCAATAAAGTATGTTCGAAAGACAGTTATCCATTTCCCAACATCGACAAACTCATAGATAATTCCTAGGGGAATCAACTCTTGAGTTTCATGGATGTCTATTCAGACTACAATTAGATTAGAATGGCATCGAAGAATGAAGAGAAGATAAGTTTCATTACCGAATTCGGCACGTATTACTACCGAGTCATGCTTTTTGGCCTATAAAACATTGGAGTGACTTTTCAACAACTGGTTAATAGGTCTTCAAAGACCAGTGAGGTAGAAACGTAGAAGCATATATTGATGACATGCTCGTCAAGAGTATCATTGCAGAAGCTCATATTGCCAACCTCGTAGAAACCTTCCAAATGTTGGAACGCTATAACATGCGGTTGAATCCGACAAAGTGCACCTTCAGAATCGCCCCTAGAAAATTTCTGGATTTCATGATCACCAATCGAGAGATAGAGGCAAATCCTGAAAAGATACGCGCGATATTAGATATGTCGCCTCCTCAAACACTAAAAGAAGTATAATGCCTTATTGGCGGGATAACAGTCCTGAGTCGATTCATGTCGAGGATTGTTGAGAATTACAAGCCCATATTTGATGCACTGAAGAGGTCTCGTCAGTTTGAATAGACATCCAAATATCAGGCGGCCTTCGGACAACTAAAAGAATATCTAATGGAACCGCCACTGCTCCCTGAAGAAGAGCTTTATTTGTACCTCTCCATCTCCGATCGAGCACTCTGCTCTATGATGGTAAGGCAAACGTCCGCTATCTAGAAGTTGGTTTACTACATCAGTCAAATACTAATAGAATCCGAAGTTAATTATCGACCGATCGAAAAGATAGCCTATGCCCTGGTCGTCTCAGCAAGACGTCTTCAACCATACTTCCAAGCCCATACCATTGTGGTGCTTGCCAATCAACCACTGAAACAGATCCTCCAGAAAAGAGACACTTCAAGTCGGCTCATCAAATATAGCATAGAATTGGGTGAGTTTAATATCCAACGTCGACCGCGACCAGCAATAAAGGGTCAAGTATTGGCCGATTTCATCCTTGAGTGTATATTATCGACGACGCTCGAAGATGAACCTCCTAACAATCAAGGGGAATAACAGGTTTCGGAGTGGACCATCCATGTTGACGGGTTATCGAACTCCTTGAGAAGTAGAACCGGACTAATATTGGTGGGCCCAAATAACTTTAAGGCAGAGTATGCCCTCCGGTTTGATTTCCAGGCCACCAACAACTAAGTAAAGTGCGAAGTCTTACTAATGGGTCTTCGGATCACCATCGACATGGGGGCACAGAATGTCAGAGTATTCACTAATAGTCAGTTGGTTACCAAAAAAATCAAAAGGATCTACGAAACGAAAGACCCAACCATAGCCAAATACTTGAGTAAATTGCACAAGATGATGGAATAACTAGACAAAGTTAACATCCAGCAAATCCCTTGGTCAGAGAATACACGAGCCGACACTCTATCAAAGCTGACCAATTTTGACTCGGTTACCTCTAGCCGAATGGTATACATCGAGAGCCAGTTGTATGCCAACATTGATGAGCCCAAAAAGGCTTTCACTATCGATCAGTCCCCTAGTTGGAAAGATCCCATAAAAGAAAACTTGAGGCATGATTGCCTACAAGAGTCACCGACGAAAGCAATGAAACTAAAGCGAAGAGACGCGCACTACGCCATAATCGGCGGAGTCCTTTTCCGGAAGTCATTCACTTATCCATACCTACGGTGCTTAATTCCCGAAGAATGAGACTACGTTCTTCAAGAAATCCATGAGGGGATCTATAGTAACAACCTAGGTGCTTGAAACCTAAATTACAAAGCTCTTCGTCAGTGGTACTATTGCCAACCATGAAGGTCGACTCTGACAACTATGTGAAACGGTGCGACAAGGGCCAACACTTCTCTTTGGTGCTTTGATTGCCCTCCACCGAGCTCAATCCTATAGCCAACCCCTGAACATTCACTCAATGGGGCATGGGCATCCTTAGGCCATTCTCTCTAGCCTTGGGGTAGCGGAAGTTTCTCATAGTGGCCATTGACTATTTCACCAAATAGGTGGAGACTGAACCTCTAGCACAGATCACTGCAGCCAAGGTCCAGCCCTTCGTATGGGCTCATATCGTCACTCGGTTTGACATACCACATGTCCTCATCATGGACAATGGAAAATAGTTCCACAACAAGTGCTTCCAGGAGTTCTACGAAAAACTCGAGATTCAGCATTGATTTTCATCAGTCGCTTATTTGTAAACCAACGAGCTGACTGAGATAACTAATCAAACGATCCTACAAGGGTTAAATACAATGCTAGATGGTGCTAAAAGATGATGGGCTGAAAAACTCTATGGTATCCTCTGGTTATATCGTACTACGCCTTAAAAGGCAACTGGTGAAATACCATTCAATCTAATGTACAGAAGTAAAGTAGTCATACCTGTGGAGATAGGAATCCACTCGCTCCGGGTGGCCCAATACGATGCTAGGCAAAACGAGCATGCCTTATGTAAGAGATTAGACTTACTCTCAGAGCTATGGGAATCCGCTTCGGCGCAAACAACTGTGTACCAACAACAAATAACATAGTATCACAACCGAAGAGTCAAGAATCGAATGTTCAAACCTAACGAGTTGGTACTAAGAAGGGTGGAATCCACTGGTTAGCCTCAACCCAGGGGCAAACTCGCTCCTAACCGGGAAGATCCATACCAAGTGTGCTCCATGATTAGACCAGGAACCTATCATCTCAACAATCTAGACGGATAGACTGTGCCTAGAACCTGGAATTCATAAAGCCTACGCATATAACATCAATAAACTCCACAACTCCCTACAGTAAGAAGAATCAGCTCAATAAGAACCGAAGGATTCTTTCTCTCATTCTCGTCTGGCTACCAGACTAGTCTCTTACTGTTCACATGAGGAAGGAGCCATCGATCAAATATACCGTCAAAATGGATGTAACTCCTCGAACGGGTGGACACGGCCCTCCTATCAAAAGTTTCCTATCGATCGAACATCTCGTCAAAAGGGATACAACTCCTTAAATGGGTGGATACAACCCTTCTGTTAAAAGTTTTCTATCGATCAAACGTGTCATCAAAAGGGATATAACTCCTTGAATGGGTGGACACAACCCTCTTGTTAAAAGTTTCCTATCGATCGAACGTGTCGTCAAAAGAGATGTAACTCCTCGAATGAGCGGACACGACTCTCCTATCAAAAGTTTCCTATTGATCGAACGTATCGTCAAAAGAGATGTAACTCCCTGAACGGGTGAACACAACTCTCTTATCAAAAGTTTCCTATCGATCGAACGTGTCATCAAAAGGGATCTAACTTTCCGAACGGGCGGACACGACCCTCCTATCAAAAGTTTCCTAGCGATCGAACATATCATCAAAAGGGATGTAACTCCCCGAACGGGTGGACACGGCTCTCTTATCAAAAGTTTCCTATCGACCAAACGTGTCATCAAAGATGGATGTAACTCCACGAACGGGCAGATACAGACCTCTTATCTGATGCTGGATCTAAGTCGCCCTGATTCTATTGGGATGAAACTCCCCAAATGGGTAGTGTCACCTAGTTTTCCCAAACGGAGTCCCTTACTTAAAGTCTAATGGCTCGAATGGCCAGTATTGCCTAGTATTTCCACACACAGTCCAAAGCTAAAAGTTGATCCACTCTGACGAGAACCAAAGAAATTTATGCAATCAAACAAGCAAGAGACATCGAAAGAGAATAAGAGCAGAAGTCAAAATAATAAAGCATAACTTTTATTTTACTCTTACACAAGGAATACGTTTGGTTACATGACTAAGTATACAAGTCCCCAAGTTGGACCGATAACACTAAAAAAAGTACATAGCAGGGTTGCTCTTGGATAAAGAAACCACAATCCCTATATTGGAGAGTACAAAACACCGTTATTCCTATTTTGTGCTAGGGACAAGAGAGGACACGAGCTCGGGTGTTGCCATCCCTAAACAACCCAAGCCCTACCTACTAACCAAAAACAATGCGAGACGTACACCCACCGTAATTGGACGGTTGAGGGGAATCCGGACAGTTAACCCAAACTGGTACGAGACATGTCTCCACGGGTATTGGATGGTCTCACCATGCCAATTGACTAGCGTTTAACATAATGAGATCTCATTCCGGTAGTCCCTCTCCTTAATGAGATCCCACTCCAATAGAAGTTACCCGAGCTACAAAGCTCCGCATATCGAGATGTCTCATGGAACAGCTCTTGAAAAGAGGCGACTCTCATTACAAAAGGACTCTCAGAAAGAAAGAAAAGCCTTAATTCTCCGCAGGAAGGAACGAGCACCCATCGTCACTATTTATAGCCGCAAGGGAATGGGCCTTGATTAATTTGGAGCAGGTGAAACGAATCAGCGAGGATAGCGCGTCATAAATAAAGTAATTAATTTTTTCAGTTTCCCAGAAAGAAGTCACTTTTGATGAGACGCCCTACCCTCATAAAGAAGGTGGAATGATCGAGAAAGAAGCCAGCGGTCCTATACTTTAGTAACGTATCAGATACGTCTCGTTCAACTCGGACTTATATCCTTAATGAGTCATTACTCATGGTGCCTTTTTGCCAAGAAAGTTATGAATCGGGGGCAAATGATGGAACGTTCCCCAATGGGTTGTCCCCCAAAGGGTTGATATTCGAAGAGTCCAAGCCCATTAACCTCACAATTGAGAAACCCTCAAACAAAGAAACTCACGACTCAGCGGTGACTACCCATTAGGGGGAGCCGATGGAACCATCCTTCGGATGGTCTTCGCTTAGTGCCGAACGGTTATCCTAAACGGACCGATCTGCCAAAGGACCCTAGTCGTCCTGACCCTTAAACGTTATGGGATTTATCTCCCTGGATGGGCACTTAGTCCCTGGTCTAACCGAACGAACAATCAAACTCCTAGAGGTCCATAATAATTGGTAATCGATCGAAAACCGATGATCCAACCAAACCCAAGAAGGGATTTGAACATCCCCATACCATTGGTATTCTGTTTAGAAACAGTTCTCTTGGGATCTTACTATTAAAGAAAGAATCCCCCGAATCTCGTAACTTTCCATACGATAAAGATCGCGAATGTTTCAGAATATTTAAATCCCGAAATTTTCGGACCATTCTCATAAGGAAAATAGGGTTGTAACGTCTTGAAAGGACGTGATTCTATCAGATTTAAGACACCTTCAGACCTTTTAAGTCAGGTATGTTCTCTTGACCTTACACATTAGAGAATCTCTCTATCTCTAAAGCTCTCAATTTGTTTTATTACTTTCGAAAATTGCTTTTTCTGACTTGAATATCAGAGCCTCCCCGCCAGAGCACCTTCTGACAGTTTTTGCAGATCTTGTACTCTATCGACGGTAACCGTTCGAGTCATCAAGGAGCCACTATCTGTAGAATCATAACTCACCTCCAACAAAAAAAAAAAAAAAAAAAAAAAGCAAAAGAAAAAATGCCAATGGTAGAATATTTGATGCTCTTTTTGGAAACTAAACTAGCTAGAGTTCAACCAAGTCTAGCTCAAAAACCTCCACATTCAAGTTATACGCCTTAATGCTATATAACTCTCCACTTTCCCCGACCTTTCGGTAATTTTAGGTATGAAAATGACAAATGCATACCAGAGATCCATGGGGAACATTAATGGTTAATTTGTTAACGGAAAGATAAACCGCAAAATCGAAACCAAGGAACAAATGGGGTTACAAAAACTTGCCTTCTTGAAATTCCATCATGACAATGCACTAAGACATCACCACCCTGTCTTCTAGCTTCATCAATGAATTTAAACCACTCATCAAGGTATTTGCTTATGTTTGTGTCTTTGTTATCTGCCACTGAACCAATACAGAAAAAATAGAAAAAACAAAAAATAAGTGTCTATCTCCACACTTTATTTCTCACCAAAAGTTACTAAAAATCTAATAGTTCATTCAAGGACTGGACAGGTGATTGAAGGTGTGGCATCATACAAGTGATATAGATACAAGAACAATAATAAAATATTCAGAAAATATCATCCAAATGACATCCAAACAAATCATGATTAAATAGAACGAATTTGCTCTTAAAATATGGGAGGGATATGAAGTACACCTTCTGTTTGCAAGTTTATTTTGTTTTAAACTAGCGCCACGCAACAAATGCATGTGTTTGTAGTGTATATGTATTTATAGGAAAATAAAGACAATGAACTGGAGGACCAAAATTTCATTTTATGGGGGAGCAGGAGAGACTCAAAAATCTCACCTGCCACAATTCAACAAATAATATAATATATTTCGCTTTTCAATATGTATAATTTCATAGCAGATTTTTGTAGCTTTTTAGGAACCGTCATAAGTTTAATTATCTAGTAACTTTCAATGCCATGTATGTCTTAATGTAATCTACCAACAGTCGTAAAATTAATTAGACGTTGTGTATTACACACAGATTTCCACTTTAAGTAGCAATATTGCAATAAAAATCAATCTTACCCAAAACAAGCAGTGTGTATAAATCCAGTGAAGCTCCACATTTCCTTTCCCATCCCACCAAGCCTCACTGAGCCTGATTTACACGATAGACTACAAGATCATGGAAATTGAGCTACAAAAATAACTACTTTCTGTGTGACAATTAAAACTGACACACTGCTAATGATTTAGCCAATGATTAAGATTGACTAGAAGGTTCCAAATCCACTTCTAAAGCCCTTATTCAACAATGCACCCACCAAATCTCTAAAAAGCAAAGAAAAACGTGTCTCCAGAAAACCAAAGGCCTCAATGTGTGCACTAAAACTCATACGAATGCTTTCTTCCTTTGTGGCTAGCAGGGAGGAAGGGATACAAAGTGAAGCCAAAGGAGAGGAAATCCCTAAACAAATCTTCTAGCTTCTACTGCTAGTAAGAAAAAGTCAAACCAAAACAAAATATGAATATTTGTTGTGACACTATCACTTCTAAACTAAAAATAATGAACTTCTTTAAAATATGAATAGTTACTTCTTAGTTTCTATTAAATTCTCTGCTAATCTTAAGGAGATTCCTAGTTTCTGTAGGTTTTGCTTATACGTTCAATGATATATGCGCTTTTTGGTGCTTAAAGTTTTGCCTTTTCGTACTTAGATTTGCAACTCCCTGTCCCATGGATCTAACTCCAACTCACTAAGCCTCGCTTCCCCGCAAACATATGGAAACACAATCATTAGTTTGCTTCAGCATTTTGAAAGCCATAAATTAGCATCCCCTTCAAACAAATGCTAAAACTTCAGGTTAAGTATTCCATCGCCCTAAGCAACAAATTGCTGATAAAGATGTTAAAATGCCACTTCAATATGAAAGTCATTAAATCAAGAGATTTCCTCCCAGTTACAATTATATCACAACATCTCCTCTCCACCTCATTCTCATGCAAGTGCACATTCACAACATCACTTCACCAAAATAAAGGCCACCAATTAAGCAGTTAGGACAGATTAATCGGTAGTAAATGACTCATATGATGAAATTGCACTTGCTTCATGGATGTTTGACAAGTTGTTATTAAATTATTAATAAAGAAGCGTCACAAACACGAGTATTCATTAAATTATTAATAAAGAAGCATCATAAACACGAGTATTCTTCAGGCTTAACATAAAGTCAAGAACATGTATAAATGCAAAACTGTATATGAGAAAATTTAAGTAATAGTTACATACCAGGAATGATTTTATATGTTAAACTGGATGGATATTTAGGCCCGAATGAACCGGCCACTGTCAAAATGTGAGTGATCTTCAGTTTTTTAAGCTTGGTCATATTTTCTGCAGCTTCAACAGAACCCAAGAAGACACCCTGACAAATCCAAGATGCAGAGAATTAATCATATCTGAATCCTGATTTACTTTGTGCAGTAAATAATGTATATTAAAATTCATAGCCAATTTTGCAGAAAAATTATCTACAGTAATTTTTCAGGGGTTCTCACCCTGCTTTTCTTGAAGAACAATTGATGCAATTGCAACATTTTTTGGGATGGTGGGAGGCCAAAAATGGGTAACTATAGAGATCACTCTCTAGGCATGATCAAGCTTGGTCATATTTTCTACAGGTTCAGTACATAATTTTTCGTGCAAAATCAGTGATTGAATGCATACCTCTACAATCTTGTCAAGAATTCTACATTTTTCCTCAATATTGCACTTAGCTTCTCTCATGCAGACATAGTTCATCATCTTACGTAGAAAATACATGATTAATCTTGAATATTTCAATTCTTGAACATGGGAACTGCACAAATTGATACAACCGCATTATAGTTACAAAACCAGTTCTGCCAGAATTGATCGAACCCTAAAAAATCAATCACATTACAATTTTTTTAAAAAAAAATACCTGAATTGATCTAAACCTAGATGTTGGCATATGGGGCGGGTCCGCCCACGAGAGTAGACCCGCCCCCCTACAGGGGTGGTTTTTGGAAAAACCACCCCAACTCCCCAACACCCTAAAAAACCCCCTCTCTCTCGTCAAAAGAAGTAACTTCCTCTCCCTGTGTGTATGCATGAAAAAAAGGGACGTGAGTTCAACATTAAAAAAAAAAAGGCCATTGTCTTCCACTGTCTTGGCAGCGTCAAGTGAATTCCACCCCCTAAACTAGAGATGTCCGATTGGAGATCCGAGATCACCAATGAATTCAGAGACATTGAAAATGAGGGCTAGTCAAATTTTGGTGATCATTATTCGCCGGGAAGGCGGCGCGTGCGTTTCTGATATGGGACAAATTTTAAATAATTATTCAGGTGACTCAAGAAAAAAAAAAGGATCCTTTAATTTAGTTACTTTTTAATTTCTATAATTTTTCAATTTTTAAAGTTTCTTAATTTCTTTAGTTTTTTAATTTTCTAGTTTCTAGTTTTCTAATTTTAATAATTTCTTAATTTCTTTAGTTTCTTAATTTTTATAGTTTTCTAATTTATGACGTTTGTATTCCCTATAAATATTTATAGTGTTTCATTATTTTGGTATTCATGATTAATAATATTTTCTTTGAGAGTAATATTTCTTTTTATAAAGTTCTAGAGTTTTCTATGTTCAAACTATATTGTATTCCTTCTATCTCTTTCGCGTTAGGTGATACCAGAGCCAAAACTTTTCCTCACGATGTCCAACAAAGGCGGTGAAGGTAGTACTCTTTTTTACGTATTCAGAGAGTTGCGAGCCATGACAACTGCAATTCGAATTATGTCTATTCAAATAGAGCATCGAATAGAATGGGAAGAAATATAACTGCAAATGTTATGGACAAATCAGAGCAATATAGGAGGTGAAGGTGGCACCAATGGAATCGCTCAGATATCACACGTCAACCCTATATTGTCCCAACAAGTTCGTAGGGTTCAAACCAACGAAATGAATTTTCGAACGAAAATATGCAAATTCTGGCAATAATCGAGAAGACGGTGATTCTAAAAATGCCTATTTCGAATGACTCATTTGTTAAAGCAAAAGGCAAATTGGAAATACCTGACAAAAAGGATGTAGAGAGAAAGAAAACTGTGGATTTAAGGAACAATTTGAAAGGATATATATATGTTATTAAAGACAAGTTTGACTCATCCAAAGTAGTGGGAAAGGTTTTAATCGGTCACGAAAAGCAATCTCTCATTTAAAGATTTGATGAAATTGATTTAAATGATAGGTTAGTGAAGGCATAAGATTGGATTTATACTGATGATGAAGATGTCGCCGTTTCAAAATTCTAGGAGCATCTAGATTTTCTTAAAGCTATTGGGGATTCAATATTTTTAAATTAAGTGAACTTGCAATAGTAGTTATTTTAATATCTGTCATGTTTAGTGTATGTTTTTTTGGCAAAAAAATCAAAGGAAAGAGTTAAGAATATGGTTACAAGTTATCGAAGGTATCAGTCGAGAGTGAATTCTTTTTAGGAAGGGGGACTGATATGGGATAAATTTTCAATAATTATTCAGGGGCTCAAGAAAAGGGAAAGAGAACCGTTAATTTAATTAATTTCTAATTTTTATAATTTCATAATTTTTAAAGTTTATTAGTTTCTCTAATTTTCTAATTTTTCTAATTTATAGTTTCCTAATTTTACTAATTTCTTAATTTTTATAGTTTTCTAATTTATGAAATTTGCATTCCATATAAATTTTTATAGTGTTTTATTATTTTGACATTCATAATTAATAATATTTTTGTTAAGAATAATATTTTTCTTTTAAAAGTTCTAGAATTTTCTTTTTTCAAACTCATTATCTTCCTTCTATCTCTCTCTCGTTAGTTTCACTCACCACCGTAGGCAAGTGGTCGGATTGTCGAAACCCTCAAATTAATATTGATTTTCCCAATGCAACAGACTGTAGCAATAGTGATATCAGATCTAATTCCATGGGAACTAATTAAATTAATCTTTTAGTTGATGTAAAAAAAATAAAGATTGAGCTTTTTCGAATAAATTTCCTAAATGAAAAATTAAAAACCTAAAATTAAGAAACAAATTAATAATGCAAAATATTAAAAAAATAGGAAAGAAATCCAATCTACAAAACTCTAATCCAAGGGTTCATACTTCGATTGTCTAATTGATTATTGATTAAAAATATTATTCTTACAATTTAAGCATTTAACCTTAAATTTATTATGATAGCCGTAATAAATCTTGTATTTTTCTAAATTAATTAATCAGATCCAACATCTAATCAAAATTTATCATTAATCGACTGGACACGATAGCGTTCCATATCAAAATAATGACAACATTAAGTTCTGTGAAAACGGTTAAACCTACAAATAATTAAGATAGTCGCAATTAATTGATTTTGTTCCATCGATTTCTTAGGTTAAATATGAATACCGGTAAAAGACCTATAAATATAAATAACCTAGTTACTACTTGTACTATTCATTCATGACAATTACGGATTACTGAAATCTTGGATAGTAATAGAAAAATTAATATTAAATTAAATTATCAGATTAACCAATATTAGATTTCCCTGAAAATAAATCAAGAATAAAAAAATACTTGAATTAAAAGGGTAAAAAATTAAATGAAGTACATAACCTTACAATGAAAACAATTGAATGAAAATTCCCCTTAAATCAGAAGATAAAACTAACCACTAATGGTGGTGAGTCTTCAATAAAATAAAAAGAAAAAGAAAAAAAATGTTTAAGGGGGGAAGAGGAATAGCCGCCAGCAGCTTCTTGAATTTGTGGAATTGTGAATGAGCAGCCATTTCTCTTTGGAATTTCTTTTATAAACAGTGGCATCTCCTTTCTTTTCGAACAATAGCCAACCCTTTTTTTAGGAAATTCTTAAATGATTTCGTTTCCTTTTTCAAAAAGGAATCTTTTCCCAACAAAATAAGAATTCCTCCAATAGATAAAATTATGACTTTTTACTCCTACTAAAAATAATTTTCTTACTAAAAAAATAAAAACTCTCCTAAAATTAACTAAAAATAAAATCAAACTTTTTCTCTTCTTCAAATCCCAATAAGATGTTTGCTCCATTTAACTTCATATTGCCTCTTTAAGCCTATTTTGGTCCAACCCTTCAAATTCAATCCCTTAAAAATAAATTTCTATAAAAATAATTATTAGAATATTAAACAGTACAAAATCAAATCATAATATCAATAATAAATTTAACAATTTGCATGTTATGAGCGAGTGAAAGATTTTCAGACTTTATTTTATAACAATTAGGTGCGACAGTGTGTGGAGGCACGTGCATGACTCTTTCAGGTCCCAATTTTCATCAAAATAAATTTTTTATTTATTTTGATTTTTGCGTGATTTAAAATTTATTTTTAGGAGATGAAAAATATTTTTTATTGATTATTAAATCAATAAATTGTTAGAAAATTACAAAAAATATTTTTCAGTCTAGAAAATTCTAAAAACTTTTGCATAAGTCTAAAAAATCATTTTGGATTTTTCTATGAATTTTAATATATTTTTTGGGGTTGAAAATTATTATGTATTAATTTATAATCAATAATTGTTAGAAAATTATAGAAAAATCAACTTTCTGTCTGAGAAAATTTTGAAAAAATTCTTGCGGAACTAGAAAATTATTTTTCTTAATTTTGGCTATTTGAGTGTAAATTGTTTATACTCTTTTGATTTTATGCTCAATTTTTATGTTTGAAAATTTTGGTTTTTCAACATAAAAATTAATAAGAATTTAAAAGTCTCGTCTGAAATAAATGTTTTTGAAATTTATTATAATATTATGATTGACTGTATGTCTAACCTAATATAATTCCCTTTTTTAGGAATATGATGATGATTGGACTTGTTTTTGGAGAACTTTCAGCCATCTGAGGAAAGGAAAGAGATTTGAGAAGTTCAAAGCATTTGATAAGGTTGGGTCAAATATTGACATACAAAATGGATCCATCTCAATTTTTGCCAAATCATTTGGAGATCAAGGAGGAGAAATGCCTGGAAGTCATTCAATTAGGTCATGCCTTTTGGGGGATGATGTGTATATATTGAAAAATTCCTTACTTTCTTATTATGCTAACGTGGTTGATAAGTTGCTTGCCAAGAATGGGAACATGATACTTGACGATCTGAGACCATTACTTATAGATAAGTGAGAATACTAGATTGTAGAGACCAAGTGAAGAAAATACTTTCCCAAAATATAAATAGTTCCTCATATACTGTAAGGAGGTTCACTCTTAAAGATAGATTATCTAAGGAAATTGTAAGCATGGTATCACGAATGGATATATCTTTAACTATATAATTTATTCGTATGTTTTTCTTTTGCATGTAATGAATGCTTGATTAGAATCATAATCATATAATATAAGAACTTTCAAAATTCTAGTTTCTTTCAAATATATGTCAATTACGTTCATTGTTTGATGATCATATGTACAAAATGATTTTAAGGTCTCTCTTGAATAAAATTTTGAATTGGTAAAATTTAAGTAATTCTCATCCAAGATTAAAATATTATTTAAATATTTTGTATATTTAAATGAACTTTTTAATTGATAGAATTTGAGTAATTCTCATCCAAAATTATGATATTATTTAAATACTCTATGTATTTAAGTGGAAGGTTTTATATTGATAGAATTTAAGTAATTTCATTTAAAATTTCTAGAATTTTGTAACTTTAAATTAAATTCATAATAGTGATACATTAGAACCATAGATGATGATTAGGAATATAGTAAACTTTCGATTCGATACCTGTTGTTGAACCTGTCATGAATGTTAATTTTGAAGTATAAAATTACGTATATGATTGAGTATTAGTACATATGTCTATTCTCTTAAAAAACCCAAGCCATAGCATTAAAATCCATTATTAGGAATTTGAATAGAAATAACAAATTGAATGGCGATGATCATGAGATATGACGCCATAAAATGTGAAATGTGTTGAAAGAATAAGATGTTTTGAAAGGCATCAAGTATGTCAAGTAATATCCTTTAGTGAACAATGCTGCCTTGTAAAGGAGAGAACAAAATGCTTACCATATGTGGAAAATGACAGATTCCACAGTTTGAGTGACTCTGGTTAGCTTCGTGATTAATAACATGATATCTAAGTGTGAGCAATATATGATTGCTCATGACATTTGGGTGTACCTTAGAGAGAAACATAGATGTACCAGTATGACTCATTTTAGACAAATGATCTTAAAGTTTGATACCTATAAAGGGCAAAGTGATCACAACATCAAATGGCTTTTAAGAGTCATGTCTAACATGATTAGAGAATCGGAGTCAGTTGGTTATGTCCTCTCCAATGAACAAAAAATTTAAATCTTGATCCGATTCCTTCCTTCCAAGTGAGAGTACCTGAAAGTTAGTTTGATTCACAATAATAATGTAAAGACTTTCTTGGACATTGCTCGTCACGTCAAGCTTGGAGATAAGCGGCTTGGTGCTACAAGATCTATAGCTGATACTTTTGTTGTAGAGTTTAGTTTCAAGAGAGTTTTAGACTGTAAGTGTGAGAGAAACTAGAGCAAAGGCAAGAAAAGGAAAAGAGATTGTAACAAATCACAAAAGAATGACCCTGGATATAAGAACAGACATAGAGACATTTATTGTTTTTCATCAATTGCTTTTTGGTAATAGATAGTAAGTGGAGAATAATGCAAGAGTGAACATTAAAAGAGTTAGCACTTGTAAATTGTAGTTACGAAATAGTCGAACTCTTATTCTACATGATGATCTCTAGGAGTCAGAAATTTAACGAAACCATATCTGTTTTTATTCTTTTGAAATTTCACTATGATTTGAACTTTCAGAGATATATAGATGATTTATATTTGAATGACATGTGTATTGGTTCTGAACAGTTTACAAATGGTTTTATCATTTTGCAAATGTTGATAATGTGACATGAGATGATAGACTTGATCACATTAGGGCAAGATAGGGCGAATCAAGTAGTGAGAGAAGAACCATTGGGTTTACTTACAAAAGTTAACTTACCAACGTATGAATGTTGTCTTGCCGATAAAATGATAAGAAAACTATTTGGAAAAGCTATACGGGCTAAATTTCCATTGCACTTAGTTCATTCAGACATTTGTGATCCAATAGACATGAATGATATGCATGAAATTTTTTGTTTCATTATGTTTATTGATGATTTCACGCGTTTGACCATATCTATTTGATTTCTCACAAGTCTGAAGTATATAAGTGTTTTAGACATCATATGAGTGAGATAGAGAATCAGACAGACAGATAGTCAGATCAATTTAAAGATCTGGGTAATAAAAAAGACACAATTTGACATTTGACCATTCCTTATACATCTCGGTAGAGTGGTGTTACAGTGAGAAGGAATAAGATATTGTTGGATATGACAAAATCCATGATGACACATGTTAACTTGTCGATTTCTTTTTGGGGAGATGTCTTCTTGATTGCAACTTTTATTTAAACAAAATGCTTTCAAAGTCAGTACAAATAACATGATGAACTTTGAACTGGTAGAAGGATATGTTTGAATAACCTTCGACCTTGGGGATCTGCAGTATGTATTTTGAGATTTTTCTAATAAGTTTGGAAAATTGGGTCTCTATAGAAGTAAGAGTATCTTTATAAGATATTCCGATCAATCTGAGTGTTAAGTGTTCATTGATGAACAAGATTATGGTACTACAATAGAAATTGAATCATGGAATGACACTTCTCTGGAGATTGAATTTCCTAGCCGAGATGACGTGAAGGATATAGGCTGTTATTTGAATTACTTAATTCAAAAGATAGTTTTATCTATTGCGGATTGTTAGAATGATGTTGATCCCAGTGGGAGGAATTTAAATTCTAGTAATCCAACTGAGTTACAGACTTAGAAAAGTATTAGGAAAATCGTGCTCAATTGTCACTTGGAGATTAAATGGAATGCATTTATTGTTTCTTTAGAAAACGAAGAAAAGTCTAAGAATATAGATGAGACTCTACCTTGTCCCACCAAAGGTAAATGGAAAAGCAATGGAAGAAAGAATTAGAGTTAATCAGGTCCAACTATATTTAGAAATTGGTTGAACTTCTACTCGAATGCTGAGTTATTGAGAATAATTGGGTTCACAAAATGAAGCACAGAGCAGATAGAACTATTGAAAGGTAAAAGGCTCAACTAGTAGCAAAAAGTTACACTTAGTAAAAGAGTGTTGATTATGAAGAAATCTTTTCCTGATAGTGAGATTTATCTCTATTCACATACAGTTAGCAATAGTGACCAATTTGGATTTAGAATTACATTAGATGGATGTGATCACTGCCTTCCTCAGTAGTAAACTTGAGGAAGACATTTATATGATACAACCAGAGGATTTTTGTCATTAAACGTTAAGAAAATAAAGTTAATAAATTGAGTAGATTAATTTATGGTCTTAAACAGTTTTCAAGATAATGATATTTAAGATTTCATAGAGATGTGGTATCTTCTGATTTCATCATGATGACAAAAATCATTGTTTCTATTTAAAAAGTCCAATAACAAGTTTGTAATTTTATCCTTCTATATCAAGAACATTCTTAATAGCGAATGATAAGGAATATGACTTTTAGATCTTGAAATGGTTATTCTCCAATTTTAAGATGAAGGATATGGGTGAGACAGATTGGGAATTGAATCCCTGAGAAATCATTCCAAGAGATTGTTGGAATTATCTTAAGAGTTTCATATTACAAAAACTCTGGAATGACACAAGCTGATAACTGTAAACCCATTGATACTCTTGTGGTTATAAGCGATAGTTCAAGAGATGACATATGCCTTAGAACTCCTAATAAATAGATGAAATGTCCAGAACACCGTATTCTAGTACAGTTGAGAACTTGAAGTACACTATGATATGTATTCGTTTCGATATTTGTCCTGCTATAGGGTTTGGTCAGAAAGTATCTATCCAGATTGAATTGATAAGAAAAGGATATTGGGATATCTGACCGGAACTGTAGATTATTTTCTTCAATATTAAGGAAAGGATCTAGTATTAAAAAGATATACGAATACTAATTAGAGATGAGATTTAGATAAGAGAACATCTACCTTTGGTTATGTTTGCTTGCTCAATGATATCTCTATCTCATAAAGAAGTAAGAAACAAACTTATGTATCAATTTCTATGATGAAAGCAGAATTTGTAGTCAATGTTTTCGCAATTCAAGAAAGAGTTTGGTTGAATCGATTTTGTAATATTTGAAAGTAGTAAACAACTCAGTGGGAGTTTGACGATTTATTGTGACAATCGGTCAATTATTATTTACACGTGAGACTCCAAATATAATGACAAAACCAAATATAGATACAAAGATCAATCTTGTTAGAAACATGATTAAAAAGAGCGAAATGACACTGAAATATATGACTACACATTTGGCGGTAGCTGGTCCTTTTAGGAAGTCAATACCTAAAGACATGTTTACGAGACATGTTAGAGAACTTGGTTGTATAGATTGTGACAGTATTTGTTACTATTATTGTGATTGTGATCATATACAGAGATCATATATGATGTAATACTCATATTCGATTACATTTGAATTTTGTTTTTATGTCCAAAATTCTTGTATTTGGAATTAAAAGTATATCAGGTAAGTTTTGAGATTGACTCTCTCACACGAGCAATCGCCTCTAATATCTATGTGACATGTAGAGATGAGTTATATTAATTTGTGGTGAATTAATACACATACAAGTCACCTTAGTTAAGTACTAAGATAAGATTATCAGTTAAATATACTATATATATGGCAATCGAAGTGGATTCCTCACAATCCATTAAACTTATCGAATAGCCAGATATGAGTTTTCCTTGATATTATGAGGTGTTAAAGAATTTGTAAGAAGAAAAACTTAGATCAAGTGCTGTGTACACTCTGATTAAGACCTGTACAATGTGTTATCTTAGAAAAGAAGACATATGCTTTCAAATGAAAAGGAAAGTATCGTAGTACGTCATACTACATGTGCTTTTGTGACCATAGGAGTAATAAGATGGTACATCCCTCTTCATCTCATTGTATCCATCTCATTGTGTGATACTCAGAGGTTTATACTTAGCCTCAATTTATACCATTGAACTTTCGTCTATCTCTTGAGATTTTATTTTAGTATTGTTATTTTAGCATGTCACCAAGAAATCATTGATGATTCAATTTAGCGGTGCATGTCTAGGAAAGCAGATAAGATAAAATTGAAAGTTAGTAGTATAAAAGGAAGACTATTTTTGACCGACACATTACTCTGTATTCACAGACCGGTCAATTATGTCTATGACTTGTGTTTATAGACATAAATGTGGATATATAATTGGATATGAGTCAAGTATGCTCTTATATTTTTTTTAAGGATGAAAGATACGTTGATTGTGTTGAATAAAAGAGGTTTAGGGTATAATGAGATATGATATCCTCTTTACCACTTTAACAATGAGTTGTTATATATCCTTAACCAGTGTCTAGCTCTAGAGCTCTTGGTAATCTTGTAAGTCACACGATCCTCTTGCCTGTATAAAATTGGTGATATTCGATTGTAATGATTATGCTATGTGTGGTTTTAACTCTCATGTTCGAGTAGGAGATATTGGCATATGGGGTGGGTCTGCTCATGAGGGTAGACCCCCTTTTATTTGAATTTGGGGTGGTTTTTGGAAAAAGCACCCCAAGTCCTCAACACCCTAAAAAACCTTCTCTCTCTCTCTCAGCAAAAGAAGTAACTTCCTCTCCCTGTGTGTATGCATGAAAAAGGGACGTGAGTTCAATATTAAAAAAAAAAAGGCCATTTTCTTTTAGTGTGAAGAGAGAGAGAGAGAGAGAGAGAGGGCTTTTGAACAACGGTTGATCTTCATTAAGCACTAAGATATTTGGATTGTGACCAATAGGAAGTGCTCCAAATCCATAACACTTTCTTGACCAAGAATACACATTCATTAAAGAGGTAAATGATTTTAACCCAATTTCGATCTGAGGAATTTCTATATGAAAATATTTTTGTTAATTTGTATGAAAATCATCACTAGAAAAATCAATCACATCACGACCCTAGTTTTCAAGGGTACAGATTTTCAATAAAAACAACAAATTGAAATAAGGACACTATACTTACAAACCCTATTTTTTTAGGATAGATCTAACCCTAAAAAAATCAATCACATCACAATCAGAAAAAAGCAAAAAACAATTAGAAACACCACAATACAAAATAAATAGATAGAAAAAGAAAAATTACCAAAACCGATCTAGCCCTAGAAAAATCAATTACATTATAGCCGGAAGAAAACCAACAAATCAATCCCTAGCTTTTAATGGATATATAAAGAGAAAATGACAATAAGGAGATTTAAAAGAGAGAGAGAGAAAGGGCTTTTAAACAACGATTGATCTTCATTAAGCACTAAGATATTTGGATTGTGACCAATAGGAAGTGCTCCGAATCCATAACACTTTCTTGACCAAGAATACCCATTCATCAAAGAGATAAATGATTTTAACCTAATTTCGATCTGAGGAATTTTTATATGAAAATCATCACTAGAAAAATCAATCACATCACGACCCTAGTTTTCAAGGGTATAGATTTTCAATAAAAAACAACAAATTGAAATAAAGACACTATACTTACAAACCCTATTTTTTGAGGATAGATCTAACCCTAGAAAAATCAATCACATCACAATCAGAAAAAAGCAAAAAAAAATTAGAAACACCACAATACAAAATAAATAGATAGGAAAAGAAAAATTACCAAAACCGATCTGGCCCTAGAAAAATCAATTACATTACAGTTGGAAGAAAACCAACAAATCAAACCCTAGCTTTTAATGGATATATAAAGAGAAAATGATAATAAGGAGATTTAAGAGAGAGAGAGAGAGAGAGAGAGAGAGAGAGAGAGAGAAAGGACTTTTGAACAACGGTTGATCTTCATTAAGCACTAAGATATTTGGATTGTGACCAATAGGAAGTGCTCCAAATCCATAACACTTTCTTGACCAAGAATACCCATTCATCAAAGAGGTAAATGATTCTAACCCAATTTCGATTTGAGGAATTTCAATATGAAAATATTTTTGTTAATTTGTATGAAAATCATCACTAGAAAAATCAATCACATCATGACCCTAGTTTTCAAGGGTATAGATTTTCAATAAAAAACAACAAATTGAAATAAGGACACTATACTTACAAACCCTACTTTTTGAGGATAGATCTAACCCTAGAAAAATCAATCACATCACAATTAGAAAAAAGTAAAAAACAATTAGAAACACCACAATACAAAATAAATAGATAGAAAAAGAAAAATTACCAAAACTGATCTGGCCCTAGAAAAATCAATTACATTACAGCTGGAAGAAAACTAACAAATCAAACCCTAGCTTTTAATGGATATATAAAGAGAAAATGACAATAAGGAGATTTAAAAGAGAAAGAGAGAGAGAGAAACTCACATTCACAATATCCTGTGTGATCAAACTATCCACAGAGAGAGAGAGAGAGAGAGAGAGAGAGAATGCGAAGAGGAATGAGTAGAGTGAATGTGAAAAGTTGTAACACCGATTTTCGGTGACTATATATCATGTACTACTCCTCATGATTCTAAATATATACGCATCATTTTGAGACCTCTATTTAATTATCTATTTATTTATTTTGAGATTTCGCCTCAAAATCGCTAAAATCGAAAATTTTATCGATAAGCCGAAAATCTTCTCGGAAAGTGCCGGCAAGGCTTAAAGAAGTCAAAAATGGCTAAGAGAAAGCCTACATACATAAATAAAGATATTTAAATGAAATTTCACATATTTAAGAAATTTCAAACAAAATTTCATAGGAACCAAAAATGCAAATTGTTAAAGGTTAGGGGTTTAAATACAATTACGGAAAGTTAAGGGGACTAAGTTGCAAACCACACAAGGGAGACAATTGGAGCCAAATGATTGGTCAAGAGAGAAACAAGGTTGGTTAGTGGCCACATAATATTTTTCACATTTAAGAAAACTCATTTAATAGAAATTTATACATGAAAGCTTATTGAATTGAAATTTTTTGCATGAAACCTAATTAGAATAGCTTATTCTAGTTTGTGACACATCTCCCCTTGACATGGACGTCCACAAGACACCTAATGGAATACATGGAGGTTGCCTTGAATCAATATTTGCATGGTTTAAGTGCTAGAACAAGTGGAGGTTAAGATGATGCTTGGAATGATCCAATGATCAAATATGTTTTGCTAAGTTTATAAAAAAACTTGTTTAAGAAGAGTTTGGCCCATTTTCTTCATTCAAACCCCGCTTGGACGAAATTTTGTAGACTCCATACCCATTTTGAGTTCAACTATGGTGCCAAAGAGGTAAGAACATTTTTGGGAATTCTTGAATTTCAATTAGAAGTATAAAAGTATTGTATAAGAATTTATGTTCATTGTGATTTGATTTTTTTTAAGGTGATAAAAATTCAAGGATTCAAAGGGAGTGCGGGTATTTATTATTAAAAATAGATCTTACAAAGGAGGTAACATATCTAAACTTGTACTAGTTACTTTGGTATTCATACTAGCATGCTAGATATTGATTTCTAGATTTAGTCTTGTATAGTATTTTTATGATATCTCATTCTATAGAAATAAAAAATATAAGAAATTTATTTCTCTATAAACTAGACTTTTTAAGATTTAAAATGGTATATCATGTGAAGCATTTCATGAAGGAATCGATTTTTTGTGATTTTTGGAAGTTTAGCATGTTTCACAAATTCTATTTCATATCCTGTGTACAACTAGTACGTTGTTTAGATTTGTTAGATATTTTATTTACAATATTTGGAGAAACTTTAAATACGAAAGTTTTATATCTCTCTTTTATCTTTAAGTTAAGATAAAAATCACTTGAATCGGAGTTGTAGGTAGAAAGTTATGTTGTTTTTACTAAAACTATGCAAAAGTAGTTTTAAAACCAAAACTGAGATGAAAATGGAATTTTATAAAATTATACATTTAAAATCAGAGAATATTCTAAACTAGAAAGTTTTAGATATATATCTTATCTTCAATTTAAGATAATAATCACTTAAATTGGAGAAGTGTATAGGGAGATATGGAAATTCTCCCAAAACTGTATAGAATTGGTTTTAGGAACTTAAGCTGAAAAAGTGATAAATTTTTCTAAATTCGTGTGTTCAGAATTTGAAGTTGGTCTGAACATAAAAGTTGGAGATATACGTATTAGTTTTAAGAGAAAATTTAAATCATTTGAATCCAATCAAGATTTTAGAAAATATCATGATTTTACTAAACTTACGCATGATAGATTTTGTATAAATTTTTCTCTAAATATGAAATTTGAGATTTAATCTTATAAAAGAGAACAATTCTATATGCATCTTGTAATCTAATGACTTAATATTGAATTGATAAATGATACATATTGTTTAAACTTAGGCTTAGGGTATGAGGGGTGGCTTATTCGAGAAACGAGGATAATTAGGCGAGACGAGTGCGTACCCTCCCCAGTCGAGTGAGTGAGACGATTATTTCTGACTTTGGATGAAAAATGTTTTTTATCATGATTTTTAATAAATAATTTTTAAAATATAATTTAGAAATGTTGTAGTGTTTGTGGCATGTCTTGAAATGATATTTGTGACAAATGCATCCTGATATTATGATGGGCTGATAGTGTCATGTTTTATGAGTAAATGTTTATAAATGATGATGTATGACACATGTGTATGATTATGGGATGGTGTATAGTGGCTATAGTGCACTCCCTATCATGGTTTTGAGCATTTACCTTACGAGGTGACGTGGTGGGATAACACGGGAGCAGGGGTTTGAGTCCCCTGTCTCTGTCCAACGGATCCAATAGACGAGCACCATGTGAGGACCGTGTCAACACCAAGGGAAGGGGAGAAAATATATGTGTTTTATTCTTATGATATTTTGGTGACCCCTTGGTGGATTTTACCCTAGTTAGACCAAACTCTGGGTAGAATGCATTTTTGACACCCCATTGATGCATGATTGATGATAAGGATGCATATTATTTTGAATTACATGATATGTTTGCAAATGAATGAAATATAATTTGAAAATGATGTTTTGATTTGTCACTCTCACAAATTCATTTATTGTCATTATATAGTCAGTGCACCTCACTTACTAAGTATGTGGATTATACTCACCTCTCATAATTACATTTTTAGCTTACATTGTGTTGAATTAGGTTGAGATACTGCACCACGAGTTTTACCAAGAGACACTATCAGGCATGTGTTCATACCCACCCTTATTTACTATTGGACCATGCATATAAATGTTATATGTAAATTGGAGGTAAATGTTTCTAAAGAAAATTTTTATTTTGAAACTATCTTATTTAAATCTTTCGTTGTATGATTTTGACTTAGTAATATCGAGTAGAGTCATAATATTAGCCTTGCCTCACCTCGATATGCGAATAGGGCATACCCATGCCTCGAGGAGTCGCGGCGGTCTGTTTGCATGCTTGACCTGTGGGTCGGGGCGTGACAGATTTTGGTGGTATCAGAGCGTTAGGTTCTGTATCTAGTCTATTTCGCTTCCAGTATTTGTAAAATATTTTTCAAAGAGTTTATAATGTCTCATATGGTCCTATAACATTAATCCTTATTAAGGGGTTAGGTTGGCACCTAAATCTTTGCTTTCCCACTCTTAAGTACTAAGTGTGGTTCTTTATGTAGAACTATGCATCCCTGAGAATGCCAAGGCGTACCACCGAGACCCTGCTCGAGGCCGCGTTATCTCTCAAGCACCTCAGGCCTCTCCTGCTGAAGAAGTACCCCCACTGCTCTCCATACTCAGGGAGATGATGGGATGGTGGATGGCCCACTGAGACCATATGAGAGCCCCACCTGCACCGACAGTTGAGACTCCACCTATACCCACAGCGGTACTACCGCCCTCTCCTACGCTGACGACTACGCCGATTATTCGACAGATGACAGAGGTCTCCACCTTGCTGAGAAAGGCTAGGAGTCTAGGGTGTGAGTCATTCTCTGGGACTGACAACCCCGTTGTGGCTAGGAAGTGGCTCAAACTAGTCAAAGAGGCTGTAGAGGACATGGGAGTTGAGAATAGACTCAAACTGGTGATTGCGGTCATCAGATTGCTAGAGGATGACACCCGTGACTGGTGGGACGACGTCAAGGATAGAGCGGATGAACCGCTGAATTGGGGTGAATTTATGAGGGAGTTTGATTCCCAGTATTATATGATGTTCGACCGTAACATGAAGCGGCGAGAGTTCTTAGAGTTGAAGCAAGGGCAAAAGTCTTTGTCAGAATACGAGACAGTGTTCCGCAGACTGGCGACATTTTTCCCAGAGTTGGTGGCGACTGAGAAAGCCAAGAGATTCAAGTTTGAACATGGACTAAATCTCACCATCAGAGACCGGATGATAGTCTTCGAGTAGGATACATAAGCTAAAGTTCTGCAATGGGCACTAAAAGCAGAGCAGAACATCAAAGAACGGAACAGACTCCGCGACCAGCAAGACCAAAGGAAGAGGCCTGGATTTGGGCAGGGACAGAGCTCCAAGCGGAGCAGAGGTCGAGATTCATACAGCAAAGGCCCTAAACAGGGGCTCGGGACCACACCTCATGGGCAATATGGGCAGTCATCAGCCCCGATGAGTACACCTGGAGGTAGTTTGGGTACTATGCCATGGTCTAGAGGAGCATAGAGAAAGTCCTGCCTGATTTGTAAAAAGGCACTCCCAGGCCCATGTTGATTCTCTGGCATATGTTATCAATGAGGAAAAGGAGGGACACTTTAAGGACAGCTATCCCAATCTGCGAGCTGAGGGGTATAGTCATGCCCCAGATCAGAGCTTTCCTTATGGCCCTAGGGGTAGCTCAACACCTTCTATGATACCTCTTCATAGTACCGTAGGGAAGTTTTTCACTGGGAGTAACATGCTTGCTGTACCTCCTCATCAACAGCCCAGGATGCAGGCTAGACTATATGCTATGACCGACGAGGAGGCACAGCCCAGTCCAGACATAGTAACAGGTGCTACCCCCACTCCTCATTCTAATGATGTATAAAAACTTTAGACTATGATGTATTTTGGTGAAATTTGAAAGATGATATATATATATATTCATTTTGTGGTTTTATCCTTAAGTAATTTTCATTTATTTTGATGATATTGGGCTAATGGACTTTATAAATTCAAATGATTGGCACTATGATTATCTTCGGAAGAGACGCCCGTGTGTTAATTGACACCGGGACGAATAGTTCTTTTGTAAACACAGACTTCGCTCACTACACTGACAAGATTCTAGTACCACTGGATAAAGTGCTGCTAGTCATTACTCCCTTAGAGGAGCAGATCGTCAGGAAAGAGGTGTACCGAGACTGTGGAGTCAAGGTGGAGAGCACAGTATTAAAAGCAGATCTGATTCCACTGGATATATGGGACTTCGATGCCATCCTGGGTATGGATTGGCTACACCAACACAGAGATTCAATGGACTGTTTTGCTAAGACAGTCGAATTTCAGAGACCAGAGTGTCCAATATTGGTCTTCTATGGAATCAGACGGGTTCTCCCGAATTATGTGATATCAGCTTTGGAGGCCCATAGATTGATGAGTAAGAGTTGTACAGCATATCTGACGCATGTTGTTGACACCATAGTGGAGGGACTAAGAATAAATGATGTCTTAATGGTGCAAGAGTTTCCTAATGTATTCCCTGAGGAGCTACCTGGATTACCTTTAGTCCGAGAGCTCGATTTCGCCATTGACTTGGCATCAGGCACTACGCCTATCTCTATTCCGCCATACAAGATGGCCCCGACAGAGATGAAAGAGCTAAAAGTTCAATTGTAAGAATTGTTGGATAAGGGCTTTATCAGACCGAGCACTTCACCTTGGGGAGTTCTGGTATTATTTGTTCGAAAGAAGGATGACACTCTCAGACTATGTATCGATTACCGATAGTTGAATCGGGTGACCATCAAAAATCGATACTCATTGCCTCGGATTGATAATCTATTTGATCAATTACAAGGGGCCCGGGTTTTCTCTAAGATCGACCTGAGATCTGGATATCATCAGTTACGGATCATGGAAGGTGATATTCCCAAGACAGCCTTCAGAACCCGGTACGGTCACTTTGAGTTCTTGGTGATGCCGTTTGGGCTGACTAGTGTCCCAGCAACTTTTATGGATCTGATGAATCGGGTATTCCACTCCTTCCTGGATAAATTTGTCATTGTCTTCATCGATGATATTCTTATGTATTCAAAGAGTGATGAGGAACATTCTCAGCACCTACAGGCTATATTGTAGACACTTCGTGAGAAGGAGTTATATATCAAATACTCCAAGTGTGAGTTTTGGTTAAGAAAGATTGACTTTCTGGGTAATGTGGTTTCGCCTGATGGGATCTTTGTGGACCCGAAGAAAGTTGAGGCTATTCTGAAATGGGAACAACCATAGAGCGTTACGGAGGTGCGGAGTTTTCTTGGATTGGTAGGATATTATCGAAGGTTTGTAGAGGGATTCTCTAAGATTATTGCTCCATTCTCCAACTTGATGCGGAAAGAAGTCAAGTTTGTTTGGGATGACTACTATGAGGTGAGCTTTTAGGAGCTCAAACAGCGACTAACGTCAGCACTTATCTTGCTCTCCCTATTAGCGATTATGACTACAAGGTATACTACGATGCTAGCCGACAGGGATTAGGTTGTGTCCTGATGCAGAAGGGTCGGGTTATCGCTTATTTATCCCAACAGTTGAAGAGGCATGAACTGAATTATCCTACCCATGACTTAGAGCTTGCTGCTATTGTGTTCACTTTGAAGATTTGGCGACACTATCTATATGGGGTTACTTGCCGGGTGTATACAAATTACAAAAGCTTAAAGTACCTACTCACTTAGAGGGAGCTCAATCTCAGGCAGAGGAGATGGTTAGAGCTTTTCAAAGACTATGATTTGATTATTAACTACCACCCGGGGAAAACAAATGTCGTTGCAGATGCACTGAGCCGCAAGTCATTATCGTCAACACCCACTGAGAGTTCTTATCTTTCATGTCTTATTAGTCTCTGCTCACTAGGAGTCAGACTGACCACAGATGATTTTGGAGTACTTTTGGCCAAATTTGAGGTGAGACCGGCTCTACTTGACCACATTCGAAAACTTCAGTCTATTGATGAGGAGTTTCTAGGGATTGTTAAGAGGATCAAGAAAGGGGAAGGTAAAGACTTAAGAGTCAGGGATGATGGCCTAGTAGTTTTTGGGAGACGTATCTGTATTCCAAATGATGATGACCTTAGACGTACCATTTTGGAGGAGGCTCACTCTTCAGCCTATGCTATGCATCCTGGTAGTACAAAGATGTAGCGGACGATTCGAGAAAGTTATTGGTGGGCGGGCATAAAACGTGAGATAGCCAGTTTTGTTACTCGGTGCTTGGTATGCCAGCAGGTAAAGGCTGAGTATCAGCGACCCGCCGGCACACTATAACCTCTTCCCATTCCTGAGTGGAAGTTGGCACATATCACCATGGTTTTTGTAATGGGTCTTCCATGGATTTCGGCAAGACATGATGCTATCTGGGTGATCGTAGATAGACTCACCAAGTCCGCACATTTCCTTCCCATTCGCAGTAGCTATCCACTAGAGGGTTTGACCCGCCATACATCAGTGAGATAATTCGGCTGCATAGAGTTCCAGTGTCCATTGTATCGGACAGAGACACACGTTTTACTTCCTGATTTTGACCGAAGTTGCAAGAGGCCATGGGTACCCGACTGAAATTCAGTACTGCATTTCACCCCTAGACAGATGGTCAGTCTGAGAGGACCATTCAGACACTATAGCATATGTTGAGAACCTGTGTCATAGACTTCAAGGGAAGTTGAGATCAGCACCTCTCGTTGATCGAATTCGCCTACAACAATAGCTACCAGGCTAGTATTGGGATGTCATCATACGAAGTCTTGTACGGGAGAAAGTACCGAACACCCTTGTGTTGGGATGAGGTCGGCGAGAGACAACTCAGTTGCATAGATTTGATTGAGGAGACCCAAGAGAAAGTAAAGGTTCATTCAGACATTTTTTTTATGTTGGTTGTAAGTTCTTGCTATTTTTATTTTTTTATGCCGGCTATATGTATGGAAACCCTAGAATGAATGGTTGAAGAGTGTTGTTTGTGTGTTATGGCATTGCTGAGATGTGGAAAGGTGGTGAGACATGCAATGGTAGTGAAGAAAAAGAGATTGATGTGTGAGAGAGAGAGAGAGAATGTATAAAAAAAAAAAAAAAATTGTTATAGATTTAAAAAATTTATTAAAAATTTTGTTATAGATTTTAAATTTTAATAAAAAATGTATATTAATTAAAAATATAAAAATGTTTATAAAAATATTATTATAGAATTTAAATTTAAGAAAAAATTATATTAAATAAAACTGTAAAAAATATTTAATAAAAATTTTGCAATAGAATCTAATTTTTAATAAAAATGTTTATTAATTAAAAATAAAAAATGTTTATTAAAACTTTTGTTATAGATTTTAAATTGCAAAAAAAAAAAATATATTAATTAAAAAATGTATATTAAAAATTTTGTTATAGATTCTAAATTGTAAAAAATGTTTATTAATTAAAAAATGTTTTCTAAAATTTTTTTTTATAGATTTTAAATTTTAATAAAAATTTATATTAATTAAAAAATATTTTTAAAAATTTTGTTATAGACTTTAAATTTTAATAAAAATGTATGTTAATTAAAAATATAAAAAATGATAAAAAAATTTTGTTATCGAATTTAAATTTAAGAAAAAATATATTAATTAAAACTATAAAAAATTTTTAATAAAAATTTTTTTATATATTTTAATTTTTAATAAAAAAAGTATATTAATTAAAAATAAAAATATGCTTATTAAAAATAAGTTAATATAAAAAATAATTTATAAAAAATTGTATATAAGTAAATGAAAAATTAATATAAATAAAAGTATATAAATTAATAAGGAATCAGTATAGAATTAATTTAGAGAATAAATTTGTTATAGATTTTAATTTTTAATAAAAAATTACATTAATTAAAAATAAAAAATTATAAAAATAAAAGAAAAATTGTTGTAGATTTTAAAATTTAATAAAAAATGTATATTAATTAAAAATATAAAAATGTTAAAAAAATTTGTTATAGAGTTTAAATTTAAGAAAAATTATATTAATTAAAACTATAACAAATATTTAATAAAAATTTTGCTATAAAATTTAATTTTTAATCAAAAATGTATATTAATTAAAAATAAAAATATGCTTATTAAAAATAAGTTAATATAAAAAATAATTTATAAAAAATTGTATATAAGTAAATGAAAAATTAATACAAATAAAAGTATATAAATTAATAAGGAATCAGTATAGAATTAATTTAGAAAATAAAACTAAGTAATATATAAAATTAAATAAAATGATGAGTTGAATAAATTAAACATAGTATAACATAAAAAGAGTGAAATTCATGTAGCTTTGATAAGAATAATTAGTTATCCTCTTATTATTTGAATTCTAATATAGTATTTATTTTTTGTAGTGATGATATATAAAGTGAGGATGACTGAGAATCGAGTTAGAGTATTATTTTATTGGGGAGGTGAAATTGTAACTAGGGCAAATAGTTGTGAGTACAATAGATCTCCTAAAAAGGTATTGTAGTTGATAGTCAAATGAGATGATAACGGTTATTGAAAATTTTATACAAAAAAATTGGGGTCAATAGAACTTAATTTAAATTGAAGATTTTATGTCGATATCCTATTCGGAATTTAGGTGGGTCAGTGAGTTATATGGTGGTACCAATTGATGATGATGACTTCTTATCTGAAGTCCTATTAATTCCAAAATATTTTTCCAAACACAGTTCGATGGAGTTATTTGTTGAGATGGAGCCCCTTTCGGAGATGCCAACAGAAGCGCATGAGGTGGGTTACTCAAGTACTGTCAGGACTTCGAATGTTGGTAGATATACAAAATTTCTGAATAAAGTAATTGAAAGTGAGGTCACTACTAAGACGTATACTCATATGAGTAAACCATTTGATTTTGGAGTAATTGGTGACGAATGAGCACAATACATAGCAATGTTAACAAATGATGTGATAGTCCCACCATGTAGCCGACCCGGTGCAGCCCAATATTAGTAGACTTGATTCGGATCCCATAGAGGCATTTATTGATGCTAAAGATGCAGAATCAGATTCCGGTAATGATACTGATATATGTGTAATGGAACGGATAAAGGGAAATATATGGTTTCGGGCAATAATGAGATGTGTGAGATTCCATATCTATCTAATGTAGGTAATAGAGAGAATTTGGTTGATGGTTTTAATGACTACAACCGACCAGTATGGCAAAATGATGCGATATCAGTTACACAAGTTGGAAGGATCTTCATAACAAAGAAAGAGGTCCGACGCACTATGCTTGTGGCCTTCGGGAGCAAAGCAGAAAAAGAGTCATGGTTTTTTTGAAATTATTAAGATGAATCTGACACACATTTGCTTCCCTAAATAGCCTATCAGAGATCACCCGAACCTTGACTCGAATTTGATAGGCCGGTTGGTATAGAGTCATTTGAAGGAAAATGTTTTGTACAAGGTCTCTAATGTTGTGAAGATGTTAGCAGTTACAGAGTCAATGTGTTATATAAAAAGCATGATGGGAAGGGAGAAAGTTATTGAGTTTGTATACGGCAACTGGGATAGTTCATACATGATATTGCCATAGTTCATGGCCATCTTACAAGCCAGTAAACCAAGCATAGTGGTCGATTGGAGGTTCGCCAACGCCTGCGGTGAGTGTCCAAATGTTTTTTAGTCAGTTTTCTAGGCATTTAAACTTTGTATTGATGGGTTCCAGCACTATAAGTCCATTATTACAATCGACAGCACTTTCCAGTATGACAAGTATAGAGAGAAAATTTTTATTACCATGGGCTCTAATATTGCCAGTCATATTGTGCCATTGGATTTCGTGGTAGTCGATGAAGAGACTTTGGTGAATTGGTCATGGTTCTTACATTTATTGAGAGTTCACATTATTGGCGACTGCCAAGGTGTATGCATCATCTCGGATAGGGCGCTTGGAATTCTCCGAACCTTTGAGAGGGATCCCAATTTACAACCACCCTTGTGTACCATCGAATTTGTTTGTGCTCAAACTTTAGCAAGAGGTTTCAAAACATGTTCTTGATGGAGCTAATGCATAGGGCTGCTGTAGCTCATCAAATCTAAAATTTTGATACAATCTTAAACAAGATTAAAGAATTGAGTGAGCTTGTATTCCAATGGTTAATGGAAATTCTACTTGACAAGTGGACCATGTATGACGATAGTGGATGATGATGGAATAACATGACAACAAATAGATCAGAGAGTTTTAATGGGGTACTAAAAAGAGCTAGAAAGTTATCAATCACTGCTTGTGTCTGTACGACACTTTATCATATGGTTGTATATTTTAATAAATATCGAAAAGAGGTAGAAAAATATCTTAAGGATGGGAAGAGATGGCTGACTACTGTAATGATAGAATACTTCGAAACGAGCTGAAGTTCAAATACCATTGCGTTAATGCTTTTGATACGTCAGTTGGGGAATATGAAGTAATCACTGAAGTTCATGGGGGTAGAGGTCGGAATGAGTACAAAGTCTTTTTGAATGAAAATTCCTATTCTTGTGGCAAATTTGAAATTTTTAAACTCGCTTGATCCCATATGTGAAAGGACAATGAAAGCATGGGGCATTAGGTCATTAGACTTGTTGACAAGTTCCATAACTCACAGCAGATAGTTTTTACGTATGCAGGTCGATTCATCCCTTAGGACACAAGGATTATTGGCCACCAAGTCCGTTTCAATTAGTGGCAAATGTTTCATGTCTAAACCATCAGCTTGGACAACCACAAACCATGAGAATTAGAAATGAAATGGACAGACGGAGGACTCAGCATTGCAAGGCCTGTGATGAATGGGGTCATAATCAAAAAAGTTGTTCGAATATGGAATGGATGAGACAGAGGTCCCACATGAACCAATAGGTAGCCTTATTTCCATGTAAAAACCATGTATTGATATGTAATTAACGATGTAAAAACCAATAGGCAGCCTTATCGTACTCAATGAAAGCAATGATAAGATGAAACAAGATGCGATGAAGAAAGCAATAGTGTCCAAGATGATATTCACAGGAAAACAATGTGTTAAATCAACATTGTGACAACAACTTATTTATAAAATATTGAAAAGAAAGAGCTAAAGTATAACAGGATAGACCCTGATGTAAGTTTATGAATTATAAAACTTATGCTGCTTCTCAATGTGTATTACCTACATAGAAGCAGATTTAAGAGTGTCTGTTAGACCATTGGGTTTTTCTCCTTAAATCATGCATCAAAGTTTTAGTTTCTTCTTCCTTTACTACTTCTGCTTTGGGGACTATAAGTAGCATATCAAGTTCTAAACATTATGAATATAGATTGCAATCTCCTTTTCTAAAAGATTTCTTCGTCTTTCTACCACCTGCACCAGTCAGAAGACTGGGTTTGATATTGACAACTGCCTCCGTCCATTTCCTCGAAGGACAAAATTTAGAAGCCATCGAACCTAGAATAATCTCCGTTTCCCCTTAAACTTCCAAGTGAAAGGAATTATATGTTGAATATTTTCTCTTGACACTTTTTTCCTCACACATACCCGTGACTTAGCGACAACAGAAATATCGGTCCCATGACTCTGCCTGTTGAGCCCGTGAGTGCACACCTTTATAATGTTGATCGTTTAGTCTATAACTCTCTCTGTCACTCTCAGTTTCTCACTCTCATTCTCGTGGACAGTAAGACATAGAGACTGAGATTGAGAGTAAGAGTTAGAGACTGTGCGATCAACATTATAAAGGCTTGTACTCACAGGCTGAATAGGTTGATTCATGGGAAAGACATTTCTGCTGTCACTGAGTTATGGTGTGTGGGAGGAAAAAATTGTCAAAAGAAAGTATTCAGTAGATAATCCCTTTTGCTTGGAAGTTTTCAGGGAAAGGCAAATTGTTCTATGCTCGATGACTTCTAAATTTTGTCCTTCAAAGAAAGGGATGGAGGCTGTTATCAATATAAAGCCTAGTCCTCTAACTCGTGTAAGTGGTAAAAATGCAAAGAAATCATATGGAAAGGGAGATTGTAGTGTAGATTCATAATACTTAGAATTTGATATGCTACTTATAGTCCCCCAAGCATAATTGGTAGAGGAAGAAGAAACTTAAACTTTGATGCATGATTTAAGAAGAAAAACTAGATGGTTTAACAGACACTCTTAGGTCTGCTTCTATGTAGGTAATGCACATTAAAAAGTAGTATAAGTTGTATAATTCATAAAGTTACATTGGGGTCCATCTTGGTATACTTTAACTCTTCCTTTTCAATGTTTTATAAATGAGGAGTTGTCACAATGTTGGTTTAAAACATTATTTTCTTGTGAATATCATCTTTGATACCATTACTTTCTTCATTGCTTTCTTCATTGTATCTTGTTCCATCTCATCATTGCTTTCTTCATTAACAAATAGACAAGCTCTTCATTGCTTGTGGTGAGTACGGTCATAATCGCAATCATTGCCCAAACATAGTATGTTACTTCATTGACAAATTTTCCAAAAGGGTATCGTGGTTGATAGTTGAATGAGATGGCAGCGATTATTCAAAATTCTGTATGAAAAAATTGGGGTCGATAGATATGTAAACATCGTGTATTGATATGTAATTAACGATGTAAAAACAAATAGGTAGCCTTATCGTGCTCTTGTTTTTTCAATCACAGTGTGTTACTCCAATATTTTAATTCTTGTTTTTTGCTTTCACTCCAATTTCATTTGCCTTGAGCATTATATTTTGTAGATTCTGACGATGGGGTTATTTGTTTTTTGCTTTCCGTGATTTCAACTTTGATTCTTGTTTTTTGCTTAAATACTTCAAAATTCAGAGATTTGAAGCTTTTTGCATACAAGAATTTTGTGATTTCGTGCCTACAAGAATTTAAAGGATTATGATATCAACTTCAATTCTCCAATTTGAAGAATGCCATGCCTACAAAATCCTTCAAATTTTGTGATTTGAAGTTGATATCATAAGAAAATTCTTACTAGTACTTAACTCCATCAGTACTTCAAAATTCTTGTTTTTGCTTTCACTCCAATTTCAATTCTTTTTTTTCCCATTCTGTCATATTGTTTTGTAAAATTTAGCTGCTGAAATTATATTTTGTAGATTCTAATAATGGTAGCAATTCATGATTATGATGACTTATATCCCAATCTATGAGATCCAACAATATTATACATCCAATCTTCACATCGCTATCGCGTGTATGGTAGGATGGGACCGATCCAACTCTAGATATCCATTGTGCTGATCACAACTTTTGGTCCGCATGCCCGTTGGACGTATGTGTATAACATCTCTTGTTACGAGCTAGTTTCTATGGGGTGTGTCGGTATGGTCATATTCAACTTGACAACTCTCTGATTACATCCCTGGTCGAGTGATGGAGAAGAAGACACATACGTTCCATCTCCCCATTGGTGAGATGATAGTTACGTTACAGGATGTCGAGATCCTATGGGGTTATTGATTGATAAAATCGTTGTCACCAGCATCGATGTGTCGCGGACTCTTGCTGAGTGGTAGAACCTGTGCCTAGAACTTATGGGTTTTCATCCCCAATTCCATTGACTTTGATGGTGATCGACTTAAGGTGAGGTCCATTACGGTTGTGCTTGACTTGTAGCCCCTACACTCTAACTCTGAGTGGGCAGTGTATTATTTTATGCGCAAGGGCGTATCATGCAGTTGTTGGCCAACCTACTCGGGGACAAGTCAGGGTCGAAAGTTAAATTAATTTATTTGGATTTGCTCCAAGATATAGATGCATCCGGTTGCTTTAGTTGGGACAATGCAATTTTGGCAGCATTGTATAGAGCTTTGTGACGAGGGTGTACCGACCGAGTCAAATCCATTACAGGGCCGCTACTACTTTTACAAGTGTCAAATTTGTTTGATGTAAGTTTCTTTTCATAATTCTATATAAATTTGGACTCTAATTTCATTTTTATCCTCTATAACTAGCTTTGGGCGTGGGATTGATTGCCCATGTTCAGACCGATTAGACGCTATATGACTGATCCCATGCCCACTACACCAGATTTGCCAAGTGGCCTACGTGGATCACTGTAACATTGGATATAGTGACATTTAGTTTTACTTATGACTTCTGTATATTTACTTTCGAATGGTTTGAAATAGATGGAATGTTTGACATAGTTTTGTTGACATCAAACATCATGTTCTTAGAAGTTATTGAGATCAGATGGACCATATGACAGAGGATGGGGTAAGTTAACTAATTCTATGCATCAAGATCATACTTCAATCGAGTTTCATGTTGTGTTCATTACTATATGTCGCATTGACCCTTTTATTTTTCATTTTCAGTTTATCTAGATGTCGTATTCAGATTTCAATTTAAATGCGTTGTCGTCTTACTGTCGACAGGGTCACGATATTTGGCATGCATCTATTCCATTGATTTGCTTTAAGATTGTCAAGTTACATAATCCAAACAGAGTCTTGAGACAATTTGGCATCCAGTAGGGTATACCGAGTGCTGTTGATACTGTAGTGAATTTGTATCGCATCGATCAGTATTGGATAGTAGGTCAAGATTGGAGTAGATTTCATGCATCATATATAGAGAGATGGGAGAATCGTCGAAGTTACATTTTCGATAGAGTACCACTCTATAGTGGTGTAACGATATTTCCGGAATACATGCCCGGGTATCACATCTTCACACATTCATACGTGGACAATCTGATGCATAGTTACACAATTGGTTTCTACTCTACCGCAACGTAGTTAGAGGTTACTGTAAATCTAAATAACTTAACTATTATTATCCCTTTTTTTTGAATAATTTGTTGAACAACATTGTATTTATTGCAAGGCTGATCAATCGAATTTATATTTAATTTATGATGATGTTAACAAATCATTTAATTTATAAAAATAAGATAATTTGGAATCATTTAAATAAAATAATATTTAAATTAATTAATTTAAATTAATTTTATAAAAATCCTTTAATTTACATTTTTATGTTAATTTTATCAAAATAATTTTATATAATTATTTAAATTTATCAAACTCATTTACCAAATGCTCTTAATTTAATTAATTTTATAAAAATATTAATATCATTTTATAAAATCATTTAATTTTATAAAAATTATTTAATTTAAATCATTTTAAGTCATTTAATTGAAATTATATAAATCATTTAATTTATGTAGATTTTTGGAACAAATTAATATTTTATAAGATTAAATGTAATTGATATAAAGTAATTTATCATTTTATATCATTTTATAAAAGTATTAAAAATGTTATAAATTACTTTATAAAAATAATAAGACAGAGTTATAAATTAATTTTATAATATTTTAAATATTATAATACTTTAGTAAATTACAAATATTATAAATATTATAAATTAAATGATCTAAATTTAATCTTATAATATTTTTATAAAATGATATAAAGTAATTTATTAAATGTAATTAATTAATATTAATTATATTAATTGATTGAAAATTTAAGAGAGAGAGAAAGATAATGTGATGGAGTTAATGTGGTGGGTGAAGAGGGGAAGGAGAAGGAGAGAGAGAGAGAGGAAGAAAGAGAGAGAGACAGAGAGAGTTAATATGGACTTAATGAGGTGGGTGTATAATAAGAAAAACAATATTTTAATATGTGGGTTTTGGAGAAAATTAATAAAAATATTTATTGAGTTTGGGTAATCAGTCACTTGTTTAGGTTCAGGGCTATAAGTTTTTGTATGCCATTGATGGGGTGGGGGGAGAGAGAGAGAGCATGCGAGCAGAAAGAACTGGGTATTGGAGGGACACTGTGCCTACAAAAGTACTAGTAAGGTCCTTCTCAACCTTTTTTTGGCAGGGTTAGAATCTCTGATTAAAGTCGATATCAACAATATCGACTTTAAAGTCAAAATCATAGATATCAACTCCAATTTTTTTTTTCACTGGACGGGCAGGATGGTGGGGCAGTATTGAAGTGGATATTGTGAATATCAACTTTGAACTCAATTTTCACGTTATCGACTTCATTAGTTTGGGAAAGAAAAAAGAACAAAAAAAAAGCCTAGTTTTTAAATTTCAAGCCATTTTCACTATATTTGAGGAAATCCTCTATTTTCTTCTCTTAGTTGAGAAATTTTAATAATCTTGATTTTAATTCAAATAATTATTTCTCTTTTTCATATTTTTTCAATTTATAAATATTAATTAAATTAACTTTTTTGAATCACATTAATCCATAATAAATAAATAAAATTTAATTACATGAAATTGACATAGTGTTGGAGGTGGGTTTGTTTCATAAATAAAACTGCTCTTCCGAGTCAAATGGAGAACCGATGCTAAAGCATTCACTAGATCTTCGTGGATGGAAAGACCAGCAAAATACCTGCTAAAAGTGGTCCAATAGAGGAAGTTCCGATTCTCAAATCAGAAAGAGTAATAATGAAAGAGAGACTAGACTAAGTAGAGCCTCATCTTTATCCGGTGTTGCCTCTATGTATTGTGTAAAGAACGTCCCTAGCGGGTCTCCTACAGCTAGTATATATAGCATGTGTATACATAACAAGTCTCTTGTTTAGAGATACTCAAAGCCTAATTACCTTATGGAAACAACAACAACAACAATAACAACAACCTAGTCCTTAATCCCAAATTTTGAGGTTAACCATTTGAGAGACAAATATCGAAAAAGAAAGACAAGGTTGTTGGTTTAATTTGTGTGGATTCTTCTATGCTACTCATTTCAGTCCAAGACCATATCCTCAACTAAACGCTTAACTATCATATATTTATGGATAACTTACATCTAAGTTTTCAACGATTTATTTTTACGTTTTACTAAATTTTTTATATTTAACTTCTTGGTCCTCTTCACTTGTACGTTTTTTGCTCTTCATTGCACATACCAAAATCTCCTCAAACAATATTCTCGCATTTCATTCACAATTGAATTAACTCCCAATTTATTACGTATCTTTTTATTTCTAATTCTATCTCTTCTAGTTTTACCACACATCAATCTAAATATTCTCATTTCTATTACAACTATTTTTTATTCCTTTTTTTGTTTAATAGTCTAACACTTAATGTCATACAATAATGTAAATCTTATTACAGTTCTATAAAACTTTCAATTCAAATGCAATAGTATCGTCTGATAACCAAAGATTCTTAGGAGATTTAGGATCTTATAAGATTAAGGAAAACTCAAATTGCCATAGAGATTTCCTTTCTTATTGAGTGACATTACTTCTGAGATTAGGAGAGGTTCAAATCTCGGGTGATCATGGTCTTGATTTGCTTGATGAAGAGCTTACTTGATAGAAGACCACTTAGAGTTACTGAAAAGTTTAACCAAGAGAATTCCTCTAAGCAATGACTGAAGAGTGTTCAATCAGTGCAATGATTGAGAGGTTTAACCAAGATATTCTATAGGTTTTCCAGTTATGGTCTAGTGTACTCGGTAGTCTCTGGGCTTTATGTTTATGGGCTGTTAAGCTCTGTACCATCATTTGTCTCCCACTCCTAATATCATTTTGAAGAAATGGCATTAGGAGTAGATTTGAAGAGTCAAAAATCAGGTAACTGGAGGAGGCACAAAGGTGGACCATTAAATGCGAAGCATGACTTTTTGATTTCTACGAATCATGTCGATACATTTTCTATTGTTATAAATAGTGAAGCGTGCGTGATATAGTTTCATCAATTCATTTGTTAAGAGAATTTTGGGGGTTAGGATTTGGATTCGCGAAGTTTGAAAAATACAAAAATGATAAAGAGTTCAGAATCACAAGCTTACTGCTATATCAGTGAGATTAGTAGTGCCATAACGAGGAAGAAATTACAAGAAGTGGTCGATGAGATGGAATTGGGTGATAGTTATTGGTTATGGTTACCCATAAAGTATGAAAGGTAGGAGTGTGAGAATAGGGATGATTTTAGAAATAAGAGATTAGATTTAGCACTCCTAATCATGTTGAGAGAGAGAGAGAGAGAGGGAGGGTTATGAGTGCAGCTTAAACATGTTGGCAGGCATATGATCAAGGCAATGCAAATGGATTTGTATGGTGGTTGTCAATTGTATCCCATTGAGGAACATTTCCACTCTTATTCGTGAGTTTATGGGTTGCATGATTTACAGGAAAAATTCTTGTACCTGACAGGAGGCTAATAGTTCTCTTCCAAGGATTTCCGAGCATTTTACAGGCTGAGGGTGGTGATGAGGGTTAGTATTCATTATGTAGTAAGAGTAAATTTTAATTTTTTGTTTATTTTGTTCAGCCTAGGTAGTAGCCTTAGTTATGTTTTAGATGAATCTAGTCATAAGAAGCAAAAGAATGAAAAAAGCAAAAAGTGGTGTTTTGGGGGACAAGCCTGGTCGACAAGGTGAGGGTTTTGATCTCTCAAATGATGCCAAGCACTGAGTTGTTGACGGTTTATGGGAGCATAATACTCCTCCTTTTTCCTTATAATAATCTTGTCTATGTGCTCTATGTTTTCATCCTTTTAATGATGTACATTGCATTATATTCAAATGAATTTCCTTTGTTACTTGTTACTCTTCCGCTCTCACTTGTATGAACCTTGTCACCCTTTATTGCATCTCATATGTATAATATATAAAAATTTCAATGAAAAAATGTATAAAGAGTTTGTTTTCTCATTACCATTGTGTTCTCATTACCATATTGATCACTTATTGAAATAAAGTGATTTGAGTGCTAAAATAGAAAGAGCTGAGCATTGAGGTATCTTCAAAGGCATTATAGTTGAAAGAAATTGTTAGAACCCTTTTAGGTATTGTAGTCGAGACAATGGGACTTAGATTCTACTCGTGTGCTAAGACCTGTAGGAGACGTAAAGCTGAGAGAGTGGGTGCGCCAACCCACTAGAGTGCTAGGATCATATAGGACGCATTGCTAAGAGAATGAGAGTTTGATCCTACTTGTGTGCTGGAACCTGTATAAGACATAAAGTCGAGAGAATTGGTATGCCAACCCACTTGAGTATGAGGATTCGTATAGAACATGCTACTGAGAGAATGAGATTTAGATCCCACTTAGGTGCTTGGACCTATATGAGGCGTGGAGCCAAGAGAATGGGTGCGCCAACCCACTCAGCTGTGAGGACCTATGTAGGATGCATAGTTGAGAGAATGAGAGTTAGATACCTTTCAGGTGCTTAGATCCATATGAGATGTAGAGCTGAGAGAATAGATACACCAACCTGCTCAGGTGCAAGAATCTGTATAGAACATGTTGCCGAGAGAATAAACTTGCAAGAGAGAGTGTGATACACTAGAGGCTTGTGGGTACAAGGGCCTGAGCCATTCGTAACTTGTTAGATAGACCATATTATGTAAAAGAATAATGTAAATACTAAAAAATTATGAGATGACAAGTATTAAAACTAAGAGAGTGATAAAATTACTGATAATAGACACGCAGGTTATTTGAATTCCATGTTTTGGGTATGACAGAACTGTCTAAGTGGCTGAGGTGATATGTCTTGGTACGAACTATCAAGTGTACTTGATAGAGACCTCCTCCATTCGGTGTGAGATTGCCCCCCTGTTGGGGTTGTCTTGTAGCCTTCACTCTCCAAAGGACCAAGTTTCTCGGTTTGAACATTTTGCTTGCACCCTTCTATTATAATATCGGGCCATCTGCTACTAATAAGGAACAATTTGAGCAGATGCAATGTCATATAACTCTGGCAAGAGATCTAGTTGTTCATATAGCGCAGGTTCATTTGACTCTAGTGATATTGCTCACGCACAATGAGTAAATTCGTATTTCCACTAGTATGACTGCTTCGTATTCGTAAATGAGGCCGAAGAGTGCTCCCCCTATGGCCATTTGAGGCATAGTTCAATACGATCAAAGGATTCCGTAGAGTTCATCTTCCCAAAGTCCCTTTGTTTCATCTAATGTCATTTTGGGACCTTGAAGGATCATTCGGCTAGTCACTTTGGCAAGGCTATTGGCTTGCAGGTAGGCAATGAAGGTGAAGTGGTACTGGATTTCGAGTGTGTGGCTAAATTCTCTAAAGTTTTTGTGGTCAAATTGCTTGCCATTGTCGGTGATAAGGGCATGGGGTAAACCAAATTTGGTGATTGGGAATCTGTTGTGTCACACCCCGACCCGCAGGTCCGAGCACGCGACAATCGCTATGCTACCCTGAATATGTGTGGATCTCACCCCATGCTCTAGGGTATCTCAAGGCGTTCAAAATACCAAATAAAATCATAAGTCATCCCAACTATCAGTTATCATCCACCAAGTAAAACATAATTTCCCTCTCTAGGGATAGAAAACAAAACTAATAATGATTCCCAAGTAAAAATTCATAAAAAGGAAATTAGGGGTTCTCAATAAATGTTTACACATAACCAAATCCATCCGATATCAAAATACAAAGTTTCATAAGTTGACAATTTACAAAATGCCCTCTTTGAATCAACTATCAATACCTCCAAAACAAAGTAGGTCCATACTCCAAAGAAGTCTCAGTCAGGAGTCCTCCCAAAATCCAACTCTAAATGACTTCTCAAAATTACTAAACTTCTTCTGTAAAATAGAGAATGAGGGGTGAGTATAAAAATACCCAGTGGGTGTATAACATGGTATGATAATAAATGAGTGGTGATTGTGGATATGTTAAATGTTTTTCTCAAAATCATACAATCGCATCAATAAATCTCAATATAAATAAAATCTTAACAAATCAAGGTGTATAATTCAAGTGCATCCAGACATCACAACTTGTTTTTCAAAATCACGGGGTTACTAAAATCTTTCCACCAAAGGCTTAGCCCTGACCAATAGTGGAACCACCAAGGGATTCTCATCATCATCAATCAATCATACATATTACCCCCTTCATTGGCTTTGGCTCGGGCCTCCCCTGGGGTGCAACCAGACTAGTCCAAAAGGATGGATTCAGAGGCACCTCTCGAGCACAGCTACCTCTTCCTCAAAATAACTGCCCAACCACATCACTCTGTCGGGCTCCACACTGTGGAGGAAATGACTATAGCCATTAACCATACACACGACATCATTTCACAATCATCAAATCATATACCAAAATGTACCAACAGTTATTCAAACGAATTCTTAGTGCACGAGTTCAATCAGTCGCATTCAACATAAGTCAATAAACATGGCACTATATTTTTAAACAATACATGGATGCATTCGGTTGTTCAAATCCCCTTTTGAAATATTCCACAATCATAAAACAATTTTAAATAATTTTAAAAATATTTGTAAAATCATTAGAAAACATTTATAAAATCAGTATAAAATATTTTCTCACTTAAAACCATAAACTTGTAGCCACTCATGGTGTAAGGGTAATCACTCCCGAATTGTCCCACAACAAGAGTCTGGCTTTGATCGGTTTGTCCAGCTCCTACGAAATATCATTACGTAATCAAATCATTAATATTTATCATCTCATAGCAACCCATAAGTCTAATATTCAAACCCTAACTTTTCTCTCACTCTCGGTGACACAGACTTTTCTCCAAACTAATCTTTTTAATTTCAACATATACTTCAAAGCATGACAATTTAAAGCAAACCCAAGTTAGAAATGAAAATTACTTCATTTGTTTTCACCATCTTTGCTTCAAACCAAACCACCGTCAAACCTTGGATTTTCTCTCACTAGAAAACTTCAAATCTTCCACTAGAGTTAACCTTCTAGAGATTGGGTTATGAGTTTTAGAACCTTTAGAGTGCGGGTCTTGGTGGTATCTTAATTGATCTTTGGAAAAAACAGGAAGAGAAGGAGAGAATGTGTGAATCGAGAGAGAGAAGAAAGAAGAAGAAGAAATAGAGTTTGCCTTTGTGGGTTCTAATGTCCCACCACTACTCTTCATTTATAACCCTTTTTTTTTTAATTTACTTAGTTTTCCTCATTTACTTTCAATGTACGCAAGTGCCCAATATACCCTTGTTGGTAATTTGGAGACTTTTCTCAATGAGTTCAAACACTTAAGATTTTATTTGCAGAGAGATGCGTGATCGGTAATGTGCAGAAAAAGCTTAAAACGGGAAGTGTCCATTTATAGAAAAAAAAAATTAGAAATAATAGAAATTGTGTAACACTCAAAATATAGATATAATATAAATTGGGCACTTTATATTTAAGGTGGTTAGATGACATGATAGTAAAAAGTCTCTTTGGAAACCCCATGGACTTGGATTCAACTCCCATCGGTTACCAAACAGAGGATAAGAAATTGTTCCCACACAGTATGAAGTACTCTCCATCGAAGGGTCACATTCACACATGGTGTCACATTAATGGAATTGGCAAAATATTAGATATAATAAATATTATAAATATTTTAATTGAAGTGTTTGGATGGTTTGGTGGATAAAATCTTTTTGGATGGATGGAAGGTTGAGGGTTACAATTCTCAAGATAGCATGCACGTTGGAAATTTATGTGTGATATTCAACTTGAATTTAAATTGCATTCATTCAAATGCAATGCCGATGGGGAACATCATTGGCTAATCTTTTTATGTGCTGTGATGTTGTTCGGTCAGTGCCTCATGGAATGCAAGATGGTGTGTTCAGTCAAGTCTCATGGAGTGCAAACAAACATGGGTGTTCGGTCATTGGGGTGTAAGCAATGAATGTTGTTCGGTGAAATAGAAGGTGACCGAAGGGATAAGAGGACAATGTGCAGTTCGGTCGTGGGTTCTACCGACGAGATAAGAAAGACAATGTGCTGCTTGATAAATGAAGAAAATTGGGCACTCGGTAAATGTGTTCGGTCAATAAATAAAATTGTGCTGAACAAGTGCAGGAGCAAGAATGGAAGGCACCAATGAGAGTTATTTAAAACTTCTAATTTCAAGTGCCGAATAGAAATTGTCTAACAGTGTCGAAGAGAAATAGAGGGTGCCGATTGGAGATTGGAAATGCTATTTGGTCAACGGAACGATTAGAAATAAATATTTAAATATGTCAGTGAAATAAAGATACCGATAGATCTATGAAACTGTTCAACACTAGAGATATTGAGAAACATGTGAAAGTCACTGGTAGGTAGGTATCGATAGAGAATTCAATTGTGACCAACGATAATATACCGAACGGGTAAAAATAAAGAAATGGTCTAGAGATAGCAATCTCCTAGGAGCAATCTCTACCAAATAAGCCAATCCTCTGAAAGACATCAATTATTCACCAAACACTAAACTCAATTTAAAGTCTACTGAATACTATTATTTAGCAACTGAACAATTAAAATTTAAAGTCTACTGATCAAGAGTCTGAGATATATACTGAACAACCCAAAGGACAAAGTTTCACATTTATATTCAAATTAATTATTTCTCCCACATACTCATTAAATATAAAAATTTTCAAATTTTCCATTTTTGATTGAGCTTCAAAAATTCAGACTTATCTAGTATTACAATTCTTAACCCTCTAAAAATAAATTTTGTCCTCAAAATTTCATTACTTTATTATTCCTTAAACAACTAGGGGTGTTGTTTCCTCATTGTCTTCACAGGCTCCCAAGTCATCTCTTCAATGTGGTTGTTCTTCCACAGCACCTTAATAATTGGAATTTGTTTGTTTCTCAAACTTTTAACTTGTTTCTCTAAAATAGCCACCGGTTGAGCTCCAAAATTAAATCTTCTCTCAACTCAATGTGAGGATCCTCAAGAACATGGGAGGGATCTGGCAATTATTTCTTTAACAGAGAAACATGGAAGACATTATGAATTTTCTCCAGCTCTGGGAGTAGGTCTAACCGATAAGCTACCTATCCAACTTTCCTATGATCTTAAAGGGGCCAATATAATGAAGATTTAACTTTCCTCTTTTTCGAAATCTAATTACCCCCTTCTAAGAAGACACTTTCAAAAATACCATTTCACCGATCCCAAATTTTAATGGCCTTGTCCTCTTATCGGCATAACTCTTTTGTTGGTCCTGGGTTATCTTTATTCTTTCTCGAATCAACTTAACTTTTTCAATAGTGGTTTCGATCAAATCTATACTCTCAAATTTTCCTTTCTCCAACTTCATCCCGGCACACAGGAGTTCTGTGACAATTATTTCTTTAATAGAGAAACATGGAAGACATTATGAATTTTCTCCAGCTCTAGGAGTAGGTCTAACCGATAAGCTACCTATCCAACTTTCCTATGATCTTAAAGGGGCCAATATAATGAAGATTTAACTTTCCTCTTTTCCGAAATCTAATTCCCCCCTTCTAAGAAGACACTTTCAAAAATACCATTTCACCGATCCCAAATTTTAATGGCCTTCTCCTCTTATCGGCATAACTCTTTTGTTGGTCCTGGGCTATCTTCATTCTTTCTCGAATCAACTTAACTTTTTTAGTAGTGGTTTCGATCAAATCTATACTCTCAAATTTTCCTTTCTCCAACTTCATCCCGGCTCACAGGAGTTCTGCACTTCCGCTTATATAGGGCCTCATAAGGTGGCATTCCAATACTGAATTGGTAGTTATTATTATAGGCAAATTCTATCAAAGAAAGGTGTTTATCCTAGCTACCTTGAAAATCCAATACACAAGCTCTAAGCATATCCTCTAGTGTTTGGATAGTGCATTCCGATTGTCTATTGGTTTGGGGGTGAAAGGCGGTGCTGAATTTTAACTGAATGCCTAGAGACTCTTAAAATTTTGGCCAAAATCGAGAGGTAAAGCAAGGGTCACGATCAGACACGATCGATACGAAACCCCATGAAGTCTCACAATCTCATCAATGTATAACTTAGCTAACTTCTCTAAAGAATATGTGTTTTGAATTGGCAAGAAATGGGCTGAATTGGTGAGATGTTCTATAATCACCCAAATGACATCATACCTATTCGGTGTTCGGGACAATCTGACCACAAAATCCATAGTGACATGCTTCCACTTCCACTTGGGAACTAGCAATGGTTAGAAAGTACCGGCAGGCCTCTGGTGTTCGGCCTTCACTTGTTGACACACCAAACACTTGGACACAAATTTAACAATCTCTCTTTTCATTCCAGGCCACCAATAAGTCTCTCTAATCATTTGGTATATCTTGGTACTTCCCGGATACATAGCATATGTCGATGAGTGTGCTTCCTCTAGAATAGCCTTACGAAGATCAACATCCTTAGGAACACAAATTCTGTTTTTAAACACTAGCATTCTATTCTCTCTAAGTCTAAACTCACCTCCTTCTCTATTGCGGACCTTCTCAACCATCACTTTCAATTACTCATCGGTAGCTTGGAGCTCTCGAATACGGTCCACCAAAGTTGGCCTTACCCTAAAACTAGCCAGTAATGCACCTTGCTCATCACTTGCTAATTTAATTCCAAGGGTTCAAATGCTAACCAAACACGAAAAGTAAGAATTTTCACGAGACTCCAAATGAGATAAAGACTTCCTGCTCAAAGCATCCGCAACTACATTGGCCTTGCCGGGATGATAATCTATCACCAAATCATAATCTTTAATTAATTCTAACCATCTTCTTTATCTCAAGTTTAGCTCCTTTTGTGTGACTAAATACTTCAAACTCTTGTGATCAGTAAAGATCTTACAAATCTCCCGATACAAATAAGTCTCCAAATCTTCAAGGCAAACACAATTGCTGCTAATTCTAAAGTCATGAGTAGGATAATTCTCTTCATGTTTCTTTAGTTGATAGGAAGCATCAGCAATCATCTTTTTATTTTGTATTAACACACATCTCAATCATTGCTTACTAGTATCACTATAAACAACATATCCGCCTCCACTTGATAGAAGAGTAAGGATGGGGGCAGATGTCAACCTCTTCTAGAGCTCTTGAAAACTAGTTTCACACTTATCATCCCACACAAATTTAATTCTCTTTCTTGTTAAATTGGACAATGGAGCTGTAATTTTAGAAAACCATTCAACAAATCTCTTATAATATGCTGCTAGTCCAAGAAAACTTCTCACCTCTTTCACATTTCCTGATTGTTCCCACTTCAAGATAGCTTCAACTTTCTTAGGATCCACAAATATTCCTTCATCAGACACCACATGCCCTAAAAATCCAATCTCCCTAAGCCAAAATTCACATTTTGAGAATTTAGTATACAATTGCTTCTCCCAAAGAGTCCATAAAACAATCTTGAGATGTTTCACATGTTCCTCATCACTTTTTGAATATACCAATATATCATCAATAAACACAATCACAAATTTATCAAGGTGTGGATAAATAACCAATTCATCAAATCCATAAAAGCAGCTGGAACATTTGTCAACCCAATTGGCATCACTAAAAGCTTAAAATGTCCATATCGAGTCCTGAAGGCAGTCTTATGTACATCACTCTCCTTAATCCTCAACTGACGATACCCTGACCTCAAATCAATCTTTGAAAACACATATGCACCTTGAAGTTAGTCAAAAAGATCATCAATTCTAAGAAGTGGGTACTTAATCTTAATGGTAACCATATTTAGTTGTCGGTAGTCGATACATAATCGAAATGTACCATCTTCTTCTTTACAAACAAGACAGGTGCACCCAAAGAGATGAACTTGGTCGGATAAATCCTTTATCTAGCAACTTTTGAAGTTGCACTTTTAACTCCTTCAACTCTGTAGGTGCTATCCTATAGGGTGGAATGGAAATGGGTACAGTGTCGTGGAGTAAATCAATAGTGAAATCAAATTCCCAGTCTGAAGATAAACCAGGTAGCTCTTCTGAAAAAACATCCAGAAACTCCTTCACTATAGGGATGTTATCTAGAGTGGGACTCCCTTTAGTTGTGCTAATAACATGGGCTAAATATGCTTAACAACCTTTATACATTAGCCTACGAGCTTCTATTGCCTAGATTACACAGGTCGGTACTACTTGATGTTCACCAGTAAAAACAAATGCTGAGTGTCCAGATTTTCGGAACTCTACTTTCCTAGTAAAACAATTCATAAATGCCCGATAGAGGTGTAACCAATCCATTCCCATAATAGCATCAAAATCCTTCGTCTATAAGGGAATCAATTCTGCCTCAACAATCATTTATCCTACCTTGACATTATAACCCTTGAAAACTGTATCTCTATCTAGCTGTTCACCCAAAGGAGTAATCACTAACAACTCTTTCTCAAGTGGAGTCCTAGGTCTATCGGCATGTCTAGCAAAGCTTGCACTAATGAAGAAATTATTGGACCCTGTATCAACAAGTATGCGGGCATCGACACCAAAGATTTTTATTATACCTAATAATACAACTATCAAGCATTTGTTAGTCCGATCTTGTAACACACATCTCATATATTATCACTACGGCATTTCATCAATTTACATATATAAGTACGAATCATCCTAAACTTTCAACTAGAATAGTTAATAACATCCCAAATCATGGAATCATTAATAATATGCCTTTCTAAATAACTGAATTTGGGCTCAAGTAAATTTACTTGTAATAATATCTGGGTTGTTCTGTACCTCTTCATTAGTTATTGCATAGATCCTAGTTTGAGTTCGGGGTTGAGGTTGTTAGGGACGCTGAGGAGAGACGGCCACCGTGTTGCTCCCGGTTCCCGTTCGTGGAGTAATACTTGTTGAAAAGATGGAGCATGAAGCTTGGGGAAGACCCACCGAACCTCAAGGCCTCAAGAGGTGGTCCAAGGAAAAGTCCAAAATGTCCAAAGCATAAACCGAGGCGGTACAAGTGCAAAGCTCATTCAGAGGCAATCCTAAGTCCAACCCTGAGAGGTGGTCCATGGAGAAGTCCAGAAATGTCCAAAGCATGACCCAAAGCGGTCAAGTGTAAAAGTTCATTCAAAGGCAAATCCGGAGACCAACCCAAGAGGAGATTTGAAGCCCATAAATTAGGGCTTGTAATTAACCTTAAATGGGTGTATTTTATTACACTAAACAAGGCCCAAAAGTGGCCCAAAAATGTAAGACATCAAGGGGGCAGAATTCTGCCCCCTGTTGTCCAGAATTGTAGGCCCATTTAGGAACCCAAAATGGGTCCTAAATGGGCCCGGCCCAAGGGCTGCAGCTGGGCCCAAATGGGCCCAGCACAAGGGGACCCAAAATGGGCCCCCAATGGATAAAAAATGGGGGGCAGTAAACTGCCCCCCACCGCCCAGAAAAATGGGCCCGACCCTAAATGGGCCCAAGTCATGGATTATAGCTGGGCCCAAAAGGGCCCAGCAATATCCAAGTCATGGGGCTGTAAAATACAGCCGTTGGGGCAGTCCCCAACGGCTGGAAATTCTAGCCGTTGGGGCATGCCTCAACGGCTAGTGGGAGAGAGCTTTATGCTCTCTCCCTCACTCCACTTTCCACTTTTTTTATTTTTTCTCTCACCCTCTCTTTTCTCTATAAATAGGCATGCTCTCATGCCTTGTATGTAAGAGCCAATAGCCACTCAAAGTAGGGCATTGGACTCTCCAAAATTATGGAGCAAAGTCTCCTCTTGTAGGCCAAAGTCCCATCTTCATTTTGAGCATTGTCTCACTTTCTTTCTTTGGGCATAGTCCCATTTTATATCAAAAATATATTTGGGTATTGTCCCACATTCATTATTTATAAAATGCCCATCGAGGCAAATTCATTTTCTATTTTTTCTACAATACTAGCCGATGGTGTAGGGATATTCAATGGGCCACTCTATAGCACTTATGTGATCACGACTTGATGGACCTTTATACCTACTCAGACCCAATCAGGACAAGCATTGCGAAAATGTCCCATTCTCCCATATTGGTAACACTTTGAAGGTTTGGGACATGGTCCAGGATGATGCTTCTTGTAATTTCAACAGGGTTCTCTCTTCGGCCCTGCTAACCTACTCCCGGACATGGCACTGGAAGTGGGAGTGCCAAATTTAGGGAATTGTTGGCCCCTCGAAGAGCCAACGGAACCTAAATCTGAAACTCTATTGTAGGAGCTCGTGTGGCTGCTCTTATTGGAGTCTTGACTTCCAAAGAATCTTGACTTTCACTTCTTGTTATGGCTTTCTCTAACCCTTCCTCTCTCAATAACCATCTTCTCGACCCTAAATGCTAACTCCAACACATCTTGAAATGTATGCCCCTTGGTTATTGGCATCTTCTCCCTTATATTCAGATTCAATCCTGATTTGAATTTCGTATATAATGACTCCTCGAAGTTCACAAACTCTGGAACATATAGAGCCAACTCCCTTAGCTCTGTATCATACTGTGCTACCATTTTGTTTCCCTGGGCTAACTTGAAAAATTCTTCCCTTTTTTGATCCCTATAGAATCGAGTGTAATATTCCTCCTCAAAGGCTCTAAGGAATTCTCCCCAAGTAGGAGGAGTGGATGTCCTACCCTTCACATTTTCTCACTAAGTCCGAGCACCCTTATCCAATAGTTTTACAGCAATCCATAGTTTCATCTCATCATCTAACCTCATGTCGAAGACGGTCTCTTGAATTCAGCCAATCCATTCCTTAGCCACTGAGGCATCACATGTGCCTGAAAGGTTTCATATCCCAGTTGTCTCACCTCTTTGATCAATTTTGATAACTCCATGGCAAGATGATCAGTTGATGCAAAAACCAGAGGTATGGGTGCCACTAGAAAACTTGGTGTGACTATGGCATTGGAGGAAGAACCGGCGGAGGAATTGGGGTTTGGTGCGAAGCTTGGTAATGTACTCCGTAGGTGCTCCACCACTCCATTACTTATTGTACGGTAGCTATAGGAGGAGCAAGAATCCCGGTTAGAGGAGGGGATATGTAGACGTTGGAAGAAGTGCATATGAAGATGATGCAACCTCTGGTTGGGAAGGTGGAGTCAGAGGAATCCCATTCGGGTTCCTCATTCTTCTACTAGAAGGTGTAGTTCTGATCTTAGCAAAGGTAATATGAATTTAACTAGAGGCTTAACCCCCTAAAACAAATGATGTCCCTAACTCCCTAGGACCCATAAGAGGTATTTGAAATCATTTGGAATACTTCAAATATCAAGTTTTCTCAAACCGATTTTGAAAACCATTGAAGACGTTCAAAATACTTGGGAATCTTTTCAATTGTTTTAAAACATTTTCAAATCGTGAGACTAAACTCTGATACCAATACAATTGTCACGCCCAACCCACATGTCCGAGCACACGACAACCGCCATGCTACCGGACACGTGTGAATCTCACCCTGTACTCCAAGGCATCGTAAGGCATTCAAAATACCAAATAAAATTATAGGCCATCCCGACCATCAATTATCATCCACCAAGTAGAACACAATTTCTCTTTCTAGGGATAGAAAATAGAACTAGTAATGATTCCCAAGTAAATTTCTTAAAAAGGAAATTAAGGGTTCTCAATAAATGTTTACATATAACCAAATCCATCCAGTATCAAAATACAGAGTTACATAAGTTGACAATTAAAATTTTTATAGAAAATGCCCTCCTTGGGTCGACTATCAATACCTCCAAAACAAAAGTAGGTCTATACCCCAAAGAAGTCTCAGTCAGGAGTTCTCCCAAAATTAGGCTCTAAATGACTTCGCAAAATGACTAAACTTCCTCTGTAAAATAGAAAGGGAGTGGTGAGTATAGAAATACCCAGTGAGTGTAGAACATGGTATGATAATAAATGAGTGGTGATTGTGGATATGTCAAATGTTTTCCTCAAAATCATACGATCACAATAATAAATCTCAATATAAACAAGACTCAATAAATCATGGTGTATAATTCACGTGCATCTAGTTATCACAACTTGTTTTCCAAAATTACGGGGTTGTCAAAATCTTTCCACTAAAGACTTGGCCCTGACCAATGGTGGAACTGCCAAAAGATTCTCATCATTATCAATCAATCATACACATTACCCCCTTCCTTTGCTTTGGCTCGGGCCTCCCCTGGGGTACAACCAATCTAGTCTGAAGGGAGAGATTCAGAGGCACCTCTTGAGCGTAGCTATCTCTTTATCCAAATAACTGTCCAACCACGTCACCCCATCGGACTCCACACCGTGGAGGGAATGACTATAGCCATTAACCATGCACATAGCACCATTTCATAATCATCAAATCATATACCAAAATGTGTCAACAGTTATTCAAACGAATTCTCAGTGTATGAGTTCAATCAATCGCATTCAGCACAAGTCAATAAACATGGCATAATATTTTTAAACAATATATGGATGCATTCAATAGTTTAAATCTCCTTTTGAGACATTCCACAATTATAAAATAATTTTAAAATAATTTTAAAAATATTTATAAAATCATTAAAAAAATATTTATAAAATCAGTATAAAATATTTTCTCACTTAAAACCATAAATATGTATTCACTCACAGTGTAAGTGAGGGAAATCACTCCCGAATTGTCCCATAGCAAAAGTCTAGCTTTTGTTGAAATGAAGCATAATCAAGGCATTCTAGATAAGCCTTGCTAAGTAGTCAAAATAAGTTTCCATGAATGTGCAAATTGGATCTTTTAAATGATCCAATTCTTAGAGCCCAATTGTTCCCATTCCTAAGGTCCAAAAAGAGGGCACTAATGCCCATTGAGCTAGGCTCAAATGAGCCCAGCAAAGGATGGCCCTAAAGGGGCCAAAAGGCCCCAACGGCTAGCTTGTGCTAGCCGTTGGGGCAGCACTAAGGAAAGGGCATTGCCCTCTCCTCCCTCCATTAATTTTTCTCTTCTCCATCTTCTATAAATAGGTCAAGTTGGAGCATTGAATAGGCATGAAAAAATGTCTCAACTTCTTATGTACTCTCTTTGAAATTTCAATAAAATTCTTGAAGTTCTTATTCATTTCTCATTGCTTGCTCTCTTAGAAAATCAACAGCTTTGATCGGTTTGTCGAACTCCTATGAAATATCATTACGTAACCAAACCATTAATATTTATTATCTCATAGCAACTCACAAGTCTAACATTCAAACCCTAACTTTTCTTTCACTCTCAGTGACACAGACTTTCTTCCAAACTATTCTCCCTAATTTTAGCATATACTTCAAAGTCATGACAATTTAAAGTAAACCCAAGTTAGAAAATGAAGATTACCTGTCACGCCCCATTCCGCCCCCTCGCCGGAGCTTCATCGGCGATGAACTGTCTGGCTCGCGCCAGGGCTCACTCACTAATTTGCTTAATAGAAATCATACTATGTTAAAATTTGGAATGCGGAAGCTAGATTTGTGAGCTAGGGTTTTGATGTTTAAGCAAGGAAGAGAAGACTTGGTGTTTGTGTATTTGGATGTGTTGATGAACAACAAAAAAAGAACACTTGAATTTGTGAGAATAAACTCAAAGTATTGTATTGATGAACTATCAATTACAAGACATTTTTGTGTTGAGACAAAGCTCAAGAATACAAAGAGACTTTTTGGAGACTATGCTCTACTCTATTCTAAGTTTGAGACTAAGCTCAATTTTTTTTTCTTCCATCACTTTGCTCCCTATTTATAGAGATTATTACATGTTAAAAAGAGGAAATAGACCACCAAAACCCAATAGAACCGTTGGGGGACAAAGGGGATAGATTTCTGTCCCCAAAACACTGTATAACAGCCATATTTTTTGCTGTTATACAGTCCAACGGCTAGTTCTTTTGAACTAGCTGTTGGGGCCTTGGATTAAGCCCTTTTATGGGCTACAATATGCCCAAGATGTTGGGCTAAAACACCCTTAAGGACTGGACCAAATGCAGCTCACAAATAGGCTTGAACCTTAAACCAAAATGGACTTGGATCTTGAAGTAATCTGGATAGCATCTTGGGTCTGTCTTCTTGGCTTTATTTGGGCCTCCTATGAAGTCCATCTTGGCTTGGATTAGGGCTTCTTTCCATGCTCTTGAAGTGACCTTTAAGTGAGCCTAAGATGGGCTTCATTAGGTGGGCACAATGGGCATAATATTTTGATCTTCAATTTGTAACCTTTCTTTATTCCATTGTTTGCATAATATTTTGTCGAATTAGTGCAATGTATTCGGGGGGCATCCACTCGCACATTTCTATGAATGCTTCATCTTCTTCTTCATCTTCAACACTCCCCCTCAAGTCCGACGAATGGAGGTCCATGGAGTCGAGACTTGGAGAGATGATGTTGGAGGTTTGAGCTTCTTGAGATTGCTCGGCCTTGTTTTTCTTCTTCTTCTTCTTCTTCTTTTTCTTGGTCTTGTCTTCTTGCTCCCCCTCAATAATTTGAGCATTACAAGCTATGTGTACATGGCTTATTTGTTGTGCTCCCCCTTGCTCCTTAATCGGAGCTTCAATAGGCAGACTCAGTGGTGCTTTGTCACCGGATTCTGCAAAATAAAATTCTGTTTCGGCAAATTTCATATCTTTCAACATGTATGCCGTGTTAGTCTTTGGATTATAACAAATGTATCCATTTTTCCTTGGACCATATCCTAAGAATACGCATTGTTCCCCATTTATGTAACAAACACATCCGAATGTCCTAAGATGCATGAGGTTTGGTTTGTTACTTCTAATTGTCTCTAATGGAGACTTGTCATTAAGTGATTCTTGGGGCATACGATTATACAAGTGAGAGGCGGTGCTAATTGCATCACACCAATATTCATGAGTCATATTTGCATTTTCTAGAAGTGTGCATACAAGCATATTTATTTCTTCCTCATTTATAATGAGGTTGTCATGACTCATGATTTCTAATGTTATACCCTTTTGGTTTAAGAAGTTTTCAAAGTTTGGGCCTATGTTATTTCTATCATCCATTCTAAGTGTGTGAATTGATGCATTGTACACCTTGGTAACTAGATGATAGTACTTTTTAAATGCATTATGTGCTTGTGCCAAATCTTTAAGCATATATACCCATGTATATCTAGAGTGATGATCAATGAATGATATGATAAATTTGTATCCTTCTCTAGATATGCAAGGGGTTTCTCTAATATGACAATGCACATATTTAAAGGCATTTAAATTTGAATTGGAGCTTATACCTTTAATAGGCAGTTCACTCCCTCTTTGATCCGGCCTAGCTCCGTTTGACTTGAGGTTTGGATGCAAGTCCCAACACCTTTCTTTGGTGTGGCCTTTTCTTTTGCAATGGGGGCACACGTTTTCAGCATGTTGCTCCTCCACCGTCACTTTGAAGCCATAGACCTCCATTTGTGGTTGGCTTTCTTCCTCAAGCCTCTTAGAGGTTTCAGCTCTTTGGATCATTCCTCTAACCTCCTCATAGGATGGCAGAGTTTCCCTTCTTAGGATTTCTTGGCGCACCACTTTGAACGGCTCTCCAAGAGACATGAGCAAGGCAAATGTCTTGTCTTCATTTCTCCTTTGTTGTAGAACATTGAGGTCCATTGATAGTGGCCTCAAAGTCTCCATTTCTGTCCATAGCTTTTCAAGGTCGCCGAAGACTTGAGGTAGGGTTTTGTCACCTCTTTCAACTTTGGAGATTTGTTGTTGAAGCTCAAAGACCCTTCCCAAGTTGTGTTTGTTCCCGTACAGCCCTTCAAGAGTGGACCACACAGATTTTAAGCTTGGACAGCCAGCCATCATTGTTTGGTGAGCTTTGTCCAGCGAATTTTGTAACATCAAAAAGATGTAATCATCCTTCTTCTTCCATTGCTCAAAATTGGGGTTGGATGCATCAAGTGGCTCATTTTGGATATGCTCCAATGCATTGTACAAATTCAAGAGCCTTTGCATAATTTCTGCCCATTGTGGGTAATTTTTGGAAGTGAGGAGAGGAAGTGAAACCCGCTCTGATACCATGTTAAAATTTGGAATGCGGAAGCTAGATTGGTGAGCTAGGGTTTTGATGTTTGAGCAAGGAAGAGAAGACTTGGTGTTTGTGTATTTGGATGTGTTGATGAACAACAAAGAAAGAACACTTGAATTTGTGAGAATAAACTCAAAGTATTGTATTGATGAACTATCAATTACAAGACATTTTTGTGTTAAGACAAAGCTCAAGAATACAAAGAGACTTTTTAGAGACTATGCTCTACTCTATTCTAAGTTTGAGACTAAGCTCAATTTTTTTTTTCTTCCATCACTTTGCTCCCTATTTATAGAGATTATTACATGTTAAAAAGAGGAAATAGACCACCAAAACCCAATAGAACCGTTGGGGGACAAACGGGACAAATTTCTGTCCCCAAAACACTGTATAACAGCCATATTTTTGGCTGTTATACAGTCCAACGGCTAGTTCTTTTGAACTAGCTGTTGGGGCCTTGGATTAAGCCCTTTTATGGGCTACAATATGCCCAAGATGTTGGGCTAAAACACCCTTAAGGACTGGACCAAATGCAGCTCACAAATAGGCTTGAACCTTAAACCAAAATGGACTTGGATCTTGAAGTAATCTGGACAGCATCTTGGGTCTGTCTTCTTGGCTTTATTTGGGCCTCCTATGAAGTCCATCTTGGCTTGGATTAGGGCTTCTTTCCATGCTCTTGAAGTGACCTTTAAGTGAGCCTAAGATGGGCTTCATTAGGTGGGCACAATGGGCAGAATTCTGGGCTTCTTTCTAGCCCATTTTGATCTTCAATTTGTAACCTTTCTTTATTCCATTGTTTGCATAATATTTTGTCGAATTAGTACAATGTATTCGGGGGGCATCCACTCGCACATTTCTATGAATGCTTCATCTTCTTCTTCATCTTCAACATACTAAAATAATAGATTTTCTTTATTTCATTCACTAAAAATATTACAGAGATCTTCAATACATGATAAAGCAGTGGAATTTCTACACTAGAGAGCTTATCCATGATAAAGTTATCTCTGTCGGTTCATCTAATTTTCCTTGGCTTCCATTCCTGCAGGATCTAAAATAATTTTTTTGTGAGTTTTGACAGCCCAGTGAGGTCCGTGTGTGCATGTGTGGAAAACTTTTCATTGTAAAAATATATGATAACAGTTTCATTGTAAAATCCTTTGAAAATTTCTCAAAGCATCAGTAACATGCACAAGTAATAATAATAACAGTAACACGTAATAGTATAGTACAGGTAACAGTTCACTGACGTCTTATCTCTCCATTATAAGAACAGTCTACTTATCCCTCCCAGGAGGTCTATTTCCGGAATGACCTATCAGTCTCCCCCATATTAAGTGGACAAACCTCATGCCCACATTAATGGGGTGTTACCGGAATGCATTTTGACATTCGACATAGCCCTTGCTTGCTCGATAAGTCTCCACACATACCGACTTATATAACAATCACATTCACATACATTAATGTAGTAGTAGGAAATCATTGTAATAGTAGTAAATCATGGTAGCAGTAGAAAATTATTGTAATAGTAGTAAATCATGGTAGCAGTAGGAAATTATTGTAACAGTAGTAAATCATGATAGTAGTAAAAAATCATAGATGTTATGCATAAAAATATATGAATACAAGTAACACCCACAAATCATAGTAGTTTTGTATAAAAATATATGAATGTAGTGGACACTCACCTTAAAGTTAATTTTTTTCCATGTAGTAGGAATTTCATATCCTTTCTATAGAAACTTTCTATCTTTTCATTTTCTTTCTTTCTCTTCCTTTTTCTTGTTTTCTTTCTCTTTCTCTCTCTCTCTCTTCCTTTCTTTCTTTTTCTCTATCTTTCTTTCTCACTTTCTCTTTCTTGGTGGATTTGGTTTGGGATGGAAAGGGGATCGGTATTTATAAGATTTAGGTTGCCATGGATCTTTGACAGGACACTTGTTAATTATGTAAGTCACTTATTCTTGATGCAAGACACTTGTTAGGACACTTGTACATCATATTAGACACTTGTTTTTGGATTGTTGACAAGTGTTTTCTAGATATTAATTATGCATGACAAATGTCACCTTAATTAGTAAGTTGTCAAGTTTAATTTTGATACTTGTTCCTTAGTTGTCAAGTGTCCTTCCATGTGTTGACTATAGAAAGCACATATCCTTTATGCAAGACACTTGTTATGATACTTATACATCATATTGGACACTTGTTTTTGGATTGTTGACAAGTGTTTTCTAGATATTAATTATGCATGACAAATGTCACTTTAATTAGTAAGTTGTCAAGTTTAATTTTGATACTTGTTCTTTAGTTGTCAAGTGTCCTTCCATGTGTTGACTATGGAAAGCACATATCCTTTATGCATGACACTTGTCTCCCATGTGGTTTAATTTGTGCATAACAAGTGTGATGGACGGTGTTGTCCTTTTCTGGTGGACGTTGTTGTCTCGTTGTGGTGGATAGTGTCATCCTTTTGTGGGGGATGGTGTTGTCTCTTTATGGTGGACGATGTCATCCTTTTGTGATGGACGGTTGCCTCTTTATGGTAGACGGTGTCGTCCTTTTGTGGCCTTTATTTAAGTAATATATATATATATATATATATATATCTCTTATGTCCACATAATGTCATTTAAGTAAATGGTTTTACTTTATTTTAGTTTATTTATTTAAAATTACACGTAAATAAGGAAATACCTCTTATTTGAATTTTAAAAAAAAATAGCTTCAAAACCTAATTCTTTAACGATAAAAAGTCGGCTCTCCCTTCCAAGAACAAAACTCGAAATGGCTAACTTTTGTTAAATTTTATTTGGAGGGAAAATGACTTAGAAAATTTCTGGAAAAATAAGTTTTTACTTAATTCAATCATAAGAAACAATTATCGAAACTTTTCTTTCACAACTAATAATGAGTTATTTCTTATAAGTAAATTGGGGTATTTGACATTACCTAATTTGTTGTCACCATCTTTACTTCAAACCAAACCACCGTCAAACCCTAGGTTTTTTCTCACTAGAAAACTTCAAATCTTCCACTAAAGTTAACCTTCTAGAGGTTGGGTTATAAGTTTTGGAACCTTTAGAGTGTGGGTCTTGGTGGTATCTTGATTGATCTTTGGAGGAAACAAGAAGACAATGAGAGAATGTGTGAACCGAGAGAGAGAAGAAAGAAGAAGAAGAAACGGAGTTTGGCCATCATGGGTTCTAATGTTCCACCACTACTCTTTATTTATAACCCATTTTTTTGAATTTACTTAGTTGTCCTCCTTTACTTTCAATGAACACAAGTACCCAATATGCCCTTGTTGGTAATTTGGAGACTTTTCTCATTAAGTTCAAACACTTAAGATTTTATTTGTAGAGAGAGTAGTGATCAGTAATGTACAGAAAAGCTTGAAATGGGAAGTGTTCATTTATAGAAAAAATAAATTAGAAATAATAGAGATTGTGCAACACTCAAAATATGGATATAATATAAATTGGGCACATTATAATTAAGGTGGTTGGATGATATGATGGTAAAAAGTCTCTTTGGAAACCCCATGGTCTTGGATTCAACTCCCATCGGTTAACGAACAGAGGATAAGAAATTGTTCCCACACAGTATGAAGTACTCTCCACCAAAGGGTCACATTCACAAATGGTGTCACATTAATGGAATTGGCAAAATATTAGATATAATAAATATTATACATATTTTAATTAAAGTGCTTGGATGGTTTGGTGGACAAAATATTTTTTGATGGATGGAAGGTTAAAGGTTCAATTCTCAAGATAGCAGCACGTTGGAAATTTATGTGTGATATTCAACTTGAATTTAAATTGCATTCATTCAAATGCAATGCCAATGGGGAACACCATTGGCTGACCGGTCAATGTGCTATGATGTTGTTCGGTCAGTGCCCCATGGAATGCAAGATGGTGTGTTCAGTCAAGTCTCACGGAGTGCAAGCAAACATGGGTGTTCGGTCATTGGGGTGTAAGTAATGAATGTTGTTCAGTGAAATGGAAGGCGACCAAAGGGATAAGAGGACAATGTGCTGTTCGGTCTTGGGTGCTACCGAAAAGATAAGAAAGATAATATGCTGCTCGGTAAATGAAGAAAATTAGGCACTCGATAAATGTGTTTAGTCAATAAAGAAAATTATGCCAAACAGGTGCAGGAGCAAGGATGGAAGGCACCGATGAGAGTTATTTAAAATTTTCAATTTCAAGTGGCAAATAGAAATTGCCCAATAGTGCCAAAGAGAAATGGAGGGTGCTGATTGGAGATTGGAAATGCTATTCAGTCAATGGACCGATGAGAAATAAATATTTAAACACGTCAATGAGGCAAAGATACCGATGGGTCTATGAAAGTGTTCAACATTGGGAATATTGAGAAACATGTGAAAGTCACTGGTAGATAGGTACTGATAGGGAATTCGATTGTGACCGACGGTAATATACGGAATGGTAAAAATAAAGAAATGGTCTAGAGATAACAATCTCACAGGAATAGTCTCTACTGAACAAGCCAATCCTCTCAATGGCATCAATTATTCACCGAACACTAAGCCCAATTTAAAATCTACTGAATACTATTATTTAGCAACTGAACACTTAAAATTTAAGAGTCTACCAATCAAGAGTCTAAGAGACATCCTGAATAACCCAAAGGACAGAACTTTACATTTATATTCAAATTAATTATTTCTCCCACATACTCATTAAATATAAAAATTTTCAAATTTTCTATTTTAGATTGAGCTTAAAAAATTCACACTTGTCTAGCATTACATGTTGTGAGTCCACCTTATTGAATTTGTCCACCACCTCTCGTAGCTTGGTTAGATACTTTACCATTGTTGGTTCCTTCGTTTCATATATCACTTTAATCTGCTTGATGATCAACTGACTATCGATGAAGATCTGTATGTTTTAGGCCCCCAGTGATGTCGTGATTTTTCTCAATCCTATTAGAAGGGTTTCATATTTAGCCCGATTATTTGTCACTCTAAAGTCAAAACAAAGGGCATACTCGGCTTTAAAATCATCTGACCCAATAAAAATGAGTATGGCTCCGCTTCCTAAAGAGTTCAATGACCCACCTACATGAAGGGTCCATTCAGACAATGAGCATTATTCTCGGTTATCAATAGGGGTTTGTTTGGTGAGTGGGGGGAACATGCATTCAAGGATGATATCAACGAGGGATTGGCCCTTGATTTCCATTCTCGATTGATACTTTATGTTGAATTCACCCAACTCGATACTTCACTGGATAGTTGACCTGAGATATCCCTCTTCTGTAAATTCGGGAATAAATCGAGAGTGGAGCGGGGGTGACATGAGGTACTCTTTAAGTCATTCGAATGCTACTTAACACTTTGATGTCCACATGAATTTCTAGGATTTCTTCAAAGTATCATAGAAGGGTTTATACTTCTCCTCCACTTTTGACATGAACCGGTTTAGAGCTGCAATCCTTCCCGTGAGACACTGCATCTCTTTTACTGTCCTCGGTGGTGCCATGTCCAATATTGCTTGTATCTTTTTTTGAATTCATTTCGATCTTCTAGTTGGTAATGAAGAAGCTAGGAAACTTTTCAGAAGGGATTCTAAAGGTGCATCATGCTGGTTCTAGCCTTATATTGTAATGGTCTAACGTTCAGAATGTCTCTTTCAAATCATGACGTGATTTTTAGCTTCAATGATCTTAACAAGCATATCAACAACATAAGCTTCTAAGTTTTTACCGAGTTGTTTGCTAAAAACCATATTGACCAATTATTGAAAGGTAGCTCCAACATTTTTTTGGGCCAAACAGCATCACCTTGTAGCGGTACGTAATGGTTATAACTAGAGCATGCATCCATAAAAGTCAGGAGTTGGTGACCTAATGAATTATCCACCAATTTGTTGATATTGGGGAGCGGGTAACTGCCTTATGGGCATATCTTGTTGAGGTCGGTGAAATCTACACCCATTCTCTACATGTCGTTAGCCTTCTTTACCATAGCCACATTTGCTAACCACTCAAGGTATTCTACCTCCCGAATGAATCCTACCGCTAGGAGTTTTTAGACTTCCTCCTATATTGCATGCTGATATTCAGTGCGAATGCCCTTTTCTTTTCTTTAATAGGTTTTCGACTCACATCTATAGTTAGTTTATGAACTATGACTGAAGGGTGAATATGTGGCACGTCTTCTGGGGACCATGTGAAGACTTTAGAATGTCATCAAAGACAATCCACAATTGTGTCCTGGAGAGGCGTCGATAGGTGGGTGCCAATATGAACTATTTGGCCAAGTACATATGTGATGGAAACTTCGATTACCTTATCTTTGGGTTGAGGCTTGGATTGGTGTTTGGTATCATCTCTAAGTTCTAAAGTTTCTACCGAGAGAACTTCTTTCTTTGTTTCGATGGTGGGGATAGTCGACGGGTCGATATCACCATGAAGTATTGCAACCCCTAGAGGTGTCCTGAATTTGATCTTCATGTGTTTTGTGCTTGGTAGTATTTCGAGACCATCCAAACTAGGATGACCTAGAACGACATTGTAGGGGGCGAGAGTTTCACCACATGAAAAGTGGTTCTATTTGTAACATAGTGAGGAGACATTCCTAAGGTTTCGATAAGCAAGGTAGTACCCTCTGGACGTATACTTTCGTCAACAAACCCTTTTATAGGTCCATCAGAGTGTTGAAAATGAGATGTGTTGAAACCCATCCGCTAAAAGGCATCCCAAAAGAGGAGGTTTTAGTCTGCTCCTTGATCAATGAAGGTCCTTTTGACAAGGTAGGACGCTATTCCTATGGTGATGATCAGCGGGTCATTTTGGTCTGTGTTAACTCCTATTAGATCGTCATTATCAAAACTAATGGTTGGCCTTTTTTTTCGGTTGATACCATTATTGTAAAAAGAACGGGAGGGCGGTAGGAACTTGGAAAATCAATCTATTCATATAGACAGTGTCAATCTGTTAAAGGTAGGTTTGACCCCATAGATAATGACTCTGTTGACTCGAACAAATTGACTAGCCATCTGTCGATCTTTATAAGACCTATAAAAAGTCGTTAGAGGGTGTTCAATCTATTGAAAATATTTATCTTATTTAAGTGCAAGTATATAACTACTCACTGTACTAGGGACGATAGCCACTCTTGAACGTCTCCGTAATGATCGTCCTGCTTCGTTTAGTTTTCACCAACTCCTAATTTTCATTCTCCGATTTCGCCTCAAGCCAAGTCATGATCAAACCCTGGATTTTCTCTCACTAGAAAACCTCAAATCTCTCACAAGATATAACTCCCTGGAGATTGGGTTATGAGTTTGGGAGTCTTTAAGGTATGGGTTTTGTGTGGTGTTTTGAGTAATCTTGGATAGAAGCAAGAAGAGAGGAAAATTTAGTGCATAAGCAGAAAGATAAAGAAAAGTAAAAAAAAAAAGTTGAAATGTGACATTCGTAGATTCTAGAGTCATAACTCTCCTTTTTATTCACAACTCATCTTCTTAATTTACTTAATTGTCTTCATTCTCTTCCACCTTACACAATTACCCACATGCCCTTTTTGGTAATTTGGAACTCAACTCAATAGGTTTAAGTATTTAAAATATTATTTGTTAAGAGAGAGGAGTGTTCAGTAATGAGAGATACCAAATAGTGATCAAGTCTTTTAGATGCTACAAGACTTAAATTTACATGGAAAATAAAAGGTACACAAGGAGAATACATTGACCGATGGGCTTTCAGCATTGACCGATGGACTCTTAGAAATGAGGAAAGGCAAATGGGCAACCTGGAACCGGTGGAAGAAGTTGAATGTCCAGCAACAATTACCGAAAGGGGGAGATAAAGTACCGATCAGAGATAGTAGTGTTTGAGTTTAATTCTCATCGGTTACCGAATAGGATAAAGAAAATATTCTAATGTAATTTAAAAGATAGTGTCACTCACCAATTGGTTATATTTGATGCACCGAATGGAGTCTCGCATTAAATGGAAATAAATTAGAAATAATTAAATTAAGAAATATCCACAAATATAGGTTATATAATAAATTATGTAATATATCGCTAGAGATATCAAATGGCATGGTGGAGCATTAACTTTTTGGACACTTTGAAGACTTGGGTTCAATTCGCTAGCAAGGCAAGCAACGTTGAAGAATTTGGAGAATTTGTATGGGAGTGTGTTCACATGTGCTTCGTGGAGAGAGAAATTTGCAAAAGAATTAGAAGACTCTTACATGCGTTCGGTTATTCGGTTGGAGATGCTGACCGATGGCAGATGGCAAAAATCAATGGGTATGCATTAGCAAGTTGTGGAGTGCCGACCGATGAAAGGGCAAAGCTCAACAACAAGTATTGACAAGAAATAAAATAAATGAAAAATTCCAAACGAAAGGCCAACTGTTCAAAGCCGATCAAAACTATCGATAGAAATGGAAAATCAAAATAGATTCAAAATTCAGCCGATGAGATCAAAAGAAATTGAAATAAATGTTTGTGCCGAAGGGAAATGCTGAATAGGGACAAGTGCTATTCGGTAAATGTGCTGAAACCATGTACTGTTTGGTCAATGAAAGAGTGTGCCAAAGAGAGTCAATTTATAATAAATATAAATAGATGTGTGTATGTACTCACCGTACAATGGGGAATTGGGAATACAAATTCAAGAACCGAATGGAAGTGCCGAACAGGTGAGTCGATGAGAGAAATATACTGTTCGATCCCCGATGAGAGAAATGTGTTGTTCAGTAAGTGACAAATGTTGGAAGCAATAGTGTTTGGTCAAGTCTCATGGAGTGTAAGCAATGAATATCGTTCAATCAAATGGAAGGCGACTCAACGGCTTCTTTGAAAATGAGGTTTGTGACTGAACGGACTTGCAAATACCCGAAAGAAGGTGAAATTGACTGTTCTGTCAAATACCGAAGGGAGGAAATTAGCAAAAGCACATGTTGACCGATGACCGAACAAGAAAATGAAATCTAGGAGTAAGTACCGAACGGTAAATAAAAATACATTATACCCCAAAGTCTTATATTACCGATAGTACACATTGCCGATCATGGATTCATATTACCAATCGATGACAAAAATAAACAATAAGAATTTTATAGGTGTCTCATAATAAAAATGAGGATTCAAAATTGGATGTCACCGATCGTATAGAAAAGCAAGATAATAGGAAAAATGTATCGACCGGATGGGATAGTACCGTCAGATAATATGAGTAGAATGCAATACACCGAACGAGATATGAAAGTGACTCCAACAATACACCGATTGGTTCTCACAATACTGATAGACCATCTCTTAAAAATACATCGATATGTTTTTCACTTAAATAATACACCGACCACCCAATACTCAAGTAACCGATGGCTCTGGTGATCCAGACTCTAATGATCAGTAATTTAAAAATTTAACGTCTGTCCATCCAATATCTAAAGGATCTTCCGAACAACCCAAGGAACAAAAATTCATACTTATATTTAAGATTAACTACTCTTCCAAGATTTTACAAAATATAAGAATTTTTTTTAAATAATGACATTTAGAGTGCACTTTTACAAATCCGAACTTGTCCGGTATTACATTTCCAATCACCGAACCAAACCCACCCCAATATAATAAGAAACCCGAATTAACCCAACCCAAACACCTCGTTTTGGGGCGGGTCAAGAGTTTTGTTCAAATCTAACCTAGCCCTACTTGTCATCTATGCCCATCGGGTACTTTGTCATCGAAGTCGCCACACCATATGGCAATATGCAATTTACTCGAATCCCATTTTTCCCCAACTCAACATACAAGTTGTTGGTAAGTCCAAGCACACCATGCTTGGACACTACGTCATCATTACAGAAGCCACTAGTTACCAAAAATTACTTGTAGTGAATATAATGCCACCCCTTTTTATAGGAATCATTACTATTGGAGGTGCGTTTTGTTCAATAGATAGTAGCTTCGTAGACTCGAGTGAGGCATGTGGCTACTAGATCGTGTTATTGATGGAACTTGCAAAAAGCTGTTTGAGTCTACACTGACGGAGGAGACTCTGACACTTAAATCAGAGAGTGATTTTCAAAAATCGAAATAGACTGAAAGAGAGAGATAAAACTCTATATTGTCTTCTATGTGTTAAGTGTAAATTTAAGAGAACGTACTTCGCCGATGACCTTATAATGTATATATAGGTTGCCTGTATGAGTCTCGTGTGTATCTCGGGTGTTGAAACTCTAATTTCACTATAAAAGTATCTCGAGATTACGAGATTCTTAATGAAAGTTCTCTAAGAGATTCAGAATCCTTCAAGTTAGGGAAAGCTCTAGTTGGCAAGGGATTCCTTTTCTTATCGATTAGTATTTAGAATTCCCATGCTAATCATGGGTTATTATTAGGAAAGACGAATATTGTTGTGGGTTGACCAAATACTGAGAACCGAGGAGGTATTGGGGCCGGTCAGCCTTCCACAAAGAAGGATCTGGTTTACAAGTGCCAAGATAGTAGGCCGTATTCACCCAATTGGGAGGCTCATACCACTCCTACAATCTCCTAGATTATGGGCTTAAATCTTATGATAATGTGCCTTTGGGCCATACTTCAGCACTTGGCCCTTACTTTTGGTGTCATTCCATAAGAAAGACCTTAGGAGTAGTACTTAACCTATGGAAATTCATAGAGATACCAATGTAATGCACTAAATGCATATTGCTGGTAGGATATAAGTAAATGTAGTGGTAATTAGGGAAACTAGAAGGGCACAAAGTGTCATAGCTAAGTGGAAAAGGCATAATGAGAACTCATGAGGGAAAAGTCAATCATTCGTGAGGGAAAAGTCATGATTTTCTCGAGGATTCAAAGTTGAAAGGGAACTTTTTCTTTTTTATGGGTTTGGCTTTCAAAAGAGCGGTGGTAGCAAAAGCCATGGGTGCAAGATTCCATCAATGAAAAATCTGTGGGTACAGTGTCCTGTCATATCAATTAGGCAAGTCATATGATACTATTATGATGGTCTTGTCCTAGAGTGTTTTGACTGAGCTCCCTCCAGCTAATCATTGCTCTTATGCTCTTTTGTTATTAGGGTTTTAGAGTAACTTGATGGGTTACAAAGTCCTTTCCAGCTTCCTTTAGCATATGGTTATTTTTCTAGTTTTAATATCATATTAGGTGCTAGACAGGGGCTATGAGATTTGTAGATTTTATCTATGAGTTTGTTTAGGAAGATGTCGATCACTTTGATGAGAAGAAGGCCTCTGGATTCAAAAGGCTAATCCATTTGGGAAGACGAAGATACTCACCGTTACATTTCTTCGGATTTTCCTTTTGATGTAATCTAGTCCAACTTAAGAATGTGTAAACTTTCAATTGTGTTGTACCCAACTATGTACTCCGATATGTATCTATTGCTTTGAAATTTGAAAAACGTTTTGTTACTTACTTGTCGATCTTGTCTTGATTGAGAGGGAACCATCTTATCTATTCACAGTCTTGGAATGCCGATGTTAGAGGTGTATCAGTGAGCAAGTGACTTGGTTGATGAGGTGATATCTGGTTAGTTGACTTACCCAGTTGTCAAGTATAGCGCCTTGTTACCTTTCGAAATGCTCCAGTATGTTTAACCAAAAGAGTAGGTTGTGCCTACCCGGGTAGGAGTACTTCCTCTGTTGACAACACATTCATTCAATTGAGAGGTTGGGCCATGTCTACCCATCAGGGAGATACATCCTTTATTGACGACACGTTTCATTCAATTGGTGGGTGGGCCGTGCCTACCTGTTACGGAGATACATCCCTTATTGATGACACATTTCGTTCAATTGAGATATTAGGTTGTGTCTACTCATCAGGGAGAGACATCTCTTATTGATGACATGTTCATTCAATTAAGTGCAGCATGTGAAATAAATAGTACTCCATATTGATAAATTGAGAGAGAGCGAACATCAAAACTAGTGAGAGTGATAAAGATTACTGGTGATAGATATGCAAGTTTTCTGAGTTCCATGCTCTCGACAGGACTGAACCGTCTAGATAGTTGAATTGATATGTCCCTAGGTGTACTGCCGAACGTATTTGATATGGGCTATCCTAGTCAGGCACTAACTTGCCCCCTAGCTAGGGTTGTCCAGTGGCTTCCACTTTTCGGAAAGTCAAATCTCTTGGTTTGAATACTCTAATTTTTACCCATGAGTTGTAATAGCATGCCATCTATTGCCAATAAGCATCCATTCGAGTAGACACAACTTCTCGCATTTCTGGGAGCAAATCTAACTATTCACATAACGCAAGCTCATTCTATCCATGCTTATATTAGTCTACTCAAAGTTAATGAATGTCAATCTCAACTAATATCACTGCTTCATAATAGTATGTTAGATTGAATGGCATTTCTCCCGTTGCCTTCGGGGCATTATCCGGTAGACCAAGAGGATGCCATAGAGTTTGTCTACCCAGAGACCATTAACTTCATCTAGCGTAGTCTTGAGTTCTTATAGGATTGTTTGGTTTATTACCTCGGTGAGGCCATTAGCTTGTGGGTATGCTATAGAGGTAAAACGATGCTAGATTTCCAGTTTACTACAGAAGCCTTAAAAGCTTTTATTATCAAACTATTTATCATAGTCAGTAATTAGAACGTGAGGCACACTGAATCTGGTGATGATGGACATCCACATGAAATTTTATACCTTGCCAGTAGTGATCTAGGCTAATTGTTTGGCTTCTACCCATTTGGTGAAGTAGTTGAATGCTATGACGAGGAACTTTTGTTGTCTGGTAGCTGGTGGAAATGGCCTGAGGATGTACAATCCCGATTGTGCAAACGGCCATGGGCTTGCTATCGAGTAGAGTTCGGTAAAGGGTTGGCGTAGTACCAATGAGAAGCATTGGCATCTGTCACACTTTCTAACATAACCATTTGTGTCAGTCTTCATGGTTAGCTAATAAAACCCTTGTCAAAGAACTTTTCTTGCTAGATTCCAAGTGCCTAAGTGGTTACCATATATTCTTTCACGGATTTCTCTGAGCACATAATTCCCTTCCTCAGACATCAAACATTTTTGGTATGGTTGAATAAAGGACTTCTTATAAAGGTCCCTGTTAATAATAGCATAGTGAGCAGCTTTACACGTTAGCTTGGCAGCCTCAAAAGGTGAACTTTGGTAGTTGCTCATCTTTTAAATAATCATTTACAGGGTCTTTTCACCTTGGTGAACTATTTGCCGATAGGTTTTGTTCGGGTTCATTACGCTCGGGTAAGACAAGGTCTTGATATAGACTATCCGGCTAAAGACAACTGAGTCAGAACTGGCTAGCTTAAAGAGCATATCGGTTCGTACATTCTCTGATCGAGGGATCTACTGTATATCTACCTTATTAAACTTGTTCATTGGTTCACGTAACTCAGACAAGTATTTGACCATTGTTGGCTCCTTAGTTTTATAAACTCTTTTAATCTGCTTGACGACCAATTGGCCATAGTGAAGATCTAAATGTTCTGGGCTCCTAGTGATGTCATGATTCACGGTCTGGTTAGGAAGGTCTCGTATTCGGCTTAATTATTAGTTGTTTGAAAATCAAAACAGAGGGCATATTCAGTCTTCAAATTATCTAGTCCCATGAGAATGAGTCCAGCTCCATTTCCTAAGGAGTTTGATAACCTGTTTACATGGAGTGTCCATTCTAGTGATGAGCATTCATCTCTGTCATCAGTTAGGGTTTGCTCAAAAGGTATTGGGAAAGTGCATTCGAGGATGAAATCAATGAGAGTTAGACCTTTGATTGCTAGCCTTAGTTGATACTTGATGTCGAACTCGCTTAACTCGATACTCTACTTAATGAGCCAACCTGAGGTGTCTCTCTTCTATAAAATCTATTTCAGAGGCTAGTTGGTTAATACAACAATTGTGGGACTTTAAAGTAAGGCCAGAGACGTCTAGAGGTAATGACTAAGGTGAATGTTATTTTCTCAATGGGCCTATAACTAACTTCTAACTCTTGAAGTATATAACTGATATAGTATTACAACTTTTGCACAGTGGCTTTCTGTCTTACAAGAACAGATCACAGTGCTTAGTCAGAAATAGAGAGGTAAAGGTAGAGTTTCTCATCAGGAAAGGCCAAGAGAGTAGCGCGGAAGATGCGAGATATTCTTTGAGCTATTCAAACGTTGTTTGACATTCCGGTGTCCACACAAATTTCCAGGACTTTCAGAACATCATAGAAGGGCTTATACTTTTCTCCTATTTTTAACATGAATTGATTTAAAGCCATGATCCTCCTAGTGAGGCGTTGCATTTCCTTCAGCATTCTCAGTAGTGTCATGTCTAGTATGGCTTGTATCTTTTCTCGATTTATCTCGATCCCCCTGATTGGTGATTAGGAAACCTAAGAATTTTCCTGTCGCGATTCCAAAGATGCATTTTGCTGGGGTCAGCCTCATGTTATTATGTTCTAGCATTTGGAATGTTTTTTCCAAGTCTGCAATGTGGTTTTTGGCACTAGTACTTTTGACGAGCATGTCATTAACATAGGCCTCCACATTCCTGCCAAGCTGTTCGTCAAAGATTTTGTTGACCAACTACTAGAAGGTGGCTCTGGCATTCTAGAGGCTAAATGGCATGATTTTGTAGCAATAGGTGGGTACTTTATCATGAAGCTGTTAATTTCCTTATCCTTTGGGGCCATGCAAATTTGATTGTAACTAGAGTACGCATCTATAAAACTCAAAAGTTAGTAACCCGATGAGTTATCCACCAATTTGTTAATATTGAAAAGTGGATAATTGTCCTTTGGGCATACATTGTTGAGATTAGTGAAGTCTACACACAATTTTCACTTCTTGTTTTCCTTTTTCACCATAACCACATTGACTAACTATTTGGAGTATTCTACTTCTCAAATGAACCCTGCTATCAAGAGTTTTCAGACTTTCTCTTATGTTGCACATTGGCGTTCCAGTGCGAATACCCTCTTTTTCCACTTCATAGGCTTACAACCCACATCTACTATCAATTTATGGACTATAATCGAATGGTGGATTCTAGATGTCTTCTACAGACCACGCAAAAACTTTAGAATGTCGTCGAAGACAATCCATAATTATTTTCTAGAGATATGTCGGTAAGTGGGCACCAACTTGGACCATTTGTCCAAGCATATCCATGATAGGCATCTCAATCACTTTCTCTCCGGGTTGAGGCTTGGATAGTTGCTCGACATCATCTCTAAGTTCCAAGGTGTCTACTGAGAGAATTTCTTCTTCTTTCTCTACAATGGGGATGGTCGATGGGTAGGGGTCACCATAAAGCATCGCGACCCCTAAGGGTGTTCTAAACTTGTTCTTTATGTGTTTTGTGTTTGGTAGTGTTTCGAGACTATCCAAACTAGGGTGGCCTAAGATGGTGTTTTAAGGAGACGGGAGTTTAACCACGTGAAAAGTGGTTATGGTGGTGGCATGGTAAGGGCACTCCTAAAGTTACAATAAACACGATAGCACTGTTTGGGAGTATGCATTCATCGGTAAATCCCTTTAAAGGTGTGTCTGGGGGTTGATGGTGGGATTAAGTGAGACCCATTCATATAAAGACATCCTAAAAGAGGAGATCTCGTTTTGCTTCGTGATCAATAAAGGTCCTTTTGACAAGGTACGACCCCATTCCCACAGTAATGACTAGCGGTTCATTTCAATTGGTGTTGACTCCTATCAAATCATCATCATTGAAACCAATAGTTGTCTCTTTCTTTTGGTTGTGCCATGGTTACAAAAGAAGGTGATAGCGATAAGAGTTTGTTCGCCTGGAAGATTAGTCTATTTTTTACGAACGATGTCAATATGTTGGATGTAGGTTTTGCTCCATAGATAGTGGCGATAAGTGGTTGCTAAATCGTGTGATAGATGGAACCAACAAAAAGCTGCCGAAATATGCTCTGGCGGGGGAGATTTCGATGTTCAAGTCAAAAAGTAGTTTTCGAAAGTAGAAACAAACTAAAAGAGTTGTGTAACCTTTTGTGTGTTAAGTGTAGAGTCAAGAGAACATATCTGGCCGATAACCTTATGATTAATATATAGGTTGTCTGCATGAGTCTCGTATGCATTCGGGATGTTAAAACCCTAATTTACATATAAAAATGTCTCGAGATTACGAGATCTTTAACGAAAAATTTCAAGAGATTCAGAATTATTCCAGTTAAGGAAAGCTGTAGTTGGCAAGGGATTCCTTTCCTTATCGATTAGGGTTCAAAGTCCTCTTACTAATTATGGGATGTTATTCTGTGATTTAAGGAAAGACAAATATTATTCCAGGTTGACCAAATACTCAACACTGAAGAGGTCGAGAACCAAGGAGGTCTTGGGGCCGATTAGCACTCCACCGAGAAGGATCTTATCGACGAGTGCCTAGAGAGTGAGCCATGTTCACCCAACTGGGAGGCTCATTCCACTCCTACAATCTATTGGATTATGCGTTTAAATCTTATGATGATGGGCCTTGGGACCATACTCCGTCAATTATCTAGCCGTGTGTTTTGTACCCAAGAAACCACCAACAACATTAACATAAAACACCTTCTTTAACGTCTGAATGGTAACAATTACAACAATGGGACCATAAGTCACTAATGTCTCTCTTTTCTATATACCGGAGACTATAACTGTATCAAATAGATCTTTACAAGACCCTGAGGTAGGTACCACACTTCAAGTTAGGCGGGATCAAGACACCTATTGTGCATGGAAAAATAAAGGTAGCTAGGTTAGGGAAATCCTGATCAGTAGTATGTATGATGACATGATCTCAATCTATGAGTAGTATCCTATGGCAATATCAGTTTGATTTGCTCTGAAAGAGCATTATGGTGCTCTATCAGCTCCTAAGGTGAGGATATCAATTCATAAGTTCATCACTTATAAGAAAAGTGTCGATCATATGATGAAACAACATTTAATGCAAATGTCAAGTACGATTGCTGGAATAAGGGATGCGGGCAAGCCCATTTTGGATAAGTTTCAGTTACTAGATGTGATCAAAGATCAAGCCACTATCTAGTCAACAATCATCTGCTAACTCAGTAATTATGTGGCTGCTAAAGTACTTGACGTGAGTCAGCAGACACGTAGGCTGCTCACTTAACAATTAGGGTTGATTTGATAGCCACATAAGCTACTGATATAGCCCTTGGCTGATTATAAAGAGATTGAGGTTTTAACCTCAACCTTACCACCATGGCAACATCTACAGGTGATGGCACACCAACTCTCACATGAAGGGTGGCCTCTTTTCGCTTCTTGTGGGCTGAAAGGCCCTCAGACATAAGTTTTCCCTTACCTGGGAGAGAGACGGCAATGGTTGTAAGTGCCACCATGGCAAAAAGTTGTCATGAGACTCATAACTATGGTCCCTTGAGTCACCTGCGAGCTTTCACTCCTAGGCAAAGCCTTGCCATTGATGATCAGGCCTTAATACCTCAATTGAGCCTCCACCATGTTGAAAAACCACCACATTGGCCTTAATCAGAGCCACCGCCCTTCCTTGCCACTTTCAATGGTGACTTTAGCTGTAGTTGCTACTATTTACTGTGGGGATTCACTACTTCAGCAAATTCTTAGGCTTTGATTGCCTCCTCCACCGCGACTGAAAACCTTTGTGGTGGTGGCATTTGCCAACTCTTGAACCCACCATCGAAGTTGGTGGTCTTGGCTACAACCATCACCACCTTCGATAACAACTCTTGGTGGCATTTACTGTGGGGATTCACTACTTCAGCAAATTCTTAGGCTTTGATTGCCTCCTCCACCACAACTGAAAACCTTTATGGTGGTGGCATTTGCCAATTCTTGAACCCACCATCAAAGTTGGTGGTCTTGGCTACAACCATCACCACCTTCGATAACATGATTGGATTCTGCAAACTAGACATCCAAATGAAATTCAAACATGAAACCAAAATTTTTTTATTACTATTGGTTTTGAAACAATAACCACAACAAAAAGATGTTTTGAAAATAATATCAAAAACCAAAGAAAATAAATTAAACATGCTAAAATCCTAAAACTCAAGCTTTGATACCATTTATAAAGATCAGTGTAGATTTAATTCATAAAAACTATGCACTTCAATATTTCTATCAAGTTCAAAATAAAAAAAAAAAAAATACAATAAAAGTGAATAATACAACATGCATATCAAATATCATACAAGATTAACCACAAACAAATTTATTTTAAAGAAAAATAAATTATAGAAATAGTAATACCTGATTTACTTTTCTGATCAAACTTTGTTTGAACTTACAACTATGCTATCTGCAATCTCTAAGATCATCAGACTAATTTCAAATCCAAGTCTTCTCCTATACCCTAACTCTATTGTTTTGAATATTTGATTCGATCAACAAATCATTTTGAATTGGTAAGTAAAAAGCTTAATTTCAAATAATTTTGTCTAAACTAATAGAAAAAGAATAACTCTCTAAAAAATTAGAAAGAGGCATGAAGACTAAAATATTTTTGCAAAGAAATTTTCCCCTCCTATACACAACCTTAGAACTTATAGTTTTTATATAAATCTCTGAACTTTTTAAATTTCATAAAAGAGTTATAAAACTTTCAAAAATCATAAAAAAAAGCCCAAGTTTAAGATTATATTGTTATATTTAAATCATCAACATGTCAATTTCTCATTCTCTTAATTATTCTTCTTTTATAATTAATTTAGTAAAAAAATAATGTCACGTCAATTAAAGAATAAATATTAATAGATTTATAGGATAAAAAGGGGATCAATAACATGTTTATTTTGATTACAAAATAATTATAATACAATCTGCTAATCCAACAATTATATTAAAATTGTTTTAACTCTTATTAATTTCACTAAAAAATTAGAGTTTCACTATAAAATAAATATCATCTTATTTATAGAAGTCAATCAAAAATATTTTATTACTTTGTTATCGACCTATATGTATATCTATATATTGCCCCTCTATATTACAACTATAATTGGAGTTATAGAGATACGGTAGGCTAACAACCAATATGAAACTTCTATCAAAAGCAAAATAAGAGACGCACCACATTGTTGCTAGATGTTATGTTAAATAGGTAAGGGTTCCTACTTTTATATGGATGGGTGGGTGTAAATAAATTAGTTCATGAAAATAGGATTCATCTAACCATTTGAAATATAAGATTTTTAACCAGTATGTTAGGAGAGATGGGAAAAATAACAACTAAACAGAGAATTAATATTATGTCTCTCCAAGAAACAAAGTGGATGGAAGAGAACACTAGAGAAGTAGAGATTTATAGTAATAAGATTTGGTATACATGTAAGGATAGAATTAAGAATGAGGTAAAGACTTACAAGAGAATATAGTAGAAATCAGAATGATAGGAGATATAATTTTGTTTGTCAAGCTAGTTAGTGAAAAAGATGTAATATATTTAACATTTGTACACCTCAAATAGGTGTAGATACAACTCGTAAACAATAGTTTTGGAAAGATCTAGATGAATTTATTCAAGTTATGCCTAGTGAGGAGAAGTTATTCATTTGAAAAGATCTAATTTGGTATGTAGGTGAGAATAACGAGAGATTTGAAACTGTACATAGAAACTTTGGTTTTGGTAATAGGAATGAGACGTGGGATACCATTTTAAAGTTTGTCATGACATTTGATTTGATATTCATAAATATTTTTTCAAGAAAAGTGAATTACACATAGTTATATATAAAAGTAGGTCGAATACAAGCCAAATAGATTTCTTTTTCACCAAGAGAGGATGATGATAGAATGATCTGTAAGTATTACCAGATTATATTGGGGAAGAGTATAGCAACTCAACATAAATTTTTAATTTTAAACTAGCATATACCTAAAAGGCAAAAGAAGAATCGCTAATTTATAGTGTCAAAAATTAAGTATTATAACCTGAGAGAGAAAAAGGGTGTCTCCCTTTAAAGATAAGTTCTATAGCTGGCTGGTCTATTAATGATGATTAAAAAACTATGTGGATCGAATATCTAATAATATTAAGAATTTATGAGAAGAGATTCTTGGCATAGTTAGGGTCGGATACCAATAAGCAAGGAGTCATCATGATAAAATAAGAAAATCCAAACTCTTATACAGACCAAATTAAAATATTATAGGAATCTTAAAAGTAAAAGAGGTAGTGATGTGTTTCAATACAAGTTTACCAAAAAAAAAAAAAAAGAGGTGAAAAAAATTATTCACAAATTAAAAAATAAGATATATAATGAATTATATAAAAAACTAAAAATTAAGAATGAAAAAAAAAATGATTTACAAGTTATCAAATTAAGGGATAGGAAGCCAAAAGATTTAAATGACATTAGGAGTGTTAAGAGTGACATCAATAGTGTCCTCGTAAAGAATAAGGATATAAAAAAGCATTAGATTCAGTATTTTGATAACATCTATAATGTTGAGAGTAGAAGAGATATTAGTGATATTATAATACATGTAGAGGAGATCAATAAGAATTTTAAACACAAGATTTGTTCTTATAAATTATGGGAGGTTTTTAAAAAAATAAAGAATAATAAAACCATAGAATCCGATGGCATTCCTATTGATGTATGAAAATGTTTGGATGAAATGGAGATAAGAATGTTGATAGATCTTTTTAACAAAATTTGACAAATCAAGAAAATACCCAAAGTATGAAGGATAGCACAGTTGTACTATTATATAAGAATAAATGTGATATATAAGATTATTTCAATTACAGAAGAATTAAACTTATTAGTCATATTATGAAGTTATGGAAGAGACTGATGAGATATAAATTGAGATTGGAGGTAAATATATTATAGAATCAATTTAAGTTTATGTCAACATGATCTATCACCAAGGCCATTCACTTATTTAAACATTTGATGGAGATATTCAGAGTATAGAAGAGAGACTTGGATGTAGTATTCATTGGACAATGATAAAGAAGGGATCTCCTTAAAATATATTGATCTCACAAGAGATATGCATGAAAGAGCTATTATCAATGTAAGAACCTATGGAGATCTAAGTGATAATTTCCCAATAAATATTAGATTTCACCAAAATTCAGTATTAAGCCCCCTCCTTTTTACAATAGCGATAGACGAAATAACAAAAAAACATCCAAGATGAATTACCATGATACATCCCTTTTGCCGATGATATAATAATGGTTGATGAAACTAAGGAATGTATTAATGCTAAATTGAAGTTATGAGAGATACACTAGAATCCGGATGATTTAGATTAAGTCAGTCAAAATTGAAAATACGAAATATATGTTTGGTGAATGAAAAAACAATTAAATTAAAGGGAAATGATGTACCAGAGAGCGAACATTTTAGATATTTTGAGTTCATCATTTAGAGCAATGGTAACATAATTGGAGATGTGAATCATAGAATTCTAGGGGGCTGGAGAAAAAGGGAAATACATTTGGAGTTTTTTGTAATCAAATGATGTAATTGTAGTTGAAGGGGAAGTTTTATAAAAATACAGTAGGACTTGTATTAGCGTATAGCACAGTGTTAGGAATTAAATAATAACAAGTGCATAAAATGGCTGTAAATGAAATAAGAACGATCAGATAGATATATGGTAAAAAAAAAAGTAGGATTAAAAATAAAGAGATATATATTAAACTAGGAGTGAATTCAATTGTTGATAGGATTACACAATATCACTTAAAATGATTTGGACACGTGTAATAAAGTTTCATAAATGCAACGGTTAGAAGGAACGAAATCTTAAATATAAGAAATTTATGAAATATTATGGTAGACTATTAAAAACTTAGATATAAATTATTCATAAATATATAAATATAAAGGATTTAGTTAATGAGGTTTTAGATAGAAATGAATGACATAAGAGAAACTGAACCAATTAAATTAATACTGCATCATCATCATTATCTTCTCTCTCTTATATTGGTCTCTTAGATGGCTGATCCCAAAAGTTGGGATTAAGATTTAGTTTGTTATGTTGTATGTAACACGTGTAATTGAGGCAAGGATCACCTCCTCAATTATTTAATAGCATTAAGTCTCTCGTCTAAGAAAAGATATTCTAAAATGTTCAACTTGTCTCTCTTTTGTCGATGATACTTGATAAATTTTAAAAACATTTGATATAACACAAAATCAAATCATTAAATTTAATTTACAACGATAACTCAATAGAGTCAATATAATCGACAAATATTTTAATTTGCATATAAATCTCCCAACTATCTAACACTACATATCCAATCTATAAATCTCTTAATCCATAAAAGATTTCACTCATAACAAATCAAAATATATAGTCCTAAGTTTGCAACTTCATCCACGTACACCCAAGTTTAATAACACATGAATTACATATGGTTACAGAGTATTAATTTCCATTCATAATACATTTTAGGAAATTACTTTGTTGGTGTTCAATGTTAACCATCTGCACTACCAATTATCCTGTTTGAACTGAGTCTAAACCTGGACCTTGTCTGATGATCAAAGTAAATTATCTCTACAATTGGAAAATTCACAAACTATAGTTTAAACCTTGATAAAATGTTTAGTTTTCTCAATCAGTTATGAACTTTTACTTTAATTCAATATAAACCATGGCTTATACCTAATATATGTACTATTAACCCAATCGTATACATATGACAGTTACATTTAACTGATAAACTTTCTCTATATAAATAATATGTAAAACTATTTATCTACTTGAATATCTAAATCAAATATTACTCTAACGTGGAGAAGTCAATATATATCTAAAATAATAAAATTAATTGGTAATTAGGAGTTACTCCCAATAAAAATAACATTCTATCGAGCAAATAATCAATGGTAACAAAGTTTTAGAATAGAGAAGAGATCAAAATATATTTATTGACTCTAAAATAATTATAATATAATCCGCTAATCCAATAGCTTTATCAAAATTAATTTAATTCTAACTAATTTTACTAAAAAAATTAGAATTGCACTCTAAAATAAAAAGATATTATTTACAAAGTCAATAAAAATTTATATATTGTTTTGTCCTTACATATATGTATTTTTACATGTTACCTCTTTATATAACACCCACAGAAGCCAGATAAATGAAATATACTATCACCTTCTAAATTATTTCATTCGATTGATTTTCTCGTCCAAAAATATGATATCCTAGAATATTAACATTTTTCCCATTAACTTATGGTCCTAGACAAGTTTTAAAGGCATCTAATATGATACAAAATCATATCATTAAGTTTTATTTCTAAATAATCAACTATAACAATACAACGGAGTGATATTTGACACAATCAGTATAAATTGAGTAGTGAACTAATTTAAGAAGGTGTTAACTATTTCATTAGCTGCAATCATGTAGTGTTGGTAAGAATTATGTGCCCTTCACAAGCTGGCTAGATAGTTCTAACAAACCAATTCTACACATCCAATGTATAAAACTTTTGACTAATAAAAAGTTTCACTAATAATACGTTAAAGCATATAGTTCTATCTTCACAAATTCATCCACATATGATCAAGATTAAGGGCACATAAATGACATAATTTTAAAGTACTAATTTCAATTTTCATAGGACATTTAAGGAAATTATTTACATATTGTGTTTTCTGTTAACTACTTACACTAACTTCTATTGAGAATGAACCCCATTCTATAACATAAATCATTTACATTAAAATAATAAACCTTATATAAATAATATGAAAAACCATTTATCTACTTAAATAAGTAAATTAACATTTTCTTAACATATAAAATTCAGTATATAATCTTTTGGATATGCGAAATAATAAAATTAATGGAATATTATGATCTAATTATAACAGTTACAACTAGAACTGGCAATTGGACCAGGTCAGCTCGAGCTCAGCTCATTTTAAAGGGCCGAGCTCGAGCCCATTTTTTAGACTCGTTTTAATTACGGGCCGAATCTGAACACTAGTAGTCTCGGCCTGTTACAAACTCGGCCCGTTAAAATTAAATATTTGATTTTTTTATTTTTTATTTTTGGGTTTAGCATTCTATCTTTTTCTCTCTCACTCTCTCTCCCCTCTCTCTCTCTCTCTCGCACCCCTCAATCCCTCATGTCCGAAGCAAGCCTCACAACTCTCTCTCACTCACTCGTCTCTCTCTCTCTCTCGATCTCATGTTTGAAACCTTTTTCCCGTCCCTCACTCCTCTCTAACCCCTCATGTTCGAAGCACTTTTTCCCTCTCTCACTTTCTCTCTCCTCTCTCTCTCTCTCTCTCATCAAACAATCATTGATTCAAAGAGGGGTTACGGTTGGAACATGAGACAGAGTGAAAGAAATTGGCTATGGCAGGAAGAAATAGGCTGGGAGACGAACGGATATCGGAAACAACGAGGAAGAAATTGGTGGCCGTGAGGAGTAATCGGAACGATCGGACACTGGATCCAGCTTCAGCAACACCAAAGCATCCTTCTCCGGCTCTTTTTCTTCCTGTCTGGTAGCATCATCGACAGATCTCAGAACGATTAGGGTTCTGTGACTCTTTTTCTCCTTTTTCCCAGCAGTCGGCATCGAACTTCATTCAAAACTCTCCTCTCTCGACCAATCGAAAGGTAAACTATAAAACACCCTCTCTCTCTCTCTCTCTCTCTCTCTCTCTCTCTCTCTCTACCCCAAAAATTAAATTAGGGTTTCAAACGGGTGAAGAATTGGGGTTTTATCAGGGCTGTATTGATTTGTGGAATTCCGTAATTAGTATTAGCCCCAAATACTATTCGGCAAGGGTTCTCAAGATGATTAAATAGATGGCTGAGTTGTTGGACAAGTAACCAATTTTGGATCCTGAGAATGAGTCTATGCAGGATTTAATGGACAATTTGCGGTTGAAATTTAGGGCTGTTTGTGCTTCCATGTCTGTTAAATTGGAGTATGATGGGTATCCTAAGTCTTCTGAGCAAATTAAGTTTGAGAGAGAGAAGGGGGTTTTTGTTGTACTTTTAGATTTGATTTTCTATTAGTTGGTGTGATTGGATGTTAATTTTAAATTGATAATAGATTTGAAGGGGTTTATTATGAATTGCTTTTGGGTTTTCATTATTTTTGCCGGTGCTTACCTATCTATTTCTTAAAATATTCATCTTACCTATCTATTTCTTAAAATATTCATCTGGCTTGGCTGTTTTTTCTTATCGGCGGATCTCACAGTGGTTTGGATCAATGGCCCCTCTTGTTTTATTTATATATATATATATAATTCGAGCTCGGGCCTGACCCGAATCAGGCTTGGGCCGAGCTTGAGTTCGAGCCCAAAAATTTTGACCAGGCCAAGCTCAGGCTTTGCAGAGCCCGACTCAGAAGACTCAATTGTCAGGCCTAGTTACAACATAGCTAGAATCACTGAATTACTAGAGCTAGCTCTTTGACATTAATTTAGAGGGAGAAAATGATTAATAAGCTAGAGAGAGTGGGGAGTAAAATACTTATAAAATGAGGAACTTGGCATCCTCTTAACATGTTGAGCACTTACATTATGAATCACACGAGGTTGGTTTCACAACACTGATATATTCCCCAAGTCTCGTCTAACTTGAATAGTATAACATTAAACAATTTATTTTGCTAGAAAATTGTCTTAAAAAAATCCTTTTTTCTTTGGTATTTATTAGTTATACAAATTTTGAACCGAGCACCCCCAAAAAAAAAAGGAATTGAACCTTTTATTTGTGATTTTTTTTTTCTTGGATTTTGCTTGTTATCTTCACTATTGGCCTTTGAATTAGAAATCTACAAACTAGGGCTCTGCCCCATAGTGAGCGCCGGATTATAGGGCCCGAGGAGAGCTCCAATCACTCGCTCTTGTATACAAAGGGAAGTTTTAATTGGGACAAAAGAGGAAGGATGTTTGGAGGCATTTCTTCCCCTTTTGCTTGATCAACTTATGAACAATCACCCCCGCCCCCCCAGGGGGGGGGGGAAGGAAAACCCACTCAAAAAGAAAATATGGTACTTATATGGTCAGACCAAGAGTTCAATAACGAAGAGACAAAACTGTCAATATGTAGATATCTTTGTGGAAATTTATATGTACAAACTAGAGTTTATGAAAGGAGTATTGTACATTTCATCTTTGCTTTCCGTCTAGCTCCTTCCATTGACAACTCACGGGCATTTTCAGTTTACCTCAGTGGGCTTCATCTATGTGGGGAATTTATATGGACAAATTACAAAGGTTTATTAACAACTCAAGGGCAGTACCGGCTTCATCTTGGTTGGCTCTGAATCAGCAAGCTCGACTATCAGTTTTCAACAACTTTCTTCTCTTCCCTCATCGCTAGCAACGCTAACTGGTTGATCCTCAATTGCAGCCTCAGAAGAGTTGTCCTCAACTGGATTATTTTGTTCCTCTGCGTATGCTTGGGAGCTCGCAACTTGACCCATCAAGTCTTTGTGTTTGAGATTTCCTATTTGCATAAGAAAAGAATTCAAATCACTAGGCAGACTCAAAACCAAAGCGTACCATTTAGATGAATGGGTTTCCAACATCAGGCATGTGCAAATACAAGTTATGTACATGTATATCAAAATAATACAAATGTTGTATGTAAGCCAACTCATAGCTTCGCCGGTTGATTTTTACTTTCATTATAATTCTTCTTACACTTCCTTCTCGCCTCATTACTGTTTCCTCCTTAAATATTAGAAAGTTTCATTATGCTAAAAGACGCATATGGAAATAACATCATAAAAAGCAAATGCAGGATTAGACTTATTGGTGGATGCTGTCAACAATATAACAAATGCCCAAAATCCCATCCCTAAGATCACATGATGCTGAAATGGTGATTACAAGAACCAAGTTCACTTTAGCAAGAAACTGATCCAAATAATAGAAATCAGTAGAGAAATAGCAGAGATTAGTACAATACCTTGAAAATAAATCACCTTTTGTAGGCAATGAAGTATTAAAAAGAGCTAGTAAGAAAGCGCTAGATTCAATAAACCAGCATGAAAAGACATTATTGATGTACCAAAGGTTGATCAGTTGTAAGATTAAAAGCCAAAAACGGTCTTCCTTATTTAGAACAATAAGAAATGAGATTTTATATTACAATTAATCAATTGATTTTGACATTACATGAAATTTTTACAAATTTAATATTTGAATGTAACTTATAAAAGATTTGATTTAGATTTTCATGTTTGCTAATTATACTTTCCAATTGATAGACAATATTATCGTACCAAAAGGTTGACTTATAATTGGTTGCATAAATTAATGAATGAGTTCTTTCTACTCATTATCTACCTGTCTTTAGTCCTTTCTTCTACCACCCCTCTAAACCATCATTTACCAGGTTAAGTAAAATAAATTTATGAAGAACCGTTCACTTCTCTCAGCCAAAGTTACTTACTCATAATAGATAACAGAACAATGATAGGATATAAATTGGTATAATAATTATGGTTTATTATGTTCTATTTTTAAATAAATATTACACTAATTATTGTGTTTTATGGTCATTTATATAATAGGAATGATGGAGAAGACTTTTGAAGAAAAAGGAAAGAAAAGGAGTCAAAATTGGAAGTTTTGAAGATTTTCAAAATCATTGATTCATTCCTAATATTTAGGGATAAATTTTAGAAATTTAACTTTCAAAAACTTTTTTATCTATTAAGAAATTTTTCTTCTTGAAAATAGAGTTATTACTCCTATTTATAGAGTGTTTCATTGTGCAATTAAAAGGGAGAAGAGTGAAGCCGCCCCAAGGGGGCAGCACCCCACTCCCAACAAGCAATTCTAGACTTTTTAGGTTTTATTATTTTTCTCTTGGCTCTTGGCTCTTGGCTCTTGGCTCTTGCACATTCTTGGCAAAAGGGACGGATGCTATTCTTTCATTGTTTCAACATTTTTCAGCAATAAAACTTTTATTTTGTGAGTTCCTTTCAATTGTATTTTCTTTTTAATTTTATTTTTTAGTTGAGCGGTTATTAAAATCTTGATTTTCAATGATTGTGAGATTTAATTGAGTTTATTAAATCAATATCTCATAGGTATTTATTGGATTTCTATATATCATGAATCATAATTTTTTATGGTTTGTTAAATAGTGATCAATATTTAATAGTTTTAAAATAATCTATAACTAATTAAAACGGCAAATCTGTAATTATTTGTTAGTTTTAATAAATTGGTAAACGACATTCATGTCATGGGATTAAATAATCTAAGTTAAATAAATGCAGGTTGAAATTTACTGATTAGAATTGAGTATCTCTAGATCTTAAAGCTATCGAAACACTAAATCCAATGAAAGTCTTTTGAGTTGTCTTTCGATTAGAAAAATAATTAATTGTGGTACCTTAATTATAAAAAAAATAAGGAGAGATTGATCATTTCGTAGTATTTAACGGCTATAACCAATTTATTTATGGGTGTTTAAATTTGGTGTGTCGTCAAACAACCAAAAATAAAATATCTACTTCATAAAATAATAGTATAGAGTGAATAGAGTCATCTCCTCCACAGGGAACAGTGGATTTACTTTTTTTAAGAAAATAAAAATAAAAATAAAAATATGGGAGGTTGAAAAATTAACTAAACTAATTAAAATAAAACTAAAAAAAAAACTTGAAAAAATAAAAACTAATGAAAAATCAATTTTTTTTTAGCCAAATGAACTATTTCCACCTTGATGTATTTGATTGATCATTGATATAAAAATTACCTAATACCCGCAAATAAATTGATTATAGTCGTTAAGTACTACAAAACGACCAATCTTTCCTTATTTCTTCAATAATTAAGGTATCACAATTAATTAATTCCCTAATCAAAAAATAACCCAAGAGACCCTCGTTAGATTTAGTGTTTCGATAGCCTTACGATCTAGAGAGACCCAATTCTAATTAACAAACACACAATAGGTTCATTTAAATTAGATTATTTAACCTCTTAACATGAGTTAAATCGCTTACGAGGCTATAAAACTATACCAATTATCACTTCATTAAAAACAAACAAGCCTTACCATTTTTAATTGACTATAGATTATTCTAGAGTTATCAAATATAGGTCTCTATTCAATAAATCTAAAACAATCATGAACATTAGAACTCAGAGATTAAATAAATAATTACAAAATATTTAGCTAATAACAGCCTTTAGATCTCACAATCTTTATTCATCAAGATTTCAATAACCCTTCAACTAAAAAATAAAATTAAAAATAATAGGAAAAAAAAGGACTCACAAATTGTCAATGGAAAAGAAATTCAAGGTGTACAATTGTCTTCATGCTAGACGTGTTATCTCATAGATATTTATTTGATTCATACACTTCATGGATCATGATTTTTTAAGGTTTGTTAAATAGTGACCAATATTTAATAGTTCTAAAATAATTTACAACTAATTAAAACGGTAAATCCGTAATTGTTTATTAGTTTTAATAAAATGGTAAATTGCATTCATATCATGGGATTAAATAATCAAATTTAAATAAACTCATCGTGTGTTTGTTAATTAGAATTGGATCTCTCTAAATCTTAATACTATTGAGATTTTCAATCCTAAGAACTTATCTAGGATTGACTCTCGATTAGAAAAATAATTAACGAATTTTTCTTAATTATCGACGAAGTAAAGAGAGATTGATCGTTGGATGTTTACCGACGACTATAACCAATTTATTTATAGGTGTTGAGATCTTTAGATAGATCGATTATCAATCACATGAAATCAAGGTAGATATAATTCCTTTGACTAGAAAAATTGATTTTCCATTAGTTTTTATTCTTTTTTTTTTGAATTCTTTATTTTTATTTAATTAGTTTAGTTAATTTTCCAATCTCATATTTTTATTTTATTTTATTTGTCCTTAAAAGAAGTAAATCAATCGTTCCCTGTGGAGATGACCATATTCACTCTATACTAGTATTTTGTGAAGTAGATATTTTATTTTTGGTTGTTTAACGACACACCAAATTTTGACACCGTTGTCGGAGAATGGTATTAAGTGATTTATTTCTTTTAAATTTTTGTTTTCTTTCTGTTTTCAAAACTAACCTTTGCAATGAACTTGCCGGAATTTGACGGTAACATAGAAGAGAAGGATTTGGCGAAAATATGGCCACACAAAAGACTTTAAGGGAGTTGTTATTTTCTAATTTTAATGAACATATCTTTTACAGTGATTTTCCTAATATTGAGACTCCCCAACAATTTGGAATATGGCAAGATGTTTTAAAAATGATCAATGAGGTAAGTGATTTTTCTTTTCGTCAAGAACTGAAAGAACTAATTTCTCTTATGCATAATTTTATTGTAGGAAAAACACAGCAGGTCAAGGCATGTTGAGTTTGTTCTGATTTTGGTCATCCTATGGATTTGTGCCCTACCCTTCAAGAAGATTCAAACAAACAAATCAATGCAGCGAAAGAATTTCCGAGACAACCACAATGGAAGTATGATCCCTATTCAAACACCTACAACCAAGGATGGTGGGACCAACCAAATTTCAGTTATGGAAATTGACAACAAGAGTTCTCACAACCACAATTTCAGTCTCAACAACTTTTTTCGAGTCAAGGTACGTCTCTAGAAAAGATTGTTAAAAGTTTAGCTAACGATTCTCTGTTAATTCAATAGGAAAATCAACGATTTCAACAAAAGACAAGAGTCAGTATCCAAAACTTGAAGAATCAAATGTCACAATTGATGACAATCGTGAGTCGATTGGAAAAATCATCAAAAGAAGTGGAAGACAATTCATCAAAAAACGAAGAAGATATGAAAATCAAGCAAATAGAGAAATCATCAATAACGAATGAATCCACCAAGAAGGTAAGTAACAAACCCAACACTTTCATAACAAAAATTTTGATTTTACCACATTTTCCTAGTAGGTTGACACAACCAAAGGATGAGGAAGAGAAAGAGATTTTCAAAACTTCTCCAAAAGAAGAAACCAACATTCCTCTCTTAGAAGCAATAAAGCAAGTGTCAGAGCCATTCATGAAAGGAGTTAAAGATAAAAATTGATGCGGATTTGGATACCTTAATTTTTGATTTTAATGGTAAAGTTGCTACTTTTAATATTTTTGACGTCATGAAGTATTCAAATGATTTTAAATCTATTTTTCATGCTAGTACGGTGGATTTCGTTATTCATGATAATTTTGTGCAATATGAATTGGATTTTGTATTTAAGGAAAACTTGACAGATAAGGTTGCACAATGGAACAAATTTCTCGATGACAAACTCCCACATTGGAAACAATCATTGGTAAGCCATAAAATCCTTCACTTCAATTCAATTCAAAATTGAAGTTCATATCAGGTAAGTTGAAGTCAAAATAGACCGGACCGATCTTTGAACGAAATTGAAACGAGAAGACAATGTCAAGCCAAAAGCATTAAACAAAGACGTTTGTTGAAAGGCAACTCAATATTTTCTTTTATGATTTTGTTATTTCATATTTATTTGATTTGATTTTGATTTTTTAGATTAATAAATGCTGAAAAATTCGATGACCAGAGATGCTCTGTTATTAAGGCGTGCTCACGTCTTAACAAGCCTTTATTGTTGTCCACTTTTGCTAATACTCTCAAGTGACCAGAATTGCACATGAATTAGAGCATGCTCACGCCCTAAGAAAGGGTCCATTGCTGTCATCATAATTTTTTCTTCAAGATTTGTTGGATTTGACCCTCCGATCACCACTCAACCCTATGAAAGTTTTATTCTCACTTTATCTTTTTATTTTTGCTTTTATTTGGGATGAATGTTATTTGTTTTTCTTTTTCTTTTTTTCTCTCATTTGGCATACATTGGAGATAATGTATGATTTAAATGTGGGAGGATATTTCATATTTTTGTTTTTGGTAGTTTGTTTTTTTTACAATAGATTAAGTTTTGTTTCATTTTATTTAATTAAAAAAATAAAAAAAAAATAAAAAAAAAATGAATATTCTAAATTAATGTGTGTTATTTGATTGGCTAGAAATCTATGAAAAAATAGCTCGTATCAATAGTTTTTGTGCTTGTAATGACCGTTCATATCTTTAATAATTTTCTTTAAATGATGAATATACAAGATTTGATACAAACCTCATTTAAAAGTGAGGTTTTGAGTCTAAAGCGAGCAAATTCATTATTTGTATTCGGAATTTCTTTTCTTCTTGAGTGAATATCACACTTGGATTGTTTATTTTAAAACTTACAATGTTATGTATTTCAAGATCACATCTAAGGTTTCATGCATTGAAATGATAAAGACATCTAGATTTTATCCCATTTTGGTTTTCGCAAAAATCACTACCTTGATTTATAATCCCCTCAGTAAACCAATTTGAGCCTGAGACACTTTCTTTCTTCAAAACCCTTCAATACAACACTATAACTCTATTTTGACTTGCATTTCAACCCTTGCACCAAGAATTTATATAATTAATTGCATGATTTAATTGTGCTTTATTAGTCTCATTGGAAAAGACCGATTAGAATAATGATGTTGGTACGTTCATTGATATGAAAATGGAATTCATGACTATGAAAGGAAGAAAAAGTTTGAGTTTTATTCACCATTTGTATTTTCGTAAAAAAAAAAAAAAAAAAAAAAAAAAAAAAAAGCAACAGAAAAAAAAAAAGAGAAAAAAAGAAAGAAAAAAAAATACTGCATCTTTTCATTTCACTCAGATCGAAAAAGCCTGACATTTTTATGTATTCTTGACTGTTGCCTATTTTGAGTACGTGTGAATAGCGAGATCATATATTTTAATGTGCTATTTGTGAAGGATAAATGTGTTATTGTAGAAAAATTGTATAGTTAGTTACATATTCTCTTTGGTACATTTAAACTTTTGATATACTCCTTTATCCTACCCATAACCATAATCTCATTACAACAAAATGAAAGACCTTTAAATTGATGCATGAAATTCAAATTATTAAGTGATGGAGATTTGATACATTTTGAAGTATATGATAATATCAATTCCAATGTGTTGATTTGAGTGTTATAAATATATTCTTCACCTTATTTTGAATGAATTTGAATGAACCTTTAGAGAGGATGTTGAATCTTGTCGTTTTGATTTTATAAGAAATTGTTGGGATTTGTAATGGTTGTTCTCGTATAAAATACTGTGAAATATTTGTTGTTTTGATTATTTTTCTAATTTGACTTTCATAACATATGTTGGCTTAATAGTTCAAAAAAAATAGGTTAATTTCAATAGTTTTAATTTTATTTGCGCTAGAAATGCTTGAGTAAAACATCATGTAGGTGTGAAAAATTTTGATAGAATATAAATTGGTGTAATAATTATGATTTATTGTGTACTATTTTTTAATAAATATTACACTAATTATTATGTTTTATAATCATTAATAGGAATGATAGAGAAGACTTTTGAAGAAAAAAGAAAGAAAATGAGTCAAAATTGGACGTTTTGAAAATTTTCAAAATCATTGATTTATTCCTAATATTTAAGGATAAATTTTAGAATTTTAACTTTCAAAAACTTTTATCTTTTAAGAAATTTTTTTTCTTGAAAATAAGGATATTACTCCTAATTATAGAGTGCTTCATTGTGCAATTAAAAGGGAGAAGAGTGGAGCTGCCCCCAACGGGGCAACACCCCACTCCCAGCAAGCAATTCTAGACTTTTTAGGTTTTATTATTTTACTCTTAGCTCTTGGCGACTGCACATTCTTGACAAAAGGGACGGATGTTATTCTTCCATTGTTTCAACATTTTTCAGCAATAAAACTTTTATTTTGTGAATTCCTTTCAATTGTATTTTCTTTTGAATTTTATTTTTTAATTGAACGGTTATTGAAATCTTGATTTTCACTGATTGTGAGATTTAATTGAGTTTATTAAATCAATATCTCATAGGTATTTATTTGATTCATACACTTCATGAATCATGATTTTCTATAGTTTGTTAAATAATGACTAATATTTAATAATTCTAAAATAATTTACAACTAATTAAAACGGTAAATGTGTAATTGTTTGTTAGTTTTAATAAAGTGATAAATGACATTCATGTCATGGGATTAAATAATCTAATTTAAATGAACTCGTCATGTGTTTGTTAATTAGAATTGGGTTTTTCTAAATTTTAATATTGTTAAAACTTTCAATGCTAAGAGATTCTCTAAAGTTAACTCTCGATTAGGAAAATAATTAACGAACTTATTTTAATTATCGACGAAATAAGGAGAGATTGATCTTTAACTGGCAAGTTAAGGGAGATAGGGAAAGTAATGAATAGAAAAAAATTAAAATTATGTGCCTACAAGAGACTAAGTGGGTAGGGGAGAAGGCTAAAATAATTGAACCGTATGAATATAAACTTTGGTATACAGGTAGGAATAAAACTAGAAATGATGTAGAAATAATTGTTCATAAAGATTTACATGACAATATAGTTGAGATTAAAAGAAAGGGAGATATAATTTTACTTATCAAAATGGTTAATAAAAAAGATATAATTTACATAATCAGCGTAAATGCGCTCCAAGTAAGTATAAATGCAATTAGTAAAAAATAATTTTCGAAAGATTTAGATGAATTTATACAGACTATACCTAGTATAAAGAAATTATTTATTGAATGAGATTTTAATGGACATGTAGAGAAGAATAACGAAAGATTTGAAACTATACATGAAAACCTTGGTTTTGGTAGTAGGAATGAGACGGGAGAAATCGTTCTAGAGTTTGCTACAGCATTTGATTTGATACTCAAAAAATATTTTTTTCAAAAAAAAAGAATCGCACATAGTTACATATAAAAGTGGGTTGAATGCTAGCCAAATAAATTTCTTTCTAACTAGGAGGAACGACAAAATGACTTGTAAAGATTGTAAGGTTATATCGGGAGAGAATGTAACAACTCAACATAGACTTTTAGTTATAGATGTGCGTGTACCTAAAAGGTAAAGAATATCATCCGTTGGTAGAGCCTAGAATTAAGTGGTGAAAATTGAAAGAAAAAACAGTAACAATCTTTAAAGAAAAATTAATGCAAGAATTAACTTGATCGGCTAATGATAATTCAGAAACTATGTGGATAAAATGTCTAATAACATTAAAAATATAGATATGGAGGTTCTTGATATATCTAGAGGGCGAACTCTAATAGACAAGGAATCATTGTGGTGGAGTGAGGAAGTCCAAACTGCTATACGAATAAAACATGAGTATTATAGAAATCTTAAAAATAAAATAAATGAAACATTTGAATTATACAAAAATGCGAAGAAAAAAGTGAAAAAGATCATCCAATATTTAAAAAATAAAGTATATAATGAATTATATAAGAAGTTAGAAACCAAGGATGGTGAGAAAGAAATTTACAGAATTGTCAAATTAAAAGAGAAATGGAAAAGATTTAAATAATATTAGGTATATTAAAAGTGAGACTAATAGTATACTAATGAGGGATGAAGATATAACAAAATGTTAGAGGGATTATTTGATAACATGTTTAATGCGGAGGGTATAAAAAACATTGACAATATTACCATATCTATGGAAGAGATCAATATGGATTTCAAGCATAAGATTTTTTCTCATGAAATAGAGGAAACTTTAAAGAAAATGAAGAATAATAAAACCTTAGGACAAGATGGTATCCCTATTGAGGTGTGAAAATGTTTGAGAGAAGTCGGAATAGTAATGTTAACAGATCTTTTTAATAAAATTTGACAAACCAAGAAAATATCCAAAGTATGGAGAGAGTACACTTGTACCATTATATAACAATAAAGGTGATATACAGGATTGCTCTAATTATAGAGAAATTAAACTTTTGAATCATACTATGAACGAACTTGTATAAAAGAGTAATTGAACATAGATTAAAACTAAAGATAAACGTATCTCAAAATCAATTTGAATTTATGCTAGGAAGATCCACTATAGAATCAATCCGCTTACTGAGAAATCTAATGGAGATATTTAGAACACAGAAAAGAAACTTACATATGGTGTTCATTGATCTAGAAAAAATATATGATAGGGTACCAAGAGATATATTATGGTGAGCGTTGATGAAAAATGAGATTTCTATTAGATATATCAATCTTATTAAAGATATGTATGATGAAGTTATTATCAATGTAAGAACTTACAGGAGGTAAGTGATAGCTTTCCAATAAACATTGGACTCCACCAGGAATCAGTATTAAGTCTAATTCTGTTTACAATGGTAATAAATGAAGTCACAAAAAGCATCCAAGATGAAATACCATGGTGTATGCTCTTTGCAGATGATATAGTGTTGGTAAATGAGACTAAAGAAGGTATTAGTACTAAATTAGAATAATAGAAAGACATACTAAATTCCAGAGGATTTAAATTAAGTAGATCTAAAATGAAGTACATGAAATGCACATTCAGTAATAGTCATCAGAATGATGAAAAAACAATTAGATTAGGACAGAAAGTACCAAAAATCGAACATTTTAGATATCTTGAATCCATTATCCAAAATTACGATAATATAGATGGTGACGTAAATCATAGGATCCAAAAGGATTGGATGAGATAAAAAAAACATCTGGAACTCTTTACGATCGCATGATACCACTCTATCTGAAAGGAAAGTTTTATAGAATCATAGTAAGACCTACATTACTATATGACACCAAATGTTGCACCATTAAACAAAAACAAGATCATAAAATGATTGTAACTGAGATGACAATATTAAGATGGATATGTGGTAAAACTAAGAAAGATAGAATTAGAAATAAAGAAATACGTAATAAATTAAAAATGAGCTCAATTGTGGATAAAATGCAATAATATCGTTTGAAATAATTTGGTCATATATAACGAAGACCCAAATATACACCAATTAGGAGAATCGAGAGTTTAAATATAAGAGATTTAGTAAAACGATGAGGTAAGCTATTAAAAACCTAGATGCAATGTATTCGCAAAAATATGACAGTTAAAGAATTAACTGAAGAGATGATTTCGGATAGAAATGAATGACGTAGAAGAATTAAAGTAATTTAAATCATCACTTTCCGTATTGTAAAAATATATTTGAATTTATTATTATTATTATTTTTAATCATCTTACATTTGTCTCTTAAACAGCCGATCCCAAATTTTGGGATTAAATCACAAGTTGTTGTTGTAAGGAGAGATTGATCATTGGACGTTTGTCGACAGCTATAACCAATTTATGGGTGTTGAGATTTTTAGATAGATCGATGATCAATCATATGAAATCAAGGTAGATATAATTCTTTTGACTAGAAAAATTGATTTTTCATTGATTTTTACTTTTTTTTGAGTTTTTTATTTTTATTTAATTAGTTTAGTTAATTTTCCAAACCCATATTTTTATTTTATTTTATTTTTTCTTAAAAGAAGTAAATCCACCGTTCCCTATGGAGATAACCCTATTCACTCTATATTAGTATTTTGTGAAGTATGTATTTTATTTTTGGTTGTTTGACGATACACCAAACAAGTAGCTACCAGTAGCACAAAAGAGAGATTGGAGCAAGGTTGACGAAATGCAGATGATGTTGTAGAAATTATTGCTCTTGGGGGCAGGTAAGATGGCATTAATGAGCCAGAAGCAGAATTCTGGGGGCTGGAAGTATGCGGAGATAGGTTCAATTATTGTGAGGTGTTTTGAGAAAGACCGAAGATGGGGTTGAGGGGTGATGATATTAAGAGTTTGAAGTCGCATGATGATGGAGGGTCAACCACACGGCTGGGACCAGTAAAGCAGTAACCATATGACTGGTGCCTCAGTTGTTACAAAACATGCCAACGACACTCCTTAAACACACCTCCTTACACGTCCAAACTAGAAATAGTTAATTTTTATCCGGGTGAGGAAATTGAGAGTACGAAGTAGTGACCTTATGGAGGATCAACCAGATGGGCTTGGACCTATACACTGACAATTTGTCCGGTACTTCAAGTGTCCTATTTTGGTAGTCGGGTTCTTACAATGCGTGTTAGACACAGACATGCCTACAACACTCCTATAACAAGTGCCAGACATGCTTCCATATATGTCTAATTTAAAAGAGGTTAAATTTTAGCCCAGACACAGCTTCTACACGCTGTCAGACAGCTTGAGAATGAATGAGAAGAATTGGATTTCAGTCTAAGGATCTACACAAAGAAGGCTAGACTGTGAATGAGAAGATTGGATTTCAGTCTAAGGCTACTCTAAGAAGGCTGGAATTACTGCTGGATGGAAATGGGAGCTCAGCTATCTTTTCTAGAGCTAGAATATATTTATTTATTTATTTATTTTACAGGATCAAAGAGCTTAGTCCTCAGGTGCACTAGCTTTGTGTGTGTGTGTGTGTGTGTATTTAGTTTACAACCTTTTCTCCTTTTCTTCTTTGAATTCCTTATCAAAAAGCAGGAATATTTTTTCTTATCAATGGAAATTGACAGTGTGAGGAACACAGATAAGGTAATAGAACAATAATGGATTACATACCCATCCAAAATGTGCATTCACTTGATGTAGCATGGACGAGTGCCTTGACTTGGAACAAGAAGCGTTCCAATGATCTTTTCGTTGCAGGAATACTTCTGGTGATGGCCATTTGTTTCAAGCCCTTAAACAGCAACAAAAACCATGAGAATAAGTAAATTCTCCATGTTTAGCATGTGAAAATTTCAACTAAAGAGGTAAGATGAATCTCCATGTACTTAGAAACATGAGCGCATTTTACCAGAAATGGTTTCTAATACCATGTACATCAGTACCATTTTGATAACAATAATGCCACTAGACCATGAATGAATCGAAAAGTTTTAGTTTCAAAATAGCGACATTTGCTGTTACTGACCTTTGCTTCAGAACATAAAGTCTGCAGAGTTCTTGTTGCCTTTTGAAGCTCCTTCACCTGATTGAACATAAGCAGCTTGATAAGTCTGGAAGTTTCAGGGCCAGGTGTAAGCAAGCATATTTAGCAGATGAAGTTTGGATCTTACAGTTTGTATTATTGGCTGACTGTGTGTAGTAAACTGAGACTGTAGGAAGGGAAACACTGGGTGTGCTTTTGATTTCAGCTATTCAGGCAAATATATTGATAGTGCATATGATAAAAAAAAAAATGTAAAGTAAATACCTTTTAGGAAGGAATCAACAAACTTCCCACCATACTTGACAGCCATCGTATGCACAGTTACCTGCATCAATTTTCTTCAACAGTTGATTTCTTATTGATCCAGCATTATCATTGCACCAGTAGTTTATGGGACGACATTGAATGAAAGAGGTAGTTCTGTACTTGGTCAGATACCTTGTCATGAATTCTGCACAAGTTGACCAAGGATACAATGACATTCACAGAATGTTTTAATCTAGTTAAAAGAGTCTCTTTATCTTCAACTCGAACTCCAGTTCTGAGCTTATCCATCATGAAGACTTCCTCGACCTTATGAAATAAAACAAAAGAACTTGAACTTAAGGTTTTACCCCCAAATAAATAGTAAATTAAAAATCTCAGAAGCAAGGTCAGAATCATCAGCTCACCACTTTGTTAAGAATGGCGAGATTCTCCTCATGCTACATGCAAGAATTATCTTGTAAACATCGTCATCAAGAAACATGGTTCATTGAACCACAGTTAAAAATGTCTTACCAATACTCGGTACCATACAACAAATGTCCGAGATTGTAACGTAGGGAAGCCAGGACAAGTATCATCCGGTCCTTTGCATGGAGAAACCTGACATAGAAAGGGAGTGTTAACCTTTTCTATGCATTATTGTAGCCAAAAGAGAAACAGAGAAACCTACTTGATCAGTTTTCAGGGATGAACCAAGTTCCTGCTCTAAACTAACAGAGAGTTTTAGCGATGACATCATTACACAGTTATTGTGGTATTTGCCACGGATTTTGCAACTGTAGTTTTTGTCATCATTTTTCTTTATTTTTTTATAGAAAAAAAAAATTATTAGATGTATTACAAAAAGAAATACATAGAACTCTAAGAATGTGAAGTCCAAAACAAGTGCAACAAAGAGAAAAACAAAAATCTAACAAAAGATTGCTCTCAAATCCTATAGATTCTATAAGTATCTTGAACATTAGCAAGAGAAAATCCTAACATTTTGCTCCTTCCATATATACCCAAAAAAAAAAGGTCACTCACACACACACATGAGCATATTTTGAAAACAAGAAAATATCTTTCCACCCTCTAAAATCCTGAAATTTTGTCAAAAGCAAATTAGGAGACTTTTATGACAACTAATAACTTTTTTTTTTAATAAAAGAAAGGAGATATATTAAGGGCACCAAGGGGGTACAAACCCCAAGCTATCATGTCTAAGAGATCCACCAAACACAATCCATTAAATGTAGCTCTCGTGTACCAAAAAACAGAGGTTTGTAACCATGTAGGTTTAAAACTATCAAAATTCGTGACTAAATTTTCAAATGCACTCATGTTCCTTTCTTTCAAAATAGCCCAAAAAAATATGCATAATCATACCATACCAATAACCCTTCTCTTATGTTTTGGCATGGGAAAACACGACATCCAAACTTCATCTTCTATATATTATCAGCAACCACCCAAAATACCCCTCTAACCTGCAGCAGAGTCTCCCATAATGGTCTCACCCATACACGGTGTAAGAAAAGATGAGGAACAGATTCATGCTCACTTTTACACAAGAATCAGCGTCCCTCTTTGCTTCCCTACTATACAGCCTCCTAAGCAAAAAAAGCCATGACATCTTCCAAATTGCCTTCGATAGGAACTCATCATGTCTTTGTTGTAGAATTCCACGCATCAATAGAGAATAAAAAGATTTAAATGTAAAGCGGTTTTTAGGCTGTCCCCAACACATTTCTCCGTATCATGAATACCTATTTATTGGGAATGTAACAGATCATAAAAGATCAATAGACTATGCATCTCCCAATCATTCGGATTTTGCCTAGAAGGGATATCCAAACAACCTCTCCCTTTACTCTTCACCAACAGTCTGATATCCTCACCTACTTGACTGTGCCAATCAGAATAAGACATGGAATCTATCCGAACAAAACAGGTGCCTACATCAAATCGCAAAAACCTACTAAAATCCAGCCAATCTTTCCTAATCCATTTCCACACTCCTACTCCATAGAGGTCCATAAATCACGAGACTTCCACCCATGATCATCCTCTCCATACTTGGTCACACTTCCACCCATCACCATCCTCTTCATACTTCAGTCACAATAATCTGTCTTCACAAGACATCTCTCTTCGTACAAAAAATCACCACAACCATTTCCCAAACATAGCTTCATTAAATATCACGAAAGACTGCAACCCTAAGCCTTCTCACTCCGCATTAAGCTCCGCACTACAAACCCTAATTCTGATCTTTTACCCTACTCTCTGCGCATTAAGCTCCGCACTACAAACCTCTCAACTGTCAACATGTTGTGATGAAAGCACAAACACTTCCTCACTCTACTGCCCAGCACCCCGTGAATTATCTAGGTATAAATCATAACTGTTGTGTCTCCACCCAACTCTGCAATTTTCTCTAGTTGCTAAGAAACAAGAGTAGTGCGTAGGCCTCTGCACCCATTATTCTTCCTCCAATCTATATACCCCAAATCCAACCTCAGCCTCCACTCTTGAACCACCTGCAAATCAGCCCTAACCCGTAACTTGCACCCTCGGCATACCAGATGGGCCAACTGCAGCATAACTCTGACCATCCCCATTCACCTGTCGATTTGGACCTGATGTCTTCAAGCAAAAGGACCATCTCCTCTCCTCCATTCTCGATCACATACCCCATGCAAATCATAACCAAATTACTCCTACACAGATGCCTCGACCCTCCCTGGAACAATTACTGTTTTCTGCTTACTGCCCACTATATCTAAAATCTCTAAATATCGACCCTGTCTATTTCATTTCAAAATCAGCATCAAAACTTTATTGCGCGTTCTAAATTTCCTAAACCAACGAGCATGACCCTTCTCATAGTAGAATTTGAACCATGATTTCAGAAGCCATTCAAAACCTTGTTTCCCCAAATACTAATTATTTCTAATTCCCTGCCATTCTCAGAGATCTGCAATCTATTTCACCCTCTTCAACTAAATCAAACAGTTTATTCTTAATTTGTAGAAAACAGCGTTTTATCCTACCACCCATCATGGTCACACTAGCAGCGCTATATTATTACTTACCATATAAGGCATAAACCAGATTGTGACACACACAATGGGTCAAATCACTTCACTTAACACAAACCACAACAGATCAAATGTAGCTTAAGGTTAACACTATTGAACTGTTGGTGAGAAGAAAAGGAAGTAGTAGATCGAGGAAGAAGCACATCGATCTGAAGAAGGAAGCCGTCGAAGGCCTGTCACTGTCTATGCCAAAGAGAAGAAAGTATAAACACTAAGCTTTAGTAGCAGAAGCATTGGTATAGGATAATTTTGCCTCTATTTTTAAAATTTCTTAGAAAATGAAACTTTAAGAAACCAAATGAGTCTCCCAATTATAGAAATGTTTGATAAGAGTGGAATGAAATATAGACAACCAATAGAATCGAGAAAAAGTGATAAAAATGAGAGAATTCCCCATCCAAAATTCCTCTCAAACAACAGTGGAACCATCTGCCACTTTGAACTATACTAGGGGAAGAAACACAAGAGATAAACTTCCAAGAGCCAGAATACTCTTACTTGAGTCATGGTATCCTGTTCATATGGTCAAAAACTATACTTGCTTTTGATAATCTTAAGATAGAAGCTATTAACTTCTAACACAGATCTCCATAACCCCTACTATGGAAATGCTTTTGGACACTAATTTACTCAAACCCAAATTTCTTTTAAATTTAGGTTTAAAAGGGAGACAAAATAAAAAAGAGAAAATAGAAAGAAAATCAAGGATAAAAGGAACTATGCCCAAAGAAAGAAAAAATAAAATAAAATAAAATAAAACCCTTCTATTCATCGAATGTCTTACCAATCCTAGCTACAGTAGAAGTGACAAAATGAGTAGTCACCAATTGCCAACAAAAAACTCCAAAGATATAGGCGACACTCTCTTCTTACAACAAATGAGGGCCACCAAATCTTCAAAAGTCTTGCCAATTTATTCATATCAAAAACTATCCTAACACTAGACACTTTTTTATATTCCTCTAAGAAAAAGGAAAACATCATCCGCATACTGAAAATGAGATATGCAAACTTCATTATTCCCCACCTTAAGGCCACAAAAGACATTAGCTTGAAGTCCTCTCAATCGGTCTGCTCAAATAGCCTATAATAAGAGGGAAGAGAAAAGGGTAGAAAAGATCTCCATGACTCAAGGAGAGTTAGAAAACCAAGTTTTAACCTCCCTATTAATGATGACAAAAGGTAGCTGGTTGAACTTAAACCTCATCCATCTTCTCTAATGAATCTCAGAACCCTCATTCTCTGGTACATTATCTAATAATTTCACACTAACCCTGTCATAGGCTTTTTCTAAATCAAACTTCATCATGTTATTCATGTCATTGCTCCATTTAAAATAAAAAGAGATTGTAGGGATTTATGTCTTCCGTGAAACATAGCTTTGCTATCTTGGATCTCATTTCAATTGGACCAATAGTAGAAAACAGAATTGAAAGACAAAATTCAGGAACCTTTTCTTTATTTTTTCATTGTAACTGAGTGATATGGTCTGGAAAAAGTTGTCACCTTTGGTAGGACTGAGCATGCGAGCTCATTCAACAGAATAGATGTGGAGTCGCTGTTTTCCAGGAAAATATGCAGAATTTTCTGTAGTGTATCTCCCTGCAAAAGATATAGATCCTAATGAAGGAGCACAAAATGCATTCTAATGAATTTTTAGAATCATCCCTCTGGCACAACAACTAAACTTCAACTGGCTACATAACACTTCTCTCACCTTGCTCTTCCAATCACTCTCGAATCTTGAATTATCAAAGTTATGCCTCAAAAGCTTTTCTGCAGAGGCTTTGAGTCTTCTGTGCAATATCAAAAGGACGCCTTTATTGATTCCTATGGACATGGTTTTACCATTTCGCTCAGACTGATCCAGGAACTTCTGAACTGAGGATACAACTGCTTCAAGAGTGAGAACAACTTCTGAAGCCAGCAGAAATGACATAGAACATGCTGCAGGGAGCAGTGTGAGCAGCAATAAACCATATAAAAGCAACTTAGAATTAAACAAAAACACAGAACAGGATGGGGGAAATATACCAATGTCAAAGACCCCTTCCAGGAATGAGTATGCACCAGCATACAGATAGTCCACTTTTCCTGGCAAAGGAATAGGTTCTAAACCTGAAAACAAGGAATCCAGAACTTTCGGGGGCTGAAAAGCTTTAAGCAAATCAACTAGCACCACTGTTTCAGAATGAATACCAGGAAAGTTTAGTATCTGCAGCCAAAGAAGTCAATATTTAGCAACATGTAATACAGGCTTGTTAGCAAAAGGTCTCTATATGAGAGAGAGAGAGAGAGAGAGAGATTACCAAACTGAAGCATTGAAGTACTTCCTGAAAGACAGCTTTAGAAACTGAATCTTTTGAAATCACTAATTCAGCAATATCCTCGTTCGCAGAAGAGGCAGAATGAACTTCCCAATGCTCTTGGAAGTTATCAGAATCTACATGTGCTCATTAAAATGTAAACCGTAAGCAGAAGTACATCCAGGGCTGCTAGCATATTTGACCAAACTAATGCTCCATTTTACCTTTGAGAATATTAGCTGTGACATCTAAATATTTTTTTAGACTTGGAAAGAGGGTTTTAGTTCCAAGTAAAAATTCTCTCATTGTCATTGTTCTGAGGCAAGGTGGAGCAACAAAGTTACTGGCTGAAAATTGTTTGCTTGGAGGACTGAAGTACTTCAGCTTATAGTGAAGATCACGTACAATATACAGATGCAGGGGCAACTAAACAAGAAAATAGTCAGTCACGACAACTAATCATATAGATAGCTCATCTACTCTAGAAAACAATAGCAGTGTACCTCTGCTACAGGATCAGGGCAGCAAGAATCTTGGCACTGCAATTTTAAGTATATAAACAATCAGAAAGAAAAAAAAAAAAAAAAAAAAAGAGAGATTAAAAGAAAAAAAAGATAAGGTTTCCAATAGGATACTTTTTCTTCTCTTTCTATTCTTTGTAATTCTTTCGCCGCATCCTATCTAATAATAATCTCTCTCTTTTTCTATCAAATAAATAATTGAGGAGCTTATGCAGTCAAATAATAGGAACCAAGCAGAGCAAAAACTGCAATATATCGGGATCTAAACAAATCTTCCCCCACCCCTGAAAAGATTTAACTTGCTCGAAAGATGGCTGTTGAATCGTACTCTCCATACTTAACTCAGGGGACCCTTGTACCTCAGCATTTTAGTCCTTTCTTTGCATACATAAGCCAGATTGTTGCTCGTTATTTTAGTCCTCTTTCTTTGCATACATAAGCCAGATTGTGAGAGACTATCTTCTTAACACATTGGCCCCATTTTGCCAATCCTCGATCAGGTAACAACATAATCAAAGTTCATCAACGTTCTCATAGTCCACGCTTTTAAGGCCTAACGATGATGCTTATGGCATAATCATATGCAATACTTCTTATTCAGCAATGCACTTATTTGTTTTGCTTTAAAATGTTATCAAATCATTTAATTTACTCCATTTCATTTTGAAATGAAGCAATGATGGGTATAGTTATACTACATACAGAATATTTTATATATTTCGCACTTAATATGTATTCACATTAAGTTGATTCATTATAAAAAGGGACCCGAGACCACTCACTCTCTCATCATTATCTCAAGCATCTGACCAAAAATAGAAAAATATCAACTGAACCTCATTGATCAATGCATTATTCATAACCACAAAAATAGAAAAATATCAACTGAACCTCATTGATCAATGCATTATTCATAACCACAAGTTCTTTACGTAAAAATCAAGTTTTAACACCAAAAAATATACATAAATGTTTTCTTTTGTATTGAAATTCTTGAGAAAGTCAATGAGACAAAAGAGGAAAAACAAATTAAAAGAAGCTCACATTAAGTGCAATTCTATGGCATCCAATGTTATAGATACGTTATATAACTAAAAGAAATTAAGTTTTTAATTTTTTCTTAGTGTCAGCTTCCATCCATCTGTTCACATCATTTTAAGGGACTATGAATTTGAACATCTCTCGCCCCAAATTAAACCCAAGGACAACTTTGTAATATACTCCTCTCTCTCTCCCCACCTCTCTATCCTTTTTTCCTGAACTTAAACATCACATAAAGCTTCGATACGCCCATACCTCATCTAATCTAAAGTAGGCTATATATTTAAATAGTCAACACATGCCAATTTGCCATTTTTGGTCTCAGCCAAGCTTCACTTCTCTCTCTCTCTCTCTCTCTACCTCCCTCTCTCTCTCTCTCTCTCTCTCTCTCTCAAACCCAACAAACCATCACAACCATTTTATCCCACTTGATAATCATCGGAGGAATTCAGAAAAAATTTTCATTTGCAAAGAAAAAAAAAATTCTAAAATAATATGAAAATTTAGTAAATATTTTGACATTACATAACATTATTCTTCCAAAAATGAAATGCGTCCACACACACTCTCCCCCAATCCAAAAAAAAAGGGAAAAAGGGGGCCAATTAAGCAATCTTTCTAAGTGAAAGGCAAGAAAATCAAAGAGGAAAAAAAAATGTAAATCCATTTCTTTGTCACGTAGCATTCACATTGTCATTTTGGAGAAAATAAAAAGAACTAATTTTACAAAACCTGAAGTGGAGGTGAACCTAGAGTAGGAAAAAAAGAAAAATCCGTTATCAAGTGTCTTTCCGGTATAAAAATCAAATAGATCATGAAATATTATTTTAATTTATTGCATCCAACTATACATGAAAGCATAATAATACAAAATGAAAAACAAACTCATATAAAAATACTATTAAGATTCAAAGTAATTATTTTTAAATAAATTTTTTTTATATATAAAAAAGGAAAATACAAAATATAAATCAGGTATAACTTATATAAAATTGGATAGAGTTGCTAATACCGGCAAAATTAAGGTTTCATAGATACATGTAATATTAAATAAACACTTAAAGATTTTAAACTTTTAAATTTATTAACAATATAGGTTGTGAAAAAAGATACGCATAACATTCAATTGACAGCTTATAAATATTTATGTGAAACTTAAAATATCTACTTTGTTTGTTTCTCTGCTTTAAGTCACAAAATACTCAAACCATTCAATGTTTCCTAATTTCTAGTACACAATAAATATCACAAATATGACATATAATTATAATTGAAACCCTTTGACATACATAATATGAGCAAAGAAATGTCCATAATTACCATGTATCATTTGACATTTACAATCTCAGGCCATTACTATGTTCTTTTGAGCTATTGTTTTAATTCAAATAATACGTTTTCTTGAGGGTTAAGATAACCCTAATGCAAGAATTAGGGTTTGTTACGCATGCCGATGTATTGAACATTTCGAGCTTGTTAGACATTATCTTAATATATATAGGTACTTCTATATCAACTTAAGAATACGATCAACAATATGATATGAGTCCTAGTACAGAATATGGTTAATGGGAATTCTTCTCTTCCCTCACTCGAGTTTTTCCCTTGCTAAAACCTTATTTTTTATGGCTGAAAACTTGTTCCATAACAAACTTCTCACCGCACTTCTTTTAGGAAAATTTAGCCATATCTATTTATTGATCATAGTCTCTTTAAATAGAGAAAACTAGAGTTACAAAAACAAACCTCTAAAATCATTCATGATACGAAAAATTCTCAAAACTTAGGTAACTACTACTTGTAAAAAGATTACTATCAATTAAAATAAGAAAACAATTACTTTTCTATAATTTTTCCTTTTTACTAATTCATAAATATTTTTCAAAAATATTTGTTTCTAATCAATGCATCATGCATGCCATTACTGCCCACTCGAAATCTTCCCAAGATTCCCAAGAAACCTTTTCCTTAGACAGTCCCTACCATTGCACTAATAACTCCCATTTTCCCCTTTTGAGCCTAGCGCATGCAATTGCCTCAGGCTCAAGACCCGATTTACCCTCCAATAATGGAGGAATAGGACTAGAGTTGCTAGAGACAGTCCCTTGTACTCCTTTTAACTGCGACACATGCACTACATCATGAATTTTACTACCCGGTGGTAAGGCTAAACAATAGGCTACCACGCCAATTTATTTGACCACCTCAAAAGGCCGAAAATACTAAGATGGCAGTTTGGTAGAGTCCCTACAGAGCACTGACAATTGCCTATAAGGCTGTAATTTCAACCATACCCATGCCCCTTCTGAAAATAAAAGCTCACGATGGTAAAGGTCGTGTGCTTCATCCCTGTGCCTGAGCTAACCACCCCCTCAACTCAACTGATACTTTATCCCTTTCAACTGATACTTCATCCCTTTTGAGAAAGGCTTGATCTAACACAACCAGCTTCGTGGTTCCATGATCATAAGACAATAGACATGGAGGATCGCAACACCACACTGAATGGTGTAGCCTATAATGAGGAATGGAATGATATAACAAAATTCTGCCCAAGCAATCTATTCCACCCAACTTCACAGTTAGTCCCCTACAAAGTATTTTAAATACATCTCAATTGTTCTGTTCACCACCTTCGTTCATCCATCCGATTGAGGATAGTATGCGGATAAATAAGCCAATTTCATCTCACATAATTCAAACAACTCCCTTCAAAAAAGTACTGGTAAAAAGTTTGTCCATGTAGTCACAATTAACTCCGAGAGGCCATACAGTCTGAAAATTCTATCACAAAACACATGAACCACAAAGATTAGCATAGGATTGTGCAACGGAGTAAAGTGAGCCATTTCGGAAAACCTCTTGACTACCACAAATAGGACAAATTCCCCCTCAGGTAATCCATTAATGAAATTTATTGAAATGCCAGTCTAGATTTGGGTGGGAATAGCCAAGGGTCGCATCAACCCTACTGGGTGCAGATTCTCTCATTTATTTTGCTGACAAATCCTACATCGTTGCATAAATTTTTTCACCATCCTCTTCATTCCTTCCCAATAAAAATCAATTGTGACTCAATGCAATGATTTATGAATGTCCTTGTGGGTAGAGTTATGAATTCCACCTAGGACCATGTGAACAAGGCTGAATCCGGGGGTAAATAAACCCTGCTCTTATACAAGATGAGCCCCTCTTAGACTGTCCAGCCAGCCCCTACCTCCCCTACTTCCATTTGTCATCGCAGCTCCTGGCATTCTATCTTTGCAACAATTTCTTCCCTTGTTGCATCAAGTTATGCTAGCCGTGGTTGAGGAATTGCACGTAGGAGGCCTGCAGTCTGCTCTCCTCGTCCGGACAAAGCATCTACAACTCGATTAAGAGAGCCAACCCGACATTCTACCTTGAAATCGAACCACATCAATTTATTTAGCCAATGTTGCTGCTGAAAAGTAGACAAATGTTGTTTCAGTAGATATTTCAGGTTGAAATAGTTTGTTCGAATGGTGAATGACCTTCCCCATAAGTATGGCACCAAAGTTGCAGTGCCTTCACCAACCCAATTAATTCGCTCTCCTAAGTTGGTAATTTGTTATGTCTCTTTGCAATTCTCCTAATAAAGAATGCATTGGGATGTCCTTGTTGGTATAGAATAATCCCAATCCCTTTCGAGAGGCATCACACTCCACCACACTTTTCACTAAAATTGGATAGTTGCAGCACCGGGAACTCAGTCAGGACCCTTTTTAGTGACTTGAAGGCCTTAGCAACCCTTTTATTCCATTAAAAAGATTTCCTTTTAGGTAAATTTGTCATGGTATGACTAACTCCCCATAACCCCTGATAAATCTTCTGTAATATCCTGTAAAACCTAGGAATCCATGAAGGTCCGTAACTGAATGAGAGGTTGGCTGGTCAATGACCACTTGGACCTTTGAGGGATCAACCGAAACACCTGCATCATGAACAATGTGTCCCAAGTATACCACCTGAGTCTCCCCAAAGATGCATTTGGATTTCTTTACAAACAAGGGGTGAGCAAGCAATAAACACAAAACAGTACATAGGTGTTAAAGATTCAAGCTCTATCATACTATATATTAATATGTCATCAAAAAAACCAGAACAAACTTACGTGAGGCCAGAAGATCTCCTTTATCAAGACTTGAAAGGTTGATAGAGCATTTGTGAGGCCGAATAACATCACCAAAAATTCAAAATGACCATGATGGGTTCAAAATGCTGTCTGCTTCACCATTGCTCGATCTGAACCTAGTGATAGCCAAACTTCAAATCTAGCTTAGAGAAATATTTTACTCCATGCAGCTCATCTAACAACTCCTCTATCACTAGAATAGAGAACTTGTCCTTTACGATCTTGGCAATTAACTCCCTAAAACCACAGAATCTCCAAGATCCATCCTGCTTAAGAACAAGCAACACAACGGAGGTGAAGAGTGATCAAGCTTGGAGAAATATTTTGCTCCATGTAGCTCATCTAATAACTCCTCTACCATCAAAATAGGGAACTTGTCCTTCACAGCCTTGGCAATTAACTCCCTATAATCAACACAAAATCTCCAGGATCCATCCTATTTAGGAACAAGTAGCACAAGGGAGGAAAAGGGTGATCAAGCTTGGAAAAATATTTTGCTCTATGTAGCTCATCTAACAATGTGTTCTGGAGGTCTGGGATCTGAATCAGACTCCTTGTAAAAAAAACAAAAGGAAAGCTGCCTAAGTATTCATTTCCCCAGAACCCACAATGTGGGAATTTCGGCATTGGGTACGCCCTTTTAGCTCATCTAACAACTCCTCTACCATCGGAATAGGGAACTTGTCCTTTACAGTCTTGGCAATTAACTCCCTATAACCCACATCGAATCTCCAAGAACCATCCTACTTAGGAACATGCAGCACAAGGGAGGAGAAAGGTGATCCAACTCCTCTACCAACAGAATAGGGAACTTGTCCTTCACAATCTTGGCAATTAACTCCCTATAACCTACAAAGAATCTCCAAGACCCATCCTACTTAAGAACAAGCAGCACAAGGGAGAAGGGTGATCAATTTGGCCTAATGATGCCTCAAATCATCATCTCCTCACATTACCGCTCTATCTTATCCTTTGTCGATGGGGATATCTATATCGTCTAACCACTACTGGTGCTACTCCAGGAAGAAGTGTTATCCTATGATCATATTCATGGGCAGGAGGTAGCTCGATTGGTTCTTCAAATAAGTCTGAGAATTCCATCGGTAGCTTTTCGAGCCCAACCAAGGGAAAAAAAGTCTCTTGAACATGATGAACTCTTTACCTCTTTATCCAGCCTTTGTTCCTACCGCTTAATTTGTTTTCCTCCGAGGTTAAAACTCATAGTAAAATTAGCAAAATTCCATACAATTTGCCCCAATGTTCCAACCCATTTAACCCCCAAAGCAATATTAAATCCTTCTAAAAGAATAACATATAAATCAGTAGAAAAGTTATTAGTGGCAAATTGGAATGAAACAATCTCACACGTGCTGGGAACCTTCTCGCGATTGGCCACTGATACTTGCAATCCTAGCTTATGTCTGATTATGAGACCAAATCGTTTTGCAACAGCAACACTAATGAAGTTGTGGGTGCTTCCGAAATCTATTAGTACCCACATAGAACTACCTTTCATCAATATTTTAAATTGCATAGTTGGTGAGTTCCTTACCCCCGTTATAGCATGCAGGAATATCTGCAGTTCTCTCGGATCCCCCTCATCCTCCTCTTCAAACCCCATCAATTCCACCAAAATAGTTTCTTGCATCCATGTCCCAAGAAAATGCTTCATCACAATTGAACTAGGGCCCTTTTGTCCTTTACTCTATCTCTGCTTTAGTAAGCTTCTAAAACAAGGGGAAGCCCTAGCAGTTCCCTCCTCTGTAGCAGTCCTGCCAGGAGTTATTTTGGGTTGCTCCACATAGGTGTTGTCCTGTATTCCCTCCGAACATTGCTTGATTGCTTCTTTGTTTTCTTCCGTATGTGCGGACAAAATTCATAGCAATCCCCAAGCTGTGAGATTGTTGTAATTCCACCTCCAGCCACGACCCCTCCTGTAGTCCATCCATGAATAGGTTGACTTGCTATTTTGTGGAGAGTTCTAAAGTGCGAGATAGTAAGGACTAAAACTCCCTTTGATAATCCTCCACTGTTCTTACCTGTTTTAAAGTGGCTAAACTCGCCAAGGGGGTTGAGCTCAAGGGAGGTCTGAATCTCAGGTGGCACTAATCAGTAAATGCCCCCAAATCCATGCCCCCTCCTTTCTTAACCTTGAAAAACAATAATCGTGCTTCCCTTTGAGGTGGAATGCTGCAAGCCCCACCCTTTCCCCTGCGAATAATCCTTGATTTTCAAAGAACTACTCACATCAATGGATCCAAATTAGGAAATTCTTAGTGATACCATATGACGGGAATTCCAGTTTAAAGAACCTAGGAACAGCAATCCCACCTTCCTGATGGACCCCCTGCGGTCTGTAAGGGTGCGACAACTGCTCTCCACCTCCTCTACCTTGCTGAGCCCTTACAGTTCTCGCAGAAGCCTTTCCATTTGCGAGTGCAACGCTATCTGCTATTGTTGCACTAACTTCTCGTGGAACAACTAGAGTTCCTCCACCCTACCTAATCATAGTTAGTTGTTGCTCAAATTCCTTCATGAATCTCTCTATGTGGCTAAACCATTCTACAGGCCTACTCGAATTCCTCACTTCCCTCCCTCAAGTTTTTTCCTTTCTTAAATCTTGATGATTGAAAACTTATTCCCTAACAAACTTTCCACCGCACTTCTTTCAGGAGAATTAAATTCGTCTCTTTATTGATCACATTCTTTTTAAATAGAGAAAACTTGGGTTTATAATAGAATTATTCTAAAAACAAATCTCTAAAATCATTGCTAATATGGAAAAATCTCAAAATTTTGATAATAACTAATTTTTTTTAAACAAAATTTGCTATCAACCTAAATAAGAAAACTACTATTTTTCCTAGAATCCTTCCTTATTACTAATTTCTAAATATTTTCCAAGAATATTTGTTTCCAACATCATGCACATCACAATACCATATTTTTATTGGTTACAACAATCATTTAGTTCAAGCAAAAATTTTTGTACTGATATTGCAAATTGAGATAACAAGCAAGGTGAAGGCATATTATTACTCCACAAATTGAGTTTGAGCCCCCTAAGCTTTAAACATTGTCTTTTCAGTGTAAACATTTATCACTTTAATAATTACATAAAAAAAAAAATCAAATAAAAATAATGTTAACAAGTTTGAGTTTGATTGTTAAAAGTAAAAAATTTTAGTGCTTTTAATTAACAATTTTTTAATATGAAAAACAAATAATGTGAAATGAAAATTAAAGTCAAATGATATCTAAATGTTCAATATAGTGAGTTTAGCATCTTGATTAGAAACAATGCTTCCAAAGTCAGTCCTTGGTTTCTCAGCATTGGCTGCAAGGCATGTGTGGTTAGGCGACAATGTGGCTTGTTAAAGCTACTGTTTTCAAACAAAAGATAAATAAATGGATAAAGATGAAGGAGCTTTCTCCTAGACAAGTGAATTTAGGTATCTGTTTTGTGCTTATAAAGCACTCAAAGGTCCCCCAAAAGAACACTTACCTTTTGGCTAGTGCAAGTGTTGTGATGGGTAGTTAGCCCATAAGAAAAAGAGGAGAAAAGACCGCTACAACATCAAAGAACATTGTTTACAAGCTTGTCTTGCCATTACTCGATTTGTGCAAGCCACGAGGAAAGCAATGGATCCATATTAAATGCAACATTAACAAAATACTTTTAGCTAGAAAGTGTTGATGTGCGTACCTTTACATGTGTCAAAATTGAATAGCAATCAAGGAGAAGGGGCCTGAACTTGAATCTTTGTTCTTCTAAAATCTTGGCAACTGAGCAAGTTTCTGCAACCATAGGCTCACTAGAGTCACCTGTATGATGCTCCTGTGACCCAGGTGCCTTTCTCATAGAAGACAAACAAGAAGAACTATCATTTGGCATGGCTTGGCTAGTTATGGCACCTGCTTTTCGTAAAACATCCACAATAGTAGGTTGCTTGAGTTTATCATTGATGTTTGAGTTACTTGATGCCTCTATGATGCCTGCTTGTTTTCCTTTTTTCTTAGAAAGAGTGCTTCCTTGTATTTTCCTTTGCTCATTCATCTTCCTCTCCATGTGTCCCAACTTAGAATGTTCCATACATGGGCCAAGTTCAGGTAAGGATATAGGGTGACGCTTGAGAAAATCATTTAATAAGCTCTCTAGGAAGCTGCAAATTGAACTATTTGACTCAATACATGTATAACCAAAAAATAAGAGAGTAATTCAAGGTGCAAACATGATAAAATGGTGAACTACATTATTTTTTAGCAATTTGCAAGACAAACCAAACATCCATATGTCCATATGTCAAGTTTGTTTTATCTAAATCCGCCCATACATACAACAACAATCTATACTTTAATTTCAAATTTTGGAGTTGACCATTTGAAAGACAAATACAAGAAAGATAAAATCCGCCCACATATACACATGGAAGAAAAAAAATCCAAAATTGCTATGACATTGTATCGATTCATTTATTAGCAAAATATACTAATATAAATATCGATTTGAGTATATGATATCAATTAATCAATAAATATGAGGTAACATATTGTTGAGATAATAATAAACATGACTAAAATCCTCACAAATAAATTAAATTCAACAAATAACAATATTATCTTATTGCAATCTTTTTTAAAATTAAGAATATTTAATACTTTATTATCAAAATAATCTCTCAAATCCAACCCTGCATGTCCAAAACAACATGACAACAAAGTGTCAACGCTGTGCCAATAACATATATAGACCATTTCTACAATAATAATTAAGTCCCTTTTTTATTTGTACTATGTCTCCTATACATGTAGACTTTCCAAACATCAACCAACCAATGTCTTGGATCTCCAAAGTGCATAAAAAATAAGAGCAATACTTGCAAATAAGATAGTGTCACTTCAGCAAATGCAAGCTCATATTACAGATACATACTATGCACTCCTTTTTGGTTGATCATGGATGGGAAAGCCTTGTATTTCCTTACTTTTCTTTTCCATTTTAAGGACAAACAGACGTTACATGAACTTGATATTTATATTATTTCAATATACTAGTTAAACGTAGCCATCTTTGTGGATTATAAATTGGTAGCTGTTGTTTAGTAGCATTTAAATTTAATCTAAAATATACATATACACATTTTAAATATTTTTTATCTAACATCAAATTCCGATGCAGTATTCTATTTTTTAAAAATTTTGCCATATCCCTTCAATGATATCATGTCAAATAGCAATAATTATTACACATTACGCTAATTCCAACTCAAAATAATTTTAAATAAGATTTATGTTCTAATTTTGCCCGACTAGAGTTACATAAGGGAAAAAATTGTAGAGTATAAAGAGAGACTAAAAGGAAGAAAGCAAAGGCACAAAACAAAAAGGAAAAGAAAGAAAAGAATTGATATTCTGCTTTGACTTATAGAAACTCGCATATGTGGGGAAAAGAAAAGGTTAAAACAAAGAAGCAAAATTAAAAATAAAAATAAGATTGCAAATTAGAAACAAACACGAGAAATAAAATTAGAAACTCTTCTGTTTAAATTTTATTGATTTATTCAACCATCCCTTATCCTCCAATTTGTCTCTTCTCTTTCCCTGAAGATTTAGTTAGTAAGCCCTTTAAAAAGAAAATAAAAAGTATATTTCATGTATTTTAAATACTGAAGGCATACATGCTTTCTTTAGGATATTTTCGGTATGAATTTTGTGGGATTTTGCAGGAGGAAAAAAAAATGAAAGCACTCACACAACAAGAGCAAAGCAAACAACCAATAGGAAAAGAAATAATTTAGTCCAAAAAGAAGCCAGCAAATTACATACCAGAAATAGATTTATTCCCTACTCATATTCTAGTCTAGACTAAATGCAAGTAAAACCTTTTTGTCTAATTCTTTCTTAGCTAGTAAAATTATCCCCACTCTGCTAACACTTGACCAGGAAAGTTTGCAAACAACTATGCAGAAAACAGTAAAAACTAGTGGGAAAAACATACACAAGGTTCTGAATGCGCCTCAGTAACTTAGCAATTATCTCCTCTTTGGCAGCCTGACTTGTACATTCAGATCTTTCAACAATTTGTGTGCAGAAGGCATTAAGCTACATTTAAAGCCAAAGAATGAGAGTTCATTCAATAATTCTTCTAAGACACCACAGGAAAGAGAATGACCACATTCAACTACAGCACTTACCAATTCTCTTATCCAATTAGTAGCAAAATAAAGAGAATGGCAGAGAATCTGTTTCTGCTTCTCAGAAAGAGACATGGATGTAGCTCTTGAGAAGTACTGGCTTTGCACAAATGAGATAAATGTCAGATCATGGTCATGAGGTCAACCCAATTATTAAAATTATGTATCTAATACTTTAGTGGACATAAGCCAGCCTGATGCTTATGTCTGATTCTCGCACCTATGAAGAAAAGACATACCAAACAATATAAATTAGGAAGAGAAAAGAGATTATTCAATTGTTAAATTTGGAAGAAGTGCAATTTTCAAAGCAATTCATTTTTACAATTTTTTTCTCCTACCATATGCAAACAAGAGTTTTTCCTTTGTCTTTGTGCCAGTTCTATTCTCCCAACAGAGGTAAGTAACTCGATAAGAATGGACTATGAAAAAAACACCTTCTAGGATAGGAAAGCATATTCTCTATGAACTTAGAAATAAAGGTGATAGTATCTCAGTACAACTGCCACAAAGGTGAGAAACTTTGGTATGTTCATCTTTGTTTCTTTAATTTTAATAGAACTCAAGCTCGACTTGAACTTAAGTGGAGCTGATAGGGACCAAAGCTACAGTTGATCATCCTTTTCTTTTGGGAGCTTGATAGATGATAGAAATCAAACCTTAAAGGTTAATTGAAGAAGGGAAAAATCACTGATTAATGACCCTCTTACATTGATTTGGTGGGAGGATGATTATGGGCAATCTTCTTTGGAGATTCGAGTAAAATTAATGTTCACAGTAGAGTGCAGTATTGTTCACGAGTACCCTTCACAACACTACTGATGGTGAGATTTTTAAAAAAAAAAAATAAGTTTTCTAGTTATTTAATTTATTTTTTTATTTTGATATCTAGTTATTTGATACGTCATGACTTATGTCTCTCATTAAATACTAGCAATCTGTTTGAGCCACCATATTACAAAGCTCTAAAATGTTCTCACTTTTTTTATCCCTTTTTTCATGGTTACATAGACCAGAAGATTAGGCTTGGCTTCCAATTTATTAAAGAAGCTCACTCCTAACTTTCATGTTCTCCTTTGGGATAGTAACTCTAGGAGGGTTTCCTTGAATTGAATTATAATGGTCATCATTCCAAAACTTTTGTCCAGCTAGTTGAATCTCCTCAATCAAGTCAACACATAAGTCACTTGAGATATCATCCCCAAGCACCTTATTTTCCTCTAATAGCATTCCATCCCTCAGACCCCACAAAACTGCAATTTATCATCCGAAACAATATCCAAACGTACTTGAAATCCTTTCACACTCATACTCAGACCCATCATCTCAATCCAACAATGCATTTCTCTGATTCAATTGTTGACTGTGCTAAGAGAATCGCTTAACCCTTTCCAACAAACTTGATTGGTAGTTAACTCCCTTTTGGGACCCACTTTGTACAGTAAGCAAATCTCCTATTCTAACAATACCAGGAGAATTTTTTTTGTGTCCTCGTGAAACAACTATTTCGATGGAATTAGGGTATTTTTCGATGATCAAAAGATGTTTGAAAAACTAAATGAAACCCTCTTCACAATCAGAACAACGATTTGAAAACTTTGACCATTATTAATGTTGAAGAACGCGCCTCCACCAATGGAAGTCCTTCATCTGCAGCCTTTATTGTCCTGATTGACTGTTTTTCAACTCCAATATCAGCCCCACGATTAACCTTGAGTACTCCTTCATTCTTTCTGCTGACAACAAGTGTATCTTGAATTAGATGATCATCATAAGACTGAATTTCTTCTCCTTTGATAGAAAACTTACAGATGCAAAACCTTTGGTCAAACCCAACAAAGTAGGCCTCTACTACAATTGCATGCCTCACCTTATTAATGAGGGGGAGGAAAGGCATTAATCAAGCTCATAATAGGGAACTAACATATTCTCCTTTATCGGAACATCAACAAAACGCAAATCAAAAGCTTCGCCCGGTCAGCGATGTGGAATGATATGCACATTGCATATCATTGGAAAGAAATCTTTTCGGAGAATATTTAAAAACTAGTAACAAAAAACATTTAAAAAAAAAAATAGTAATTTACTTATTTTAGTTGATAGCTATTGTTTTAAAATTAGTAGTTATCTTAGTTTTAGAATTATTCATGTTATGAATGATTTTAGAACTGTTTTAAGTAGAAAGTCTATTATGCTGTAAATCCTATTTTCCTTGTTTAAAAAAAGTATGATTAATAAAGAATTAAGTCAAATTCTCATAAAAAAAAGTATGATAGGAAACTTATTAGAGAACAAGTTCCCAGCCATCAAACCAATAGTCTAAGAGAAGGAAAACTCTAGCAAAAGAAAAGAGAAATTCCCTACACAGTATCCATTGACTAGATCCTATACCAAAACTCATATCAATTAGGTATCAAAGCCAACCATCATGGAAAACTCTACAGAACGGTTTAGCCAGATGGAGAGATTCACGATGGAATTCAAGCAGCAAATCGAGCAACCACCGGGTAGGGTGGAGGTATTCCAGCAATCCAACATAAAGTTGTTGCAATAACAACAAACAGCACTAATCTGACAAATGAAAGGGTTTCGGCAAGAGCTTCAAGGACGCAGCAAGGTCCAAGAGGTGAGGAGCAACAGCCACACCAAGGGGAGGAAATGAGTAGTCTGCTGAAAGAAGGGACTACCATCCCCAGAAGGTACCCTGACTTCAGAGATGCAGCAAAAACACTTAATGTGGCATTAGATAGGGTGCCTCAAACCTCTTTGGCTATTGGTCATCCTTTCCCACTAAGGTATCTTCCATTACTACCACAAAATGAAAATAAGGGAGTTAGTACTACCAGATCTCATGAGGTTCCCAGAAAATCTAGTACAGATGGGTCCACTTCAGCTGCTGGCAAACATGGAAGCCTTTCTCTTGATGCTTTAGCAAAAGCTAAAAATGCTTTACAAATGCGGAAGGAATTGGTAGAGAAGCTGAAGAAAATTCCTTTGTTGAATAAGGGTGCTAGCACAAGTTCAGGTGGCAGCCCCTCCATAGGACCAAAGGAAGGGACAAAACCCCCTTCCCTGGGTACAGGCAAATTATCTCTGCCTGTTTCATCTATCATTACTGTTACTACCTCTATGAAGGTGGGACCAAGTGCAACTACTTTGCCTACTGCTGTTGTCACTTCTGTGAAGTCGTCTATGGGTAGCATAGCTGGTCTGGCCGATGTTACAAATATTCCCAACACTGAAGGCATAAAACGTGCACAGGAGTTAGCTGCCAAGATGGGATTTCACCAGGATCCTGAATTTGCACATCTTATAAATATGTTTCCAGGTCAATTAACAGCTGACCTAGGAATCCAGCAGAAACCATTCAATACCCCTCTTCGTCTGGATGCTCTTGGCAGGGAAGTCGATGAGCATGGAAATGTCATAAATGTGCCTATTATAGATACTTTTGTTTTCAATTGCCAGATGAGCAGAGGAAGGACAATCATTCTCAGGGCAAAATCAACTTCACCTAAAGAGCAAGTGGAGGCTCTGGCTAGGGATCTCGGCCAAAGGAAGGTACGTATAGAGGAACTTGAAGACAGAGAGAGTGATAGGTGCAAGTGTTGAAGAACTTATGCTAATCATTGCTGCTGCCGAAGAAGAAATTACAAAATGGAAAGTGGCTGCAAAGCAAGGGGCTGCAACAGGTAAAGCTGTTAAGCAAGAATTTTTGAGACAATCACAGCTCTCTATCAAGAACTTGAAGAGGCTAAGCAAGGTATTTTAAATTACAAAGAAGAAAATAAGGGTGAAGGCTTCTTGGGAATTCTTGAAGACTTGAGAAACCCCATCCTCAATTCGAGATTCAAGACAAACTTTTTTGTCTAGGAGGGAAGCAATGATATGCACAATGCAAATCATTGAAAAGAATTGTTCTAAAAAAAGCATATGATTAGAAAGGGATCTTTTAGGAAATTATTTAGAAACTAGTAAAAATAAAATATTTTAGAAAAATAGTAGTTTACTTATCTTAGTAGATAACTATTTTTTAAAAATAGTAGTTATTTTAGTTTTAGAATTCTTTATATTAAGAATTATTTTAAAAGTTTGTTTTTAGTAGGAAGTATATTATATTATATATCTTAATTTTTCTTACTTAAAAGAGAGTGATCAATAAAGAACTAAGTCTAATTCTCATAAAAGAAGTGCCGTTGGAAACTTGATAGGAAACAAGTTCCCACAGTCAAACCTAGGGTCTAAGAGACGAAAAACTATAGTAAGGGAAGAGAAGAATTTCCTGCAGAGTATTCATTGACTAGATCCTATACGAGAGGCTCATATCACGAAACCATCGACAAAAACCCTTTAGCTTCTCCATTGCGGGTTAAAAAAAATTATTAAATCTGGTTATGGCCATTGAATTAAATATTATATTAACATCATATAATGTTATTTACATCACTTTTGTTTCTCTTGAAAAATTGACAATTTACTTCGGCGTACCACAAATAATAGTAAAGAATAAGAGATAAACATGGCTTGAGTTCCAAATTTGGAGGACCTATAATTTTTGCAAAGAAATACTTTCTATGAATTGGCTTTTTCTACTATTTTGACTCCGTCATGGCCAGTATCATGCCTGAATAAAGGAGGATTGCGATAGGTTGACAACCAACATAAAACCCTTTGTCAAAACCAAAATGAAATACAAATATAGAAAATTTGTTAGGGTGTTTCCTTCGCAATGACGCGTTGCATCGGATCCCGAATGTAATGACAAGTTAGCAAGGGTCCTAGGGCGTCATGCAGAAGCGACGCACCGCATCATCACCTGAATGCGGTATCAAATAGGCAAGAGTTCCTAAATTTATGTGGACGGATACGAGTAAAAAAGTTAATCTATGAAAACAATATTCATCTAACCATTTGGAATATAAGATCTTTAACCGATAAATTATGTGAGAGAGAGAAAAAAAAATAATGACTAAACGGAAAATTAATATTATGTATCTTCAAGAAATTAAGTGGATGGGAGAGAAGATTAAAGTAATAGAGTCTTATGGCCATAAAATAAGATACACATCGTAGGGATAGAGCTAAGAATGAAATAAGAATAATTGTTCATAAGAACTTAGAGGAGAATGTAGTGAAGATAAAAAGGAAGAGAGACAGAATTTTACATATCAAACTAGTTAGTAGAAAAGATGCAATTAATATAGTTAGTGTATATACAAATCAAATAGGTGTAGATGCACTTACTAAAAAACAATTCTAAAAGGATATAGATGAATTTATACAAATCATACATAGTGGAGAGAAATTATTTATTGAAAAAATCTAAATGAACATGTAGGTGCACAGAGACTTTAACTTTGGTGGTAGGAATGAAGCTGTAGATACCATTTTAAAGTTTACTATAGCATTCGATTTGATACCCATAAACACTTTTTTCAAGAAAAGAGAGTCGTATATAGTTACATATAAAAATGTATCGAATGCCAACTAAATAGATTTATTCCTTACCCAAAGGGGCGATAAAATAACCTATACAGATTGCAAGGTTATACCAAGGGAGAATGTACCTACTCAACATAAATTTTTAGCTTTAGATATGCATATGCCTAAAAGACAAAAGAAATATCGCCAATTTGCAAAGTCAAAAATTAAGTGATGGAATCTAAAAAAAGAAAAAGTTATGACTTTTAAAGACAAATTAATTCAAATAACAACCCAATCCACTAATGATGATTCGAAAACCATGTAAGTAAAAATATCTAATAATATTAAGAATATAGGTATGGAGATTCCTGATGTATCTAAGGGTTGGGTTCCCATAAGCAATGAGTCATGGTAATGAAATGAGAAAATCAAAACTACTATACAAACCAAATGAGTGTTATAGGAATCTTAAAAATAAGATAGGTAGTGATGCATTTGAAAAGTAAAAGATTGCAAAGAAAATGGTGAAAAAGATTATTCACAAATTAAAAATTAAGGTGTGTAACAAATTATATAAGAAACTAAAAATTAAAGATTGAGAAAAGAGATTTATATAATTGTCAAACTAAGGGAGAAGAAGAAAAAAGATCTAAATGGTGTTAAGTGTATTAAAAGCGAGATCAATAATGTTCTTGTAAGGAATGAGAACATAAAAAAGCATTTAAGTGATTATTTTAATAATCTCTTTAACAATGAGGGTATATGAGATATAGGTGATATCGTGACACTTATAGAGAAAATCAATAAAGATTTTATACACAAAATTCGTCCTCATGAAGTAAAAGAGATTTTAAAAAATGAAAAATAATAAAATCATAAGATCCGATGGCATCCCTATTAAGGTGTGGAAGTTTTTGGGTAAAATAAAAATAAAAATGTTAACGGATCTTATTAACAAAATCTGACAAATCAAGAAAATATCACTTGTACCCAATTAAAGAATAAAAGAGATATATAAAATTATTCCAATTACATGAAAATTAAACTTACGAGTCATACTATAAAGTTGTGAGTAAGAGAAATGTAACATAAACTGAGATTGGAGGTTAGTGTGTTTGAAAATCAATTCGGATTCATATCCAGACGATCCATCATTCACTTGCTAAAACATTTGATGGGGACGTTTATAGCATAGGAAAGAGACTTGCACATGGTATCATTGACTTATAAAAAAACATATGATAGATTATCTTGAGACATTGTGGGGAACGATGACGAAGAAGGGGATCTCCTTGAAATATATTAATCTCATCAAAGAGATGTACGAAAGAGCTATTACCAATATAAGAACATGCAGGAGCTTAAGTGATAGCTTCCTAATTAATATTGGACATTACCACGTTCGTCGTTAAATCCCCTCCTTTTTGAATTAGTAATGGATGAAATCATAAAAAATATAAAAAAAAGTAAAGTGAAGTACACCCCATACACAGTGCTCCTCGACTTGCGGGGGTAAGGGGAGGGCAGATATATATGTACGCAGCCTTCCCTTTGCATTTTTTTGCAAAGATAAAGATGATATTTTCACGTCTCGAACCTGTGATCTCAATGTCACAAGGAGCAACTTAACCATTGCGCCAAAGATATCACAAAGAATATCCAAAATGAAATATCATGGAGTGTGTTTTTTGCAGATGTAAAGTGTTGATCGATGAAACTAGAGAGAACATTAGTGTTAAATTAGAATTATAGAGGATACACCAGAATCTAGAAGATTTAAATTGAGTTGGTCAAAAACTGAGTTTATGATATATACATTTACACTGTGTTTGGCAATCTCATGGAAAAGGAAGGTAAATGAAAAGAAGGGAAGGGATAGGAAAGGAAGGTAAAATTAAAAACTACATTTGACAATAAATTATGTAATAGGAAAGGGAAGAAAAAGTAAGTAAAATAAAAAAATCACGTTTGGTTAAACGAGAAAATGGAGGGAATATAATCAAAAAGTATACAAATTTATTATTTTATTATTTTTAGTTTTTATTAGATTTTTAAAATAGAAAGCATAAAAATAAATTTAATGTTTATAATTTTAAAAGGGAATCTCTCCCCTCCAATACCCACCAATTTGGTGAAATTGAAAAATTGGATTTAGAAGGTTTCATAGAAACACTCCTAACCTTTTCCACCAATTAATTAATTTGCCAAATATAGGTGGATTTTTTAAAAAACCCTCTCTCTCTCTTTCCCACCAAAACTCTCCATCCAAAGAGACTGTTAGTGGCAGACATCAAAATAATGAAAAAACGATTAAGTTAAAAAAAGAACACACCAAAAAATTAAAGTTTTAGATATTTTGGGTCAATCATTCAAAACGATGACAACATAGATGGAGATGTGAATCATAAAATTTAAGTAAATTAGATAAAATGGAGAAGTACGTATTAAGTTCTTTATGATCGTATGATACCATTACAGTTGAAAGAGAAGTTTTATAAAACCGTAGTAAAACGTACATTATTATATGGTTATCATTAAAATAATAATGTTCAGATGGATATGTGATAAAATTAGAAAAAAAAAAGACTAAAAAAAAAAAATACGTACTAAATTAGAAGTGAATTCTATTATAAATAAAATACAAGAATATCGTCTAAAATGGTTTAAATATGTGCAACGAAGATCCAAAAATACACCAATTAAGAGGAATGAGATCTTAAATGTAAAAAATTTAATGAAACGTCTGAATAAATCGTTAAAAATCTGGATACAAGTTACTCAAAAATATGAGTGTCAAGAGTTCAATTGAAAATATGACTTTAAATAGGAATAAGTGACTTAGAAGAATCCGAAAAACTTAAATCTCTTATTATTTTAAGTTTTTGTGTCAAAGGAATTAACCGATCATTCAAAACTATCAGAATCTATGGTTGATTTTATGACAGATTCTATATCATTTTATGGCTGATTCTATGGCGATTCTATGTCATCCTATGATTGATTCTGTGACTGATTTTATACCCTGTACACCAGTAATTATTATATTTATAATTGTAAATTCTCTATCTTTTTCTTATTTAGAATATATTAGCTACGGACTTTTCTTTTAGACAGATCTGTTTATGGTAATTTAGCTATGTTTTAGAATTAAATTTCAACTTGTATCCATTATATAATGGGCATTCTTCTCCAAGAAGAATAGATCAGTTTTGTTCAAAACTCTCTAAGATTATCATGGTATCAGAGCCTCGGTTCTGAATTCTCCTATGTCTCTTCTTCTCAGTCCTAATTCAGTTCCTTATTCTTAGTCATTTTGATCAAGTTATCTCAATCTCATGTCTTCAGACAAGCATGATATCTTCTTAATTCGTTTCAATAGCAAAAACTACTCAACCTAGGCATTTCACTTCAAGATATTTGTCAAAGGCAAAGATCTATGGGGTCAAATTGATGACAACAAACCTGCACCTAACAAAGACAAAGACAAGGATGAGCACTCCAAGTGGGAAGTCAAGGATGCTGAAATCATGACATGGATTCTATGATCTGTGGAATCCAACATCATCTTGAATCTTCGACCCTTCAAAATTGCAACAGAATTGTGGAATTATCTTAAAAACTCTACAGTCAATACAACACTGCTTGTCGGTTTCAGCTTGAACATGAGCTAGCAAGTCTCCAATAGGATAGTCTCTCAATCTCTTATTTTTATTCTAGTTTCATGAATCTTTGGGCTGAATATACTGATATCGTCTATGCTACCTTACTTCCCGAAAGTCTTAATTCTGTTCAATCTTGAGATAAAACTACTAATAGGGATCAATTTCTTATGAGAGTGAGATTTGAATTTGAAAGCATTAGGTCTAACCTTATGAATCGAGAAACTGTCTCATCCTTGGATGCATGTCTCAATGATTTATTTCGCGAGGAGCAACGACTTCTTACTCAAGCCAGCATAGAACAACTTAAATCCACTCTTGTTCCTATGGCTTATGCTCAAGGGAAGTCAAAAGGTAGGAACATGAATACTATTTAGTGTTATTATTGCAAAAAATTTGGCCATTATGCTTTAAGTTGGAAAAAAAAAAATCTGCAACTATTGTAAAAAGGATGGACATATCATCAAGGAATGTCCTATTTGACCTCTCAAGAGATCTAGAACAGCATATACTGTCTCAGTTGGTTCTTCTAGTGCTGGTAGTTATGAGGATACAGCACATCTGACACTAAGTGCTCCTACTCCTGTTCAATCTGTGACACCTAAAATGATTCAGCAAATGATCATTTTTGCATTTTTCGCATTAGGACTCTCAAGTAAACCTTTCTCTAAACCTTCTCCTTAGTATTTTGATTCCGGGGCTTCCTATCACATGACAAACAATGCTAAATTTCTCACCAATGTACGTAAATATCCTAAAAATCTCAAGATTTATACAGCTGATGGCAACTCTTTGCCTATCACTGCCACCAGTGATGTTTCTTCATCCATAACCAATGTCTTTGTCTCTCCTAACCTTACCACTAATCTTATTTCTGTTGGATAATTAGTTGAAAATGATTGTAAAGTGAAATTTTCTAAATTTGGTTGTGTTGTGCAGGATCAGCAATCGAGGAAGATGATCGCAAGAGGACCTAAAGTAAGATGTTTTTTTCTCTTCAATTTCATGTGTCTCCATGTTCCTCTTTACCTGTTATCACTTGTAATTCTGCCTATGTTGATTACCGAGCATGGCATAAATGCCTTGGACACCCAAACTCTAATGTACTTTATGCTTTACTAAATTCTGATTTACTCGACAATAAAGGGTCACCATCTCTTGATACTGTTCAATTTGATTGCAATTCTTATAGGTTTGGAAAAAGTAAATTTCTGTCATTTCCCACTACACACCTAAGGTAGTCTAGCCTTTTGATTTGATATATAGTGATGTGTGGGGAATGGCGCCAGTTACTTCCCATGCTAATTACAAATACTAACACTTTTATTGATGACTATAGTCGCTTCACATGAATTTATTTTCTGCATTCTAAAGATGAATTATTTTCTATCTTTAAGCCTTTTCATGCACATATTCAGACCCAATTTTCTGTCAGTATCAAAATTCTTCGTTGTGATAATGGGGGTGAGTACATGTCTCATTTATTTCAAGAATTTTTACAAACCAATGGTATAATTTTTCAAAAGTCTTGTCCTTCAACCCCTCAACAGAATGGAGTGGCTGAAAGAAAAAACTGACACCTTCTAGATGTTGTTCGCACCCTTCTATTAGAGTCATTTATACCCTCTCATTTTTGGTGTAAAGCTCTCTCCACTGCTGTCTATCTCATCAATAGGTTACCTTCTCCCTCCTTGAACCATGTTTCCCCTTTCTTTCGGTTATTTGGTCATATCCCAAATTACTCTAATCTTCGTACCTTTGGTTGTGTGTGCTATGTTCATCTTCCTACACGAACGCACAAAACTAACAGCTCAATCTGTTCAATGTGCTTTTCTAGGCTATTCGGTGCGCCAAAAAGGTTTTCTTTGTTATGATCCCAACCTACGACGTATTAGGGTTTCTCGAAATGTAATTTTTTTTTTTTAAATCAGTATTTTTTTTCCGCACACAAAGATGACCTTTCTCCTTCATTCTCTGTCTTGCCAATATTTCCTAACTCATCTGCCGATTCCGTGCTGTCTGAGCCTCTTATAGTCTACCAACGATGCAAGATTTCAGCACCTCTCGGGTCCCCTCCAGTTCATTCCCTTAATGTTGATCCTATTCCAACAACTGCACCAACACCTCTCAAACGAAGTACTCGAGTTCGTAGACCACCAGATAGGTATGGTTTTACCTCTCCTTTATCTTTGACAGCCACCGTATCTTCTATTCCTATTCCTTCATCCTATAAGCAGGCTATGGATCATGAATGCTGGCGGAGAGCTATGAAACAGAACTTCTTGCACTTGAAGAAAGCCAGACCTGGGATGTTGTTCCGTGTCCACCATCTATGAAACCTCTTGTAGTAAGTTCGTGTTTTCTATCAAGCTCTGTTCTGATGGATCCATAGAATGTTACAAGGCTCGATTGATGGTTCTTGGCAACAAGCAAGAGTATGGCCTAGACTATGATGAGACCTTCGCACCGGTAGTGCAGTATCACAATCATGGTCTTTACATCAAATGGAATGGTGATCTCAAGGAGGAATTTTACATGAAACTTCCCTACGGTATGCCTACTTCGTCCACTAATGATGTTTGCAAACTAAAACACTCTTTGTATTGATTGAAGCAGGCACCGTGAGTATGGTTTGAAAAGTTTCGATCGACTCTCCTTGGCTTTTCATTTACACAAAGCCAGTATGACTCCTCACTTTTTCTCCAACGGACATCCAAAGGCATAGTTGTTCTCCTTGTTTATGTGGATGACATTGTCATCACCGGTTCTGATATGGAGGCTATTTCTAAACTTCAGAATTTGTTGCACTCTACTTTCCACATGAAAGATCGGCTCACTCACCTATTTTTTGGGGTTAGAGGTGCATCATCAGTCTTAAGGTATCTTCTTGAATCGGCACAAGTATATTATGGATTTGGTTCAGCTAGCAAGACTCACCAACACTAATTCTGTTGACATCCCAATAGAAATTAATGTGAAATATCAACGTGACGAAGGGAAACTTCTTGAGGACCCTACTTTATATTGAAAGCTGGTTGGAAGTCTTATCTAACTATCACCCGCCCGTACATCTCTTATGTTGTCCATATTGTCAGCAAGTTCATGCAAGCCCCTCGGCATCTCCACCTATCTGCAGTCTGCCGTATCATTAGATATATCCTGGGCACACCTAGCCGTGGCTTATTCTTCCCTACTGGTTCTTCCCTCAAACTACAAGCCTATAGTGATGCAGATTGAACTGGTTGCCCGGACACAAGAAAATCAACAATAGAATGGTGTATGTTTCTTGGTGATGCTCTTATCTCTTGAAAATGCAAGAAGCAAGACTCGGTCTCCAAATCATCCACTGAGGCGGAATAGCGTGCCATGTCCACTGCATGCTCCGAGATCATTTGGTTGCGTGGTCTTTTAACACAGCTTGGTTTCTCCCAAGATCAACCTACTCTATTACATGCTGACAACACTAGTGTCGTCCAAATTGCTGCCAATCCTGTCTACCATGAACGCATCAAGCACATCAAGGTTGACTGGTGTAATGTTAAGAGGTCGTGCGACATGAAGACATTGATAGCAATATGGGGGAAGTTCCCATCAGGCAACAACGGTTCTGCCTGACCCTACTTAAGCATGCATATTGTGAAGCCTTGGAGCTTACGTTAGAAGAGCAAAAGGCCCGGGGCTAGGGTGAGCTGAGAGGGGACAGCGTAAGTGAGCGAATGTGTGTAAGCCCAGTCAAACATGACTGTTCTAAGCGGGGCAGGCCACCCACCTTCGAATGGTGTTGGTCCTACGGACCGTGAACGGATTCGCCTCTGGCCTCTGGGCACGTCGGAACCGCATGAGTTCACCGGGGTGGAGCACGGTCCGCCAAAATCGGCATAGGTTAGGTGCTATTGATGGAACATGGTAAGCCTATCTTTCTCCATATGAAAATGCTGGCGGGCACATAGAGATATGGGTAGAGGAAGCCTCAAAAAGCGAAGGCCAAGCTGCCACTATCTGAGAGGCCTATGATCGCCAAGTTATCACTATCTCACATATCTTCACTACTCTAAAGATTGCAGATATTTTTACCAAATCATCACACGTCAGCGACATAACTTTCTTGTTAGCAAATTGATACTTGTTGACTTATCAGTATCAATTTGACGAGGGATGTCAAAGGAATTAGCTGATCATTCAAAGTTACTAGATTCTATGGCTGATTTTATAGCAGATTCTATGTCATTCTATTGCTAATTCTATGACAGATTCTATGTCATCCTATGATTGATTCTGTGATTGATTTTATAACTTGTACATCTGTAATTATTATCTTTATGATTGTAAATTCTCTATTTTTTCCTTATTTAAGATATATTAGTTGTAAACTTTTCTTTTAAACAGATCTGTATATAGTAGTTTAGCTATGTTTTAGAACTAAATTTCAGCTTGTATCCATTATATAACGGGCATTCTTCTCCAAGAACAGATCAGTTTTGCTCAAAACTCTCTAAGATTATCATTATGAATAGTTTAATTTTATTTCTCTTTTTTCATTATTTTTATTTTTATCATCTTGCCCAAAGTCATTTTAAATCCGATGCAACGCATCACTTTTGGGTGATGACCTAAAAGCCCTTGCTAACCAATCTTACATGTGTTAAATATACAAATTTAGTTGCTTTTTGCCAAATAGAGTTGTTCACACTCACTCATGAGCAAGATAATTACATCTTATTTTTATTGTTTAATTTTTAATAAACAAATAATAAAATAAATTTCTTATTAAATATTTTATATCCAATATCACTATTTTACTTAATTAATTACTAAAAAGTCTAAACACTACTTATATTATGCATATAAAGTAATAGAAAATAATATGTATAATGAAATCAAGTATTAAATGAGTCCGTTCACGAGCATTATTGAGGTCATTGGCACGTTTAACAAACAAGTTTCCAAATTTGGCCCATGTACTTGATAAACAAACTCAGGCTGACCTCTATAGAGTTGAACCACAATTTGTTGACAAACAGTTCTATTCATTTTTAAGCCTATTTTCATGTTCATGCTCATATTATCAAATATTTATGGTTGCATCAAAGATTTTTTTACCTCCCACAAAAACACTTTGATCACAGGAGATAGTATCATCAAACACTACATATAACTTATTAGCTAAAATTTTAACAACTATTTGGTAAAATGTAGTGATAAAACTAACAAATTCAAAACCCTTTACTTTCAAGAAGCAACTTTTATGAGGAATAAGGGTAATAAAAAAGTAGAGATTAAAAATTTTAAACAAATCATTAAAAATGATATCAAAATCCTAACAAAAAGGTCATGGTAGATGAGGACCGCAAGTTTTATCCATATCAAAACCAAAAACTGTTTCATGAATCCCATCCCTCTAAAAAGGTCTCTCTAATCAAAAGGTTTTAAAACTCTTTATTGGGTACCAGTTAAGATCACAAAAGGTTTTAAAACTCTCTATTGGGTACCAGTTTATTATGTTTAATATTCTCATTATTTTTATCTCCATACTTCTATGTTAACCTTCATAGTTGAGGATCTCTTAATTGCTTTGTGGCACAACACCTTTAGTGCATATTTTTTTGGCTTTTTTAAGAATTCTTGATCTTTTACTTGTAACCTTCAACACCACAAAAGATATAAGCATCTTCACACTATATGAACATAATCCAAATGCATAAACGGATTTTTTTGGGGAGGGGAATGGGAAGGGGGAACCCACTGCCCAGTGTTATGAATATTAAAAATCTAACAAACTCAATTTTTAATTTATCCTAGTTAACAAGCTAAATGATTGCTTAAAGCAAAGGATTCAATTCAATGGACCCATTCAACATTACCTATGGCAAGCAATTCAGATTCAAATAAATTTTGAAGCTTTAGTACCCTTCTAGAAGGATGCAAAGTCAGAGCTTATCCTTGATTGAAGCTAGCACACTATTCAAAATAAATTTAAAAAAAAAAATCTTTTAAAACCCTATTAGATATAACAGAATTTCTGATTTTATGCACAAACAAACAAAGTCGTTAATAATCAGCATAGCAAAGTAACACTTAAGTTTACCTTAGGGGACGGAAGGTGCAACGGACATCCAAGCAGAGCATCAATTCCTCCCAGAGACCCCTTATTTGCCAACCTCTCAATCTATTTAAAAAATGATTGAAATTGAAGATTTTGATTTGTGATCAATAAATTTGCTAAATATGCCATCTAACTGCATGCTTACCGTTGATAATAAAAGAAAATTAGCAGGAAGAATTTGCAAAGATGCAGACCTGCAGACAGAAAATTTTCATTCATCATGGCATAAGAATTATTTAAAAAAAAAAAAAAAGTTTTATCACAGAAACAATGAGAGAACAATAGAGGGAGGGAGTGAAAACATACTGTGTAGCAGAGGAAAGTAATGGCAAAATGTTCAGACACGAGAAACAATGATAGAACAATAGAGGGAGGGAGTGAAAACATACTGTGTAGCAGACGAAAGTAATGGCAAAATGTTCAGACATATAGGGGATATATCACCATCCAAGTTCATCCATAGTGTTCCTAAAGCAATAAAATAAATGGATAATAATTGGCTCAACCAGTTTCCAAAACCAAGTAAGTTGTTTCCAGCAGCACAGCACACCTTCCAGATCACAATAGGAATCATTAGTTGGCAAGCGGCCGCTTTCAAGGTCTGCCAGAAACCTTGACTCGAACTCACCAATGTGCTTCCCAACCCTACAAGTTACAAGAAAACCTTGAGAATAAGTCCTCCAAAATGGCTAAACAAGATAAATAATGACAATCATAGCTTGAACAAACGATGCATTTACCAGTCCATAATTGCCGGCTGCAGAGTTCTGTACTCCAGAATAGTAGTTAGCTCATCATATAACAGGATCAATGCCATTGGCAAATGTTTGCATGAGTCCAGGGACATTCTTAAAAGTTCCAAAGCTTCCACACAATTTGACTTCTGAAGATAGAATATGCCCTTATGATGAATAAATAGCAATAAGAAATTATGATCATAGAAATCTATAACTAGAAAACTGAGCCTTGTAATGATTCAAAAAGTATCAACTTTTTCTCTCTTATAATGACTTTAAACAGTGAGAGTATATATTATCAGAGAAATTTCAAAAGATAAAGTATTTTCTTCTCTAGGGGGATGTGGAAGGCCCCAGCTGTTAGAGACCATGATGTCAGAAAATGTTTTTTCTTTTAACACAAATATGAGATAAGGAAAATAAACTACAAAAATTTGAACTTTTCTATTTCTTGGATGTCAGATTGCTTGACCAAAAAAGACTCTGAACTTCGTCCATTTTACCTTCTTGACGAGGTGTTAGATGGGATTTCAGTAATACTTTTAATGGTTTTGATTGGTACCAAAAAGAAAGAGATAGAGAGATATATATAATATAAGGTGAAAAAGAATTACTTTAAGCATTAAAAAAAAACATGACTCCAAATATCTGATTCTCATCAAGCACGATGATCAATAGGGAAAGCATGTGTCTAACACCATTTTCTCTCGATTGTGACCATGAATAGTAAGCATGACTTATTAAAATAGCTTATTCTCACAGCCAATCAGGCATAAATTGCTATCAGATCAATATTATAATACTTAATGCTTATAACCAAAAAAAAAAAAAAAATAAGGTTAGGGATAGGACTAAGTCAATAAACAATCAGGTTTGTTGAGCTGTAATGAGAAAGATTAATGATGAAAAAAACAACAACCTGAGACTGGGACGGGCAAATATTGTTATGTGCATCACCAAGACATGACACTATCTTTAAAGTACCAATAAGACCCATCTTCTTGTACTTCAGATCTGGATTACATAGCTGCTCAGTTGTCAAGACAAAACATAAGAATTTAAAAGGAATCAGTCAAGTCATGAAAATCAGCAAGACAAACACCATGTCAGCAGAACAAACTGAGGCCAACTTCATCAAGCTCCAAATCACTATATACCCTATTACCTGTTTCCTAACAATCATTAAAAGTTCATTTGCAATGGAAGATCCACAGGAATCTGCATTAGAACGGGCTGAAAGTGCCAGACTACTAAAAACCTGATAGACCTGCCAAGCAGCTAGTGCAGTATAAGTAGTTTGGGTCAAAAAAGCTATAATTTCACAAACATACAAGATGAAAAACATTAACCTTATGCAGATTTTCTATGCTAAATTCCTCCAGATAGTCCAGGATACCTAATTAAGAGCAAAAGTGTACGAAGACAGAGAAAAGAGTGTTAGTAATAGATCACTTCAAAACAAAACATACACTATCAGCCATGTGAAATACCAGTTATATGATAAGAGTGGGAAAGCAGTTCCTGGGAACACTCTGAGGCCAGCAATATCATGGTATCTAAACCAGAACCCACCTCAAAACCAACACCTGAACCTACATGGGTAACTAATGCTCCTAAAACCTGTAATTATCAGACAACTGGTTAAGTTTCTGGTTCTTTATTTCCTCAAAAAATTCAATTACAAACACAATAAAATTTGTACTTTAGGCTACTTACTTCCCGTCTTGAATACATGTCAGCAAATTCTTTGAATAATGAAATGTACATGTGACTGGAAAACTCTCTAGCCTTCTGTTCCTTGGAAGCGAACAAGTACTCAGCCAAAGATAGAAATGATGGGAAATAATCCTAATGCACATCCATGAAATTTGATGAGTTTAACTAAATCATCTAAAATAAAAACACACTATCCAATACAAACATATAACATACTTTTACCAATTCCTTGTTACATTGAATGCATTGATCAAACATAACAGCTGTAATGCACCCTTCAATAATTTTCCTTTTGAATATCTTCTCAACACTTTTTTCCAGGGCCTCACCATTCGTGTATATTAGTATAAGAAGCCAAATGTCGATCACCTTGTGATCTCGAGCATTTTCAAGACTTTTCAGCTCTTTTAAAATCTCCTGACAAAGCATCTACGGCAGGTTCAAAGGAAGAAAGATTTAAGATAAAACCCTAAACATCAAAACTTCAAGTTAAAGAACAAGTACCCAGATGCATATATATCTTTACTCACAGTTTTAAATCTCAGACATGATTTGAGTGCATCAAGAATTGAAGCCTCAGTGTTAGCTACAACAGATTTCCCTTTATTCTTATTGGACACTTTTGCAAGAGGATTAGACAGTCCTACAAACTTCAACTGCTCACGGATTCGAGCTATTATCCATCGAGCATTTGTGGATGTTGCAGAAAGCAAAAGGAATCTCAACAGATATGGCATGTATTCGGCATCAATTGTTCTGATATAAGGCAATGCAATTGTAATGACCTGCTCTTGCAACTGATCATCAAGACTAAGATTAGAGAAGGAATCAAGCACGGGGACAATAACAGCGGAATCCTCCTGCAACAGCTGCTGAAGACAATCCACAACATTTTTGTTATTACGATCTCCGATTATCTCAGACAACGACCCAATTATCTCCTTCTTGAGCTGAAGAGGGCATATGGAAAGAACTTGCAGCAACTTATCAGAGAAAGCCTCAGGATCAACCAAGAAATCGAGCCAGCGAAATTGGTTGAGAATAAGTCTCGCAATGTCAGCATCACTGACATCAAAATATTCAGGAAGCTTCTCCAATAGCAACTCCTGAAGCTCTAATTGAATCGAAGGAACCAATAATAAGGACCTCGCGAGACTGTCACGCGTAGCACACGATCCTTCGCAACTGGATGGCATCAAAATCCTGTGGAGATCGACGGAGGAGGAATTAATGTAGGAAGAGAAAGCGGATAGGAAATCGGAGCGGAGAGAGGAGTTGACGGAGAAGAGACGGTGGAGATGGACGCGAAAGCGGTGAAGATCGGAAGGTAGTGAAGGAGGAGAAGAGATAGTGCAGCCTGCGTCTGCGAGCACAATCACCATCTTATCAATTAGGGTTTGTGAGGAAGAGGAAGAGGAAGAAGAAGGGGCATTCTTCTTAGAAGGAAAAGGAGAGACGAATGAAGAAGAAGGCCTCTTTCTGGAAGGAACCATTTCGGCTTTCTGCTCTTGCTCACTCTGCAAAAGCAACTTTTGTTTTGGCCGAGCGAGGAGAGAGAAAGGAGACGGCGCCAGAGTCAGAGAGGGAAAACCGAGTTTGGAAACTTAAACGGGGAAATTTGGAGGTACGTACGGATCTACCCACGATCCAAAAACAATTTCCCAAAACAACTCTTGACCCAAAATATTCGTAAAATGATCGCTTTATATCATAAGTTGAATTTGTGACATACATTTATGGCAAATTTAACTTATGACAAATTGCTCCTCCCCTGCCCTATATTTTCTGTATGCATTCCTCCTCTTAAATATATCAATTTCCTCTTCCTAAATATATTAATTTTAATAACTTGCATTCGAACAACTGAAACCCCAATTTTAAACAGTATAATAATATTCTCATATCCCAATTACAATAATGATTAAATCTCAAAATCACAACAAAATATTATCTCCACATCCAAAATAGAAATAACATTCTCACACCAAATGACGCCAATTATCATAATCAAACCAACAATGCAAAAACTCTACATTTCAAAAGTGCAAGAAAAGTAACAAAATAAATCAAATGTAACAAACTATATATAATAAAACCAACATTCAATAGAATGTATTTTTTATTAATAAAACAAAATATACAAAGTACAAAATACATATGAAAATCTAACGACGTCGTCTTCTCCAGTATAATGTCTAACACCTAAATCTGATCTAATATCTCTACTCTCATCATGAAATAGTAAACCCAGATCATCTATCTATGTGATCTGGGAGGGACCTGCATCGTCGTACTGGCCATATGTAAAAACTGGAGGAGACACACCCTCATCTATGTGAATACCAGGACGAGCTCCCCTCTGTGGAGCCCCAGGGGTGGAAAACTGATGGAAATCAAATTCAGGTATGTAGAAAAATGAAAACTCTACATACCCGCTCGAAGGTCCTGTGACGTTCTCTGGATGCTGAGAAAACTCTACGTACCCACTCGAAGGTCTCGCGATGTCCTCTGGATGCTAAGATGATGCAGGCAATGTATGTCGTGGTGCTCTCGTAGGACGTGGTCTCACTCGGCGTCATCCACAACCTCAGCCCTCATCAACTCCCTCATCACCGTGCGTAGCCGGTCTCGGTCTCAAAAGATACGCCATATCTGCTGTTAAGACTGAGATGGCTGAATCCGCAAGTCCATGTACGTCGGCGCCCTCGGAGTCTCGAATTTGGTGTAAAACATCCAACTACAAAAAAGTATATATAATAGTTAAATTAATAAATGTAAAGTAATAATATAAATGGAAAAAAAAAAAGATGATACGCAATTACCATATATCCCAAAGAAGCTCCTCGTCGGCCAATAAATCGACGTGTAATGCTGTGATACCACTAAAAGTAGGTTGGTCCACGGCTGGTCCGAATGAGGTGTCTAGTAGCACTAAATGATCTAGTCGGTGAGTCCAAATATCTACGTAGCGAGAATGCTCAACCGACCAATCAGTCACATGTAGACCATATGTAGAAGTGTCGTGGAGTCAATCCTCAGTATCATAGCGAATCGGTATAGACTGAAATCCACCGAATTGACAGATCACCCTATCTGAAAAAGTGCCACTCTGCGATACTAAAATAGATCAAAGGTACACGGGCGTGCCAAATATGCCTCCCCACCTGACAATAGTCATGGAGGGAAGACAATACCTCCATAGTGTATGGCACCCAAATGACCTGATCTAAAGCCTGCCTATCAAACGCCTCTCTATGCACTCCCACCACGTGTGTAGGAAGGCTAGTGACATCAAAATCTACATGTCACCATAATGCCAGTGGACCATCCCCGTGTACGTCTAAAGATCGTATAATTGGAGCTATGTATGGGAACCTCTTCCATGCCTAAATCTATAAAAGTATAAGAGCCCCTCCTATCTCATGTGAGTTTACGTGTGTAGTTATACAAAACTGTCTATACAAGTAAGTTAGACAGACAGAACCCCAACTACACTCACCAATCAAAGCTAAATCATCTAAAAGTAATAAGTACTGTAAATATATATAATATCCCGACTTATCACTAAACAAGACACCCCCGATAAGTAACAAAATGTATGCTTGTGTCCAACGTGTAATATAAACAGCATCTGCATCATGAGACAAATCAGTAAAAACCTCTGCTAGCCAAGTCATACCTAAAGACCTCTCGTGGAGGTCTCACACCTAACAACCTCTCACACTCATCGCCCTATCTAACTATCGTCGTCCTAGCTACTACAGGATTGCCATCTACTCGTAAACCTAGGAGTACCTCAACGTCCTGTAAGGTGATAGTCAACTCTCCGTGGGGCATATGGAATGTATGCGTATCCTGTCTCCATCGCTCAGCTAGGGCTGTAATAAGATGCCAATCGAATTGAATAAACCACAGTCGAGCAACACTCAGAAAACCCGACTGCTCAAGGAGAGGACGGACTCGCTCGTCGTCATGGACATGGTCCCAACGTCGTAACGATGCCTCGCGTCTATGACACCGAGTCATCTCTGGTCATCTTCATCCCAAACTCTGGAAAAGCGATGCCGTCGTTGTAAGCATAAAACGGTGTGATCTGAAGGTCCGAGATCCATCTACAAGACGAAAAAAATACATTAATACTTAGAACAAAAAGATATTAACATAATATTTTTACATTAACACGAATGCATTAACACACAAAATGTTTCACATGAAATGTAATAGTACAAAAGACAAATTTTGCATTCATAAGAAATGTTTTCACAAAATACATCAACACTTAATATTAATACATCAACACTTAGTAGATTAATTGTTATACAAATACAATCAAACATTTGGATTCATTGGGGTTGGACAATTTCGTCGATTGTGCCCCTGTATGCCACAAAGTCCACACTTCATTTGTCTCGTGCATCTCCTCCTATCATGACCCTCTACATTACAGCTCCCACAAGATGTATGCGAAGATGATTCTCAAAGATCCATTTCATTTTGATATCGAGATGATTTAGGTCTCCCTTTCTCACGCCTAAGTGAACTATTGGGGATAATGGTTGGGTACGAACCTATAGGCCTTCCCGAATGGTCTCCTACCAGTAAGAAATGATGTTCATAGACTATAGGTTGATGTTCCCATATATATTATTTCCCGATGATCATATGAACATCAATCATAGTCTGTCTAAGTGCAGCAATTGCATGCGAACAAGGAATTCTATAAGTTTACCATTTCCCACAAGTGCAAATGCTCATTTGTCACATCCACAATTTGTTTATTGCCTCCCTTATGCCCATACGGTGTATTTCTATGGCTCGTCTCTACCTCAAAGATCCCATACTCCCTGCTAAATAAGATAACTGTAACACCGACTCTCGGTGTATACTATAGTGAATTCCATTTCATATATATATATATATGATGTTTTTACTACTATTTTCATAAATTTTCACTAAGAAAATTTTTCTAGTAAATCAACCTTAGATATTTGACGATAAAATACAAATAGGATCAATTTTGACTCAAAGAGATTCTAAACCTTAATTTCACATTAAATAAATTTAATTAGGTCTAATATAAGATTTTGGGCCTAGTGTGTAATTATGAAAATTTTAGGGGTCAAATTAGAATTTTTATAAGTCAAAGGACTTGTTAGCAATTAACAAAACTTAAATGAAATGTGACAAGTGTATTCTTGTATTGAACAAGTGTTATAGTGAGAAGGACAAGTGTTGGCCAAATGGAGATGAGAAAGGCAAGGTGGGCCAATGAGAACACATGCACATGAAAACTAATGAGAACACATGCAATAGTCAAAATGATCCTATGGTTTAGATTAATTGGAGATTTGATCCTAGGGTGGTGAGTTATTAACACAATAATAAAAGAAGAAGGCCTTAGAATCCTTGTTCATTCTTCCCAATTCGTGAGAACAAGGAGAGAAGCAAGAGAGGAAGACCAAGAAAGTGAGGTAAGAAATTTTATCCTGTCTCACTTTAAATTTTATTTCTGTCCGTGATTTCATCTCTGTTTTAAGACATCTTAGAGCCAGAATTTGAAAATGTGCTAGTTATATGAATTGTAGATCAAAGTCTTATCTTTCCAACGAGATAAGAATCACCAAAATCAGATGCCTGTACCAAAAGTTATGGCACTTTTCCTGAAACTCGACATAGAAGTGTCCTGTTTCGAACCTTGACAGTGGTGAGTAAAAACGACCCCTCTTCAGTCTTATTTTGAAGAAACACAAAACATGAAAGTTATATATATACTTCTTGCCTATAACATATTAAAATTTCAGCCATTTCGCACGAGGAAATTGAAAGTTATACAATTTTCCTTAAAACTGTATTGACAGAAACTTTATGTTTCACTAAAACGTATCAGTCCTGTTCATGAATTTTGTTGAACCCCTTCCAGGCATATTTGAATAAAACTCAAAACACGAAAGTTGTATATCTACATCTTAGCTATAACATGTTAAAATTTCATTAGACTTTGGTGAGTCGAATGAAAGTTATGGCTTCTGCACAAAAACTGGACAGAATCCAAAACTTAAATATGACAGTAACAAAATGAGGCTTACCGGGAATTCTGTGATTTGAATCTGAGGAAGTGTGCAAAATGAAAGTTATAGTACTATCTCTTAGCTTTAAAATGAGATAAGAATCATCTGATTTGGACTGGTATAGCCAAAGTTATAGTCTATTTTCCATGACTGCGTAGGTTAAAAAAAAATCTGCAGACTGTCTCCCTAAGAGTTATTTGAGTTGAACGGAGGGAGCACTTGATTTATGCTTTGTGGAGATATTGGGGAGTGCATTATCCTCCCCTAACAGTGAGTGGGACTTGACATCTATTTTTAATTGATACTGTGTTTTAAAAAGTTTTCAAAGGCATGATTTAAAATGGTATGATTGACCTATTTCCTTGGATTTATGAAAATGTTTTGTGATATATGGAGTGTCCCAACTTGTTTATATCGATATGCATCCATGATTTTGACACTTGATGATTGTGCCACACTTTGATATATCCAAATGATTTTATGCTTCCATTGCATATTGACACATGATTTTGACATGTTATGGCTTGAGATATGTGATTTGGGCTGGATGCACCTGTGGATACTGTGATGATGATGATATGCTTCCTATGGCATTCCGTAGCTACGAAGGACATTTGGTAGAGGCACCTGTTGTGCCCGGATACGCCTCTGCAGGGGGTATCCGTCAGATTGTCATACATATTATATGGACAGTCGTCGGTTGAACCACTTCGGGGAGAACCTTGGTAGGTCTAGCACCGGCGGGTTTCCATACACGCTTGATCCTTGATACGTGCGCGATATATATATATACAAGCTAGTTGGAGTAGTCTGTGACCAACGTTGGGGTGGAGAGCCTCATTTTATTACTTGCACCATGAAAACCCCCAACGTTGCCCGTCCTTGGCCATGGTTGGCCTTTGCCGGGATATTTTCGGTCGGCTCTACGTGATATGACGGACATGCATAATGGATGCATATTTGATTTGATACGTATGTCGTGAATGATTTATTGAGATTGCCATAATATTTTTGCATACCATGGATTTATTGGGACATAATTTTGACACTCCTAATTCACCCAAAAATTAATTGTAGCATGTCATCCTCCCGACTTGCTGAGTACTAACCCCCCTCTCTACGGTACTCACCCCTCACATTTCCCTCCTACAGGTGTAGACTCGGATTGAGAGATTTGTGTGTATTGTTGTATTGGATATTCTTAGAGACTACTGGGCTGGGGTATGACTCTCCGCTCTTCCGCTATATATATATATTGAGGTTATTATATCATTTGAGGAAGTTAGGATGACCATTGTATTTGTTTAAATTGGGATGACTGTATTTATAATTTTTCTGCTCTGTATAAGGTTAACTCTCACTTGTTTTAATTTGTATTGAGGCATACATGTATTTTTTTTTCTTGGGGATCTCTGTGATTTGGAAACCTGGATTTTGTGAATGCTGTCAGCCTTACGGTGCTTTGATGTGCGGGACGTGGTGCCCGTGCATCGAGGTGCCGCGGCGGGCTGGTCGCGTGCCCGGCTCGGGAGTGGGTTGGGGCGTGACAATAACTATATGAAGGTTAGTCTTGCTCATCCATCTCCCTATCATGGCATTTGCATACTTCGTATACCGTTCCCCTTCCCATTCTCGTTCTTACATCACCAAGTTGAATCTCAAAATACTTCACTGAATTATAGAAAGTCTTCAATACCAATGCAGAAATAGGTAAATTTCTTGCACCCTTTAATACGACATTATAGCTTTCTCTTATATTTGTTGTCATGTACCCAAAACGAAAGCCACCATCGTAAGAAAGAGTTCATTGTTCACGTGCAATATTTGCAAAGTAATCAGGAGCATCTTCTTTGATCTCCTTCATCCTTGCCATGTATATATATCAAATTTCTTCTGTTGTGGCTGTAATGCAGCAATGGTAGCAACTTTTTTACAATTTTGATTTTTGTGGTGTGTGTTGAAATTACTGACCACATGATGCATACAAAAACGCCACATAACATTCGGAGGTGACCACCCAAATTCAGAACGAACAACTGTTGCTCTTATCCCTTCATGTCGATCTGAAATCAAACAAATCGGACCCTCCCTATCTCTAACAACATAGTGCTCAAAAATCACAACCAAGAAGCAAGTGACTCCCTATCAACCAACCCAAAGGCCAATGGGACAATATGATTTATGTCATCTATGCTGCATGCAATCAATAATTTATGCTTGTATTTCCCATACAGGTGAATCTCATCTATACTTATCAATGGCCTATAACTCCGAAAAGCCATGATACTTGGATCGAATACCCAAAACACACATTCAAAAACCGACTCACCATTTGCATTTGGTGGACTCAACTTCCAATTTACTTCTGTCCCCGGATTTTTTTGAACTATTGCATCCAATAGTTAAGGCAATTGTTTATAGGAATCATCCCAATCCCCATATACTATTTCTATAGCTCTTCTTTTTGCTGCCCAAACTCTTTTACGGGAAATTGCATACGTGGTTTTCTCACTCATAACAATTCGGAGGAAAGCAACTTTGACACTAGGATCTTCTCTCACATAGTTAAGGAAATGACGAGCCATCAAATTTGAATCCAATTGCCTATGATCTTGCATCAGCCCGGATTCACTCATGTGTGTGGTCCCTCAACAATAACAATCACAAACTCACCCGCAAATCTTGACTATGAGCACGCAATCTCCACCTACAACTTTTACCTTTTATGTGCAGATTGCTGTCCAAAGTGTTGTACTTGATTCCCAACCCGAAATTGATAAATGATGTTCAACATGATGCATTTTGACAGCATGAATAAGCATGATATTTGGACTCAAATCTCATCCATTTCTTCAATTCATCGCTAAAACTCCAACTATCACATGTCAATCTACAATCTTGCTCAAAAGTCACATATCCATCACTTTCGGGTGCGATCGTCATGAAGGAAATTGAGTCACTTATCGGTCATAGGTATATCCCCTACGGCCACTGCCACTACCAAAAGCACCACCACTACCATGGATTGAGGAGGGACCGATTATTAATTCGTTTGCATAACCATCACCACCACAATCACCACCAACTTCTGCATCGTCGTCTTTTTCCTCATCATCGTCTTCTTTCGCCTCTTTTTCCACCTCTTCTTCCTCATCAACATCATTATCCACTTCTGTGAAAGCCAGATTCACTCGATATTCGATATGTGGATAGTCATCCGTAATTCGAATGTTTCACTATCGTATGATTTGATGTATAACTCGAGATTGGTACTCTCTCCCATCTTCATTGCAAACTCAATTAAATTCAAAACATCGTCATCATCACTGATCGGAACTAATTTAAACTGTAAATAATCAAGTTATATGTATGAGACGAGACATCTATGATAAATTTTCACATATTGTGTCATACGATTTATCCGAACACCCTTACATGTTAGAGTCACCAACTCATCAAAATTTATATTCTTTTTCACTCTAATCAATTTTGTTGGACCACGATCATAACAAACTCCATTCTCACCCGTCACAATTTCACCATTGCTATAGCACAACAATTTCACCATATCCACTATTTTTTTCTAAACATAAAAAAATTAAACCAATTAAACACAAACCTAAAACATATACTTATAACAATTCAACATACATTCAACATGCAACCAACATAGAGAGAATGAAGAAAAAAGGCATTACAATTTACTAAAATTTTAAACATACCATAAATTTCGACTTAATATTCAACAAACCCTAAAATTTTAAATTTATAATTATAACAACTCAACAAACATTTAATGAATATACTTAATTTATATCAATCTAAATTAATTAAACAGTAAGCAATTAATCAATTCATTAATATTAACTTAAACCCTAAATTTATACCCTAAACCTTAAATTTATACTAAATATTCAAACCCTAAGACCTAAATCAATCAGGTAATTTCAATAAATATTCTAAATTTATATCAATCTAAATTAATTAAATGCTAAACAATTAATCAATTCATTAATTTCATTCTAAACCCTAAATTTATACCCTAAACCCTAAATTTATACTAAATATTTAAATCCTAAAATCTAAATGGACCCAAACAATGCAGTAATCTACATGCAAAAATGACCCAATCATGAGATTTGAAGACAAATTACACAATCTTGTGTTGAGCAGCTTATTCATGCTGAATTGAACTTAACTTAAAATCCAAATTGACCCAAACATCGCTAAAACGCAAATATGACCCAATCTGTATGTAAAAATGCAACATGAATAAGCTGATCAATAAATTGCACATTTTAAGATACATCAAATTAAACATTTTAATCGATCCAATCAAAAGCAAAAATGCATCATACCTTCGGATTCGTGTGAAAACTTGCCACAAAACCTTCAGCCAAACAGTGCAAGGGTTGGGCCTTTAAGAAAAGGTGTCAATCGCTGTTTTTTCTACAGGGATGCTCGTGCGGGATGGTCTTACACTTAGGTTGAACAACTAGGGTTTGTCGCAGGAGAGAAGAAAGAAGAGAGGAGAAAGAAAGTGAGGAGAGAAAGAAAGAGTTCGTGGGGGGAATAGGAACCAAAATTGTCGCAGGTTGAACATGCGACAAATGAATATTGCAGGTTTAACCTGCGACATAAGGAGACCATTTTATGATTATTTTCGCGTCTAGAGTTGTTTTAGGAAATTGTTTTTGGATTGAGAGTAGATCCGTACATACCTCGGGAAATTTGTTGGAAAGGCACCTTATTTGAGTCTTGTAAGATTTAATCTCAAGAAATAAAATTCTTAAAAACCCAAAACACAGAAAATTACAAAACTAACCTATATTTGTCAAGTTTAAAAGTTTGTCAACTCATCAAAACTTAACAAATAGTATTTGTTGAGTCTTCAAGACTCAACAAATACCTGACCCCTAACCTTATTTTTCAATTCTTATATATCTAAATTCGAACAATAGTTTTCAATTCTTATATACCCAAACTCAAACATTAGTTTTCATGTACAGAATTGGTCACCAACTCATAATATCACTAACACATAATATCATAAATTCTCTTATCCAACTTCTCACTAATACAACAAAACCAACAAACAAAAAATAGTAGTTCATAATACAATTATTGATAAAATAGAATATAATTTTTATTAACATAACAAAATATACAAAATATAGAATATATAAGTTTTAACGTTTTCTTTTTCTCCTAATGTACTGCCTAATACCTAAATCAAGTCTAGCATTTATACTATTATCATAAAACATTAAACTCAGATCGTCTATTTATGTGATCTGAGAGAGTTCTATATTATCGTGGAGGAGATCAGAAAAAACTAGTAGAGACACATGATATAAGATAGTGCATCATCTCTCTCAACCTATGTCAATCCCTCATCCATATAAATATCAGAATGAACTCCCCTCTATGAAACTCTTCAGAGTGAAAACATGAGGAAAATCATCAAACACATATGTGACGAAAGATAAAGACTCTACGTACCCACTCGAAAGTCCTACGATATCGGGTGGATGATAAAATAGTGGTGATGATGCATGATGTGGTGACAATGGTGGTCTCCTAGAACGTGTTCTCCCTCGTCGTCATCTGCGTCCTCAGTTCTTATCATCTCCTTCATCACCACCTCTAGCCGATTTAGGTCTCAAGAGGTGTGTCATATCATCTGCCAAGACCATAATAGCAGAATTCGCCATCCCATGCACGTTGATACCGTCAAAGTCTCGAATATGAGGTAGAGTATCATATTACAAAAAAGTACATATATGTTAGTTAAACTAAAAACTCTAGGTTATTGATATAAATAAAAAATAGTGAATTGTACACTTACCACATAACTCAAATATACTCCTCAACAACTTATGAATTGGCGGGTGATAATGTGAAATCAAGTATTGTAGGCAGGATTTGCCATGGGTCCAAGTGAGGTGTCAAGTGAAGTTAGGTGGTCGCGTTGCAGAGTCCAAATGTCAACATACCGTGTATGCTCGATGGAGTAATCAATCTTTTGTGGACCACGAGTGCTAGTCTCATGAAATCGATTCTCAGTATCACAATGAATCAGAATATAATATATACTTCCAAACAAATGGATCACTCTATCAGGAAAAATGTCACTCCACGATATTGAAACAGATAAGTGGTACGTGGGTGTGCTAAATATCCCTACTCTCGTAATAATAGTCGGGGAGGAAAAACAATACATTCTCAATATAATGCATCCACAAGACTTGATCAATCGACTTCTTATCAAATGTCTCCCTATATACTGTCACCACGTGTGTAAGGAGGGTAATCACATCAAATTCCGCCTTCCACTGCAAAGCTAGTGAACCATCTTCCTCCATATACAGTGATCGCCTAATGGAAGCAATATAAAGAAATCTCCCTCATGCTCTAATATAGAGAAGAACGAGTGCCCCATCAATCTCATGTGAGTTAGTGTGCATAACTATATAAAGTTATTTGTACAAGTATGCCAAGCATACAGAACCCTAATAACGATGACCAAAAATACCTAAGTTCTCTAAAAGTAACAAATACTGTAAATATATAACATGTACAGTTTCATCACAAAACAACACATCCCTATCAACAACAAAATATATGTCCGTGTCTATCATAAAATATGTACATCATCTACACTCTCAGGCAACACACCAAAAAACTCAGACAACCAAGGCATATGATTCTACTAAGGTATATATTAACTTGCGTCATCATGGATCTTATCATACCAGACAATATTTTATTCCTTCTCACTACAACACTACTCAATTAAGGTATATAAAAAATGGTCAAAAGTCAGATTATGTCTCTTTCATTACTCAGATATTTAAATTGATCTGATAGATATCATGTCATCTATTTATTCTTAAAACCTTTTTTATCTTATCCATTTTATTCTCTACCTCCTCATATAACGTTCAAAGCACTCATGTGCTTTAGACTTATAGGAAATCAAATAGATATGATCAAATCTATGAAATCATTTATAAACATAATGAAATACAATATTCCTTATTTAGCCTTCAAATTTATTCAATCACAAATACTTGAATGGACTAATAACAATAGAAATTCTGCTCCTATAGCATTTTCAAATGGTTTTCTCGTCATTTTGCCAACAAAACAATGTTCAACATAATCGTTAAACATTCGTCCATTACATTGCAAAACCATAAAACCATTTATACGTCCAGAACTAAATACGTGTCACTCAAATATGTATTAACCCTTTCTCTTTTAAAGTTTAAAATACATATATATATATATATATATATATATATATCCAAACTTCAAAAGAATAAGAATATATATTAAATTTTGTTAGATTTTTTACACGTAAAAAATGTCATGCAGAATGAGAGTTTGGCAACTATGTAACTCCAATTTACAAATGTTAACATCTCTAATCTTCACTCTTGTATTGTTCCTTACATTGATTTATCTTATACCTGAAAAACCTTCGATGAAAATCCACAAACACCTCATAGTCTCTAGTTACATGGTCTATGGCTTTCAAATCTATTATTCACACAGGATAAGAACCAGTCAGTAAAACAGTCTAGAGACATATACCATACTGAAGCGTTTGCCTCTGTTTTTTTGTGATCCGTCTCCAATCTCCTTTTCTTTTTTACTTTTGATCCGGTTCCTCTTATGCTTAAAACCTAAGACTTTCTTGAAACTGATCTCTGCAACAAAAGTATCAGTTATGGATCTTGCAGCACAATGTCACTTATTCTCAAGTTCGACATAGCAAGCAGTATCTGAGAAAGTTTTCATACTGTCATTGCGAGTCAAGTTAACTTTTAAGTGCTCTCACTTGTTAGGAAGTGATCGAATCAAGGTTTGAACTTTTTGTTTATTAAAGAGAACATGACTAGCTAACTATCACTCTCTAATCATGTTAGACATGATCCTTAAATGTTATTTGATATTGTGACCACTTCACTTTTCATAGGTATCAAACTTTATGGTCATTTGTTTAAAATAAGTTACACTAATGCCTCCATATTTCCTTTTAAGGTACACCCAAATGACACGAGCAATCGAATATTGATCACATTCGGGGATCATGCCATCAATCACAGAGCTAACTAGGATCGCTCTAGTAGTGAAATCTATCATTTTTCATACCTGGTTAGCATCTTGTTCTCTCTTCTATGAGACAGCATTGCCTATACAAGGATACTACGTAATATACTTGATACCTTCCAAGACATCTTATTCTTTTAGTATATACTATATTTTATAGTGTCATTTTTCATAATTGATGCCATCCCGTTTGTCACTTTTATTCAAATCTACAATAATGGATTTCAATGCTATTGTTTGGGTTTTTAAGAGGGTGGACATAAGTATTCATACTCATATGTTACACACAATTTTGTATTTCAAAATTAACATTTATAATAGGTCAACATTAGGTATAGAATCAAAAGTTTACTAAGTTTTTAAACATCATCTATAGTCATAATGTATTATCATTACAAATTTAATTTAAAATTACAAAATTCAATAGGTTTTAGGTGAAAATTATTCAAATTCTTCCAATCAAAAAAATCTTCACTTAAATACACAAAATATTTAAATAAAATTACAATTTTGGATAAAAATTACTTAAATTCTATCAATTCAAAATTTTTACTCAAGGGACCCCGTTTTGTTTTGCAAACATGATCATACAAAAATAAGAAAAATTACGAGTCATATGTTTAATAGAAACTTTATATTAAAAACTTAAAAGTTTTTCCTGTACATGATGATTGTTTAAATAAATAACCATTGTACACAAAAGAAAATATGCCAATTTATTATCTCAAATCAAGATAAACCCATTCGAGATATCATATTTATAATTCTCTTAATTAGACTATCCATAGGAGTAAATCTTCTTATAGCACGTGGAGAACTATTTATACTTTAAAATAATCTTTTTTTTTCATTTGGATCTCTATATTCTTAACTCGCTACATTTCTATCAACATTGATCTTACATCATCAAGAATCATACTCCCTCTCTTGACAATTATCTCATCTATCATGTTAGCCCAATATGGAGTAAGATAATTTCTCAAAATATATACGTCATCCCCTAAAAGAATGGCCTAATTTAAGAAGTTTCAGATAATTTTCTTCCATGATCTCTAAATGATCTAGCAAAACATCTAATGGAACCATCTCATAAGTTAACATTTGACCCAATTTCATCATTCATTCTAAACTTCTCAATACTCTATCTCTCTCCTGGAGAGCTCCAACATTGCGTCTGAACCTCAGTATTACCCTAAAAAATGTGACAATATTATGTCGAGCACACAAACAACTATAATATTATACCAAAAATTTAGAAATACCAATTTCAAATAATATAATGCTTAATTTCTAATTAATTTTTTGAAAAAAAAAATTCATATATAAAAAAAAGTTTAAAATTAAAAGAGTATAAACAATTTACATTTGGGTAGCCAATAGCAAGAAAATAATTTTTTTCAACTCATAAAAAATTTTTCAAAATTTTTTGGATTGAAAAATGATTTTTCTATAATTTTCTAACAATTTATTGATTTAAAAATCAATAAAAATTATTTTTCAACTCCAAAAAATAAATTAAAATACATAAAAAAAAATCAAAAGATATAAAAATTTATTCGAGTGAAAATTCCAATAGAAATGTGCTCCGCATGCACCCCCACGCACCGTCAGGAGGGACTCTCAAGTTTCGACACATGCACACTCTCCCTAGTCGATGCATGCATATCAAGCGTCGCCTTTTTGACGGTTGACGGCTCTAAAATTTTGGCTATCTCCACATTTTCAATATATCTGAGTTTAATGGTGGTCTTGGATTTCAAATTAGACATTTCTATCCTAGGGTTAGAGCAACACAAGTCTTAGCCAAAATTGAGATCAACAAAAGAGCATTGTTCATCGTCTTCTATATTTCATAAAATTTTTGCAACTTGACCCAAATTTCAAATGGTCTTATTTCTCTCAATTCTTAACTATTTTTTATATGGTTAAAAAGCATTTTTTTAGAGAATTCTAACTATATAAACTTTTGCAACTTGACCCAAACTTCAACTGGCTTTATCTCTCTCAATTTTTAACCATTTTTTATATTTTTTATATGGTTGAAAAGTACTTTTTAAGAGAATTCTTACTATATAAATTTTAGATTATAAAATATAGTATGTTAAAAGATACGAGTACATTAAGTTTTGCCTAGGATTCTTATACTATACTCTACAGATGAATGCCAAATTTTGTAGATTTGTTCCTCATGTAATATGCATACTACTGTGTAAAATTGAGAGTATTTTGCGAAACAAGTTACAAGATGCCATTAACGAACCATATACATTTTCGTGCATTTTTTAAATACCCAAAGAAAGGCGGGGAACAACCCAAAACTACTTTGATACCAATATAGGTTTTAAAATATACTAACAAATAAATTTTCATGCATAAAATTTTTTGAATTTAGATTAGGTTAGAATTACTTATCTTTTTTGGCAATTGAGTATTCTAAATCTAAAAGATATCACATAAACGGATTACTTTCTTTGTTTTACAATCCAAATGCCTTTTGGTGAATAAATGATCAAACTTCTTCAAACCCTCTGTTTTCCACTTTGAAATGTATGAGTAGTTCCCCTCTCTCTTTTCAAGATTAGATGCCTTTTTCTCAACAATTTCTCTCATCCCTTTTATCCATTCACATATGTTTAAAAAAAAATGGGCAGATGGAAAGAAAAACCAAGGAGAGGGAGTTGAGGGGTGGTTTTTCATGACCACTCCCCTCATTCAAAATTTTAACAATAATAACTTTTGGATATGGTCTGCCCTCATGGGCAGACCCGCACTCTATTTTCCAACAGTAATAATCTTAATATATTGATACTATTGTGGGCTTCTAAATAATATTATCAATGATTTGTTCATTTGTAATTGACTTCATAACGAATTTTTTGTGCTTGACCATGGAATCTCAAGTTATCTAAAATCAAAAGAGTTAAACTTATATTTTAAGTTTACTCATCGAAAGTAGCAAAATAATTACAATTACATGCAAAGCATATAGATACTCATAGTTAACTTTTGTAATTTTAAGTTATGAATTTTGTTATGCTCTGATAGACGAATTGGTTTTGAGGTGAGAATCAATTATAAGTATGAGTTTAAACTACTAATTTACTTAGTTTATCAATTTCCATGTACTTGGTAACTAATTATGCCACAATTGGATCGTAGCACAAGATTTTTTTCATAAATTATGATAATAATTTATATCGTTTTGAATAAAAAGTTTTGATATTATCTCGTAAAAAACAACGAAGGAGAAAATTAATATTCAAAATTACTAAATATGGTATCAAATCTATATTTTATATATGAAAACTTCGACAATATCATGGAGTAAATAAACACTTCAAAAAAAGAATTCTATAAATTCTAAAAAATCAAAAATACAAAATCTTAGTGTTAGGAACTTTGAAATATTTATCAAATTTGAGTTTTTAGTACTTTATTTACTTTGTTATCAGATCAATCACCAATGGTCACTTTGCATGTACGAAGAAATCAATTATGCCATAATCTGCTAGGTGCACTAATTTCTTTTCCCCTAAATTTTGCTATGATCAATATAAAAATCTTAACATTATTCGATGAAAAGTAACACCAATGGTAAATGTTTTTATTGAGTTTTTATGGTAGAAAAAGAATTTAAAACATATTTATTTTGATTTTAAAATAATTATAATATAATTCATTAATCAATTAGTTATACTAAAATTATTTTAGCTGCAATTAATTATAATATAATCCATTAATCAATTAGTTATTCATATTTATTTTGGTTTTACTAAAAGAATCTAAGACATTATTTACTGTAGTGAATAAATAAAAATTTTATTATTTTATCCTTGATCCACATGTATTTTTTATATCCTAATACATGTAATTGAGGCTATGAGAAATGTATATGCTATTGAATCCTTAATTATTTAATAGTATTGAACCTCTCATCCAAAATAAAAAATATCTAGAATGTCAACTTATATTCCATTCATCTATGGCACTTGACAAATTTTAAAAATATATGATACATAATTCTATCATTGATTTTAATTTCTGGATAATTAACTAAAACGAGTCAAGGGGCACAATGGTTCGCTGATTCAAATGGGACCAACCATGGCCTCCACTTCATCAATCTTCAAAGGTCTACCCAATTGTTTGTCCACCCTAAATAGTACTTCCTTGTCAAAAAAACTCAATCAACAATTCCAGAAGCCAAACCCAAATAGCCGTTCGCTGATTCAGATGGAACGAACCATGACTTCCACTTCATTACCACCAAATAATGGTCCTGGATGCCTAAGGACCCCCGGTCACTTGCTCGGACATAGTCTGCTTGATCCGAGAGCTTTGCCAAATAAAACCCTTTACTCATATGAATTAACTCCAACTCACCCTCAATCCTCAACAAAGTCAGAATCTTACTCCGTAAGAAGTGTAGCCCACTATCTTGCCCCAAAGCTTCACAATGACCAGCCAATTCCACCATTGCCAAAGGAGAAGCAGGTGATCATTTAGAATTTCTACAGTGGGAATTGACTTATCTCTAGTTCTTTCATCTCTTCCTCCTCCAAATCAGACCACTCATCAGGATCAAAAAGTAACATCTTAGCCGATTGCACCTTCCGATATTCCGTCCCAAGTAGGTACCCCTTGAAGAGCAATGTACGCCAATGACACCAAAAAAAAATTTTAAAAATAACAAATGTTGGAAAAAAATTTCAAATCTAACACCTATATGTCGGATTTTGAAAGCTCAATATAAACAAGTCATGCTGACTTTTCAAGACTCGATATGAATAGTATTATATTGAATTTTCAAAACTCGATATGACACTATTCACACCTCAGCAACCTCATGGTACTATTCATGTCGAGTCTTAAAAACTCGATATGATACTATTTATTGACACTGTTCATGTCGAGTTTTCAAAACCTGACATATGAGTGTTAGATTTGAAATTTTTTTCATACATGAATTGGTTTATATTTTTTTTGGGTCTTATTTTGGTGCATGTCTCCTCCTTGAAATTGCAATGAATCATCAACCGGCTTGCTTAAAGCTTCAATGCCTAGGTTTGACATCCTCAGCGTCCTTAGACAGAGGCTCTTTCTCATTGCTTGCCTCACCGATATCGGGCACCGGTGGTAGATTCAATGACGAGATGCTAGAAAATCTTGCCGTTCACAGTCATCTAGCTTTCCTCTTGTGTGACGTTTCCAGAAGTCTGCTTTCTCCCCTTGCTTCACTATTTTGCCCTTCTCTTAATTTGACATCCAATTTAGTGATCTTTTTGGCTTTTGTTGTTTTTATTTATGTATTTTACATTATTTTTGTATTTATGGTTTAATTCTAGTATCCTATTTTGGTTAATTTTCAGATTTTAAATTATAATTATTTTTATAAAATTTTAATTTTATAATTATATTTTTAATTTTTGAAAATAAATAATAATAATTTTAGGTATTGTTAGAAATATTTGGTTTTTATATTTGTTTTTTGAATTTATTGATTTAGGAATTGGGTCTTACACTTAAATAGGCTTAAGTTATTATTATTTGAATTTATTGATTATTATTTTATTAATTTTATTTTAATAGTGAAGGTTTAAACAAACCAATAAATATATTTTTCGCATGCAAAAATTCCAGAATCTAAGTTATGTTAGAATCACATACCTCTTTCGACGGTTAAATATTTTATGTTTAGAAAATGTCATAAAATCAAATTACCTTCTACTGTTCATAGTCCAAATGTTTTGGTAGAGAAATGATCACCAAAACCCTTTCTAGCCTTCCTTTGAATGTGAGAAAAAAAATTTTTTTTTCTCTCTCTAAAAAAATGGGTTTTTTGAGTGAATACCCTTCCTTTTCCTTATTTTTGTTTTTCACGTGTCCATAATGGGAGGTTCATTTTTGTGAGAGAGAAGGGAGTTGGGAGATTGATGGGAAGTTAACAAAAACCACTCGCTCCCCTTTTAACTCCCTTTACAAATTCAAATTTAAAACTTAATGATTTTGGGTCTCAGGTCTACCCATGGATAGACCCGTATCTATTTCCTACATCTCTCACTCGCACATGAGAGCTAAACTTGTATATATGGTCAATTGTGACCATTTTGATACTATGACTATTTTGCCTTTTATAGATATCAAATTTTATGGTCAATTATCTAAAATGAGTCACACCGATACCTTTATATTTCTTTTTTATATATGCTCAAACGATATGAGCAATCGAATATTGCTCACACTTGGGGATCATGTCATCAGTCACAGTGCTAACCAGGGTCAATCGAGCAATAGAATTTATCCTTTTGCATACCTGGTAAGCATCTTGTTCTCTCCTCTATGGGGGAACATTGCTCACACTAGAGTCCTATATGACATACTTGATACCTTCCAAGATATCTTATTCTTTCACCATATACCACATTTTATACTGTCATATCTCATGATTATCACCATTCAATTTCTTACCTCTATTTAAATCCACAATAATGGAGTTTGATACTATGGTTTGAGTTTCAAGAGGGTGGACACAGGTACTAATGTTCATATTATACACATAATTTTGTATTTCAAAATTAACATTTATGACAAGTCAACATTAGTTATAAAATCAAAAGTTCACTAAGTTTCTAATCATCATCTATAATTCTAATGTATCATTATCATAAATTCAATTTAAATTTACAAAATTCAATAGATTTTGGATGAGAATTATTCAAATTCTTCCAACAAGAAAACCTACCACTTAAATACACAAAGTATTTAAATAATATTGTAATTCTAAATGAAAATTACTCTAATTCTATCAATTCAAAATTTTCATTTAAATACACAAAATATTTAAGTAATATCTCAATTTTGGATAAAAATTATTTAAATTTTATCCATCCAAAATTTTTTATTCAAGAGACTCTAATTTTCTTTTGCATACATGATCATACAATTCAACAAATATAGCTAACAATTGCTTAAAAAGAAACTTTACATTAAAAATTTAAAAAATTTTCTAGTGCAAAATCATGGTTCAAATAAATAGCCATTATGTGCAAAAGAAAACATGCTTGATTTATTATCTTAATTCAAGACAACTCCATTTAAGATATGATATTTACAATTCCCTTAACTAGTTTATCCCCAGGAGTAAATCTCTTTACGGCACATAGAAACTATTCATATTTTGGGATATTTTTTTTCTTTATTTGGACCTCTAGATTTTTGACTCTCCTCATTATCTCATCAACCACGCCAATCCAATAAGGTGTAAAAAATTTCTCAAAAAGTATATGTCACCCTCTAAAAAGAATGATCTAGTTCAAGAAGTTCCAAATATTTTTTATTCCATGACTTTCAAATGATCTGTGATATGAGTCTATCTTATAAATCAATATTCGACCCGACTTTATCAAATGTTCTAAACTTCTCAATGCCCTAACTCTTCCCCGGAGTGCTCCATCATTGCGTTTGAACATCACCATTACCCTAAAAAAGGGAACAATATTAGATCAGATACAAAGCCAACTATAATATTATAATAAATTTCAAAGTATTTATTTTAAAAATATTTTTTCTTAGATTTAAAACAATTTTATGCTAGAAAAATTAATTTTTAAACATAAATAATGAGTAAAAATATAAATAAATAATGAGTCAACAAAATTCCATCCGGGTATCCAAAATTAATAAAATAAAATTTTAGATTCATATAAAAGTTTTCTGAATTTTTTCAGCACTAAAAATAATTTTTCTATAATTTTTGATAATTTCTAAACTTAAAAATCAATAAAAATTATTTTTCGACTCCAAAAAATAAATTAAAAATTACAAAAAAATCTGGAGAGAATAAAAAATTATTTCAATGAAAACTCCAATTGAAACAGGCATTGCACATGCCTCCACGCATTGCTGAGAGGGGCTATTCAAAATGGATATGCGCCCACTCTCCTTGGGCGGCGCATGTACACCATGCAATGCCTTCCCGGTGGTTCCCACTATCACATTTTGATTATCCCTCATTTTTAATGCTTTTGAGTTCAATGGTGATCTCGGTTTTTTTGATCGGACATTTCTAACATGGTGTTTAGGATTCACACACCCCTGCCGAGAGTGGGAAAGGATAGACTATCATTGTTCATCTTCTTCCTATTTTCTAGAAAATTTTTGTAATCTGATTCTAATTTCGAATAGTCATATCTTTCTTAATTTTTAACCATTTTTTGTGTATTTATATGATTGGAAAGTATATTTTTTTTTAGAGGAAACATAAAGTTTTGGCTAGATTTTTAAATATTTTGTAATATACTTATCGGATGCATAGCCATTGAGGAGATTCCCCAACGACCAGTTTGCTAGCCGGAGCTCCCCTTCATTTCTCTCTTTGTTCTTCCTCATTTACTCTATAAATAGCCCTCCTCCTCTCCATTGTAAACTATGAAAAATTGCTCTCAAGCTCTTGTACAAATGCTCTCAAAATTCAATGAAATTTCAGAATTCAATTTAAATATCTTTTGTGATTCTTATTTCTAATTTCAACATGGTATCAGATCGGGTGATGTTTCATCTTCTCAACACCAAAAATCACCCAAAATGGGTTGATCTAATGTAAAAACTGTTGAACTTGTGTGATGCATTAAGTCTCCTTTTGAAAGAGCCATTCAGAGCATTCAAATTTATTGATCTATAGAGGAAGTTGCACCAAGATACTTCAATATAAAGGCACTTCCACATTATGAAGAAATGAAGGCTATTGCCCCAACAAATAAAGCCATCCGAAATGGTTAAAAAACAAGGCCAATATCTGAATGGAGGAAATGTCTTCAACATAACAATGGAGCAATAACAAATTGCTTCCTTTCCTCTCAAATTCGGCCACCAAGCTATTGCACTCAATACAAACCATTTATCTTCAATAAGAGCCAAATGTGATGCGCTTCAAACCAAAGTGAATGAATGCATAAAAATGCTGCAGTGGCCAACATCAAAGAACTAGCATATTTATGAGGTTGCTCCCAATTTGAGCTCATAAGCAATGGATCATTGTACTACCTCTTATGTTTCCTTGATCGGTGAATGTTCTGCACTCCAAACAAGAGTGGATAACTACTTGAGAAGGCCCCAACAACCATCTTTTTTGGATGGTAACAATCAAAGCTCTTCTACTCAATTAAATTCAGAAAATTTTCTTGTTGACTCTTGCACCAACTACCATATGATTAGGGATAAAAGAAAAATTAAACGCTTTAAAAATCTCTCCAACCATAAGATAGTACGAGTTGCTAACGGGCAAGACTTAGAAGTGGAACAAATTGGGAAAATCGAAATTTTTGGAAAACCCTCAAATGCTTTATATGTCCCCAAACTCACTTCTAATCTTTTTTCCATAAGTAAAATCACTAAAGATCAAGAATGCAAAGTGATTTTTGATCCAGATTTGGTCTCCTTTCAAGATCTCAAGTCGAATCAATTGAAAGGCAATGGATCAATAAGAGGAGGCTTGTATTTCTTGGATCATGAACAACAGCATTCATTGCCCATATCGATGAAGACTTTGCTATTTGGCATGCACGTTTAGGGCATCTAAGCAATCATGTATTAAAGCGCTTATTTCCAAATTTGAGCATTGAAAACAAGCATTGTGAAGCATGCATTTTAGGAAAAGAAACACGAACAACATATCCAAATTCTAAAACCAGATATAATACTCTATTTGAATTAGTACATTCGGATATTTGGACTTCTCCAATTTAGTCTCACATAGGATAAAAATATTTCATTGCATTCATTGATAAAAAAAAAAATGTATAATTGGATATACCTACTGCATACAAAGGACCAACCTTTTGAGACACTCAAAAGCTACTTCAAATATCTGACTAACTTATACAATGCCAAAATAAAAGTCCTAAGGACTAATCATGGTAGTGAACATACAAGCCATAATTTTAAAAAAATTTTAAGAGACAATAACATTATTCACCAAATGTCCGGCGTTTATAGACGTCAACGAAATGGGATAGCCAAAAGAAAGAATAGACATATATTAGAAATGGCTAGAGCCATGATGATCCGTGCTAATGTCCCAAAGAAAGTTTGGGATGATGCGGTTGAAACTACTGTCCACACTATAAATTTAATATCTTCTGAAATTTTGAAGGGCATATTTCTTTTAGAGCTTCTCCTAAGAAGAAAACCAAACATCTCACGTCTTAAAGTTTTTGGATGTGTGTGTTATATACATATTCCTTCCCACTGTAGAGATAAATTAGATTATAAAGGAAAGAAATGTCTATTCCTAGGATATGCCTGATTCGAAAAAGGGTATAGACGTTATAATCTTACAACTAAGAAAACAAACACATCTAATGGTGTGATATTTGTGGAAAAAGAGTTCTATTTTTCAAGAAACGAGACACATAAAGCTCTAACAGAAATCACTCCAGCAAAATCGTGGGACTTTCTAATACCTTCTTATCAACAAACCACAAAAATTAAAAGAGGAGAAACTTCTCGAACGGCTGGTGAAAGCTCCCAAGGTAATGAAAATCAATCAAACACCTCAGAAGATGAGTCATCAAATGGTTCAGGTGGAGCACAAAATTCTGAGCAATCCGAGCCTCATGATCAAAGTCTTGAAGACTCTGATGATCCTCTAAATTCTCCACCTTCGTTAAGAAGATCAACTAGACTTAGGCTACCCGCTTCAGAGTGGATCAGTCAAAAGGGTGTACTTTAACTCAAAGGTAACATCTCACCTTATTTCGGATTATTACACTACATCTAATGTTTTATTGGGCCACCAAGCGTTCCTGGGTGGCATTGATAAAGAATACGAGCCTAGGTCATTTGAAGAAACTAAAGAGGATCCTAGATGGAAAAAAGCTATGAAGAAAGTACTAGATGCACTCACCAAGAATGACATATGGGAGATTACCACCCTACCCAAAAACAAAAGGGTCGTAGGATGCAAATATGTATATAAGATCAAGCACAAAAGTGATGGCTCAATCGATCGATTTAAGGCAAATTTGGTGGCAAAGGGGTTCACTCAAGCATATGGGATATACTACAAAGAAACCTACATACCGGTTGCAAAGATGAACACAATTAGAGTGCTAATGTCCTTGGCTGTAAATCATGGATAGAGCATGTATCAAATGGACATTGCAAATGCCTTCCTTCAAGGGGATCTTGAAGAAGAAGTCTATATACAATTACTTCAAGAGCTCAAACACCATGAAGACAAAGTATGTAGACTTCACAAAGCCATTTATGGACTAAAATAATCTCCTAGAGCATGGTATGTAAAATTAAGTCATACTTTCCTTAGTGATGGTTTCTCAAAGTACAATAATGATTCATCTATCTTTGTTAAGAAAAATAGTAGAAAAATCATCATTGTATTAGTATATGTAGATGACATTATTATCACAAGAAATGACACACACTACATTGGTCCAGTGAGAAATTTTCTGAAGTCTAGATTTTAGATTAAAGATTGGGGTAAGCTAAAGTATTTCTTAGGAATTGAATTAGTCTATTACCCCCATGGATTAGTTCTCTCCCAAAGGAAATATACTTTTGATCTTTTGTAGGAGACAAAAAAATTAGGAGCCAAACTGGTTTGTACACCTGTTGCCACTTTCGGCCCTCTTGATGATGATGATGAGCTTTTTGAGGATATAGAGAGATATCAAAGACTATCGAAAAGTTGATCTACCCAACAATAACAAGGCCGGACATTGCCTATACTGTTAGTAGGATTAGTCAACACATGCACACCCTCCAAGAAACAACATTGGAGGGCTACCGAGAGGATATTGCACTACTTAAAGGGATCTTTGGGTCTAGGTATTTAGATAAAAAGCATGAAAGTTTAGAAATTCAAGGTTTCTGTAACGGTGATTGTGTCGGGGATTCTACCGATAGAAGATCAACCACAGGCTATTGTATGTTTGTTGGAGGAAATCTAGTAGTTTGAAAAAGTAAAAAACAACATGTAGTGTCTAAATCAAGTGTTGAAGCCAAGTATAGAACCATGGCAGTGGCCACTAGTGAGATAGTGTGGATAAAGGCTTTGGTGGAAGAGCTAGGTTTTTGAGTATCAATCTCAATCAAGCTATTTTGTAACAACCAATCAGCCATTCACATAGCTTCCAATCCCGTGTTCCATAAGCACACAAAACATATCAAAATAGATTACCATTGTGTTAGGCAAAAGGTGGAAGAGAAGTTGATCATCACCCCTTACATCTCTAGTGACCAGTAGCTCGCGGATGTCTTTACAAAAGCAGGGACTATGGCACACTTTCGAAGCATAATGAACAAGTTAGGTACTATCGACATCTACGCGCCCAACTTGAGGGGAAGTGTTGAAAGTAATAAAACCTCAACCCACCTAGCTACCTCAAATGTCAAGCTTTCCCACTAAGATATTGAGTTTCTTCAATATCAAATTTCTTGGATTCATTAAAGGCTCAATTGGATCATTGAAAGGATCTTAAATCCTTGTACAAAACATAACCAAAATTTTGGCCACAATTGGGCCAAAATTCTAGCCCATAGAAGGGCCCAATATTAGTCCATTTTAAGGTCCTTAGGCTGACCCATCTTCAGGAAGAGCAAAAGCCCCAACAGCTCAGAAAGCTAGCCGTTGGGGAGATTCTCCAACGGCTAGTTTTCTAGCATTTGGGAGCCCACTAGCTCCCCTTCATTTCTCTCTTACTCTTCCTCATTTGCTCTATAAATAGCCTTTCTCATTTCCATTGTAAACTATGAAAAATTACTCTCAAACTCTTGTACAAATGCTCTCAAAATTCAATAAAATTTCAGAATTCAATTTAAATATCCTTTGTGATCCTTATTTCTAATTTCAACAATGAGACATCGGTTCTGAAGAGACCTTTGAGTCAAAGGGTGAAGCATTATTAGAGTAGAGGGGGGCCTGGTTGTCTTGAGAATTGGCTCATTTGAGTTCATCGGTAACAACTTGTTCAACTTGCTTCTTAGGTCTTCAGGGTTATGGTGGAATGTCACCGAGGGCTTACAGCTGAGTAGTGGTACTCACCATCGAGGACATTCACGTCCATATCGTCTTAAAGAAGAATAGCGCTCACGCCTCACGATGTGACTAAGATCCTTAAATTGCTTGCTCATGTCCTGAATCCTAGTCTATCCATTTAGGGCTGACTGACTCGTTCTAGGGGTATCGGTGTAGGAACCATGGCTAGGTATTCTTGAAGCATAGGTTGCGAGACTGGTTTTGAGTGAGGAGGTTAAACATGAGCAGGAGGATTGTCGATAAGACGAGTGGGCACCATAAGAAGGACTACATCAGTAGGGGTAGTAGTATGGCCGTTTACGGCAGACGTGGCCTTTAATATAGTTCTGGTTCTCTGCTTTGAAGGCATATTGATCTGATAATTCTGGAAATTCAACAAGGATTTTTTAGTCTATTTCCCACGGATGACGCCAATCTATTGGAGGTGAGTTTCGACTCCACAGATCCAGTTCTTTGATGACTCGAACGGGTGCTCAATGAGGAGACTTGAAACCTATAAAATACCATCGGAGAGTGTTTTGGCGGAGGAAACTCCAACGCTCAAGTTAGAAATAACGATTTTAAAAAGGATAAATAGACAGGGAGGGAGGACGGATCTCCCTATGACCCTTATGTGTTCTGTGTCGAGTTCAGAGAGTTCACTTGGCTTGATGCTTCGGGGGTCTTTTATATGATGTCCTGCTAGAGACACATAATCTCGAGGCATTACAACCTTATTTTCCTTACGAAGCTATCCGAGGATTCTGGATACCGATCGTCAAAGATATCAAATTGTTATCATTTAAAAAATTGAATTATACGTAAAGATTCTTTCCCTTATCGATTAGATTCTCAAGGGTCTCATTCTTTATCCAAGAGATGCGTTTCGTACTGAAATAGAAAATTTAATCAATCTGAGATTCGGGTAAATATTACTGATTGAAAGTAGAATTGTTCGATTCTTTTAGCATTTGGTATTCATTGGTCGGGTGACAGAGAGAAAAAGTGACCACCGTTTAGTTTTTTCGAATACTCTTGTAGATTAGATCATATAAACCTCATCAGGAGCCAGATGATTAGCGAGAAGGATACCACGGAGTTAGACTTCTTCAAATAGTCGGGGCGATAGAGGCCCGTTCAGGGAGATTTATCCCATTGGTGAAGCGGGTTTATGTTTAATCATATCGAATACATTGGGTTATGGGTCTTTCGTCTATTGAACATGCTCCATTTTATGTATTGAACCTTTTGGAGATGGTCCCATCAGGATCAATTGAAACAAAATGTTTAATGCCATCACTTACAAATTATTGGTTTGTTTAATATTTAGAGAATGAGTCGGAGTTGGTTTGTCTAATGTTTGAAAGAATTGATCACCGTCCATATAGTCATGCACTTAGTTAGGAGACAAAACATATGATTATACAAATAAAACTGTATCATTGCGTATGGTAATACTTAGGAAGGGTTTGAGAGAGAGATACAGTTAAAACGATTTAAGCAGAAATTATAAATCAACTTTAGCCATGAAAATAGTCACGGATTCTTTAGGTTTATCGCAAATTAACGATGAATTTAGTCATAAAAATTTACTCAGAAAATTAGCCACGAGATATTGCCCATGAACTTACTATTGTTGACAAATTAGTGACAAATTTAGTAATGAATATATATTTTTATCATTTTTCTTTCTCTTTTTTTTTTGTGGCAAATACTATTTGTGGCAAATTAGCAACAAATTTAATCAAGAATATTTAGCCATGAAATTAGCAACGACGGTTTAGTGACGAATTTCTCATTTTTTTTGCAACGAATATTGTTTGTGACAAATTAGTAACGAATTTAGTTATGCATATTTAGTCATAAAATTAGCCACAAAATTTTAGCCACGAACTTACTATTTGTGGCAAATTAGCCACTGATTTTGTGATGAATATATATTTTCATCATTTTTCTTTCTTATTTTTTTGCGACAAATACTGTTTGTGATAAATTAACGACGAATTTAATCATGAATATTTAGTTACGAAATTAGAGATAAACTTACTCTTTGTGGCTTAGTGACAAATTTAGTAACAAATTTATATTTTCATATCTTTCTTCCTCATTATTTTTTTTGTTTGCAATGAATACTATTTGTGACAAATTAGCAACGAATTTAATCACGAATATTTAGTCACGAAATTAGTAATGATGGTTTAGTGACAAATTTATATTTTCATATCTTTCTTCATCATTTTTTTTGCGATAAATACTATTTATGACAAATTAGTAATGAATTTAACCATGAATATTTAGTCACAAAATTAACCACGTAATTTTAGCCACAAACTTACCATTTGAGGTAAATTAGCAATGAATATATATTTTCATCATTTTTCTTCCTCATTTTTTTTTGCGACGAATACTGTTTGTGACAAATTAACGGTGAATTTAGTCACGAATATTTAGTTACGAAATTAACGATGAACTTACTCTTCGTGGCTTAGCAACGAATTTAAATTTTTATATCTTTTTCCTTATTTTTTTGCGATGAATACTGTTTGTCACAAATTAGTAACAAATTTAGTCACGAATATTCAGTTATAAAATCAGTCACAAACCGTTAGCCAGAACATACTATTTGTGGCAAATTACCGATGAATATATATTTTTATCATTTTTTTACCTTAATTCTTTGTGATGAATATTGTTTGTGGCAAATTAGTGAAAAATTTAGCCACAAACATCTACATGGATTGCAAATATTGTGATGAATATAGTTTGTGGCAAATTAGTAACGAAGTTTTTGAGGTCGTCGCTAATTTTGCGATGCAATTTTTTTGTGAGAAATTAACAATAAATTTAGCAATAAAAATTCTTTGTTGAAAATTTAACAACAAAGCTCATGATGGATTCCATGTCACAAAAGTTTGGCATCATTTGCTGTGAATATTAGCCACTACTTTTGTGATGAACACTGTGTTTCGTCGTTAATTAACGACGAATATTTTTTCATGACAAAATTTATTAGAAATTAACGATGAATTCTTGTTCATCGCTAAATTCGTTGCAAATTAGCGATAAATATTTTTCCGTCATTAAATTTCATTGCTAATTGTGAAGTTAGTTTTGCAGTGCAATAATAGTCCCAAAATCAGATAGTTTTTCAAAAATAATTTTAAATAAAGACATTTTGACCAAAACTTGAAAAATACTCTTCTGAAATCTCTCTCTCTCTCTATCTTTTTTTTTTTTTTTTTTTCCAATACTGTAAACCCAAATTAAAATTTCCAGGTCAAATTAAAAATATTGGCTAGGGTTTTGTATCTTTAAAAAATTTTACTAATTTCTAAATGATAGTTTATATATATGAAAAAAAATTTCAAAACTTAACAAATTTAAAAATTTTCTAAAACCCTAAAATTTCGGTTGTTTTTTTTATTGCTTTTTCAAAGGTTAGGGTTATTATACCCTTTCTTCTGTGTAAGAGAAATAATTGGTTTGACTAAAAACTTTATAATCATCGTTGCATTCCTTCATTCAGAAATTATGGTGTTGTCCACCCCCACAAAAAAGAAATATTTCCCCTTTTTGAGAATTTTAAAATTTTCAAAACTCAATATGCTGGCGGTCATATTTCATGCCTTAGTTTAGTGCTCCGGATTTCCCATTGGCGAACAATGATGAAAATGGAATTGTTGTGGTTCTCTCTCTTTCTCCTCTCTTGATGTGGTTAACGGGAAATAATATAAAAATGAAGTTGAATGTTTTTTAGTGACACGTCATCGGCCACGTCAACAAAACATGTTCATGTCATGAACACTTCAACACTCCAATATGATAATAAAGAATGGTCACGTCATCAACACAGTAAAACAAATTTTAATTTTAATTTTAACATTCAAAAACTTTGTACATATAATTTCTTTGTTAAAAGTTTTTATTTTTTTATCTAAATTTTATTTATTCGAATACTATAAGACTCATTTTAGAGATTGACTCTCCCACATTCTTTTTCTCTATTCCCACATTCAAACATGAGATATTTGATTATAGAGATAAAATATTCGATCACTCAACTCAAAGAAATTTCTTATAATATCCTAAAAAGCCAAATTTACTACATCTACTAATTTTTGATATTTACTAAAAGACCATTGTAGTTATAGTTTTAGTGTTTGTGACAGTTGAAAGTGAATTAGTGAGCGAGCGAGTTTGGTTCGTGTTGAGCAAATGTGTGTGTGTGTGTGAGAGAGAGAGAGAGAGGAGCGAGGGGTGGGGTTTGGAAATGAGTGCTAGCGTTAGCCCTTTTGAGTTTGTAACAATCTTACCAATTAGTTGGGCATTTCAAGAACTAACGATTAGTTCAATTAACTATAATAACTAATTACAGTTAATCTAAATTATAATTGATGGGACATAATCTGAAAGTTCGATGAAGTAGCGTTTCGGATCTAAAAAATTCACAATTTAACTAGCACTTGCACCTAGAGACATCAACGGTAAGGAATTTATCTTCCCGAAGGGTTGACCCGACTCATTCCCGTGACCAACTTCTATCGGTAGCAACCTGATCGGTTCTTAGGGGCATCAGTAAGTTCCTTTCCCCTAGCATGGCGATCCATAGCCTCGGTGAGGGACCTATTGTTCACTCTCATCGAATAAAGGTAATATTTGACCAAGACTCGTATTAACATTCGTTTCCTATCTATTCACGAAGCACATCTCCTAGATAAGGAAATATCTAAAATATGATCGATAAGGGAAGAAATCTCTATATAATACTAAACTTCCTAAGTGATGGAGATTACAAATCTTCTAAGAATATTTGACTATGAAATCTCGAGATTTTCGGATCTTCTTACAAGAAAACTAGGGTTGTAACACTCCAGACACATACGACTCCTAAAGCATGAGCATATATAAGCCTTCGATACACCAAAACTTAGGTATGCTCCCAAATACTCCACTTGGCATACAAAGAGCCATAGGGCTCCTAGCTCTCTCTCTCTCTAGTATTCAATTAGTTTCATTCCAATTGAAAACCATTTTTTTTATTTGAGTATTAGAGCCTCCCTATCGGAGCAACCTCCGATGATCTTTTGCAAGTTTCAAATCATCTCCCAAAGTAGTCAATCAAGTAGAAGGAAACAGAATCTGTAGAGTCAAAATCTACCTCTAACATATTAGCACTGTCTGTGGAAAAAACAAGCTAATTCCCCAAACAAATGTATCATCCATCTTAGTTGTCTATTTCGAACATGGCAACGATGATCTAGTCAGAGTCAATTATGATCACAGTGACCCTTTAGTCAACACTATCAAAGTGGAATTTTATACTATTAAGAGAGTTCTCATTAATCAGGGGGTAGATTGTGACTTTCTCACTTGGGATGCCTTTCAGCGAAAGAGTTTTAATTTCTCCCATCTTTAACCTTCTATCGGGTCCCTCAAAGGACTTTCTGACAAATCCATTTATCTAGAAGATATTATTTCTCTCACTGTAACCTTGGAAACTCCTCTCAACCATGCGACCGTTAAAGTCATATTCCACATGGTAAAGTTATTTTTACCCTACAATACTATCCTCGGTCACCTTAGCCTAGATGAACCGGAGGCATTACCCAACACGAAACATATGAAGGTCAAGTTCAGAATGCCGGAAGGAATTGCTACCCTCCATAGCAACCCCAACCCCTATGCTTTTCTCATAGTCGAAGGTAGACAAGAGAACTTTTCGATCAACACCCAAGAGTTCAGGAGCGATGTCAAGCCAATGACTAAAACTGGGCCCGTGGAAGAAGTGATTGAGGTCCCCTTGACTAACTAGACCGTTCGCATAAGGGCTAACTTGCCAATGCCCCTGTGAGAAGCGATTACCAACTATCTATGGCGACGTTCAAAAGTCTTCACTTGGTCCCCAAAGGACGTGCTGGCATTCACTCTTCGATTATAGTTCACAAGCTAACAGTCAGCCCTAGATATAAGCCAGTTAAATAGAAAAAGAGAGTATTCACCCTTGAACATCAATGGGCCATACAAAAAGAAATTTAGAAGCTGCTGATGGCCAGATTTATCCGTGAAGTCAAGTACCCTAAATGGCTCGCCAATGTCGTTATAGTAAAAAAGGCCAATGGTAAATGGAGGATATGTGTGGACTTCACCGATCCTAACAAGGCATGCCCAAAAAATAGCTATCTGCTTCCTAACATCAATAAGTTGGCGGACAACTCCTCAGGCTATTAGCTCTTGAGTTTCGCGGATGTCTATTCTGACTACAATCAAATATGCATGGCACCGAAAGACAAGGAAAGAATGAGTTTTATCATAGAGTTCGGTACGTACTGCTATCAGGTCATACCATTCGGCTTGAAAAATGCTAGAATGACCTTTCAACGGTTGATCAATAAAGTCTTCGAGGACCAACTCGACAAGAACATAGAAGTATATATTGAGGACATGCACGTCAAGAGCATCAGTATAGAGGTCCATGTCACCGATCTCAAAGAAACTTTCCAGACGTTGGAATGTTACAACATGCAGTTGAACCCAGCAAAGTGTACCTTTAGAATCGCATATGGTAAATTTTTAGGTTTTATGATCACCAACCGGGAAATTGAGGCAAACCCTGAAAAGATACAAGTCATACTAGACATATCACTGCCCCAAATGTTAAATGAGGTTACAATGCCTCACTAGTAGAATATTAGCCCTAAACTAAACTGATTCATGTTAAAGGTTGGGGAGCAATACAAACCCATCTTTAATACTCTGAAGAGGTTCCAAAAGTTCGCATAGATACCTAAGTACCAGACAGCCTTCGAGCAGTTTAAAGAATACCTCATGTCAACCCTGCTACTCTCTCATCCTATTCCTGATGAGAAACTATATTTATACACCTATTTATCTCTAATCTGTGAGACATGAGTTAACCGTACAGAAGCCAATCTACTATATCAGCCGAATACTCAAAATATCTAAAGTCAATTACCGACAGATTGAGAAGATAGTCTATGCTCTCGTCGTCTTAGCTAGACATCTTCGACTGTACTTTCAGGCTCATACCATCATGTTACTTACCGATCGACCACTGAAACAGATTCTTCAGAAAAGAGATACCTCTGGTCATCTCATCAAATAAAGTGTGGAGTTGGGTGAATTTGACATCTAATACCAGGCGAGGCCCGTGATTAAAGGCCAAGCCTTAACAGACTTCATTCTTGAATGCACCCTCCTAGTTTCAACTGAACATGAACCTACCGATGGCTATAAATAATGGTCATTACCCGATTGGACACAACACATTGATGGGTTATCAAACTACTCAGGAAGCGGTGTCGGGCTTATACTGATGGGTCCAAACAATTTCAAGACGGAGTACTCTCTTCGTTTTGACTTCAAGACCACAAACAATCAAGCAAAGTATGAGGCTTTGTTGATAGGACTTCGGATCACAACAACCATGGAGGTTCGAAGCATTCAAGTATTTACTGATAGTCAATTAGTTGTCAAATTGATCAAAGGGGTCTATGAGACTAAAGATCCCATTATGGCCAAGTACTTGAGCAAATTGCGAGAAACGATGAGCAAGCTGGAGAAAGTCAACATTCAACCAATCTCTTAATCGAAGAATGCACGATCTGGCACACTCTATAAGTTAGCTAGTTTAGACTTGGTTGCCTCTAGTTGAACAATTTACATCGAGAGTCTACCGCACCCCAGCACTGATGAATCCGAAAGATCATTGTAATAGATTAGTCTCCTAGTTGGAAAGACCCTATAAAGGTTTATTTGAAGTACGATCGCCTGTCGGATTCACTATTAGAGGTGGTAAAACTTAAACAAAAAGTCATCCACTACACAATTATCGACGGGAATCTTTACCAGAAGTCCTTCCCTCATCCATCTCTAAGGTTCTTAACCCATAAAGAAAGAGACTGCATCCTCCGAGAGATTCGTGAAGGGATATGCGGTAACCACTTGGGAGGCTAAAATCTAGTTCACAAAGCCCTACGCCAAGGGTACTACTGGCCAACCATGGAAATCGACTCTGACAATTACGTCAAGAGGTGTGACAAGTACTAACGTTTCTCTTCGATGCCATGACTACCCTCTACTGAGCTTAATCCCATAGCAAATCCCTGACCATTCGCCTAATGGGGAATGGACATCCTTGGACCTTCCCACCAGCCATCGGAAAACAAAAATTTCTCATAGTGGCTATTGACTACTTCACCAAATGGGTTGAAGCCGAACCTCTAACCCAGATAACGGTAGTCAAAACTCGATCGTTCGTGTGGACTCATATCATTACCAGATTCGGTATACCCCGTGTCCTTGTCATCGATAATAGGAAGTGGTTTGATAACAAGAGCTTCCAACTATTGATTCTCGTTAGTCGCTCATCCACAGACCAATGGACTCACTGAAATAACTAACAAAACAATTCTGCGGGGGCTAAAGATAATGTTGGATGGGGCTAAAGATAATGTTGGATGAGGCTAAGGGACGATGGGTAAAGGAACTTTATAGTATCCTCTGATCATACCGTACTACACCCCGAAGGGCAACAGGTGAAACACCATTCAGTCTGACATATGGGAGCGAAGTCATCATACCTGTGGAGATAGGAATCCATTCGCTTCGGGTGACTCAATATGATGTGGCACGAAATGAGCCTATTTTACAAAATGGTTGGATCTACTCTCCAAGTTGCAGGAATCTTCAATCTGCTCGAACAGCCGCATACCAATAATAGATGGCTTAGTATTACAACCGAAGAGTTAGGAATAGAATGTTAAAACCTGGAGAACTGGTCCTAAGGAAGGTGGAAGAAATCGGCCAACCTCTACCCGGGGGGAAAGCTAGTGCCTAATTGGGAAGGTCCCTATCAAATATGCTCCGTAGTTTACCCGGAGACTTATCGTCTCAACAATCTAGACGGATCGACTATGCTCAAGACTTGAAACTCAGAAAACCTACACATCTACTACCAGTGAATCTTATTACCTTTTCTGGTTGAAAGAGTTTCCCAATCGAGTAAGGCTCCTATGCTATTTCCTCCTGATTATCTTATGAATATTTCCTGCCGATACCCTCCTATCGGTCGTTTCCTATCGAACATAATGTGTTATCAATAAGGGACCTAACTCCCAGATGAATAGGCATAGCCCATTCCTATCAATTGTTTCCTATCGAACATAGTGTGCCATCAATAAGGGATCTGACTTCCAGAAGGGTAGGCACGACCCATTCCTATCAGTTGTTTCCTATCAAACGGAACATGCCGTTAATAAGGGATCTGACTTCTAGACAGGTAAGCATGACCCATTCGTATCATTTGCTATCGAACGTAGAAAGGGATATAACTCTTGGACAGGCAGGTATGACCCTTCTTATAGGATGATCTCTAACAAATGAAATGAGAGAAACATTCCGTGCAGGGAAATACCCAACAAGTCTACCAAATGCTCATCCTATCAGTCGCATTATTCACTCAGGCATATGACTACCATTGGGAAAAATTCAACAGGAAACCAAGACAAACAAGTAAGTAAAATAAAGTCTTTCTTTTATTTCCATATAACGAATACATATCGAATTACATGGATTGCTATGGTTTACAAGTCGTTGAGTCGGTCCGATTACATCAAGAAAAATACATCGAAAGGTTACATTATTGTTCCTAGATAAAGAGGCTACAGCGCCCTGACTGGAGAATATAAAAACAGTAAAAACAGAAGATGGAAGAAAGAACTCCAAAAACTTTTGTAGCCAAACTTGGACAAGAAGACTGCCGAAAGGATTTGGGGAGATTGTGAGAATGTATTAGGATTCAAACTTTTTACCGAATATAGCTGACTACAATCAACCAACTCTTCTAGTCACCTGACCCGAGAAAATACGAGATAGACAACTAACTCAAACTAGAGCGTGAGCGTATCTGAAACTCCCGTCTAAGGATAATAAACCCCGATAGAATCTTGACAAAGTCCATCACAACATCAATATCGAATGACATGACAAGACCTTGCGTCGGTAGCCCCATTCTTGACGAGACCTTGCATTGACAGAAACAATCTATACCACTAAGCCTTGTGATCTAAGGCATACCATCGAAAGAGCTTACAGAGATGCTAACTCTCAGTAAAAAAGGACTTACAAATGTAAAAACACACAAGTTTTCTTTAAGGCAGTACAGGGTCACACGACCCCTATGAAAGAGCTTACAAGGGAAAGATTTACACAAATCCTGAGCAAATGAAACGGCTCAATGAAAATCATGCCTAATAAATAAAGGGCTTAAATCTCTCCAACTCCCCCAAAAACATTTATTTTGGGGACACTTGTTTACAGATTAGAAATGTTGACGCTCTGGGGAAGGTGAAACGGCTGAGAGAGAAAGGTGCTAATCTATGACTTGTTTTAACTTCGTGCCTCAAAGAGCACATTAAAGACGATTTGTATGGCTTGAAGCGATGCATGTGGAATTAAAGACTTTACACCTTCCCAACTTCCGAAGAGCAGTCATTACTTATAGCGCCTTCCTCGTGAAATGACACCATGAGTTGGGGGTAAGTGATGGGACATGATCTAAAAACCCGATGAAGTAGTATTCTAGATCTCAAAAGCTCAAAACTTAACCAACACTTTGCACCTAGAGACATCAGCGGTAAGGGATTTATCTCCCCGAAGGGTAAACCCGGTTTGGTCCGTGACCAACCTCTATCAGTAGCAACCTAATCAGCTCTGGGGTATCCAGTAAGTGCCTTTCCCCTCACATGGCAATCAATAGTCTCGGTGAGGGAACTATCATTCACTCGCATCAGATAAAGGTAATATTTAACCAAGACTCGTATTAACATTCATTTCCTATCTGTTCATGAAGCACATCTTTTAGATAAGGAAGAAAATCTCTAAAATCTGATTGATAAGGGAAGAAATCTTCCCGAAATACTAAACTTCCAAAATAATGGAGATCACAAATCTCTCGAGAATATTTGACTATGAAATCTTGAGATTTTCGAATATCCTCATAAAGAAACAGGGTTGTAATATCCTAAACACGTACAACTCCTAAAACATGAGCATATATAAGCTTTCGACAGGCCAAAACTTAGGTACGCTCCCAGATACTCAACACTTGGCACACAAAGAACCATAGGGCTCTCAGCTCTCTCTAGTATTCAGTCTGTTTTATTCTAATTGAAAACCTCTCTTTCTGACTTAAGTATCGAAACCTTCCCCGTGAACCACCCTCCGGTGCTTTTTTACAGGTTTCAAATTATCTCCTAGAGCAACCGTTCGAGTAAAAAAAGGTAGAATCTGTGGAGTCAAAACTCACCTCCAACAATAATAACAATATTAATTAGAATGCTTAGATTAGTTAAGTAACTAATTCATAATGTATAATTAGTTTATTGAAATTAAAATAAATGTTAGAAATGAAATTGGTTGTTGATCTCTCTCTCCCTATTTCTCTCTCTCCGTCATACTCCAACCCTCGGGTTCGAGCACGTGACAACTGTCATGTGATCTAGAAGTATATGCAGTCACCCGCACACACCTCAAGATCCCGCAAGGCTACAAAAAAAATGTTTTTTCCAAGATTGTGAGATTCCAATACATCAAATATTTAACATTTCAAAATAATATTTCCAAAATATTTTTTTTCCAACTTTAGAATGACATATATAAGTTTTCAAAATATAAATTTCAGAATATAAATTTCAACTTCCAAAATACCCTCTGATGGGTCCAACTACATGCCTCCAAAATTCCACAACTAGGTAAGATCAATACCAACGGTTGGTCCCGGACAACTCTCTCTTCAGTTGGATATAGTTATAGGTAAGGTGGCTTCTATATCTACTCTTCCTCTGAAAAGTTTAAAAGTATGGGGGTGAATATAAAATGCTTAGTGAGTGGAGTACAATACATAGCTGTGCAAATGAGTAAGTTGTGAGTATGGGGGTGTCAAACAATGATTTAAAAATCACATTTTCGATTCAATAAAATATAATGTCGTCATCAAAGCATTTCTCAACAAACATTATAATTTCCTTAAAGCATAATAAATGTTAAACATCGCACTTGTTTTTAAAAATCAAGGGGTTTGCCTCAAAATCTCTTCACCAATGGATTGACCCAGACCAATGGTGAAACCACGAAGAGGTTTTCAATCATTACTAGTTACAAATATCAACCCAAACCTTAGCATTAGCTCATGCTCTCCTCAGTGGCGCAATCGAATAACCCGACGGGACTTGGGAGACATTTCTCTACCGCCACCTATCCCCTCAAATCTAACAAAATTTCTTTGCCACTCTCTCAAATCAGTCTATGAAAGATTAGATCGGTCATCATAATATGGATGTTCACACCCCACACATGCACCATTTCATAAATATCACATCATGTGCTATATAAAGTCAATAAATTTCTCAATTCATGAATCTAGTAACAATATTCAAAGAAAAATTCAATACGACACAAAATAAATTAGCAAGTGAATAGATTATATGGCTCAAAATAAAACATTTTTAGGGATACTCCACATTCACAAAACATTATATAAAATCACATTAAGAAAATCATTTTAGAAAAATGTTGAAAAATATTTTCTAATTCACAAACACAACAAATCGTCCACTCATAGTGTTAGAGGCGATGACCACTCCGAGCTTTCTCTGCAGTAAAAGTTCTTTCCTAACCAGATTTGTCCAACCCCTACGGGACATCATCAAGTATCCACAAATATCAATATTCACCTATCTAAATAGACCCAAAACCCTAACATTCAAAAATCTATTTTTCTCTCACTAAGTGTGACTTTTAATCTTCCAAATCCAAATACACAAATAGGAAATCAGACTCAAGATTTGATTAGAAAAACCACAGTACCTTAATCGTCTCCAAAGATTTCCTCTGGTTCGGATTACACTAAAACTTTTGATTTTCTCTCTCTTTTGTGATAGCACTAAATCTTAAACTTTTCTTCAAGATCAAGGCTAAAATCTAATTTTAGAGAGTTGGATGTGTAGTTTGGAGCCTTTGATCTAGAGTTGTGGTAGTGGATTGATTGGGTTTTGGAAAAGAGAGAAATAGTCTAGAGAGAGAGAAGTGAGATTTTGGTTTCTTAGGTTTTGAAACCACAATACTCATTTTATTTTCAAACAAACTTTTAATAATTGCTTAGTACTTTTCTTATACTCTTAAATTGCACAAAAGCATTGGGTTATTGGGAAGGTCACCCAATAGCTTTAATCACTTAAAGTTGTGTTCTATTGAGAAGATATGTTCGGTGCCAAATAGGAAGGGTTGAAATGAGCAGTACAAATTTATAGAAAGTAAACCAGTGTTATGGAAATCTTGGAATATTTCAAGATATGAAATATAATATAAATTTGACATAACTTAATTGAAGAGTTTGGGTGGCTTGGTGGCATAATACTTTTTGGTTGAGTTAGTTGTCTTGGGTTCAATTCTTCGTCAACACAAGTAACGAAAGGAATTTAGGGGATTTACAAATTCTAAATGTATGTATGTCACCAAGGAAGTAAGTGCCGAGTAGGAGTGATTCTCAAGGAAATTCACCAATGGATTTGAACAATTTGCAAGGTAAATACCGTGAGTGTAGTGGATGCACCGATAGAGAAATTGAGGCAAACATAGGGATGGTAAATAGGTACCGACAAGGTTTAATTCTCTATATTTGCAAGTGCTAAGAAATAAAAGTGAAATGTTAAGAACCAACGAGCATGTGGACGGTGGACGGTAGATGTGGACCGATGGCGTGTCTCAATGTCGATAAGTGTCTCACAATATCATTGGGTGTCTCAAGATGACCAACATGTCCCAATACCAATGGGAATTCAAAATTAAATATCATCGACAAACATAAAAAAAATGAGGTGATAGGGAAAAGGTACCGATAGGGCTTTGATTTACAAAAACAGCTAACGGTTATTAAGAGGTATATGATAGTCATCGATTAAGAAACTAAAGTTGAAGAAATAATCCCCCAATTTAAATTCCTACTGAGCAGGTCAATTTCTCATAGGGAAATTAAGTTCACCGAGCACTCTAGTAACCGATGACTCTAGTGATCAGAACTCTAATGACTAGTAACTTTAAAAATTAAAAGTCTATCAATATAATGTCTATAAAAATTTTCTTGTACAGCCCAACAGGCAAAATTTCATATTTATTTTAAATAATTATTCTCTCATATTTTCACAAATATAAAAATTTCCTAATAATTCATTTAGAGTAACATCATAATTTGGATTTGTTCGGTGTTATAATTCCTACCTCCTAAAAGAAAATTTTGTCCTCAAAATTTCAATACAAAATCATTCTTCAAACAACTGGGGGTTTTGCTTACTCATGACTATTCCAGACTTCCAAGTCATTTTTTCTATGTGGTTATTCTTCCATTGAGCCTTAACGATTGGAATTTGTTTATTTCTCAACTTTTTAACTTGCTGTCCTTGGATGGCAATCGGATAGACTCCAAAATTTAAGTTTTTCTCTCAACTCAATTGGAGGAAACTCAAAAGCATGGGAGAGTCCTAACAAGTAATTTCTTTTGTTTCCATGAATGGAGGCTAAGCTAAGACAACCGAAAGTAAATCACATAGATTATCTCCAAGGGTCAAATTACCTTAACTTATATCTTATTTGATGTAATATTTCCCAAATTTCCAAAGTTCTCCTACAATATCAAGTGCTCTAGGGTGGCAAAATATACTTAGAACATCAACCAGAAAACCACTTCTCTTAATTATTCATTCACTTCTCATATTTTTTTCTCAATTATCTCCAATTGGTTGTCAACTAATTGGATCCATTAAAGAAGATAGTCACTTGGGATATATAACTATTCTATTTTGGGTATTTTGCTAGTCCCTATTATTTCATCTAAATGCTTGCAAACTTCCAGCCACATATGTTATGTAAACCCTATTTATTCTTATCTTGTTTCAAAACTTCTTTACACTTTATTCATTCCAATTCTCCTAACAATCCAAAGTTCTTTGTCTTACAGGAATTATTTTGACACAATATTTTCCTAGACAAATTTATCTCCATGAATTTAGACCTTAAGATGAAAACTTCTTCTATATAACCAACTAGTCTCCTTCATTTCTAATGGAAGTAAGTCTGTCTCAAGAATCATTTCACCTACCCATACATCACAATCCCTGTACTTCTAATTAGCTGCATACCCAGGGGGTCAATGGGCTATCAGTAGGTCTAGCCAAGCTTGTGCTAATAAAAGGGACTATTAGACCTTGTGTCAATAAGTATGTAGGTATTAATCACTAAAGATTTTCATTATATATATTAATATAAACCATCAAATGATTATTAGCCAACCCTTATAATATACATTTCACATATGCTTCCTATAATATGACATCCAATCATGGACATCAACTGATCTGAAAATTCTTCTAGAATGGTCATTAATACCTCTAATATCAAGCAACTTGCTCAACAATTCTCATATATTCATCACATAGCAACGCTAACAATCACCACAATTCATTATACAAAACTGAAACTCAATATTGGTTTATCAATTTATCTCTACCATGCAATGATTTAATGCTATTAACAAATCTCAAAGATCATGTAAGACCAATAACATGCTTTTCAAATCAATAAACTTATACTTAATCAAATTTACCTATAACCATATCGGGGTTGTTCTGTGCTTCTTCATTGGTTATTGCATATATCCTAGTTTGGACTTGAGTTTGAGAACGTTGGAGATTGGTAGCCATGGTGTTGCTACCAATCCCCGTCCTTAAAATAGTGTTAGATGGAGGTGTGGAAATGTTGAATGGTCCACTCTTGGAGCCACCAGGGAGATCTCGATTTTGTTGACTCTCTAGCCCTCTTAAACCCAATTCTGGGCAATCATATTGAAGATAACCCTCTTGCCCACAATGGTAGCACCTTCTAGGCTCATTGCAAGGTCCGGAGTGGAATTTCTTGCAATTCTTGTAAGGGACTTTGTTGTTTTCCATCGACTTGGTTCTTACAAGGAACTTTGTTATTTCCCTTCAACTTGGTTCCGAACACGGCACTAGTGTTTAGAATACTCTCTTTGAAAAAGTGTTGGCCTTGGGGAAAGCTAATAGATCTTGTGATGGAGGCACTTCCATAAGAGCTTGTACTTTATTTTTCTTAAACTCTGATCTTAAGTGGATTCAGATTTCCTTTTTCTTCCACAAGCTTCTCTAGCCTTTCCTCTTTCTTCAACCATCTTCTTGGCCCTTAAGACTAATTGCAGGACATCTTTAAAAGTATGACTTTCGGTAACCGACATCTTTTCTCTAATACTCAAATTCAATCATTCTTCAAATTTAGAGCACATATATTCTTCAGAGGCCATAAATTTTGGGACAAACAAAGATAACTCTCTCAACTCGGTTTTATACTCTGCTACCGATTTATCCCTTGTCTAAGATGGAAAAATTCATTCATCTTTAAGTTTCGGTAAAATCTAGTATAATACATTTTATCAAATTTCCTAAGAAACTCACTCCATGAGATGGGAGTAGAAGATCTCCTTTTCAAGTTCTCCCACCATATGCAGGTACTCTTGTCAAGTAATCTTACGGCAACCATAAATTTCATCTCATCATCTAATCTTATATTAGCCACAGTTTCCTAAATCTTACCAATCCAATTCTTTGCTACCATAGCATCACTAGTGCCTGACAAAGTCTCACATCCAAGTTTTCTTGCTTCCTGGATCAACTTGGACAGATCAATGGTTGAATGGGCAGTTAATACAATTGCCGGTGGAGGAAGAGCTGATGGAGTTAAGGGAGTGCTTGTTAGGACAGTAGTGTTTGGTGGAGGAGAAGTTTGTGTTTGGATTTGGAACTGAACGTCATATTTATTCAACCATTCCATACATTATTGAAATGCACCAAATGGTGGTGGAGGAATCTCAGATGTTGCAACCGAAGGTTTGGGTGCGCTAATAGGAAGAGCATGGGAAGATGAGGTAGTCTCGCACTTAGAACGAGAGATGTCAGTTAGAGTCCTTGTTTTCTGATGAGGGGCCATCGGATTCTACAAAAAGGAAGCTAACCTTAGCTTACTAAATCAGGTAACTAAAAATGCACTCGTATCTAAATATGACTTCACTTCCTAAAACCCATTGGAGGCTTTTGAAAAATTATTTGAAATACTTTGAATATCAAACTTTTTAAAATATTTTGAAAATAATTGAGTACCTTTAAATATATTTGAAAATAGTTGAAAATCTCTCAAAATTTCATAAAACAAAAATTTAAATTCTGATACCAATAGAATTGTCATGTCCCAACTGTCGGGTCCAAATATGTGACAACCACTGCGTGATCTAGAAGTATGTGCAGTCACCCGCACACACCTTAAGATCCCACAAGACGACAAAAAAATGTTTTTTCCAAGATTGTGAAATTCCATCACATCAAATATTTAACATTTCAAAATAAAATTTTCAAAATATATTTTTTCAACTTTAAAAAGATATATACAAGTTTTCAAAATACAACTATCAGAATATAAACTTCAACTTCCAAAATGCCCTCCGATGGGTCCAACTACATGCCTCCAATAATCCACAACTAGGTAGGACCAATACCAAAACTCTCTCTTTAGCTAGATGTAGCTACAAGTAAAGTGGCTTCTATCTCTACCCTTTCTCTAAAAGGATTAAAAATATAGGGGTGAGTATAAAATATTCAGTGAGTAGAGTATAATGTAGAGATGTCATTGGGTCGTGCTGGGGCGGGCCCGGTCTGGTTCAGGGGCGGTTCCTAGAACCATGGGCTGGGCCGGTTGCAGTTCTAAGGCTGGCTTGGGTTGGTTCCAAAAATCTTTAATCTGGAATCAGCCTGACCTGGCGAACTTGAATTGCTGTGCCGGGCCAGATTCAGTTTAGGTATTTTTTTTTTACCTCCCTTGTTTTCTTTTCTTTTTTTTTTTTTTAACTCTTTTGTTTTTTTTAACCTCTTTTGTGTTCATTTTTTTTAACTCTCTTGCTATTTTTTTTTTTTTTTTTTTTAACTCTCTTGTCTTTTTTTTTTCTTTTTTTTTTTTAACTCCTTTGTTTTCTTTCTTTTTTTTTAAACCCTCCTTTTTTTTAACCTCTCTTGTGTTCTTTTTTTTTTTTTTTAACTCTCTTGTTGTTTTTATTCTTTTTAACTCTCTCGTTGTTTTTTAATTCACTTTGTTTTTTTTTTTGAAATTTATATTTTACCAATAAATAGATAAAAAAAAATCAGAGAGACATAAAATTTTTAAAGTGGTTCCACCGAATTCGGTGTATGTCTACTACCAAACTCTTTACTTAGATTTTGAAATCCACTAATTTTTTATGGTTATATTATTTTGATTTTTACACAAAGATGATTATTTTTTTTTCTTATTTACATAATGTTTCTTATACAAAAAAAAAATTATGCTTCTTCTTCTTCTACTTCTTCTTCATCTTTTTCAGAGGCCTTAATGATATTTTGCATCATTTTTTTCGTATCATTCCAATCTTTAACACAAATCAAAGATTCCAAAATGTCGTCCACCATATTTGTACACTTTTTGTTTAATACTCGACCACCTGCATTAAAAATATTTTTCGATGACACTGTGAATACTGGATGGATTAGTATATCTTTGGTCACTTTGACCAAAATTGTATTATATGATGAATTATTTCTCCATCAACCTAATATATCAAAAAAATCATCATCATCATCATCAAAACTTTATAATCTAAGTGATTATTTGTATAAAAGTAATTCCTTGAATATTGAAGAAGAAATTTTTTATTTTTTTCCTAATATATGTAAAAGATTAAAAAATATTAAAGATGATCGAATTATTGTACTAACACTACTGCTATTTACATCACTAGTATTTAAATTATTATGTTTCTTTTCATATAATTCAATCATGGATTGTAAACTATGTAATATTTGTTATTTTAAATGTTGTCGGCTAATATATATTTCCGTTGAAAAAGTTTGTGCAAAACAATTTATTAACATTTCAACACTTTCAACTTTAATATGTGTTTTTAAAACACTTGTTACTAAATACAAAATAAAAATTTTTTCACAATATTTTAAAATTTTTATTTTTATTAGTTGAACAATATCACTAAACTTATCTTTTTCTTCAAATTGCAAAATCAAAAGTGGTATTATCAATAAAACCATATTCATAATTAGAATTTACAAATTCAATCAAAATATTTCTAAAAGAAAGTACACATTGTAATATATCATAATTTGAATTCCACCTAATTTCACATTCTACTTTAAATTTTTTAAATTGTTTATTATGTAATTAACATATTTATCTTATTTCTTGAGTTTTTGTCGAAAACTTTCTAATTTGATGAATTAATTCACGAATTGGTTTTAAAACTAGATCTGCTATTTTTAAATCATTTCTAACACATAAATTTATAATATGACATGCACATCTAATATAAAAAAAAATATTTCATCTAAAATTATTTTTAAAGTTTTTTTTTTAAATATTAACCATACTAGTATTTGTTGAAATATTATCAAAAAATATATAAAAAATTTTATCACTAATTCTAAATTCATGAACAATATTCATAATTACTTTAACTGTGTGAGTATCGGAATATGAATGATTCCAACATTGAAAAACTAAAATTCTTTTTTCTAAAACCTATGAATTATTAACCAAATGACATGTTACTATAATATAATGTTCTTTTTTAATTTCATTTTTCAAGTACTAAAATTAATGAAAATTTACATTGACTAGTCATAAATTGTGTAATTATACTATCTTTTAATTTTTTGATACCGATCTATTGTTCTCCTCCTATCGGATGCTCTACTACTCTTTTTATAACCTGATTGTAAATAATTTTGAACAAATTTTTTAAAAACGGGATATACAACTATACTAAGTGATAATTCTTTTCTTAATATCCATTCTATTTGATCAATTTTTTCTTTTTTCGTATAATATTTAAATATACTCAGTGACTATTTGTGTTTATCTTGTTTCAGGTAATTTATCCGAATGATTTTATTTAAGTGTCTCCTAAATATGCCTACCCTTCAACCCTTCAAAAATTTATATTTTTGATGACAAATTTTATAAGTTACCTTTTATTCATCAATATTTTTAATAAAAAATTTTCATGTATTAAAATCATCTTTTCTAGTGCGTGTAGTAGATTGTATGTCAATAGATTGATTTTCTTCTAAAAAATTTTCAATATCTATATTTTCTGGAATTTTCTCTTGAAAATATGAAAATGGGGGGAGAGAAGATTGTTGGAAGTTTGAGAAAAATATGTTTCATCCATTTTTTTTTAAAAAAATTAAGATTAATTTTTTTTAAAAAAACAAATGAATTAATTATACGAAAAAGTAAATACGCAAAAATATTAAATGTATTGCCTTGACATAGATCGTGGTTATTTTCGCCAAATCTTGAATTGAGCCCCCATTCTTGAAATTTTGCCAAATCTTAATGAATGTTGTAGGTGGTGGAAATAATAGAGTTGAGAATGAGATATGAAAATTATGGAAATTGTAAATTTGAGAAATGGAAAAGGTGGAAATGTGTTGAATGTGATTAGTGAGAGATGGAAATGGTAGTGCAAAAAATTAAAATTGAGTTTGAGAGAGTGTAATAGTATTGAGAGAATAAGAATGTGAGAGAGAATATGAGATTTTGTTATGAAAATTTGGAAATGAAGTGTGTCCTATTTATAATTTTTTTTTAATCTCATGGATTAAAATACTCAACAAACTAGTCATTTTATAACTGTTGGGAGAGTTAAAATTCAAAAAAGGGCCGGTTCCATAGCTTTTGGGATCGGCCGGGTCTATTCCGTACATGTTCAGGGCCCGAGCCAGGCCGGTTCCTGGTTCCAGACACTATTAAACCAAACTGGCACGCTACTGTAGCCTGGCCAGTCCGGTTCAGGGTTACTATTCACCCAGTCCGGGCCCTGGGATTGGCTTTTTTGACCCAGATGGGCCGATTTTCGAGCCAAAATCGGATCGATAACATCTTTAGTGCAATGGCATAGTTACACAAATGAGTGAGTTGTGAGTATGAGAGTGTCAAATAATGGTTTCAAAATCACATTTCCAATTCAATAAAACATAATGTCGTCATCAAAACATTTCTTATCAAATATCATAATTTTTTTTTAAAACATAATAAATGTTAAACATTGCACTTACTTTTAAGAATCACGAGATTTGCCTCAAAATTTCTCCACCGATGTCTTAGCCCGAACCAATAGTGGAATCGTCAAAATGTTTTTAATCATTACTAGTCACAAACTTGGGGGCATCTATCAACCATCGCCTACCCCCTTAAGTCTAACAAACTCTCCACACCGTCCCCTCGAATCGGTTCATGGAAGTTTAGACTGGTCATCACAACATGGATGCTAACATCCCACACATGCACCATTTCACAAATATCACATCATGTGCATGTCTACTACCGTAAAATATCACATCATGTGCACCATTTCACAAATAACACCCCACACATGCACCATTTCACAAATATCACATCATGTAAAATAAAATCAACAAATTTCTCGATTCATGAATCTAGTAACAAGATTCATAGAAAAATTCAGTATGACACAAAATATATTAGGAAGTGCATAGATCAAATGGCTCAAAGCAAAACATTTTAAGGGAGATTCCACATTCACAAAACATTATATAAAATTACATTAAGAAAATCATTTTAGAAAAACATTGAAAAATATAGTTTCATTCACAAACACAATAAACCGTCCACTCAGTGTTAGAGGCGATGACCACTCCCAGCCTTTCTCTGCAGTAAAAGTTCTATCATGTCCCAATATCGATGGGAAATCAAAATTGGATTTGATCTAGACTTGTAGTAGTGGATTGATTGGGTTTTGGAAAAGAGAGAAATAGTCTAAAGAGAGAGAAGTGAGATTTTGGTTTCTTAGGTTCTGGAACCTCAAGACTCATTTTATTCTCAAACCAACTTTCAATAATTGCTTAGTGGTCCTCTTATACTCCTAAATTGCACAAAAGCTCTAGGTTATTGGGAAGGTCTCCCAATAGCTTTAATCACTTAAACTTGTGTTCTGCTGATAAGATGTGTTCGGTGCCGAACAGGAATGGTTGAAATAAGCAGTACAAATTTGTAGAAAGTAAACTAGTGTTGTGGAAATCTTGGAATATTTTAAGATATGAAATATAATATAAATTTGACATAACTTAATTGATAAGTTTGAATGGTTTGGTAGCATAATACTTTTTGGTTGAGTTAATGGTCATAGGTTTAATTCTTCATCAACACAAGTAACGAAAGGAATTTAGAGGATTTAAAAATTCTAAGTGAGACAAACGTATGGACGGTAAATAGGTACCGACAAGGTTCAATTCTCTATATGTGTAAGTGCCAAGAAATAAAAGTGCAATGTTAAGAACCAATGAGCACATGAATGACGGATGGTAAATATGGACCGATGGGGTGTCTCAATATCGATGAGTGTCTCACAATACTGTTGGGTGTCTCAAAATGACCATCATGTCCCAATATCGATGGGAAATCAAAATTGGATATTTATCGACAAACATACAGAAAAATGAGATGATATGGAAAAGGTACCGATAGGGCTCCTATTTACAAAAACAACAGATAGTTACTTAGAGGTACATGATAGTCATCGATCAGGAAACTAAAGTTAGAGAAACAATCCACCAATTTAAATCTCTATTGAGTAGGTTAATTTCTCACAAGGAAATTAAGTTCCATCGAGTACTCTAGTAACTGATGACTCTTGTGATCGGGACTCTAATGATGGTAACTTAAAGGTTGAAAGTCTATCGATCCAATGTTTACAAAAATTTTCCTGTACAGTCTAACATGCAAAATTCCATATTTATTTTAAATAATTATTCTCTCGCCTTTTCACAAATATAAAAATTTTCTAATAATCCATTTCGAATAAATATCACAATCTGGAATTATTCGGTGTTACACTCCCTTTATTTCTACCTTTTCTCTATCTCTACCTCTCTAACTCTTCCCGTGGTTGTACATTCACCACCCACAGTCGACTGGCTATGATTACTAGTCAACCAACAAGTTTTACTGTCAACCGACATTGATATTCAGTCGACCCATTGCCTCACGAGTTGACTCTCCTAGCTTTTATATCTTTCCCCAATCAACTGCCCTCTTTAACGTAGTCGATTGAGATTCTGACAAAGGGGTGTTAGAGTTTACGTTTCTCTATGAATTTGTGCCATCAAAGAACAAATGCAAGAACCGACCATGGAAATCAAAGGAAATCAACTTCAGTTGATACAAAAAATAGATGTAATCAACTAGAAAATTGATGTACAAAACTGAAAATTGAACGCTTTTATAGCAAGTTTTGATGACAAATTCAACACTTCAGGAAGATGTTGAACAAAGATAAACCAGAAGGACAAGGTATTGATACACTTTCTGAATTTTTCATTCTACCTACTCCTGATGAAGAAATGTTGAAGGAATGAGCCTATTAATGTTGAATTCTTGGAAAATCGTCCAAAAATTGAACTCTGGGGGTTCAGTGAGATAAATATTTCATCAGAAGCAGGATTTGAATTGTCCAAGAAAGAAGTTGTTGATGATGGGTTTTTGTCAAGTCTTTTAAAGATTGAACTTTTGTATTCATCTGACAAAATCCTTCACCGAAAACTAATTCAACGAAGGTTTTTCTCAAACTTTCTTGTCTTCATTTTCCTTCCACTACTCTGCCTGTAACTCAAGTTAAGCCCATTGTTCGACTTTATCATCTTATCTCTCAATATAAATACAAACTTTAGTATAAAATTCATGGATTTTATAAAATTTTAATTTTTGCTTTTTCCATCCTTAAAGACAAGGATGTTTTCAAGTCAGAAAAAATTGTAACAATCTGACCAATTAGCTAGACATTTCAAGAAGTAACGAATAGTTTAACTAATTGTAATAACCAAACCCAACTATAATAATCAGTTGCAATTAAAACAAACTGTAATAATAATATTAGTTAGGATGGTTAAATTAGTTGAATAACCAATTCACAATATATAAATAGTTTGTTGAAATTGGAATAAAGGTTAGGAATGAAATTGGTTGTTGATTTCTCTATCAATTTCTCTCTCCCTTTGTTTCTGTCTTTTCTCTATCTAGTCTTTCTCTCTTTATCTCTCTATCTCTACCTCTCTATCTCTCTAACTCTTCCCATGGTTGTACATTCTCCACCCACAGTTGACCGGCTGTGATTACTGATCAACCAACAAGTTCTACAGTCGATTGGCATTGATAATCAGTCGACCCATTGCCTCACGAGTTGACTCTCCTAATATCTTTCCCCAGTTGACTGCCCTCTTAACCCAGTCGAACGGGATTGTGACAGAGTCAAGTCCATGGAGGGGGGGGGGGGAGAGAGAGAGAGAGAGACTATGTCTGTTCCTTGAGTGAGAAGTCGTTACCTCGTTGCCTTTTCAAACGGTTTCAGGACCCTTGGACTTTTTGTAGGTGATTCGGCCCCACTGAAAGGTGGGCTATTTTCAAAGCTACAGATTCGGGCTTCATACTCATGGCCCATGAATCTCATGCCTCACTCATTCTAGAGTAAATGTCGAGTTTGGGCTCTTGCCAACATTGTCCTGGCCAGGTTCGGGCGTGAAACAGAATGCCATAACAAGGAAATAGGCAAATTTTGTGAGAGCCTCGAGGTTCCATTCTTAAGCTTCTCGAAGAGGATAAGCAAGGGGTGGAAAAGATGAGGAAGGAAGGTTCTCCTGCTTAGCAGCAATGGTGTTTGTTTTGGTGGGTTTGTTTTTTTGTGTGCTGTTTTGCTTGTTTGTTCTTTTCTCCGCCTAAAAAAAGAAACAGGCAATTTTTTTTTTTGGGGGAGCGAGGAGAATCACCGAATCACATTCCAAATGCTAATTATTATGATGATGATGATGATGATGATGATGATGATGGGCAACCCCAACCTTTTTGGTTTTGTCTCCTTTTTCTACTTTTGCTTGTGAAATCTTGGTCTCCAATGATTTTGGCTGTTGCTTTCTTTTGACGAAAGTCTACCTGTCCTTTTGGTTTGGTTGGTACATCACTTGCCATGCCAACATAAGAAGCGACACCAGCACTTATTGGCTCATCTAACCATACCCTTCTCGCTTTTCCCTCTTATCTACTAAACTACCACCCACACACTCTCACTCACATCTCACTCTTAGGAAGAATAATAAACAAAAAAAAAGAGGCATTACTGCTCTATTTTAATTTGCAAAATAATTTTTGTCTGGGTACCTGTTTTGTTACTTTTTTCCTATATATTGAATTAGGGCTGAACCCTCCAAAATTTTATTTTAGCGTGATGGAATACAATATACAAAGGGGAGATGAAGGTTATAATATTTTTGGAATAAATAATTTTATAAAACAGTTTAGCAGTATTTTTGGAACTTTCAATGATATTTTTATAATTTTTAGTGATATTTGTAAATTTTTAATGGTATCGTCTTAAATATTTTGAACAAATATATACATAAATGAGGGCAGCTCCTCCGATGCCTCCACGGTAGAGTTGGAAGCTGCATATAATGAATATATTCTCCCTCTCCTTTGTTTTTCCTTCGTGTCCTTTGTGTTTTTACGTCATACACGACGCTTAAAAAAAAGATTAAATAAAATACTTAGAAGAAAAATAATTAAGAATATAAATTGAGAAAAAAAAATACAAAAGTGGAGTTTATGGGTTGTTGACAAGTTATTAGGTAATCTTTTTTTTTTTCCTACACCGATCAGTATTCAAAATTATATTTTAACTAATCAAATTTAAGTGCTTGTAGAATCCATTTTAGGGATAACTCTCCCAATGTTGTCTTTTTTTTTTTTTGAATTTTAAACTCGAGTTAATTAAAAAAATCTAATATCATTATCCATTAAGTCGATTGTTAGATAATATTTATTATGTTCTTAAATTTTAACAAAATTAATGTGCTTGCTTAGTTTAACAATTAAATTTCAATCAAATTAGTTTAACAAAATTAGGTAATCTTTATTACGTTCAAAGGGTAAAATTTCATTTCCTCATAACTTTGGACATTTAACAATTAAAAATAAAATCAGCGAATAACAATAAATTAGAATTGGATCAGATGCCTCCCTCCAATGGAAGGCTATAAATATTGGAAATAATATTTATAGCCTTCCGATATAAATATTGTCCTCAAGGACAGCCAAGTGGCAACAGTCTTTTTCTCTTGATTTTGTAATTCAGAGTTTCGATTTCAATTGCAAAAAAAAAAAAAAAAAGACTATAAATATTGGAAACAAATATGCACCACCCCCTACTCAACCAAAAAAAAAATGATTAAGGATGTGTAGAAACCAAACCAAATCTATTAAATTGTTTAAATTAAATCAAATTGACAGGTTTGGTTCAAATTCAAAAAGCTAACAGTATGATTTAATTTGGGTTATTGGTTAAAGTTTTTTTTATGTTGGTTTGGTTTAAAATTTATAATAATTTCAAATTATATCAAATTAAACCAGACCGATTTATCAATAGCAATATTAATATTTTACTTTCATTTAACATATTTTTATATTATCAAATATAATTAGTTTTCACCACCCACTTACTCTCGCCTAACCCAAAACCCTTGTGTGAACTATTCTCTATTATTATATAAATTAACCTTGTGTTGGGTTATTCTCGATAATTGTATATTGTAAAGTAATCCTTTAAGTTTTTTGTTAGAATTTTTTGATATTCCTGGCTTCATGTAATTAATTTTAAATGTTTTAAAATTTTTATTTTGCTATTTCTGAATAAAGTTATTAATTTATTAATTATTAAAAGGTCATTATAAAAAATATATTATAAGGTGCTTTAAATAAAAGAAACTAATAGATCAAATTAAATCAATCTGTCGTACATAATATATTTTAGTTGGTTTAGTCAATTTTATCTGGTCCATTTATTCTAAATTCGTAGAAACACTCAAATTTGGATTGTTTCGAATCTATTATTAAAACCAATGCAAATCGGCCTATACACACTCCTAAAATTTATGCTACTCTATTAATGGGCAGTTATATTAATAGGTATGGTAATAAATTTTTTAATAAAATTTCGGGTATAAAATTTAAGAAAAAAAAATTATATTAAAAAAGTTTCTCATAAATTAGACCCGACAAAACTTGAAAGGGATAAGAAAGAATACGGTTGATTATTTAAACAAAAAAACAAAGCTGCTCCAAACCCATGCCCATGGCCCCCTTAATATTATGCATATTATGCATATATGTTAATCTTTAAATTATCCATATGTTCTAGATCATCCTTTATTTTCTTTTTTGGTGGTGTCTTCATATTATCTAAGTACTTATACAAATCTAAAGAGTTTTATTTATTTATTTATTTATTGTTTTTTAATTCACTTTCTTTCTCGCTTTGATAAGTTAATTAGAGGGTAGGATGCAACTAAGCTTGCTTTAGAATCATATCATCGTCCAAGAAAGACCTTTGCCGATTTATGAGACAACCTTTTGCCTTCAATACCATAATATTCTTTTCTAATATAAAAACCACTTCAGTTTATTTATAAAAAAAATAAAATATTCATAAAAATATTTCACGTAAATACTTGTTATCCGTTTTCTGAAATGAAAAACAAAAAGTTAAATGCACTGCAATGCGCCCCTCATAAGAAATGCAAACTGGTCGTTGACCGTCACAGCAAAATTTACCTCCCCTCGTCGTTCACAGCCCCATCTTGGCGGGTCATCCACATAGCTCACTGCTAATACACACGAAGTACGAGATTCAATTGTATATCAAACTACACCAGGACAACATCCATGACACTGATTCGGTAAAAAGCACACTAGCACCCCCCCCCCCCCCAAAAAAAAAGATACCCATCTCATCGGCAACAAGTCATACAAATCATACAAATGAAAGCATGGATCTAGTCAAAGCCAAGATAGTAGAGACATAATCACACAGAGAGAGAACCAAGAAACTAGGAAGTTTCAGGCGGAAGACCTGCAATTATAGATCTTCAAGCTTGAATCTCCTCTTCCTCCTCTTCCTCGTACTCCTCATCAGCAGTGGCATCCTGGTATTGCTGATACTCAGCAACAAGATCATTCATGTTGCTCTCAGCCTCAGTGAACTCCATCTCATCCATTCCCTCACCTGTGTACCAGTGCAGAAAGGCCTTCCTCCTAAACATGGCTGTGAATTGCTCACTCACACGCCTGAACATCTCTTGGATTGAAGTTGAATTTCCAATGAAAGTGGAAGCCATCTTCAAACCCTTTGGAGGGATGTCACACACGCTGGATTTGACATTGTTAGGGATCCACTCGACAAAGTAGGAAGAGTTCTTGTTCTGAACATTAATCATCTGCTCATCAACCTCCTTTGTGCTCATCTTACCACGGAACATGGCTGAGGCTGTTAGGTAGCGGCCATGGCGAGGATCTGCGGCACACATCATGTTCTTAGCATCCCACATCTGTTGGGTCAACTCAGGCACCGTCAGCGCACGGTATTGCTGTGAACCCCTAGATGTCAAGGGTGCAAATCCAACCATGAAGAAATGCAGACGCGGGAATGGGATAAGATTGACTGCAAGTTTCCTAAGGTCAGAGTTAAGCTGCCCTGGGAAACGAAGACAGCATGTGACACCGCTCATTGTTGCAGAAATCAGATGGTTGAGATCCCCAACTACCATTAGAGTAACAAAGAATCAGATCACCTCTCACAAATATCACAATAAGGAAAAATCTAGACTTCTAAGGCAACCATACTATGAAATCTATGATTACAATTTTTGCCCTGAGAATCAGCTACAATAAGGTAATCTTCAATTGAAATTAATGAAAAGGCCAGGACAGAAACACCATCCGACTTATTTCCCGAAAATGAAACTCAGAAGCATTTCTGTGTACCAACATTAATACCTGCACATTACAATTAAGGCAATGCCTAAAACAATGCTTTATTATGGGAAAAAAAATGCTTGGTAATGTTTAAATTGCTCCCCCAGATACTACTAAAACATCCGCTAGGAGACAAAGGTAAACTAGATTTCCTAGTATGCATCCATAATAAAGTTTAAGATGAAAAGAGAAGACAACATCAAGTGCCCAAGGTTTCAACTTACAAGTGGGGGTGGCAAGCTTGAGAGTACGGAAGCATATATCGTAGAGAGCCTCATTGTCGAGAACCATGCACTCATCAGCATTCTCAACAAGCTGATGAACTGAAAGGGTGGCATTGTAAGGCTCGACAACAGTATCAGAGACCTTGGGAGAAGGAAAGACGGAGAAGGTCAACATCATACGGTCAGGGTACTCTTCTCTGATCTTTGAAATAAGAAGAGTGCCCATTCCTGATCCAGTTCCTCCTCCTAAAGAGTGACAAACTTGGAAACCTGTTAAAAATTGTTTCATCAGATCTCAAAGCAATACAAAAATAAGGAAATAGGCATTAAATAGGAAACAAAAATGCAATAAATACTGACACAATTTGGCATAGAATCATTCTTTATATAGATTACATAGAATAGATTCAAGCATCTAATTTGATTCAAGTGTGACGTTATAATGTTCAAACCAGATTCTACTATCTAATACAGGAACCTAGAGAAGTAATTACTTCTTACCAATATCTTTTATTTCATTAAAAATCTCTCAAAAGACAAATCAAGACAGGAGAAGGACAAACCAAGGATAAAACCTACCACGAATGTCCTTCCATTAGGCAACAAACCTAACATTAAATTAAATGACCTTATAGGGTTTAGAGATGGACATTCCGACAATAAATGAGGACAATACACGAAAAGATCCGAACTACATCACATTGTAGAGATAAAGAGGTATTTAAGAGCAATATAAATTTGGAGAAAAATCCACAAGACTACTTAGAAAACAACCTAACAAATTCAATTCGTACCCATAACCCATTTCACATACCAGCATTCAGATCAATATTCAAACACATAATCTGCTTCTATTTATACCCAGATCTGGAAAAATCAATCAACAAATTGCACATATCCAATGCAGAAACAGATCGAAAATGAAAATGTAAAACCAATGTCATATAAACTCTAAACAGAAAAGCAAATCCACAGTATCCAAAATTAGAAAAAGAGGGTTTAGAAGAGAATAGTACCCTGCAAGCAATCACAGTTCTCAGCCTCCTTGCGGACAACATCAAGAACGGCATCAATCAACTCAGCGCCCTCCGTGTAATGGCCCTTAGCCCAGTTGTTGCCAGCACCAGATTGACCAAAAACAAAGTTGTCAGGCCTGAAGATCTGACCATAGGGTCCAGATCTGACGGAGTCCATAGTTCCAGGCTCCAGATCCATAAGCACAGCACGAGGAACAAAGCGACCCCCACTAGCTTCATTGTAATAGACATTGATGCGCTCAAGTTGGAGATCTGAATCCCCACTGTACCTCCCCGTGTGGTCTATTCCATGCTCGTCGCATATCACTTCCCAGAACTTTGCTCCGATCTGGTTCCCGCATTGACCTCCTTGGATGTGCAAGATCTCTCTCATTTTCTCCTTGAATTAGGGGTTTTGGGGCTAGAGAGAGAAAGAGAGAGGAAAGAAAGAACAGATGAGAGCGAGCAAGAGAGAGAGAAGAACGCCGGAAATGGAGGAGAGCGAGAGGTTCGGAAAAGAGGAGAGGGTTAGAAGGGGGGTTACACAGTCACGGATATTAATGGATGTTTTTGAGTGGACGTGGTCACGTGACTTGTCATATGATTTGGTGACGTGGTGTGTTTCTATTGGTAGGTTTGGGGTAGTGAGCTGGATAGACAATCAGGCGGTTATCAGTGCATTTCCTATTTATATCCTGTGTATGCCGGCTTGGGTGATTTATAGTCCTTTGTTTTGGTTCTTGATTGACGATCAATATTTTATTTACCGATAAATTACAATTCGTATCATGTAATTTGGACCAAATAATACTTTGTTTCCTCTGATTTTGATTTTTATTATTCGTTTGGTTAAATAAAAAAAATACATAAATATAAAATTTTCAATACTAAATCTCAATTTCAAAATAAAATTTTTAAACTAAAGTTATTTAGATATCCTTATAAACACATAATTTACTATATTATTTACTATATTATTTATTTTAGACTCGATAACATATTACATATTAAAGATATTCTACCAAATTTTTAATAAAAATTCAAAAATACCTTAAACAAAAAATATCTTATAATTTTTTATTATTTTTAATACCTCATCTCTCTTCTCTCTTTCTTTTAGAATTTGCTCGATCTCTCATCCCATCTCCAAACCAACATCTCTCTCCGCATCCATTTCACCAAATTTGCTCGATCTTTTGGCTTGATTTTCAAATTTATCTCACTATGAGTTTCTAAAATCAAATGGAAGGTCTGACTTGTATGAAAGCAGTTTGAAGAGGATAGAGAGGGGCTAAATAATAAAAGACACTGTGAATTGTCATTAAAAGTTTTTTTATTAGAAAATCTTTTCTTCCAATGAGGCTAGTAATAAACAAAAGCAGCAAAGAAAATTAAAATGTATGTGGTGGATTCAAGTTGTTAAGCGTCGATCCTTTACGATTGATTATGTTAGTTTAGTTTCATTTATTTACATGTTTTATTGTGTTTTTTATTTCCTTGTCCAACAAAAACCTCCTTTTAAGACATAATTTTTTTAAGTACTTAATTAACGTTATCTAAAAATTTAATTAATTTTGTTCGAATAGTTATGACTTAATTTATGTATTGTTTCTCTCATTTTTTTTTTCATTTTCAAAAGTGGAATTTGAGATTTTTCTCAAGAGCATATAATATTTTACCACTAAATTCATGAATCATTGGTAAAGATATAGATATTAGATAATTATATAATTCCTAAATAATAATTAAATAAGGTTATTGATTGCTATCAACTTCCCTAAATCTCTTTATAAATATGGTAATTGTCACGTCACGACTCTCAAGTGAGACACGTAACAACTATCGCACCACCCCGAAATACGAATAATCCCTATCTGCATACCGAGATAACGTAAACCATTCATAAAAAATTCAATCTTTTTCAAAATAACTTAACAAAATCTAAAAAATCAACTCAGTCCATTCCTATTTCAAAAGGCATGTATAAGACTGACCTGACTATTCTAAATCCAATACATACATAAGTCCAACCGGTCAATAAAATATTTTTAATAAAATCTCCACAAATTCAACAGAAAGTTCAGTAAAAGAAAACGTAAAATGTTCGAAAACATTTTAAAGTTAAACAAAAAAAAAATTAAAAAGGATTGACAAAATGAAATTCAAACACAATTTAAAAATATATATATATTTATCCTTCACATGGACTCAACTAATCTTCTCAAAATTTCAATACAGTAAGAACCAGTACCAGTAGTAGGAACTCCATAAAAACTAAGTCTTGCCAAAATCCAGTACTAGAATCAACTAGATCTCCAAACCTAAACTTTCTCTAAAAAATGAAAAAAAAAGAAGGGTGAGTATAAAAATATACAGTAAGTGGAATGCAATGACATAGTTGTGACAATAAATGAGGGATGAGTGTGATAAAGTCAAAACATATGTCATAAATAATTCATCGAATATAAAACAGTTCCAGACAATCATAGTAATTAAAAAGAAATACATCAACAATTTTATATTTTCCAAAATCCATGGGGTCACCCTAACAAAACCACTTTCACCCCAAGTTTGGCCGAATCTGGGTGAAAGCTCGCTAACAGGTTTTAAATCAATTCATTTACAATACTACCACCTCCTTCCTTAGCTTTGACTCGTATCTTATCGGGGTGTAATCAGATATAGCATGACATGGGTAGAGGAGAGCCACGTCTATCGTCCCTCGCCAATAAACTTCTAATCACATCACCCCATCAGGTCGTTCCGTAGAGAGAATGATATAACCATTTACATCATATGCACCTTTCTTTCTCAATCATTCAAATCTAATTCAATGTACCATAATTTTGACAAACGCTTATTAAACCATGTTATAATATTCATGAATCAAATATCTAATAACATATGGTACACATTCATTTATAAATACAATAGATGCATACATAATTTAAATTCTCATTTTGGATATTTCACAATCACAAAAATTTACACAAAACATATAAAACCATTCAAAATGATTTATTAAAGAATTTAAAATGATTTTTCTCATTTAAAAATACAACAGTTCGTCCACTCGCCTCTTGAGACGGTAATCACTCTTAAATTCACAATCAATCATTAAGATGTCCAAACAACTATACTTACACACTAACAAGAGCCCACCAAAGATAACCCTACTTATTTCAACCCCAATTTTCAATTTATCAAATTACAACAAAATCTTTAATGCTATATTTATTTAACAATAAAAAAATTCTTTTAAAAACAAATTTAAATAAAACATATTTATTTTAAGGTTCCATCTTTAAAGATACTGTAAGCTCTAACATTTGTAATAGGAAATTTTGATGCCAAGGTTTCAGATATAGTTGCACACCAAAAGACAGAAAAGAGAAAAATACATCTGACTTTTGCATTGTGCATTAGAAAATCAAGTCCCATAAGGACTTTTGAATTCACTCAACCAGCAAGATAGAATAATGGAGAAATAGTGATCAAGATAAAGAAGTGCACAACCTACTAGAGTATACACCTAGAGTTCAATTATATATATAAAAACAAATGATTCCTCTTCTCAAACCAACCAATACGGTACTTTGATCAACTCAGGAAAAATTACAATGAAAACAACACAGACAAAAATCGATTGTACAAATCAGAATCCTAAACAAATGTAAAAGAAGGATGCTAAAATAACCTAAATACCAAAAACCATAAGAACAGAACACATGGTTCAAAACAAACCCAGAAAGAGATTCAATCAAGAGAGAGAGAGAGAGAGAGACAGAGACAGAGACAGAGAGAGAAATTAAGATCGAACTCTCAACTTATTCGAACAGATAGGATCCAGAGAACAAGAACTGAACAGTAATGCCAACATATCAAATTTTAGAGGAAAGCTAATATATTTGAATCTAGCAAGGATGGTCATCATCCACATGCTTTCTCACATTAAAATAACAGAAAATCAAAAGAAAATTAAAGAGAATAGAATATTCACTCACCTAGGGTACCCTAGCACTCCCCGTTGTTTGTAACCAAATCGAACTATTACAACACTTCTAAAATGTGGTAAATGTTTAGAAATGCTTGGATTTAGAAGAGATTTTGAAATTCAATGAAGAATCAAATAGATTTCAAAGAATGTACATATCAAACCCTAGCCAAGAAGAGATAAAATCCGATTGTTTTAGGTCTCAATTCCATCATTCGATGTGTCCTTCTGCTTCAGAAAACTCAAATCATGGGTGATATTTGGAAGGAAAAATGAAGATTGAAGAGAGGAAGAGGGAGGGAGAGAGAGAGATGAGAGAAGGAGCCAAGAGAGGGAGAGAGTAAGAAAACTGGGGATTGGGTTTTCGGGTGAGTGGGATGAGAGAAGAGAAATTAGTGGGTTTCTTTTTTACTTTTCTTACTTCTTTTTTTTCCCCTCTCCTTTTGACTTTTCTTGGTATTACAATACTTAACCCCTAAAAGAAAATTTTGTCATTGAAATTTAAAAAAGTATTATATATCAAAAAGGTATGCTTGTGTTACATGATGTAGGTGTATCACGATTTTGGACAAACATACCCTAGTCGAGTGTTGTATATAATGTAAAATAAGTGTCGATCCCATAAGGATATTATGTATTACCAAATATAAAATATCCTATCTAAATTGGATAGAACGAATCAAAATAGTAAAAATATTAAAACTATGAAAATATTAAAAATAAAAATATTGATAAACAAAAACCCTAGTTTTATAAAACCTAAAGATATTGATTTCATCTGTCTCTAATTTTTTCGTATGGTCAAAATCTTTCAAATCTCTTAAACTTTATTGACTAAAAATTTATTTTTGAAAATGACAGATTTTCCTAAATTAGATTCACTCAATGGTTATGCAATGAAATCCTAATTCGACTAATCAAAACCCAATAGTCATACAATCTTGATTAGGCCGAATTGTATTTAAATCTATGGAATATCTATAATCTAGAGTTTTCTTTAAGATCCCCATACACAGAATTAATCATTTGTCGATCTCATAACCCTATATGAATTTTATTATATTGGTTAGATTTCATGTAATTTTTTCTTGATTTCATACATGTAATCACAAATGATTAAATCGTAGGACCCTTTACGATTGAAGCATTAAGTCCAACAATAAAATCTCATCAAAGAAAGAACATGCCAATAATTTAAGGGAAATAAATGAATCAAACCATATTATCAATCAAAGAACAGAATCTATCGAGTCCTAAAAATAAGAAATCTAACTAAACATAATAATAAAAATAAGAAAAGTGAAGAGAACATCCATAGATGGAAGAATCCGTCCAAGAAGGCTAAGGAGGTAGCTACTTGGGTTTCTCCTCTCTTTCCCTTTAGTGTAAAGGATATCTCATTCTTATAATTTAAGTTCTAAAAGTTCTAAATGGCTAAAAATTCATGGGTCTCAATGAGAGTTGGGCCATTTCACTTGCACTTGTGCTTTTATAATTCATAGGCCTTGATTTCCAGCACTACAGTAATTTTAACTCAAATTTCGGATATCTTTTGGTCTGATCTAGTCTTTGAGGTTTTCATAAGATTTGTAGCCCTTAAGGTCTTCTTTCCAACCCAACAAGAATCAGATCAATTAGATATCAAAACAGAAAGTTATACTCAAAATACTATCAGTTGTCTATACAATCCAATATTTTTAAACAAACTCAATAATCTTAAAATAAAATCCATGAAACTAATTAATTAAAAATCATGAAATAAAACTTAAAAATAGTTCTAAAAGTCATAAATAAGTTTGAAATAAGATAAAATAAAAGAATTCAAATATACAAAAATATCACTATTAAATACCCCCACACTTGAATATTTGCTTGTTTTCAAACAAAAATAAAATTTCTCCAAAATCAATTCAACCTATCAAGTCCCTAACCATATATATGACAAGTTTAATCCGGAATTACAATCAAGATAATTAATAGTTAGCAGTATCAAGCATTAGAGAAACTATTATATCTCATATAGTCTCATTGAAATCAAGAACAATACAAGATTCAACTACTCTCACAATTGGTTCACTCAATAAAATGAAAAAAAATACTAATCAACTATTTAAAGTACTCATTTTATGTAAAAATACATGTATTACTCAAATCAACACAATAAGATGACATTACTATAAATTTTCTCATATATCAAATCTCTACCACTTATATATAAAATCCATATACCAATCAAAAAGTCTTTTATTTAGTTGTAATGGGGTTAATGTAAGGTATAAGGTAATGGGTAACATGTATGGCTAAAATGATTCACTAAGCACATTTAGGTATCAAGACATGATATTGTTATATCAAAGCAAAGAAAATACTAATTCTAAATAATGTGATAAATCACGTATTCAAAGCAAAGAACAATGATTTCACTATAAAAGTGAACAATATCAAAAATGAAAAATATTTTTTTTCTATTTTTCTTTTTTTTTTTCGATTTTTTCTTTTCCTTTTTTTTTTCTTAACCAGTGTTCTTTTTTTTCTTTCTTCAATTTTTTTTTATTTATAACTCAATTAACATAACAATGACTAAAACCATATATAAAACTCAAACAAAACAATAATACCTAAAAACATAATGTCATGCTATCAACTATAAGTATATTAATGAACTTAGGTTCAAAATCTGGAGTTAGAAAAAATGGGTCAAATGGTAAATTATCGGGGTAACATATAAAGGAAAAGGTTTAGGCTCAAAAGCGGTAACTAAGAGATATAAAATGATAGGTATGGTATTTTTAAAGCCAAATATGTGTAATCATAAGTGTCTTAATCATTTTGGTGTATGAAAATTAAAAACGTGGTCTCAAAATACATAACAAAACAAGTTCTATAATGACTAAATCATGTTTGATATACGCTCAACAAGAAAAATGATAAAAGCATAAAATTGATCTATAAGACTCAAATTTTCATTAAGGTAGATTTTCTGTGAAATTTTACATGTCTATCATTCAAATCAATCATAAAAAGATGAATAGCCACTCATGTACTAAATAACTATTAATAACAATCGTTTATCATGCAATCCAATTCAAGACAAGTAACATATAAGAACTAGAAAATCTAAGAAAATCTAGTTGGCATGGACAAAACTCAAGAATTCAACAAAAATCAAGATTTCTAAATAAAAATATTCTAAAATTCAGAATAAAATAAATAAAATAGCTAAAAATTCAAAATACAATGCATCCCCCTACACTTAATCCAAACATTATCCGCAAGTGAAAAATAAATAAAATAAAAGCAAAGAGAATAGAGAACTCTCCTGAAATGCAATCTTCTTTTTGACTTATTTCCTCTCGTATGAAGAGTTTCTTATTCACCTATAAAATATAATCTAAACTCAAAACTAAATTAAATCAACAAAAATAAATATAAAAAAAATCATAAAAGTATTGAGTTGCCTCCCAATAAGCGTATTTTTTTATTGTTTTCGGCTAGACATAATCTCATTGTTTCAACTCGGCTCATAGATTTTCACATTGTGACCATTCATGGTATCTTGCCATGCTTTCGTCATTTCCTTGTCAATTCGAGCATGCTCAAACGTTTTTTGTTTATCTATCAACGCATTGAAATGAAACTTTATTTCTTTACCTGCATGTAATCTTTTCTTTGATTTAGATTCTCTGAAATTCACACCTAAAGCAACATTTGTATCAACATATTCATTGTCCAGAAAATTATGTTTAACATGCGAGGAATTAACAATGCAATTTTTAATACGATCACTAGAATGAGAGATGTCATAATCATGTTTGGAAACCTTTTTAGTGCACTCAATCCTAGAAACCTCTTGTTTAGAAAATTTTTTCATGCGACGGAAAACATTAAACTCAATTTTTTCATCATTAATTCTCAGAATCAACTTTTCAACAGAAATATCAATTAGAGTACGTGTAATGTTTAAAGAAGGTCGACCTAATATCAATGAAATACTTTCTGCATCATCCATATCCAAAATGACAAAGTCAACAGAAAAAATAAATTTATCGACTTTAACTGAAATATCTTCAATAATACCTGTTGAATATTTTATACTCTTATCAGCCAATTGCAATGAAATATTGGTAGGTCTATAATTCTTTAACCCTAATTTCAAGAATATAGAATATGACATGATATTAACACTAGCACCCAAATTACACAAAATATCAGAAAAAATCAGAAGAATCAATTGTGCAAGGGATAGAAAACCTCCCAGGATTAGTAAATATCAGTAGTGGATTTATTTGCAAGATTGCTGAGTATTCCTCTTTTAACTTGACTTTCGGAACTTCAAGTAGTCTCTTCTTCTTTTTAATCACATCCTTGAGGAATCCCCAATAGTTTGGTACCTATCTGATGACATCCAAAAGAGGAATGTTAACATGCAGTTTCTTAAAAATTTCTAAATTTTTTTCAAATTCTGTTTTTGCTTGTAAAAGACGTCCGGGAAAAGGAAGAGGTATATTGACTTAAACATAAAGTACTTCTCTGTTTAGAATTCGATGCGTTAACCTTCTTATCGGTAGGAAAATGGATTTCTTCCTTGATCTCTTATTTTTCCTCTTTTTACTAGGATGGATCTGAAAGTTGTTGCAATTCTTTTTTATTTTTCAATGAGATTTTATTTACCTACACTCTTGACTTTTTCTCAGTATTATTTGGCAGTCAACCCACATGAGAATTAAAGACGTTAGCTAATTGATCAATCTTAATTTCAAACTTTTCAAATCTTTCACTTGTTGTTGTTGCCAAGCGTTCAATTTTTTCATTGGTCGTTGCTGCCAAACTCTCAATTCTTTTACTTGTCATAGTTGCCAAACTTTCGATTGCCATTTTCTATGCTGGCTTATTCTCCCTTGGTTATTAATTTTCTGGGCTAAATCTTGGTGGATGATTTGCTCTTTGTGGTATCCCTTGACTCCATGAAAAATTTGGATGGTTTCTCTACCTAGTATTATATGTGTTTAAGTAGAGGTTGTTTTGAGGTCTACCAAATTTAGACACATAGTTCGCTTACTACACCTGCAGACACTCAGAAAACACGTGAGTAGAATCACCACACGAATCACAATATAAAACTTGACTAGCCACAACATTTGTTTGATTAGTTTTCAAAACATGTAATATAGAATCCATCTTGACATTAAGCATGTTAAAAGTGTCAACCTCATGCATATCAGCCCTCTGCCTAGGAATTTCACGCTCACTAGACTAGTCGTATTGATTAGATGCCATATTATCTAGTAATGGATATGCCTCATTAGCTGACTTACTCATGAATGCACCCCAGCCGTAGCATTAATGGTAATTTTCATAGAATTTAAAAGACGACCATAAAATGTTTGGGAAATCAACAATCAGGAATACTATGATGTGGACATCTTCTAATCAAATCCTTAAACCATTCCCAAGTATTATACAGAGACTCACCCTCAGATTGCCTAAAACAAGTAATGTCATTATGTAGTTTAGTTGTCTTACTATGTGGAAAATATTTAGCTAAAAATGCCTAAGAAAAAATTTCCTAAGTTGTGAAATGATTAGGAGGAAAAGAGTTTAACCATATCTTCGTCCTTTCCTTAAGAGAGAAAGAAAATAACCTTAACTTGATGGCATAAGGACTAACTCCATTTAACTCAATTGTGTTACTGATTTTCATAAAGTTCTTTAAATGACTGTTTGGATCTTCGAAAGCTTCACCACCAAATTGATTTGCTTGCACCATTCCAATAAGACTTGGTTTCAGCTTGAAGTTATTTGCCTCCACATTGGGTCGTGCAATGTTAGTCTGAATGTCTTGAAGTCTAGGTATCAAATACTCCCTCATTGCTCTATTTTCATGAGTCATTGTTTCTTCTTCCTTGACTTCCCTAATTTGTTTATGAATGGTTCGTAAAATTCTTTCAATCTTAGAATCAAAATTAGTTAGGTCAAGACTCTTGGATCGCTGCATACACTGTACGGACACAAAAAAAGAATATAAAATTTAAAATTCAAAACCGATCGCAATAACCACTCAAAAAAATCTATAATATCTAGATAAATGTAGAAATCACAAAAACATAACAAAATAATGCAAAAAGATACCCAATAAGACAATCGAAAAATTCTAAAAAGTAACGAAAAAAATCAAAAAATAGAAAATCCTATGAAAATAGTGGAATTTGGTGAAAATAGGGTCGTGCCCGTAGCTAAAGCTACAAGTTTTGTTTAGCAGGCCGAAATTTTTTGAAACAAATGGTCACTTACCCTAATTCCTTAATTCATTTTCAAACAATCAAGAAAATCCTAAAAAACCTAATTTTGTACGGAAGAAGTAAGAAATATGTGAAAAACCCTAAAATCTGTATACTCTATTTACCAAAAATAAGAAAGAGACAAGAAATAAAAAAAATAATGTCCAATTTCAAACAAGATGCTTTTTATTGATTTGTATGAATATCCTCAATAACGGCACCAAAAACTTGTTACGCGATTTAGCTGTATCACGATTTCGGTTAAGTATGCCATAGTCGAGTATTGTATATAGTATAAAATAAGTGTTGATCTTACGAGGATATTATGTATTACCAAATATAAAATATCCTATCTATGTTGGACATAACGAATCAAGATAACAAAAATATTAAACCTATGAAAATATTAAAAACAGAAATATTGATAAACAAAAACTCTAGTTTTATAAAACCCTAAAATATTGATTTTATCTGTTTTTAATTTTTTAATATGGTCAAAATCTTTCAAATCTCTTAAATTTTATTTACTAAAGATTCACTCTTAATGGTAGTAGATTTTCCTAAATTAAATTCACCAAATGGTCATACTATGAAACCCTAATTTGACCAACAAAAACTCAATGGTCATGTAATCTTGATTAGGCCGAACTGCATTAAGATATATGAAATATCTATAATCTATGGTTTCTCCTAAGATCCTATACACAGAATTAATCATTCGCCGATCTCATAATTTTATATGGATTTTATTGTATTGGTAAGATTTTATGCAATTTTCTCTCGATTTCATACATGTAATCACAAATTATCAAATCATAGGCCCTTTACAAATGAAGTATTAAATCCAACAATAAAATTTTATCAAAGAAAGAACATGCCAATAAAGATTGAAGAAAAAAAAAAACGAATCAAACCATATTATTAATCAAAATACAAAATTCATCGAGTTCTAGGAATAAGAAATCTAACTAAACATTATAAAAAAAAATAAGAAAGGTAAAAAAAAACATTACTAGATGGAAGAATCTGTCCAAGGAGGTTAAGGAGGCGGCTACTAGGGTTTCTCCTCTCTCTTCCTTTAATGTAAAGGATGTCTTTTTCTTATAATCTAAGTCTTAAGAGTCTTAAATGAATAAAAATTTGTGGGTCTCAATGAGAGTTGGGCTATTTCACTTGGATTGAGCTTTTAGAACTCATAGATCTTGATTTTCAGCACTATAGTAACTTCGACTTAAATTTCAGATATTTTCTGGTCTAACCCAGTCTCTGAGGTCTTCATAAGATTTGTAGGTCTTGAATTTTTTTTCAACCCAACAAGAATCAGACCAATCAGACATCAGAGCAGAAAATTATATTTAAAATATTAATAGCTGTCTAAGCTATCCAATATTTTTAAATAAGCATAATAATCCTAAAATAAAATCCACGAAAATAATTAATTAAAAATCATGAAATAAAATCTAAAAATAGTTCTAAAAATCATAAATAAAGTCTGAAATAAAATAAAATAAAATAATTCATGCATATAAAAATATCACTATCAGGTTACTGTTTAAGCATTAACTCTTTGGTCTCCCAAGTTTCCTCTTCCACTTGGTTGCTTCTCTATAATACCTTGACCATGAGAATTTGTTTACTCCTTAATTGCTTAATTTGCCAATCAAGGATCTTTAATGGTTGTATCTTGAAACTTAAATCTTGATTCAACTTTACAGGAGGGGCTTCTAATACATGTAGGAGATCCGCCAAGTATTTCTTCAATATTGAAACGTGAAAAATATCATGGATCATTTGTAATTCCGGTAATAATTCTAGTTGGTAAGCTACTTTTCCAATTTTTTTGAGGACCTTGAAGGGACCGATATGCTGAGGGTTCAATTTTTCTCGTTTCCAAAACCGAATTATACCCTTCCAAGAAAATACTTTCAAAAACTCCATATCTTTTATTTCGAATTCCAAGGATCTTCTCATTTTGTCGGTGTAGCTCTTTTGTCGATTTTGAGTTGTCTTTATTTTCTTTGTTGGCTTCAATCAACTCTACACTTTTAATTTTCCTCTCACCAATCTCATCTCAACATAATGGAGTCTGACACTTCCTTCCATAAAGAGTTTTATTGGGTGACATCCCAATACTAACTTAGTAGCTATTGTTGTACGTAAATTCGATCAATGAGAGATATTGATCCCAATTGCCTTGGAAATCCACAGGCTCTAAGCATATCTTCTAAGGTCTGTATAATGCAGTCGGATTGTCCGTCAGTCTGAGGGTGAAAAGTTGTGCTGAACTTCAATTTAATCCCCAAAGTGGCTTATAACTTAGGCCAAAATTGAGAAGTGAACCGAGGATCACGGTCTGATACAATAGATATCGAAACACCGTGAAGCCTCATAGCTCGTTGATAGATAACTTGGTCAACCTCTCTAAGGGATAAGAGCTTTGAATCGGTAAGAAGTGAGCCGACCTAGTGAGACGGTCCATAATTACCCAAATGGCATCGTGAAGACTTGAAGTACATGACAAACCCACTACAAAATATATAGTGATATATTCCCACTTCCATTCACGAATTGATAGTGGTTGGAGGACACTGGTCGGTTTCTGGTGTTTGGTTTTGACTTATTGGCACACTAGACATCTAATAATAAACTCGACTATCTCTCTCTTCAACTTGGACCACCAATATGACTCCTTGATGGTTCAGTACATCTTGGTACCCCCCGGATGTATGGCATAGGTCGAGAAATGTGTCTCTTCAAGTATGGCTTTTCAGAGATCTCATCCTTCGGGACACAAATGCATCTCCCATAAGTCACAATCCCATCCTCCCGAATTTGGAACTCACCACCTTCCCCCTTGTGGATTTTTTTAACTATACTCTTCAATTCCTCGTTGATCGCTTGAAACTTCTGAATATGATCTACTAAAGTAGGCCTCACCATAAACTTAGCCAAGAATGCACCATGATCATCCTTAACCAACTCGACTCTAAGTGCTCGGAGTCCAACTAGACAAGAGTGATAAGAACTCTCTTGGAATGCTAAACTAGATGATGACTTTCGACTCAATGTATCTGCGACCACATTTGCCTTCCCGGGGTGGTAATCTAACGCTAGATCATAATTTTTGATCAATTCTAACCACCTTTGTTACCTCAAATTGAGATCCTTCTGTGTGAGTAAGTATTTCAAACTTTTGTGGTTGGTGTAGTTCTTGCATATGGCCCCATATAGGTAATGCCACCCAATCTTTAAGACAAAGACAATGACAGCTAACTCCAAGTCATGAGTAAGGTAGTTCACTTCATGTTTCTTTAGCTACCGAGAGGCGTAAGCAATGACCCTATCGCCTTACATCAATACACACCCTAACCTTTGCTTGTTGGCGTTATTATACACCACATAATCACTGCCGTCACTAGTAGGGAGGGCAAGGATGGGAGTGGACGTCAACCTTTGCTTAAACTCTTGGAAACTACTCTTACACTTTTCATCCCATTCGAATTTCACTCTATTCCGAGTCAAATTGGACATTGGAGCTGCTATCACCTTAGTGATGTTCTTAGATTGTTCCCACTTTAGAATGACCTTTATCTTCTTGGGGTCTATAAAAATTCCATCCCCGGAAACCACATGCCCTAAAAAAACAATCTCCCTTAACCAAAACTCACTATTGGAGAACTTGACATACAACTTCTTCTCCTTAAGGATTTGCAATATAATCCGGAGATACTCGGAGTGTTCTTCATTATTTTTGGAATAAACCAAGATGTCATCGATGAAGATTATGACAAATTTATCGAGATAGAGATGAAACACTTGGCTCATGAGAACCATGAAACCTGCAGAAGCATTCATCAACCCAAAGGGTATCACCAGAAACTCATAGTACCCATACTGTATCCTAAATGAGGTCTTATGGATATCATCACCTTTAATTCTCAATTGGTGGTAACTTGATCTTAAATCTATCTTTAGAACACACCAGCCCCTTGAAATTAATCGAAAAGATTATCAATCCTCGGAAGAGGATACTTGTTCTTGATCATTTCCTTATTAAGCTATTGGTAGTCAATGTATAACTGGAGATTGCCATCTTTCTTCTTCACGAATAAAATCGGAGCATGCTAAGGTGAGGTATTCGGTTGAATAAACTCCTTATCTAACAACTCTTGGTGTTACGCCCCGAATCGGGATCGTGAACAGCCGCCCGTTACCCTGGATGCCGACTGTATTTTTACAGAAAATCGGGCAGAACTTCTCAATAAATCGGAGGTCTCCCATGTACAAATAAACCTGTACATTTACACTATCCTGTAAAATAAACAAATGGCCATCCCGGCCTCTCCAAAACCAGCAAATTCCACAACCGACAATCCAGACAACGCAAGGCTAAATAAATCCCCAACAGTCCTAACCACAGACCTCTACTGTCATGCCCACTAGAGCATGGGCAGCCGCCACACTGAGCGGATCTAGAATTTTATATAATATATAATAATTTTCCAAGTAGAGAGTTTAAATGTTTACAAATACCTCAATGCAAGTATAATAGGAGAGTTTCACAACAATGTCCATAATTATTACAGTCATCCCATAAAAATATACACGGTCAACTACGGGTCTCAATATCAAGACCTCGCAGGGTCGAAATAAAGTGAGTAATTCGTATTTCAATTTTAAACTTAAATCTCACCGTCGAGAAGAACCAAACCCGCCAATGATCAATCGAAACCTCTAGAGTCTGATACGTTGCTCTAGCACAACGATCCTATCCGAGGGAGGAAATAAGAGGGGTGAGTATCTATGGGAGGATACTCAGCAAGTGAAGGGAAGGACATCATGCTATCAATATCAAGTGTGAACTTGGAGTGTCAAAACATGTAATACAATATCAGGTATATGAAAATAACGTGCAGTTTTAACATATCTCAAAACATACATAAGAAAATAATATATGCATCCATCTATGTATCAAATCACATGAGAAGAGTGGCCGAATAAACAACCCTGACAATGGTCTACCTCGATCAAGGACGGACGCATTGGGGGGTTTTCACAGTACAAATATCAAATAATGGTTCTCTACCCCAATGTTGGCCACAGGCTACTCCAACTAGCCTATAAATAATAATAATAATATACATATAAATAGTTAGCCGTGTATGATGCCCCCGCTCAGTGCTAGACAGAGGTACAACTCACGTCCTCCCCCGATGAGGGTTCAATCTGGGACAACCATACACACGACAATCTGGCGGATACCTCCGGTCGAAGAGTATCCGGGCACAAGGGGTACCGTAACCAAACGTCCTTCGTAACTACGGAACAATATCAAATCAGCCGGGCACGTGGCCCCATGCATCGTATCATAATATTAGTCGGGCATATAGCCCAAATGGTATGTATAAATCCATTCAAACCCATGTGCCAATGAAAGTGGAAGCATTAAAATATGTCAATATATCAAAAGCATAATATCCGGTTATCAAACTCATGGATGCATATCAATAAAATCAGCAGCTGGGATACTCCAATGGTCACAAAAATATGTACATATTCTTATCAAAATCCAAAAATTCAATTTTCACACGTATAGAAATCATGTCATTTGAAAATCGGTAAAACATGATTTATCAATCAATAGTAGATGTCGTAGTCCCACTCACAGTATGGGGGAGGGTAGTGCACTCTCCAATAATACCACGAATCAAACCAAACTCGACTCGTCGAGTCTCTAAGAACTCAACCTAATCAAATAATCATGAATTTCATCATTTTTCCAACTAATTTCAGGGTTTATCATTTTCCTTAAGTTCGTACAAACCCTAAACTCTTCAATTTATAAATATACTCTAATGTAATCAATTTCATTCCATTTATAAATAAATAACGAAATCAAAACCAAATCTAAATTCAAACCTAAAACCGTTCAAAATCAAAACCAAACTAAAATAAATAAATTTCCTACAAGATGGAAAAATTTTTGAAAAATCATACACTTTTAAATTTCCATCCGATTTCTTCAAACCATAAGTCATTTGAAAGGTATTGAATTCTATTTTCATAATACAAAGTTGTATTTTGATTTCTTATACATAGAACAACTTATAATGAAAAGACTGCATCAATCCTTAAATTCAAATCCCAAATTTCGACTGTTTTCATGCATACGTCAAATTAAACTCTAAGAGAAATCATTCAAATCAATTTAACATAATTCTATCATTTGAAATAGCCCAATTCGTGTAAAATCCTATATTTAACCTCACTAATTACATATAAACGCTTCAAAAAACATATTCTCCTTAAATTCAACATATTTGCAAGACATATACAAGAATCTCATCTTAAATTTAACCTCAACTCATTCAATTATATGATCTTACCTTACTTAGGGTTTCCACAGCTCAGTACCCCAACGTTCATGCGCAAACCAATTCGAAATCCTGCAATATCTCCAAATTGAAGCACGTCTGAGTAATTAAATCTAATTACCAAGGAAATTCGAAGTCCTAAAGCAAAAATCGAGACTCAGCCCTTACCTACGCAATGGAAGAATTACAGGAAACCATCGCGACCTAGGGTTCTTTTTCTGAATATTGCTGGGGGCTCTCGAAGGAAAGAGCAGAGCACTCGGGCGTGCGAGCAAGGAGGAGAAGCCGCTTGTAGCCGCGCGCGCTAGGAACTGTAGCACGCGGGAAAGGAGAGTGACGTTGCAATCGCACGCGTGCAAGGGCGGTCTCGCGCGGGGTCGCGCGTGCGCCGGGTAGGGGTTGTCGCGCGAGCGCTGGGGCAGGGGCTGCTCAATGTTGCGCGCGCAGGGAGTAAGGTAAGGAGAGTAGACCGTGAGAGAGCCAAGGGTAGCGAGAAATAGAGAGAGAGAGACAGAACGATAGTGAGGGATAGAGAGGGAGAGAGAGATAGAGAGGAGACGGAGAGAGAGAATGAGAGAGGTTGGTGGTGGTGGTTGATGGTGGTCGAAGGCGGCGCAGTGGCGGGGGAGTGGTGTTGACGGGCGGAGAGTGCGAGAAAGATCACGAAAGGGAGCGATTGAGAGAGAAATAGAGAGGGAACCAAGAGAGAGTGAGAGAGTAGGGAGGAGTGAAGAGGGTGGTGGCCGACCGTGGCGGATGGCGGAGCCGAGTGGGTGGCGGAGCAGGCGGTGCAGCGGCGGCGATGGCGCGGGTGGGGGAGAAGAAGAAGAGGCGGATGAGGGAGAGAGGAGAGGGGAAGTGGGAAGGAAATTAGGGCTTTAAGCCCTTTTCGAATTTTTTGTTCGATAATTATTATTAATATTATATATTTTTTTTATTTAGATAAATAGATTTATAAATAAATAATTGAGTAAATAATTAAATTAATAAATAAAAAATATATTCTTCACATCACGAATTGGAATACGGATACTTTTGATTATACCAAAAATTAAATTTTAATACCCCGAAATCGAAATCAATAAAATTAAATATTTCATTATATATATATATCTATAAATTGAGAATTATTTTATTTAAATCTAAGAACGGAAGTACAACCGTACGAACACCTCAGTGTCAGCGTTACACTTGGAGCTGAACTTTTAACTCCTTTAACTCCATGGGTGCCATTCGATGTGGAGGAATAGAAATCGGTGCGGTGCTGGAAACTAGATCTATAACAAAATCGAATTTTCGGACTAGTGGTAATCTGGACAACTCTTCTGGAAAAATATCCAGAAACTCATTCACTATAGGGACATCACTTAAATTAGGACTCTCCACGTGGTGTCAATAATATGGGCAAAGTAGGCTTTGCACCCTTTGTGTACTAGTCTCTGTGCTTCAAAGGCCAAAATTACACAGCTCGATAGCACCTGACGCTCGTCAACAAAGACAAGTGTCAGACACCCCGGTTTCTGGAATTGCACTTCCTTTATGGAACAATCTATTGATTATGGTATTGCTTCCCATTTCCGTTCTTGGAGTAGTACTAGTGGAAGGTGTCAAAATAGTTTTCGGGTCTCTTTTGGAGCCACTAGAGGGACTTTGGACTTGTTGATTCCCATGCCCTTCCATATTCAATTCTGAAGAAAAGTATCTAATGTGACCCTCCTTCCCATAATGGTAACATTTTCAGAGTCCCCTACACGGACCTAAGTGGTGTCCCTTGCAATTTGGGTAAGGTTCTCCTCTACTTTCTCTCGACCCTACTCCCGATCCAACATTTCCAATAGAAGCATTTGGCTTGAAAGATGACTGACCTTGGGGAGAGCCAACCGATCCTGAGATGGAACCACCATTATAGGAGCTCGTGTTTCTAATCTTCTTGGAGCTTTGGTCCGGTATGAACCTGGTGGAACTCTTTTTCTTCCCATGGCACTCTCTAACCTTACTCCTTTCCAGTACTATTTTCTTGGCCCTCAAGGCTAATTCCAGAACATCTTGAAATGTATGTCGTTTAATCCTTGAAACATTTTCCCTTATATTCAAGTTTAGTCCCAATTCAAATTTCACAAATAGAGACTCCTCAAAATCTACAAACTCTAGAACATAAATAGCAAGGTCCCTAAGTTATGTCTCATACTCCGCCATTGTCCTGTTCCCTTGAGCTAATTTGAAGAATTCCTCTCTCTTTTTATCCCTATGGAACCGTGTGTAGTATTTTTTCTCGAAAGTTATAAGAAATTCTCCCCATTCAAGAGGTGTAGTCATCCTACCGTTCTCGTTTTCTCACCAAGTTCGTGCACTTTTATCCGATAATTTTATAACTATCCACAATTTTATCTCATCATTCAACCTCATGTCGGTGACGGTCTCCTAAATTCAACCAATTCATTCCTTGGCCATCAAGACATCACACTTGCCGGAGAAAGTCTCGCATCCGGGTTGCCTCACCTCTTTGATTAGCTTTGACACCTCAATGATAGGACGATCGATTGATGCAACAACCAGAGGAGGAGGTGCTATAGAAATACTTGGTGTGACAGCTGCCATTGAAGACGAAACTGGTGAAAGAGCTGAAGTTTGGTACGGAGTTTGAAATTATACTCCATAAGTATTCTACCACTCCATCACTTGTTGGAAGATAGCTATTAGAGGAGCGAAAATCCCAATTAGAGGAGACGGGTGTGTAGATACTGTAGGAGGTAGAGTGTACGAGGACGATTCATCCTCGTGCTCTTGGGGGGGATTTTGCTCATATTCCTCATTTTTCTACTTGGAGGCATGATATTCTATAAAAGAAAAACTGCATTTAGCACACAAGGTTAAGTGAAGAACTAATTACTTAACCCCCCTAAAAATGATATTCCTAATACCCTAGGACCCATAGGAGGCTTTCAAAATCATTTGAAAGAATTTTGAACATCCAAACTTTTGGAAATCTTTGAAAATTCGTTTGAATTGTTTGGAATTTTTTTTTTTAAAATACTCTAAACTTTCAAAACATCTAAAATCGGATCTAAACTCTGATACTAATAAAGTTGTCATGCCCTGACCCTCAAGTAGGGCATGCAAAAACCGTCGCACCATCTCAGAATATGGGTAAACCCTGTCCGTACACTAGAATAATACAAGACATTCATAAAAAAATCCAATCTTTTTCAAAATAACTTAACAAAATTTAAAGGATCAATTCAGTCTATCGCTGTGTCAAAAGGCATGCATAAGGCTGACCCAACTATTCTAAATCCAATACATGCATAGCCCAACCTGGCTAGTAAAATATTTCCAATAAAATCTCCATAACCTCAACAGAAAGTGTAGCAAAAGAAAATGTAAAATGTTCGAAAACACTAGGAAGTTAAAAGAAAAAATCTAAAATGATTGATAAAATGAAGTTTAAACACAATTTCAAAATAATATTCTCCACTTCGGCCAAACTACTTTCCTCAAAATCTCAACCACAGCAAGAACCAGTACCGGTAGTAACAAACTCCACAAAAACTAAGTTTTGGCAAAATTTGGTACTAGGATCAACTGGATCTCCAAATTTATGCTTCCTCTGACAAATGAAAGGAAGAAGAATGAGTATACAAATATCCAGTAAGTGGAGTATAATGACATAGTTGTGACTATAAATAAGGGATAAGTATGGGAAAGTCAAAATCTATATCATAAATAATTCATTGAATATAAAATAATTCCAAACAATCATAATAATTAAAAAGAAATGCATCCACAATTTCATATAGGGTCTCCCTAACAAAATCACTTTAGTCCAAGATTTGCCTGAATCCGAGTGAAAGGCACCAAGGGGTTTTAAATCCATTCATTCACAACACTATCACCCTATTCCTTGGCATTAACTCGTATCTCATTGGGGTACAACCAGATATAGTATGACATTGGTAGAGGAGGGCTGCGTCTACCACCTCAACAATAAACCCCACCTACGTCACCCCGTCCGCTCACTCTATGAAGGAAATAACTATAACCATTTACAGTACATGCACCTCTCTTTCACAATCATTCAAATCTTATTCAATATGCTATAATTTCAACAAATGATTACCAAACCATACTATAGCATCCATGAATCAAATATCCAATAACATATGACACATATTCATTTGTAAATATAATGGATGCATACGTAAATGAAATTCTCATTTCGAATATCCCACAATCACAAAAATTTACTCAAAACATATAAAATCATTCAAAATCATTTATAAAAGAATTTAAAACGATTTTTCTCATTTAAACACACAACAGTCTGCTCACTCATTTTTTGGAAGAGTAATCACTCCCAAATCCACAATGAATCATTAAGATGTCCAAACAGCTGTACTTGCACACTAACAAGAGCCCACCAAAGATAACCCTATACATTTAAACCTCAATTTTTAATTCATCAAAATACAACAAAATCTTCAATGCTATACTTATTTAACAATAAAAATAATTCTTTTGAAAACAAATTTAAATAAAACATAGTTATTTTAAGGTTTCATCTTTAAAGATATTGTAAGCTCCAACATTGCAATAGGAAATTTTGATACCAAAGTTTCAAACATAGTTGCATTCCAAAAGACAGAAAAGAGAAAAATACATCTAACTTTTGCATTGTACATTAGAAAATCAAGTCCTATAAGAACTTTTAGATTCACTCAGCCAATAGGACAGACACAACAACAACCAGAACTTTAGTCCAAAAAATTTAGGGTCGGCCGTGAGAGACAAATATAAAATAATTAGAATATATATATAATAGTTATAATAATGAAAATAATAATAATAGTATTTAAAAATAAATGTAAATAAAAAATAAAAATAAAAATAAAAAGATATATATATATATATATATATATACGCGCACACACTATCCAATTAAACTTAAAAAAAAGAAGTGATAGTTTAACATGCTCTAATTCCCCTATGCCACTCATTTCTGTCAGAAATTATCTCTTCAATTAATTCTATAAGTATCATATCTTTGTGAATATATTGCATCTATATTTTTAACGGTCTACCTCATCGTTTGACTAAATTTCCTATATTTAAACTTTCGATCTTCTTAACTGGTGTATTTTTGGATTTTTGTTGTATATGATCAAACCACCTTAAACGATACTCTCGCATCTTATCTACAATTGAGTTCACTCCCAATTTAGTACGTATATCTTTGTTTCTAATCCCATCTTTTTCAGTTTTACCACATATCTAGCTTAATATTCTCATCTGACCGATGAAGATTTTCTGTTCTTGTTGTTGTTTAATGGGCTAACATTTAATACCATACAATAGTACAAGTTTTATTGTCATTCTATAAAACTCTCATTTCAAATGCAATGGTATCATGCGATCAAAAAAAACTCCAAATGTCTTTCTTCACTTCATCTAATCCGTTTGGATCCTATGGTTTGCATCCCCATCGATATTGACACCATTTTGAATAGTGGATTCCAGATATTTAAAACGTTCACTTTCAGTATATCATTCTCTTCTAACTTGATTGTTTTTTTATCATTATAGTATTTGTCACTAAAAATGTAACTCATATACTCAGTTTTTGATCGATTCAATTTAAATCCTTTACATAGTAGAGTTTTTTTTTTTCCATAATTCCAATTTCGCACAATGCCCTCTCTTATTTCATCGATTAATACTATATCATTTACAAATAGTATATATAATGTGTTGGATTATTTTACTCGATTCACATGCAGCGGAAGCATTCGAATAATTTTCGGAAAAAATAAAATAAATCGGGTATAAGATTAAATATTTCGAATATAGAACCCTAATATCGATCCAATCATATGTCCCTCAAATAGATCTCGTGGTCGGGATGGTGATTACGATGTTAATTGAACCACCACCTCTATACCACGACATCGCAACCCTCAGTCTGGCGATCGTCGTGACGGAAAAAATTCCCTACACGAAATTTTTCTCAAGCCCTCTATATTCTCTCTCTAGAGAATAATTTTCACAAGTGTTGTGCAATTCTCTCTCAAGCCATTCACACACATTGAGAGGTTAGTCTCCGTTAGAATTCCATTCTAATTATGAGAGAGTAAATGGGGTAGGTAATTATGGAGTCATGGGTAAGTGGGAGTTACCCCACTAACCATACTCCAAATGTCTAAAATGCCCCTCGTGGGCATCCTAAACTAATATCTCCCACTTGTACGCGAGGGTTTTCTGTATTTGTCACTAGATCACAACTCATGCGATCTATCATATCACCCTGCTAGACTTTTATACAGGATTGGGCGTCGTGCGACCTGCGAGTACATCTACAAGTAAAGACCTCTCGATGCACCTGTTAGGATGACCAAGAAGTCATCGTTAGTATAAAAAATAACTCGCTGCACCCCAAACCAAGACTAATTACATCCATCGAGTTACATTCCTCATCGAAAGTAATCCCCAATAAACGCTCGACTGTGTATCCACTATTATGCTTACATCCCAACGTGGATAGACATAATAGGCTAGCCGGTGAATACAACATAGTAATATAATGTCAATTGGTCTTCCTTTTCCCAAACTTGAATCTATTAGCCTCAATTCAGCTGTTTTCCTAGACTTGTCCCTCAGACCTTAATTTATCTTCCGAACGATCGGTAAACAGATTAAAGTAGCAACACTGAGCCAAGACTTCTAGAAATAGCCGAAAGTGATAAGGGTACAAGAGATCCCATCCAATGGATCTTAGGTCTCACACAGTGGGAACGGGGATCTAGATTATATCAGTGTCTCAAATAATGCTCCAATTATCCCTGGTCGACATATCATATGCAGTATGAAACGCATGCCACAGTGTTATTCTCCCATCTCTCAAAGGGCATATGTCAGATTTCTCTAACATTGTGCAGATATGGGACTCAGTCTACACATAATACTTTACCCAGAGATCTCAGAAAGAGTATCTTAGAGACAATATCACTAGTCGCAGGTGATATCTAAGATCTCAAACCTAGCTACTTACAGGCAACATGGATGTAAATACGTCCATGCCGGTCATATTGCATATATTTCATCCTGAACATATATCAGGGCAACTTATGTTCTAGTAGGGCCACTCTGTAACGCTGATACTGCGGTGTTCATATGGTTGTATTTCCGTTCTTAGATTTAAATAAAATAATTCTCAATTTATATATATAGAGAGAGTAAAATATTTAATTTTATTGATTTTCGATTTCAGAGTATTAAAATTTAATTTTTGTTATAATCAAAAGTATCCGTATTCTAATTCGTGATGTGAAGAATATATTTTTCACTTATTAATTTAATTATTTACTCAATTATTTATTTATAAATCTATTTATCTAAAGAAAAATTAGAACTTAAATTTTAAAGTGGATATAAATATATATATATATATATATGAATATTTATTTAATTTATTAATTTAACAAATACTTATCTATTCATTTATAAATTGTTTTATATATATATGTATTAAATAATAATAATAATATTAAAAAAAAATAAAAAAAATTAAAAAATCGAATTAGGGCTTAAAGCCCTAATTCTCTCTCTCTCCTTCTCTTTCTCTCGCGTGCCGGTTCATCTTCTTCCCTTCCCTCGCCGCGCCGTTGCTCTCCGCTGACCTCCCTCCGCCATTTTCGCCACCACCCGCAGCCACCATCTCCATCTCTCTCCTTTCCACTCTCGGTTCTCTCTCTCTATCACCCGCGGCACTCTCTCTCTCGATCTCTTTACACTCTCTCACTCTCCGCCACTCCCTCCCTCTCTTCCGCCACCCACGGCCACCCGCAACCGCCATCCAACCACCGATCACTTCTCCCTCTATCTCCCCCTTGGTCTCACTCTCTATCGCTCTCTTTCCCTCTCTATCCCTCGCGGTCTCACGATTCCATTTCGCTCTCTATCTCTCTGTTTCTCCATATCTCTCTTCCTGCTCGTGCGACTGCTCACGAGACAGCCCTAGGCACGCGAGACCCCGCGTGAGACAGCTCTTGCAATGCGCGACTGCCGTGCGACCGCCCCTGCACGCATGCGATTGCAACGCGACTTTCCTTGTGCGCGCGCGAGAACTCCTAGCGCCCCTTTTCTTCTGCGCGTGACTGCAACCCACCCTTGAGAGACTGAAAACCCTAGACTGCAACCCACTTTCACTGCAAAGGTAAGATCAAACCCTAACCCTAATTCTAGGGTTTCAAACCTTCTTAGGAATTAGGTTTAGATTTCTGAAATTAATGCGAATTGGAACTTTTGCAGGCTTTGGAATGGACTGAAGAGGCGTTCGATTTAGGCTGAAAATTGTGGAATCCTAGGTGAGAGGGATTTCTAAATACATTCAATAACTGATTTAGTTTAGGTTGAATGTAGGATGAGAAACTTTATATGTGAATTGAAAATGAGTTGAATTCGTAAGAAATGCGTTATTATTGGAAGTTTGTATGAAATGATTGAATTTAAGTCTAGGATTTGATGTAAATTGGACTGCGAAGCATGTTAAAATGTCGTAGATAGTATTAGAGTTTTATTTGATTGATTTGCGTAGTTTTCCTTGGGATTTAAGTTAAGGATTGATGCGTTGTTTTATATTATAGTTTGTTTTGCATATGTTAGGATGAATGTTAGAATAGAGTTGAAATGCGTGTTTGACATTATATGTAATTAATTAGGTTAAATATAGGATTTTACATGAATTGGGTTGTTTCGAATGATAGAATTATGTTAAATTGATTTGAATGATTTCTCTTAGAGTTTAATTCGACATATGCATGAAAATAGTTGAAAATTTGGATTTAAGTTTAAGGATATAAGCAGTCTTTTTCATTTTAAGTTGCCCTGCTTATAGAAAATCAAAATACAATTTACGTATTATGAAAATAGGCTTCAATACCTTTAAAATGACATATGGTTTGAAGGAATCGGATGAGAATTGAAAAGTGTATGATTTTTCAAAGGATTTTTTCCAATTTGTAGGAAATTTATTTATTTGAGATTGGTTTTCGATTTTAAATGGTTTTAGGTGTTTGAATTTAGATTGGTTTGGATTTTGTTATTTATTTATAAATGGAATGAAATTGATTACATTGGAGTACATTTATAAATTGAAGAATTTAGGGTTTGTACGAACTTAAGGAAAAATGATAAATCCTGAAAATAGTCAGAAAATTTATAAAATTCGTGATTTGATTAGGTTGACTTTCTTGGAGACTCGAAGAGTCGAGTTTGGTTCGATTCGTGGTATTATTGGGGAGTGCACTACCCTCCCCCATACTATGAGTGGGACTACGATATCTACTATTGATTGATAAACCATGTTTTATCGATTTTCAAATGATATGATTTCTATACGTGTGAAAATTGAATTTTTGGATTTTGATAAGTATATGTACATATTTTTGTGACCATTGGAGTGTGCCAACTGCTGATTTTATTGATATGCATCAATGAGTTTGATAACTGAATATTGTGCCACCCTTTTGATATATTGATATGTTTTAAATGCTTCCACTTGCATTGGTACATGATTTGAATGGATTTGTACGTACCATTTGGGCTGTATGCTCGGCTGATATTATGATATAATGCATGAGGCTATATGCCCGGCCGAAATGGTGTTGGGATCATAGAGCCACGTGCCCGGCTGATTTGATATTGTTCCATAGCTACGAAGGACGTCTGGTAGCAGCACCCCTTGTGCCCGGATACGCTTCGGTCGGAGGTATCCGCCAGATTGTCGTATGTATGGTTGTCCCAGGTTGAACCCTCATCGGGGGAGGACGTTATCTCTATCTAGCACTGGGCGGGGGCATCATATACGGTCGACTATTTATACGTATGATTATTATTATTATTATTATTTACAGGCTAGTTGGAGTTGCCTGTGGCCAACATTGGAGTAGAGAGCCATTTTTTTATATTTGCATTGTGAAAACCCCCAATGCGCCCGTTCTTGATCGAGGTAGACCATTGTCGGGGTTGTTTATTCGGCCGCTCTTCTCATGTGATTTGATACTTGGATGGATGCATATGTTATTTTGTGATGTGTGCTTTGAGATATGTTAAAACTGCCCGCTGTTTTCATATACCTGATATTGTATTACATACTTTGACACTCCAAGTTCACACTTGATATTGATAGCACGATGTCCTTCCACTCACTTGCTGAGTATCCTCCCATAGATACTCACCCCTCTTCTTTCCTCCCTCAGACAGGATCGTTGTGCTAGAGCGACGTTTCAGAGTCTAGAGATTTCAGTTCATCCTAGGCGAATTTGATTCTTCTCGATGGTAAGGTTTAAGTTAAATTTAAAATACGAATTTAGCACTTTATTTCGACCCTGCGTGGTCTGGATATTGAGGTCCGTAGTTGACCGTGTATATTTTTATAGGATAACTGTAATATTTATGGACATTGTTGTGAAACTCTCATATTATGCTTGTATTGAGGCATTTGTAAACTTGTAAACTCTTTACTTGGGAAACTAATGTATGTTATATAAAATTCTAGGTCCGCTCAGTGTAGCGGCTGCTCATGCTCTAGTTGGGCATGACAGTAGAGGTCTGTGGTTAGGACTATTGGGAATTTATTTAGCCTTGCGTTGTCTGGATGTCGGTTGTGGAATTTGGTGGATGGTTTTGAGGTCGCGATGGCCATTTTATTTTATTTACAGGATCATGTAAATATACAGGTTTATACAGGTTTAAATTGTACATGGGAGACCTCCGATTTACGGGGAAGTTCTGCCCGATTTTCTGTAGAAATACAGCCGGTATTCAGGGCAACGGGCGGCTGTTCACGATTCCGGTTCGGGGCGTGACAGTTCGGTTGGTATCAGAGCTCTAGGTTGAGAGTTGTATTTTAGAGAAGAGTTTTGAAAATATTCCCAAGTATGATTTAAAAGTCCTCAATGCATATGAGAGTTTCATTACAGTCATGAGATCCCAGTACATGGTCTTAGGCGTATGAGTTATTCTTTTTAGGGGATTAGATACGGTGCGTATCTAACCTAGTATATTAGTTCTATCGGTTCTTAAACTTATAAGCTCATCCATTTTAGGGCGATTTGATGCGGGTTTTAACTAACCTAGCATATTGGTTCTATTAGTTCTTAAACTGATAAGTTTATTCATTTAGGGGGTTAGTTACTTCGTAACTAACCCTAATCTTTGAATCATATCTAATTTAAGCTCTTTATTTGTAAGATTTTGATTACTAGGCGAGGTACTAGATTTGTACCTGAGATACCTAGAATAGTTGAGGATGTTTTCTTGTCATGTGTACCCTTTTAGCATGTTCTTAGCCGGCTATTATAGCCACGGTTCTATCACCATCATGTGATGCATTTAGGCAGGTGTATGAGTCGTACACCTCCCATTGGGTGCAGATGCCACCACCTCGACCACAGAGTTTTGGGACACTAGCCTCTAGTGTCACTATACAGTTTATGGTATAGAGATAGCCTTTCTGCCGCAAATACGGCAACCACCATGCATACGGGGCATGAAGAATATGGGTTACTTGCTTCTAGTGTAGGAAGCAAGGTCACATTATGAGTGTCTGCCTGGATTTAGGTCGAGGAACGACTTTACAGAGTCGTACTAGTACTTCTGGCACAGGCCAGTAGGGGGCACCTGTGCACTCCGCTCTTACCGCTCCTCGGACTGCAGTCGGGAGTAGTATAGTGTCAGGACTGTCGTGACAGTAGCCTAGGGCCCAGGCTCGTGTGTTTGCGACGACCCAGGAGGATGCACTGGCAAACCCTAGTGTTATTATGGGGGATCCTCCCGCGGACCCCTCAGTGTAGCGCTTTTGTTGTACGCTCTTTTTGGGATCTAGTATATCACGATATTGATATACAGTTTTGACTAGTTAAAGCTTTTGAAGCTTAACTAGTTTGATATATATATATATATATATGTCTACTTTTCTTAGTATTTTAAATGTTTTAACCTCTTCTTATTTTTAAGTACCATACGAATATTTGGTATTGACACCCGTATTCTCATAGATATCGGGTCGAAGCTTTTATATGTGAGTGACACATTCGCTCGCCATTCTGATAGATCTCTCTTGCCACTTGATGGGAAGATTATGGTAGTCACTCGTTTTGGCAAGCATATCATTCGAGATACAGTCTATAGAGGCTACGAGTAATAGAGAGATTGTTATATGGTGATACCCTTAATTAGTGGAAGGCTATTGGTGATGAGATTACAGATCTATTGCGATAGGAAGACTTTTTGAGGAAATTCGACCACCGATATTTTATGAAGTTTTAGTAGGACTTTTGTTTAGTTAACATATTTCAGCCCTAGGATTCTTGTATATGGTATACTCATGGATCGATGGATCCCCTTGAAATTAAATAATGAATACCAAATGGTTTTCTAGATTGCTAGTGACATTTTATTTCTAAAGAGGCTTTAACTTTATAAATTGATGAAGAAAATTTTGGGGATAATAGGAAAAGATTCCAAGTTTGGTAGTTAGGTCTATTTTACTTTTGAAGGAAGCAAGCTATATATAATTTCAGAATTTAAACATCTCGAGGCATTCGTGTGTACAAAGCTTGAATAGGTGTTGAGCATAAATAAAATGGAAAGGAGGTTGTTAATAAAGGAGCCAAAGATATTAATGTGTGGATATATATATATATATATATTTAATTGTGATCAAAGATTTTCCTTGGATTGTTTTGGTCGCATGGTGAATACCCTTGTAGTAATCATTTTGAACTGACGGTTGATGTTAAAGTCTGATGTTTTGTGTAAGAGGTACGACAATATATGATTGTTTATGATTAAGATATAGGGTAAAATGCTATTGAGAAATTGATATTGTGAGTGGATGTTGGGGCTTGATGAATGTTCTCTTGTTTTATCCTGTTAGCTATGATCAGTAATTTCGAGTTGATTACACGAGTGTTCATTTTCATGGAAGTAAAATGTTACTAGGTTATTAATCAAAATTTACTTGACAAGGAAAAGTTTGAGAGATTTAAGGAACAATGTAAAGCAACACCCTCCATTTTTTTATGTATAAACTACATTTGAAGTTTCGAGGACGAAACTTATTTTTAGGGGGTTAGAAAATGTAACGCCAACACTGCGGTGTTCATACGGTTGTATTTCCGTTCTTAGATTTAAATAAAATAATTCTCAATTTATATATATATATATAGAGTGAAATATTTAATTTTATTGATTTTCGATTTCAGAGTATTAAAATTTAATTTTTGTTATAATCAAAAGTATCCGTATTCCAATTCGTGATGTGAAGAATATATTTTCCACTTATTAATTTAATTATTTACTCAATTATTTATTTATAAATCTAGTTATCTAAAGAAAAATTAGAACCTAAATTTTAAAGTGGATATAAATATATATATATATATATATATGAATATTTATTTAATTTATTAATTTAACAAATACTTATCTATTCATTTATAAATTGTTATATATATATATGTATTAAATAATAATAATAATATTAAAAAAAATGAAAAAAAATCGAAAAATCAAATTAGGGCTTAAAGCCCTAATTCTCTCTCTCTCCTTCTCTTTCTCTCGCGCGCCGGTTCGTCTTCTCCCCTTCCCTCGCCGCGCCGCTGCTCTTCGCTGACCTCCCTTCGCCATTTTCGCCACCACCTGCAGCCACCATCTCCATCTCTCTATCTCTCTCCTTCCCACTCTCGGTTCTCTCTCTCTATCACCCACGACACTCTCTTTCTCAATCTCTTTACACTCTCTCACTCTCTGTCGCTCCCTCCCTCTGTTCCGCCACCCACGACCACCCGCAATCGCCATCCAACCACCGATCACTTCTCCCTCCATCTCCCCCTTGGTCTCACTCTCTATCGCTCTCTTTCCCTCTCTATCCCTCACGGTCTCGCGATTCACTCTTTCCATTTCGCTCTCTATCTCTCTGTTTCTCCCTAGCTCTCTTCCTGCTCGCGCGACTGCTCGCGAGATAGCGCTAGGCGCATGAGACCCCTCACGAGACAGCTCTTGCAGTGAATTGAAGTGTAAAAACTGGTTTGAAAACTGTAGAGTCCTGCCCTTTACCTTCCCGAGGAAACTTTATTTACATCAACCCTCAGGCTTCCTTCAGTTTGGCCGAACAGTTTGAGAGCCAAATTGACCAAACAGTTTTTAATATTCAACTTTGACTTAGTTTGACCTAGTATTTTTTCTAATTAAAAATTTTTATTTTTAATTTATAAGAAAGTAAAAAAATTTAAAATTTAAAATTTAAAATTTAAGTGATAATTTATTTGATAATATTATTTTTTTTAAAAAACCCTCAAATATATAAGTAAAATGATTAACAAAATAACTTATATGGTCTCTGATATTTAATAAAATTGTGGTAAAAAATTAAAATTAAAGTTTTATAAATAATTTATAAAATAAATAGATTAATAAAAATTTTAAAATATTTATAAATTAAACGTAAATATTTTAAATTTATAAGTGTTCTAATTATTCATAAATATTTAAAATTTATGATTTTTTTAAAAGATAATTTCGTAAATATTCTAATTATCGCCTGAAGCTCTTGTTACCTTTGATTTCACCATTGACAGCTGGTGTCGATGTGAGAGCTATCATTTACGGTCATCACATCTCATAATTAGAGTTCAATTTTTATTGCCTCTATTTAATTTCAAGTTATAATATTTGAATTAAGGAAAAAAAATCAATTTTAAATTTTATTAGTTTAAAAAAAAAATTCAGATTTTATGTTTAGTTAGTTTTAATTTGTTTATTACTCTTTTGATTATTTGACTTGTTAGAAATTTAATTATTAATTTAACTCAAATTGAGCGTTCTCAACTAATTTAGGTGATTAGAGTTGATCAATATTAATCGCGAAGATATAATTGTCATCGGATCCACAACCTTATTTATCAAATTTGCTACATTATAAATCATACTCATTTAACAAGGATAAAAACATTGCGGGGAACTTGGGCATTCTTGGGGGTTCAAACATCTCTAGCATGATATGCTTTATGAGGATACATATTATGCAGACAAAAGGTCACACTTAAGAGATAAAGCAAATAGAAAAATGCATAGCTACTTGAATCAAAATTAATTAACATATTTGCTTAGACTGTTAAACTTGTTCTTATATTCCCCAAACATATGGTGATAGAACATCTTCATCTTTTGTTTGTATTACCAAATGATCGTAGAAACAAAATGATTACCTAGGTTGTGGAATTCTTCCAGGAGCGGTGTTTGCATAAACTGCATTCACCTGAGTCTGGCTCTGTAAGCAAGTTTATGCTTACCAAATGATTACCTAGGTTGTGGAATTCCTCCATGAGCTTCATTTGCATAAACTGCATGCCTGCTTTTGTTGTATGGAGATTGTTCTTTAGATTCTATGTAAACAAAAGACACCATGAAAAACACTAGAACAAAATGTGATGATGTTCTATTAGTGTGAATAAGTGCAGCTATTTTTACCTGAATATCTTTGGGTTGTTCCTCAAAGATCGTTAGTTGCTTTATTATAGATTGGCCTCTTGTTCCCGGTCAAAACTATGGGGAGGATGACATAGAGCCAGACTCAAGGTGAATGAGTGGATAAGGTAATGGTTAACAAATAAGACAGTATATTGTAGGACTGAAACATATTGTAGTACTAAAACATATTATAGGTCTGATATTCTCTTTATAGAAAATCATCCATCAACCAACAAAACTATGCTTACCAAATGATTACCTTGGTTGTGGAATTCCTTTAGGAGCTTCATTTGCATAAATTGCATGCCAGCTTTTGTTGTATGGAGATTGTTCTTTAGATCTTATGCAAACAAAAGATAACATGAAAAATACTTGAACAAAATGTGATGATGTTGTTTTATTAGTGCAAATAAGTGTAACTATTTTTACCTAAATATCTCTGCGTTGTTGCTCAATGATCATATGTTGCTTTACTATAGAATGGCCTCCTATTCTGGGTCAAAACTATGGGGAGGATGATATAGAGCCAGACTCAAGATGAATGGATGGATAAGGTAATGGTCAACAAATAGGATAGAGCATATTGTAGGATTAAAACATATTGTAGGACCGAAACATATTATACGACAGATATTTTCTTTATAGAAAATCATTCATCAACTGACATGAAATTGCACTGGACACTGTTTGAAAAAAAAGTAATAATTCAAAGAGATTCACATAAAGAAACAACTGAATTAAGCTTTTCTAAAGAGATAAAGAACCTCTTTGACTTTAGAGAGAGAGAGAGAGAGAGAGAGAGATGTAGAGTGGAATTGATAAAAGAGAATTTCAAATCTTCAAACAAAATAAGCTGCATCTAATATCCTGATATTTGTATTTATTTTTTTTCTCTGTTTCTTTGTCTCTCATCTCAGACTATTCACCTTTAGTTTAAAGAGGGAATAGCCAGACTTAAGAGAATGAGTGGACAAGGTAATGGTCAACATATAAGATATATCATATTGTAGGACTGAAACATATTGTAGGACTAAAACATATTGTAGCACTGAAATATATTGTAGGATTGATATTCTCTTTATAGAAAATCATTAACCAACTAATACGAAATTACACCGGACGCTGTCTGAAAAAATAATAATAATCCAAAGAGATTTAGAGAAAGAAACAACTGAATTAGAGTTTTCTAGAGAGAGAAAAAACCTCTTTGACTTTAGAGAGAGAGATGTAGAGTTGAATTGATCCAAGAGAAAATCTCAGATCTTCCAATAAAGCAAGCCGCATTCAACATCCCGATATTTGTTGTCATTTTTTTCCTCTACTTCTTTCTATTTCATCTATGATTATTCACCTTTAGCTTAGAAAGAGAAGAGCCAGCCTCAGGTGAATAGGTGGATAAGGTAATGGTCAACAAATAAGATAGAACACATTGTAGGATTGAAACATATTGCAAGACAAAAATATATTGTAAGACCAAAACATATTGTAGGATCGATATTGTTTTTTTAGAAAATCATTCATCAATTGACATGAAGCCGCACTGGACGATGCCTGAAAAAAAAATAATAATTCAAAGAGATTCAGCTAAAGAAACAACCGAACTAGGGTTTTCTAAAGAGGGAAAGAACCTCTTCAACTTTAGAGAGAGAGAGATGTAGAGTGGAATTGATCCAAGAGAGAATATCAGATCTTCCAACAAAGTAAGAGGCATCTAACATCCCGATATTGTTCGCCATTTTTTTCCTCTACTTTTTTGTCTCTCATCTCTAACTATTCGCCTTTAATTTGGAGTGAGAAGAACTAGACTCAGGTGAATGAGTGGATAAGGTAATGGTCAATAAATAAGATAGAGCATATTGTAGGATAAAAATATATTGTAGGATTAAAACATAGTATAGGACTGATATTTTCTTTATAAAAAATCATTCATCAACTGACATGAAACCACGTCAAGTGCTATCTGAATAAAATAATAATAATGCAAAGAGATTCAGACAAAGAAATAACCAAATTAGGGTTTGCTAGAGAGAGAAAGAACCTCTTTGAGTTTAGAGAGAAAGAGATTAAAGTTTAATTGATCCAAGAGAGAATCTTAAATCTTTTAACAAAGTAAGCCGCATCCAACATCCCGATACTCATTCGCATTTTTTTCTCTCTACTTCATTGTCTCTCATCACTGACTATTCACTTTTAGTTTAGAGAGAGAAAAACCAGACTCAGGTGAATGGGTGGATAAGGTAATGATCAACAAATAAGATAGAGCATATTGTAGGACTAAGAAATATTGTAGGACCGAAGCATATCGTAAGATTGATATTCTCTTTATAGAAAATCATTCATCAACTGACACGAAACCGCACCGGATGCTGTTTGAAAAAAAAAATAATAATTTAAAGAGATTTAGATAAAAAACAATTGACTTAGGGTTTTGTAGAGAGAGAAAGAACAACTTCGACTCTAGAGAGATAGAGATGTAGAGTGCAATTGATCTAAGAGAGTATCTCAGATCTTGCAACAAATTAAGCCGCATCCAACATCCCTATATTCATCACCATTTTTTTTCCTTTACTTTTTTGCCTATAATCTCTGACTATTCACGTTTAGTCTAAAGAGAGAAGAGCCAGACTCAGGTGAATGGGAGGATAAGGAAATGGTAAAAAAATAAGATAAAGCAAATTTTAGGATAGAAACATATTGTAAGACTAAAACATATTGTAAGACTGAAATATATTGTAGGATTGAAATTCTCTTTATAGAAAATCATGCATCAACTGACATGAAACCACATTGGACATTATCTGAAAAAAACATTAATAATTCTAAGAGATTCAGATAAAAAAACAACTGAAATAAGGTTTTCTAAAGAGAGAAAGAACATCTTTGACTTTAGAGAGAGAGATAAGTAAAGTGAAATTGATCCAAGAGAGAATTTCAGATCTTCCAACAAAGTAAGCCACATCCAACATCCCGATATTCGTTGCCATTTTTTTCCTCTACTTTTTTTGTCTCTCATCTTTGACTATTCGCCTTTAGTTTAGAGAAAGAAGAGCCAAATTCAGGTGAATGCGTGGATAAGGTAATGGTCAACAGATAAGAAAGGGCATATTGTAGGACTAAAACATATTGTAAGACTAAAACATATTGTAGGACCGAAACATATAGTAGGACTGATATTCTCCTCATAGAAAATTATTCATCAACTGACACGAAACCGCATCGGACGCTATCTGAAAAAAATAGTAATTCAAAGTGATACACATGAAACAACCGAATTAGGGTTTTCTTGAGAGCAAAAGAACCTCTTCGACTTTAGTGAGAGAGATGCAAAGTGGAATTGATCCAAGAGAGAATCTCAGATCTTCCAACAAAGTAAGCCACATCCAACATCTCGATATTCGTCGCCTTTTTCTTCCTCTACTTTTTTGTCTCTCATCTCTGACTAATCACCTTTAATTTAGAGAGAGAAAAGTGAGACGCAGGTGAATGGGTGGATAAGGTAATGGTTAACAAATAAGATAAAGCATATTGTAAGATTGAAATATATTGTAGGATTAAAACATATGTAGGATTGAAACATATTGTAGGAATGATATTCTTTTTATATAAAATCATTCACCAATTGACACGAAACTGCATCAGATGCTATCTAAAAAAAAAAATTCATAGAGATTCAGATAAAGAAACAACTGAATTAGTGTTTTCTAGAGGGAGAAGGAAGCTCTTCGACTTTAGGGAGAGAGAGATGTAAAGTGGAATTGATTCAAGAGAGAATCACAGATCTTCCAAAAAAGTATGCCGCATCCAACATTTTGATATTTATCGTCATTTTTTTTCCTTTAATTCTTTATCTCTCATATCTGACTATTCGCCTTTAGTATATAGAGAGAAGAACGAAACTTAGGTGAATGGGTGGATAAGGTAATGGTCAACAAATAAGATAGAGCATACTGTAGGACTTAAACATATTGTAGGACCGAAACATATTGCGGGACTGATATTCTCTTTATAGAAAATCATTCATCAACTGACACGAAATCGCATCAGACGCTGTCTGGGAAAAAAATAATAATTTAAAGAGATTCAGATAAAGAAACAATTGAATTAGGGTTTTCTAGAGGGAGAAAGAACCACTACAACTTTAGGGGGAGAGAGAGATATGTAGAGTGGAATAGACCCAAGAGAGAATCTTAGATTCTCCAACAAAGTAAGTCACATCTAACATCCCAATATTCGTTGCCATTTTTTTCTTCCCGTACTTCTTCGTCTCTCATCTCTGACTATTCACCTTTAGTTTGGATAAAGAAGAGCTAGACTCAGGTAAATGGATAGATAAGGTAATGGTCAATAAATAAGATAGAGCATATTGCAGGCAAGAAACAAATTGTTGGACTAAAACATATTGTATGACCAAAACATATTGTAAGACTGATAGTCTCTATATAAAAAATCATTCATCAACCGACACGAAACCACATCGGACGCTGTCTGAAAAAAATAATTCAAAGAGATTCAGATAAAGAAACAAGCGAATTAGGGTTTTCTAGAGAGAGAAAGAACCTCTTCGATTTTAGAGAGAGTGGTGTAGAGTGGAATTGATCTAAGAGAAAACCTCAGATCTACCAACAAAGTAAGCCACATTCAACATCCTGATATTCTTCGTAATTTTTTTTTCTCTATTTCTTCGTTTCTCATCTCTGACTATTTGCCTTTAATTTGGAGAGAGAATAGCCAGACTCAGGGGAATGGGTGGATAAGATAATGGTCGACAAATAAGATAGAGCATATTATAGGACTAAAACATATTGTAGGACTAGAACAAATTGTCATATTGTAGGATTGATATTCTCTTTATAAAATATCATTCATCTACAAACACGAAACCGCACTGGACATTGTCTTAAAAGAATAATAATTCAAAGAGATTTAACTAAAGAAACAACCGAATTAGCATTTTTTAGAGAGTGAAAGGACCTCTTCGACTTTGAAGAGAGAGAGATGTAGAGTGGAATTGATCCAAGAGACAATCATAGATCTTGTAACAAAGTGGGCCACTTCTAACATCCCGATATTCGCCACCATTTTTTTTTGCTCTACTTCTTTGACTATCATCTTTAACTATTTGCCTCTAGTTTAGAGAGAGAAGAGCCAAACTTAGGTGAATGGCCGGATAAAGTAATGGTCAACAAATAAGATAGAGCATATTGCATGACTGAAATATCTTGTAGCACTAAAACATATTGTAGGATCGAAATATATTGTAGGATTGATATTTTCTTTATAGAAAATCATTCATCAATTGACACGAAATCGCATTGGATGTTGTTTGAAAAAAATAATAATTCAAAAAGATTCAGATAAAGAAACAACCGAATTAGGTTTTCTAGATAGAGAAAGAACCTCTTCGACCTTAGAGAGAGAGAGAGATATAGACCGGAATTGATCTAAGAGAGAATCTCAAATCTTTTAACAAAGTAAGCTGCATCCAATATCTTGTTATTCATCGCTATTTTTTTTTCTTTTGCTTCTTGTCTCTCATCTCTGATTGTTCACCTTTAGTTTAGAGAGAGAAGAGCCAGACTCGGGTGAATGGGTGGATAAGGTAAGGTCAACAAATAAGGTAGTGCATATTGTAGGATTGAAACATATTTTAGGACTAAAATATATTGTATGACCAAAATATATGGTAGGACTGATAATCTTTTTATAGAAAATCATTCATCAACTGACACGAAACTCGTTCGTACGTTGTTTGAAAAAAAATAATAAGTCAAAGAGATTCAAATAAAGAAATAACCGACTTAGGGTTTTCTAGAGACAGAAAAAACCACTTTGACTTTAGAGAGAGAGAGATGTAGAGTGAAAGTGATCCAAGACTGAATCTCTGATTATCCAACAAAGTAAGCGATATTTAACATCCCAATATTCATCGCCATTAGTTTTTTCCACTACTTATTTGTCTCTTATCTCTAACTATTCACCTTTAGTTTAGAGAGAGAAGTGTCAGACTTAGGTGAATGGGTGGATAGGGTAATGGTTAAAAAATAAGATAGAGCATATTGTAGGACTGAAACATATTATAGGACTAAAACATATTGTAGAACCAAAACATATTGTAGGATTGATATTCTCTTTATAGAAAATCATTCAGTACTGATATGAAACCGCACCAAATGCTGTCTAAAAAAAAGTGATTAAATTCAAAGAGATTCAAATAAGGAAATAACTGAATTAGGGTTTTCTATACAGAGAAAGAACCTCTTCAACTTTAGAGAGAGAGATATAGAGTGGAATTGATCCAAGAGAGAATCTTAGATCTTTTAACAAAGTAAACCACATCCAACATCCCGATATTTATCATCATTTTTTTCCTTCTTTTGTTTCTCATCTCTGACTATTCGCCTTTAGGTTTGAGAGAGAAGAACCAGACTCAGGTAAATGAGTGGAGAAGGAAATGGTCAATAAATAAGATAGAGCATATTGTAGGACTAAAACATATTGTAGGATTGAAACATAATGTATGATCGAAACATATTGTAGGACTGATATTCTCTTTATAGAAAATCATTCATCAACTGACGCGAAATTGTACCTGACCCTATCTGGAAAAAAAATTATAATTCAAAGAGATTCAGATAAAGAAAAAACCGAATTAGGGTTTTCTAGAGAGAGAAAGAACCTTTTCGACTTTAGAGAGTGAGAGATGTAGAGTGAAGTTGATCCAAGAGAGATTCTCAAATCTTCTAACAAAGTAAGCCGCATCCAATATCCCGATATTCGTTGCTATTTTTTTTCCTTTACTTCTTTGTCTCTTATCTCTAACTATTCATCTTTAGTTTAGAGGGAGAAAAGCCAGGCTCAGGTGAATGGGTGGATAAGGTAATAGTTAACAAATAAGATAGAGCATATTGTAGGACTGATATTCTCTTTATAAAAAATCATTCATTATCTGACACGAAACCACACCAGACACTGTCTAAAAAGAAGTAATAATAATTCAAAGAGATTTAGATAAAGAAACAACTGAATAAGGGTTTTCTAGAGAGAGTAAGAACCTCTTCGATTAGAGAGAGAGATGTAGAGTGGAATTGATTCAAGAGAGAATCTAGGATCTTCCAACAAAATAACCCGTATTTAATATCCCGATATTCATTGGCATTTTTTCCTCTACTTCTTTGTCTCTCATCTCCACCTATTCGCCTTTAGTTTAGATAAAGAAGAGCTAGACTCAGGTGAATAGGTAGATAAGGTAATGGTCAACAAATAAGATGAGCATATTATAGGACCAAAACATATTATAGGACCGATATTCTCTTTATAAAAAATGATTTATTAACTGACACAAAACCAGATCGGACGCTACCTGAAAAAAAATAATTCAAAGAGATTTAGATAAAGAAACAACCGAATTAGGGTTTTCTAGAAAGAGATGAACCTCTTTGACTTTAGCGAGAGAGAGAGATGTAGAGTGGAATTGATCCAAGAGAGAATCTCAGATCTTCCAACAAAGTAAGCTGCATCCAACATTCCGATATTTGTCACCATTTTTCTTTTCCTCTACTTCTTTGTCTCTCATCTTTTACTATTTGCCTTTAGTTTAGAGAGAGAAGAGCTAGATTCAAGTGAATGGGTGGATAAGGTAATGGTCAACAAGTAAGATAGAGCATTTTGTAAGATTGAAACATATTGTAGGACTAAATCATATTGAAGGACCATAACATATTATGGGAATGATAATCTCTTTATAGAAAATCATTCATTAACTAATAAGAAATCAGACCGGACATTGTCCCAAAAAAAATAATAATTCAAAGAGATACAGATAAAGAAACAATTGAATTATGGTTTTCTAGATAGAGAAAGAACCTCTTTAACTTTATATATAAAACGAGAGATGTATAGTGGTGAATTAATCCAAGAGGGAATCTCAGATCTTCCAACAAAATAAGTCGCATCCAACATTCTGATATTTGTCACCATTTTTTTTCTTTTACTTCTTTGTCTCTCATTTCTGACTATTCACCTTTAGTTTAGGGAGAAAAGAGCGAGATTCAGGCAAATGGGCGGATAAGGTAATGGTCAACAAATATGATAGAATATATTGTAGGATTAAAACATATTATAGGACTGATATTCTTTTTATAGAAAATCATTCATCAATTGACACGAAACCGAACCGGAGGTTGTCTAAAAAAAATAATAATTCAAAGAGATTCAAATAAAGAAACAACCAAATTAGGATTTTCTAGAGAGGGAAGGAACCTCTTCGACTTTGGAGAGAGAGAGAGAGATTAGAGAGGAATTGATCGAAGCGTGAATCTCAGATCTTCTAATAAAGTAAGCTGCATCCAACATCCAGATATTCATCGCCATGTTTTTTCCTCTCTTTCTTTGTCTCTTATCTGGCTATTCACCTTTAGTTTGGAGACAGAAGATATCATGTTTTGACCCATAGGTCCGAGCACGTGACAACCGTCACACGATTTAGAAGTATGTGTAGTCACCAACACACACCCCAAGATCCCGCAAGGTCACAAAATATACCTTTTCCAAGATGATGAAAATCAAATACATCAAATATTTTATTTTAATTTTTTTAAAAAATATATTTTCCAAAATGCAAATTCTCAATTTTAGATGGACATATACAACTTTTCAAAATATAACTTTTAGAATATAAGTTTCAAATTCCAAAATGCCCTCTGATGGGTCCAACTGTATGCGTCCAAAAATCTATAACTAGGTAAAACCAATACCAATAGTTGGTCCCAAGCAACTCTCTCTTCGCCTGGATTTGGCTACCAATGAGTTAGCGTTTATCTCTACATTTTCTTTGAAATAGAATAAGAGAATGGAGGGGTGAATATAGAAATATCCAGTAAGTGGAGCGCAACAATATAGCTGTGTAAGTGAGCGAGTAGTGAGTATAATAGTATCAAAAAATAAATTTCAAAGCATATATATGTTCTAACAAAGCATCAAGTAGTCAACCAAACAATTTACAACAAGAGCCATGATTTTCAGAATACAAAAAAGCATTCAATATACACTCTTTCAAATCCAAGGGGTTTACCTAAAAAAACCTTTCCACCAAAGACTTAGCCCGAACTGATGGTGGAACTGTCAAGGGGTTTTCATTATCATCGGTCATAAAACATCAACTCCAACCATGGCGATGGCTCACGGCCTTTTCGGATATGCAACCGAATAGTCTGAAATGGATAGAAGTGGTGTTTCCCAATTCGACCAACTCACTGTCTATTAACAACAACAATGCCCTTACCATATTACCCCGTTGAACCACACCATGTAGGTAATGACTATAGCCATTTGAGGGTTTAGGCTCATACCCCATGCCAATATATACACCATGGGGGTTCAAGCTCATACCCTAAAGCCAATACATACATCATGGAGGTTCAGATTCATATCCCAAAGCCAATACATAAATCATTTTGTAAAGTTCATGACATGAAATTCAATGAGTTTCACAGTTTATAATTCCAGCAAACGTTATTCGTAGGAAAAATTCAGCATATCTAAAAAATATATTAATAAGTGTATAAATCTCATGGTTCAAACAAAACACATTTTTAGGGACACTTCACAATCACAAAATATTTCATAAAATCAAGTTAAGAAAATCATTTTATAAAAATCATGAAAAATAGTTCTCGTTCACAATATAACAAACCATCTACTCATAGTGTTAGGAGCGATGATCACTACCAGACTTTCTTTGCAATAAAAGTTCCGTCCCAACCAGCTTTGTCCAACCCCTACAGGACATCATCAAGCATTCACAAATATCAATATTTATCTACCTATGTAAACCCATAAATCTCTACACTCAAAACCTAAATTTTCTCTCACTCTCGATATCTTAAAATCCTCCGGATCTAAATAGACAGAGAGCTAAATAAAGGCAAACTTGAGTTAGAAAAATAATATTATCTTGATTTTGTCTCCAAAAATCTTTCCTACTTGGGTCACACCAAAACCTTTGATTTTTCCCTCTTTGTGACAATACTAAATATTAAACTTTTCTCCAAGTTTCAAGACAAAGAACTAATTTTAGAGAGTTGGATATGTAGTTTAGAGTCTTTGATCTAGAGTTATGGTATTTGATTGATTGAGGTTTGGAAGAAGAGAGAAAATAGTTGAGAGAGAGAGTGAGAGAGATAAATTCTTTGGATCTTTGTAGGTTCTGGAACCTCAACTATCTTTTTATCATCAACCCATATTTAATATTTGCCTAGTGGTCCTCATCCACTTTCTATCTGCACAAAATGCCCAATTTTTGCTTTTGGGCTATTGGGAAGGTCACCCAATAGCTTTAAACACTTAAATTTGTGTTCTATTAAGAAAATGTGCTCGATTTTGGACAAGAAAAGTTGAGATAAAAATGCAACTTATGGAAAATAAATTATAGAATATGGAAAATTTAGAGTATTTAAAATTATGGGATTTAATATAATTTAAGTGTAATGTGATTGAGATGATTAAGTGGCTTAGTGGTAATAAACTTTTTGGGAAAGTTTGTAACATCGACACTGCGGTGTTTCGTACAAGTGTAGCATTCATAGAATATATATAAAATATTCCTCCATTTATATATATATATAAAATTTTTAAATTTCATTGATCTTCGATTTTGAGATTTTTAAATTTAATTTTTGGTAAATTTTAAATGCCGTACCCATGATTTGAAGTGTAAAGTGAGTATAAAAATATATATATATTTATTCATTTATTAGTTTATTTTTTTTACTTATTTAATTATCTATAAATTTATTATAAAAAAAAAAGAGAAGAAATATATATGAATAATAATAATGAAAATAATAATAATAATAATACTAATAATAATAGTTATAAAAAAAATCAAAAAAATTGAATTAGGGCTCAAAAGCCCTAATTCTCTCTTATCTCTCTCCCTCTTTCTCTCTCCGTCTTCTCCTCTCCCCCATCCGCACCGCACCGCCGCGGCCATCCCTCGCCGCCGCCCTCGCTGCCTCCACCGCACACCACCCTCGTCTCTCCCTTACAGTCACTCTATCCCTCTCATTCTCTCTCTCGGTTGCTCTCACTCCCTCCCGCTCGCGATTTCTTTCGCGATCTCTTCTCCGCCGCTACTCGGCTCCGCCACCCCACGGTGGTTCGACCACCCACTTCCTCTCAGTTCCTCTCGGTCTCACTCTCTGTCTCTCTCTCTCTCTCTCGCGAAATCTCTCTCACTCACTGTCTCTCGGTCTCCCTTAGTCTCTCTCGCTCTCTCCCTACGCGCGTGTCGCATGCGACAGTTCCTTGCGCCCGTGCGCCTTCCGCCGGCCCTCCTGCGCACGGCCGTCGCGTGTTGACAGCCCTCCTGCTCGCACAACAGCGCACGACAGCCCCTACCCTTGTGCGCGGCTGCTGTGTTGCCTCCCTGCTTGTGCGTTTTCTGCCACCTGCGGAAGCCCAACCGAAAGCCCTAAGTCGACTGTGCCTTGTCCATTGCAAAGGTACGATCAAACCCTAACCCAAATTCTAGGGTTTCGATTCCTTGGTGATTATACTAAATTGTTGACTTTTGCTTCGAATTGGAAGCATTGTAGGTTTCGGACGGAATCGAATGTTGCACGGACGTTAGGGTTTTGGACCGCAGTGAAACCCTAGGTGAGGTAAAATAATAACTCATTCGTTTATTTAGATGAATATAGGGTAAATTAGAGTAGGAATATATTGAATATGTGTAGGATGTATGTTAAAGTCAATTGGAAGACATTATCTGGTCGTTTTGTGTATTTATTTAGGTTAAAAATAGGAATTTATGATAATTGGGCTGTTTCGGATGATAGAATTGAGTTAAATTGATTTAAATGGTTGCACTTAGAGTTTAATTTTACGAATGCATGAAAACAATCAAAATTCGAGATTTGAGCCTAAGGATGGATACGTTGTTTTACATTATAGATGATGTTGCATATAGGTAGGTCAAAATACACTCTCTATATTATGAAAATAGGTTTCAATACCTTTAAAATGACATATGGTTTGAAGAAATCGGATTAGAATTGAAAAGTGTATGATTTTTCAAAGATTTATCTATTTTGTAGGAAACTTATTTACTTTAAGCATATTTCCGACTTTGATTGGTTAGGTTGATCTTTTTGGAGACTCGAGGAATCAATTCGGGTTTGATTTTGGAAATAGGGAGTGACCACCTTCCCTAGAATGTGAGTGAGACCCTAATCTCTTGTATGAAATGGTGAAACATGATTTTTACCGTGTTTTTAAACAAAACATGTTTTGATATGCATGGTCTCGACGTATGAAATTGAAATTCAAATCTGTTTTGTGATTATTGGAGTGTCGTACTTATGTTTTCCACGATTATGCATCCATGTTTGAATGAAATGAAATTGTGCCATGATTTGAGAACTTGAATGTTTTTTATTCTACCATTGCATCGGTTGTTGAGTTGAAATGATTTTGATGAAATTGTAATGGCACACGGATTTGAAATGTTTTGAAATCCCACTTGTGATGATATGGTTCTTATCTGTGGGACGTTGTGCCCTTGTGATACCGTGATGATGACATTGATGATTCCGTAGCTACGAAGGGACTTTGTAGAGGCATGGGTTGCCCGGATATGCTTCTGTAGGAGGTATCCGCAAATGTCCAGTTATATTTATTCATAGGTGCGGCCGGTTGAACCCACATCTGGGGAGGACGTGTGTGACGCCACTGTCTAGCACCGGGCAGGCTCCTATTTGACGAGACTGTAGGAACTAAGTCCACGGTCAACATCGGGGTAGAGAGCTACTTTTGAAACATTTTGCATAATAACACCCCCGATGCGCCTGTCCTTAGTCATAGTTGACCTTTGCCAGGATTCTTTTTTACCAGCTCTATGTTATACTTGATTTTTTAAATGGATGCATATATGTGTTATATCGTGTGAATGATTAAAAGAGTTCATTTTATTAAACATATCATGATTTATTGCGAAACTTGAGTTATTGTTTACGAATGATACTATTTGACACTCCAATATTCACCTACACTATTAGTACTTGAGATTAATCCCCTCACTCACTGAGTATCCTCCCATAGATATTTACCCCTCTTCTTTCCTCCCCCAGATAGGATTTTTGGTGCTGGAGTGACATCTTAAAGTATAGAGTTTGGGTGTACTTGACGTTCAGGAAGGTGAGATCTAAAGTTTAAATTGAAAGATGAATTACGTACTTTATTTCGACCCTGCAAGATCTTGTTGAGGTCCGTAGTTGACCGTGTACATAATTTGGGATTACTGTATAATTTATGTACGTTTATTTGCGAAACTCTCGTATTTCATTTGCATTGAGGCGATTGTATGTATTTGAATGTTATTTGGGAAATTTGTTATACATTTGTATAAATTTAGGTCCGCTCGGTGTGGCGGCTGCTCATACTCTAGTTGAGCATGACAGTAGAGGTCTGTGGCTAGGTTTGTTGATAGATTTTTATAGCCTTGCGTTGTTATGGATGTCGGCTTTGGGAGTTGTTGGTTTTGGAGAGGCCGGGATAGCCATTTGTTTTATTTTAAGGATGATTTTAAATTTATACAGGTATACAGGTTATTTGTACATGGGAGACCTCCAATTTATGGGGAGGTTCTGCTCGATTTTCTGTAAAAATACAGTCGACATCCAGGTCAACGGACGACTATTTACGATTCCCGGTTCGGGGTGTGACAGTTCGGTTGGTAGGACGTGTGTGATGCCACCGTCTAGCACCGGGCGAGGTCCTATTTGACGAGACTGTAGGAGCTAAGCCCATGGCCAAAATCGGGGTAGAGAGCTACTTTTGAAACACTTTGCATAATAACACCCCCGATGCGCCTGTCCTTTGTCAGGATTCTTTTCGGCCAGCTCTATGTTATACTTGATTTTTTAAATGGATACATATATGTGTGATATCATGTGAATGATTAAAAGAGTTCATTTTATTAAACATATCATGATTTATTGCGAAACTTGAGTTATTGTTTACGAATGATACTATTTGACACTCCAATATTCACCTACACTATTAGTACTTGAGATTAATCCCCTCACTCACTGAGTATCCTCCTATAGATATTTACCCCTCTTCTTTCCTCCCCCAGACAGGATTTTTGGTGCTGGAGTGACATCTCAAAGTATAGAGTTTGGGTGTACTTGACGTTCAGGAAGGTGAGATCTAAAGTTTAAATTGAAAGATGAATTACGTACTTTATTTCGACCCTGCAAGATCTTGTTGAGGTCCGTAGTTGACCGTGTACATAATTTGGGATTACTGTATAATTTATATACGTTTATTTGTGAAACTCTCGTATTTCATTTGCATTGAGGCGATTGTATGTATTTAAATGTTATTTGGGAAATTTGTTATACATTTGTATAAATTTAGGTCCGCTCGGTGTGGCGGCTGCTCATACTCTAGTTGAGCATGACAGTAGAGGTCTGTGGCTAGGTTTGTTGATAGATTTTTATAGCCTTGCGTTGTTCTGGATGTCGGCTTTGGGAGTTATTGGTTTTGGAGAGGCCGGGATGACCATTTATTTTATTTTCAGGATGATTTTAAATTTATACAGGTATACAGGTTATTTGTACATGGGAGACCTCCAATTTATGGGGAGGTTCTGCCCGATTTTCTGTAAAAATACAGCCGGCATTCAGGTCAACGGACGACTATTTACGATTCCCGGTTCAGGGTGTGACAGTTCGGTTGGTAGGACGTGTGTGACGCCACCGTCTAGCACCGGGCGAGGTCCTATTTGACGAGACTGTAGGAGCTAAGCCCATGGCCAACATCGGGGTAGAGAGCTACTTTTGAAACACTTTGCATAATAACACCTCCGATGCGCCTGTCCTTGGTCATGGTTGACCTTTGTCAGGATTCTTTTCGGCCAGCTCTATGTTATACTTGATTTTTTAAATGGATACATATATGTGTGATATCGTATGAATGATTAAAAGAGTTCATTTTATTAAACATATCATGATTTATTGCAAAACTTGAGTTATTGTTTACGAATGATACTATTTGACACTCCAATATTCACCTACACTATTAGTACTTGAGATTAATCCCCTCACTCACTGAGTATCCTCCCATAGATACTCACCCCTCTTCTTTCCTTCCCCAGACAGGATTTTTGGTGTTGGAGTGACATCTCAGAGTATAGAGTTTGGGTGTACTTGACGTTCAGGAAGGTGAGATCTAAAGTTTAAATTGAAAGATGAATTACGTACTTTATTTCGACCCTGCAAGATCTTGTTGAGGTCTGTAGTTGACTGTGTACATAATTTGGGATTACTGTATAATTTATGTACGTTTATTTGCAAAACTCTCGTATTTCATTTGCATTGAGGCGATTGTATGTATTTGAATGTTACTTGGGAAATTTGTTATACATTTGTATAAATTTAGGTCCGCTCGGTGTGGCGGCTGCTCATGCTCTAGTTGGGCATGACAGTAGAGGTCTGTGGCTAGGTTTGTTGATAGATTTTTATAGCCTTGCGTTGTTCTGGATGTCGGCTTTGGGAGTTGTTGGTTTTGGAGAGGCCGGGATGACCATTTATTTTATTTTCAAGATGATTTTAAATTTATACAGGTATACAGGTTATTTGTACATGGGAGACCTCCAATTTATGGGGAGGTTCTGCCCGATTTTCTGTAAAAATACAGCCGGCATTCAGGGCAACGGGCGGTTGTTCACGATTCCTGGTTTGGGGCGTGACAAAGTTAATGTCCAAGGTTCAATTCTTCATCAAGATAAGCAACGACAAGAATTTTTCCAATACAAGTGATTCCACTTTGTTATACAAGTACTAAGAGGAAAGGCCAATTCTCAATGCTCGGTCAATGCTAACCGATGAGGCTCAACCGACAAGAAAAGCTTAACATGTAAGTGGCAATGACAGATAGCCAGGTGTACTGACAAGAAAGTGCTATACCGAACAGGGGAACCTATGCCGAGCATGAGCACCGATGAGAGGCTCAATTGTACTGTACTGAAAAATGGTGGAGATGAGAGGCTCAATTGTACTGTACTAAAAGATGGTGCGAAAGTGTACCAACAAACAGATCATAAGTTTAACAATATATCGATGGTGTAATTATTTCAATACCGAACATGTATATAAAAATGGAGGAGGTAGAAGAAGAAAAAATTTTCAAAGTACTAGTGTATTGTGACGTTCTTGAATGGCACTCACAAAAATTCAAAACTCTCAAACCAAGTAGAGCATGTAAGGTGGAGTAAGGTACCTATGGGAAAATAAATTGACATAAAAGTGTATCGATAGGTGTATACAATGAGGGAATACAAGTTCCACCATGTACTGACAGTTTATAGGCTCTACAATATACCGACGGACTATTACTTAACAATACACCAGTAGGATTTTTACTTAAAAAATAGCATATAATCACATCCAACTACTGACAAGGAAATCAAAATTTAAAAAACTATTCACTGAACACTAAAACTCTGCTGGGTACCGAATAGTTAAAATCCATCATGTATCGATCATCAAACACTTAAGTAACCGATGACTCTAGTGATCAACATTCTAATGATTAGTAATCTTAAAAATAAAAAATCTATCGACTAAGTGTCTAAAAGACTCTTGATTACTCTAAATAACAAAAATTCACATTTTTATTCCAAATAATTATTCTCTCATATTTTCAAAATATAAAAATTTTCAATTAGTTCATTTAGAGTAATTATCATGAACTGGAGTTGTCCGATGTTACAATTTCTAATCCCCTAAAAGAAAATTTTATTCTCAAAATTTCAGTGCATACTCATTCCTCAAATAGTTGGGAGTATTATTTTTTTCACCGTTTCCTTAGATTCCCAAGTCATGTTTTTTACACGGTTATTCTTCTATAGAACCTTAACAACTAGAATTTACTTATTTCTCAATTTCTTAAATTGCCGTTCTTGGATGGCTATCGGTTAGACTCCAAATATTATAATTTTTTTTTCTCAATTCAATTGGAGACTCCAATGAACAATCTATCTCAACTTTGTATCTCATATGATGTAATATTTTTCAAATTTCCAGAATTTTTTCCTACAATACTAAGCACTCTAGGATAGAAAAATATGTTCAAGCCATCAGTCACAAAATCACTTCTCTTAATCATTTATTCACTACTTATATTTCTCCAAATTATTTCTATTTAGTTGTCAACTAATTGGACCCATTAATAGAAGATAGTCACCTGGTATGAATGACCATTCTATCTTGGGTATTTTGCTAGTCCCTATTATTTCACCCAAATGTTTACAAACTTCTAGCCACATATGTTATGCAAACCCATTTATTCTCATCTCCTTTGTCTACTCATACATCCAATCTCTGTACTTCTATTCAGCTACTTACCCAAAGGTCAAGGGGTTGTTGGCATGCCTGGAAAAACTTATGCTAATAAAGGAACTATTGGACCCTATGTCAATAAGTATGCTTATGCAAGTATCGACCACCAAATATTTTTCATTATACATTTTAATATAAACTGTCAAATGATTATTAGCCAGACTTTATAATACATGTTTCATACATGCTTCCTATAACATGACATCAAATCATGGACATCAGTTTATCAAATATTCTCCTAGAGCAGTCATCAATACCTCTAACATTATGCAACTTGCTCCTACTACTCACATTTATCACATCACAGCACCAACAATTACCACAATTCATTATATAAAGTCAATGCTCAAGATTGATTCATCAATTTATCTCTAACATGCAATGATTCAATGTCATTAGCCAACCTCAAAGATCAGGTAATCACCAATAACATGCTTTTCAAATCAATAAACATATACTTAATCGAATTTACCTGAGGCAAAATCTAGGCAGTTCGGTGCCCCTTCTTTGGTTATTGATAGATTCTAGTTTGGATTTGAGGTTGTGAACGTTAGAGATTAGTAACTATGGTGTTGCTGCTAGTCCCTATCCTTAGAGTAGCGCTGGAGAGAGGTGTGGCAGTGTTAGCTGGTTCACTTTTAGAACCGCTAGGAAGGTCTTGATCTTGTTGACTCTCTCCCTCTTTCAAAACCAGTTCAGAGCATGCATTTTGGAGATGGTCCTCATTTCCATAATAGTAGCACCTTCTAGGCTTATTGAAGGCCTAAGATAAAATTTCTTACAGTTTCTGCAAGGATCATTCTTCTTACCTATTGTCCTGCTTCGGGACACGACACTAGTATTTAGGGTACCCATATCTGAAAAGTGTTAGCCTAGGGGAAAGCCAATAGATCCCATACCGGAGGCACTGCTATAAGAATTTGTGTCTTTACTTTTCTTAAAACTTTGACCTGAGATGAATTTGGATATCCTTTTCCTTCATATAGCTCTCTCCAACCTTTCCTCTTTCTTCAACTATTTTCTTGCCCTCAAGGCTAATTGTATCACATCCTTAAAAGTGTGAGCCTGTATAACTAACATCTTCTCCTTAATGTTCAAGTTCAATTTTTCCTCAAATTTGGAGCACAAATATTTTTCAAAAGCTACAAATTCTTAAATAAACAATGATAACTCTCTCAACTCAGTTTCATATTCTATCACGGATTTATTTACCCACCTAAGGTGGAAAAATTCCTTCTTCTTTATATCCCGATAAAATTTAGTATAATACATCTCATCAAATTCCCTAAGAAACTCACTCCAAGAGATAGGAGTTGAGGATTTCCTCTTCAAGTTCTTCCATCATGTATGGGCACTCTTGTCAAGTAACCTCACGACAATTATAAGTTTCATCTCATCATCTAATCTCATTTCAGCCACATTTTTTTGAACTCTATTAATCCAATCTTTGCCACCGTAGCATGACTGGTACCCGAAAAAGTTTCACAACCTAGTTGTCTTACTTCCTTAATCAACTTGGATAGTTCAATGGTCGGACGGGTAGATGATACAATTATTGGTAGAGGAGGAGCTGCCAGTGTTAGAGTAGTATTTGTTGGGGTGGTAATGTTTGGTGGAGGAGACGTTTGTGTTTGAGTATGGGTTTGAAATTGAATTCCATATTTACTCTACCATTCCATGTACTGCTGGAATGCAACAAGTGGTAGTTGAGGAATCTCAGATGGTGTAACCAAAGGTTCGGGAGCACTAATAGGAGGAGCATGGGAAGATGAGATAGTCTCGTGCTCAGAATGAGAGATCTCAGTTAGAGTCCTTGTTTTCTGATGGAGAGCCATTGGATTTTATAAAAAGGAAATTAATCTTAGCTCACTAAGTTAGATAAACTAATAATTTGCTCATACCTAACATTACTCCATTTCTTAGGACCAATAGGAAGCTTTTAAATTTTCTCAAAACATTTAGAAATGTGGAAACCTTTTTTTTAATATTTGTTAATATTTGAAAACATTTGAAATTATATGTAACATTTGAAAATATTTGAAAACATTTAACAACTCCAAAACTTTTGCTCTAATACCAATAGAATTGTCACACTCCGACCCACAAGTCTGAACACGTGACAACGGCCGCACAATCTTGAAGTATGTGTAGTCACCAGCACACACCCCAAGATCCCACAAGCTTACAAAATATACCTTTTCCAATATGATCAAAATCCAATACATCAAATATTTAATTTTAAGTTTTTTTAAAATATAATTTTCAAAATACAAATTCTCAATTTTAGATGGACATATACAAGTTTTCAAAATATAACTTTCAGAATATAAGTTTCAAATTCCAAAATACCCTCCAATGGGTCCAACTACATGCCTCCAAAAATCCACAGCTAGGTAAGACCAATACCAACGGTTGGTTCTAGGCAACTCTCTCTTCAGCTGGATTTGGCTATTGATGAGTCAGTGTTGGTTCTAGGCAACTCTCTCTTCAACTGGATTTGGCTATTGATGAGTCAGTGTTTATCTCTACATTTCCTCTGAAATAAAATAAGAGGATAGAGGGGTTTTCATTATCATCACTCATGAAACATCAAACCCAACCATGGTGTTGGCTCGTGGCCTTTTCGGAGATGCAACCGAATAGCCCGAAATGGATAGAAGAGGTGTCTCCCGGTCCGACCACCTTGCTGTCTACTAACAACAACAATGCCCTTACCACGTTGCCCCATCGGACAACACCATGTAGGTAATGATTATAGCCATTTGGGGGTTTAGGCTTATACCCAAGCGAATACATGCACCATGGGGTTTAAACTCATACCCCAAAAGCCAATGCATACATCATGAGGGTTCAAACTCATACCCCAAAACCAATACATAAATCATTTTACAAAGTTCATAACACGTGTCATATAAATTCAACGAGTTTCATAGTTCATCCATCCAACAAAAGTTATCTGTAGGAAAAATTTAGCATGTCTAAAAACTATATTAACAAATGCATAAATCTCATGCCTTAAACAAAACACTTTTTTAAAGATATTCCACAATCACAAAACATTTCATCAAATCAAGTTAAGAAAATAATTTTATAAAAATCATGATAAACATTTCTCATTCACAAATATGACAAACTATCCACTCATAGTGTTAGGGGTGATGATCACCCTCAGACTTTCATTGTAGTAAAAGTTTCATCTCGACCAGCATTGTCCAACCCCTACGGGACATCATCAAGCATCCACAAATATCAATATTCATCTACCTAAGTAAACCCATAAAGCTCTATACTGAAAAATCTAAATTTTCTCTCACTCCCGATAGCTTAAAATCCTCCAGACCTAAATAGACAGAGAGCTAAATAAAGGCAAACTTGAGTTAGAAAAATTATATTACCTTAATTTTGTTTCCAAAGATCTTTCCGACATGGGTCATACCAAAACCCTTGATTTTTCTCTCTTTGTGACAGCACTAAATCTTAAACTTTCCCCCAACTTTCAAGACTAAGATCTAATTTTGGAGAGTTGGATATGTAGTTTGAAGTCTTTTATTTAGAGTTATGGTGGCTGATTGATTGAGTGTTGGAAGAAGAGAGAAAATAGTTAAGAGAGAGAGAGTGAGAGAGATAAATTTCTTGGGTCTTCATAGATTCTGGAACCTCAACTATCTTTTTATCATTAGCCCATTTTTAATATTTGTCTTGTAGCCCTCATCCACTTTCTATTTGCACAAAATTCCCAATTTTTGCTTTTGGGTTATTGGGAAGGTCACCCAATAGCTTTAAACACTTAAACTTGTGTTCTATTGAGAAAATATGCTCGATGCTGGAAAAGAGAAGTTGAGATAAAAATGCAACTTATGAAAAATAAATTATAGAACATGGAAAATTTGGAGTATTTAAAATTATGGGATTTAATATAATTTAAGTGTAATATGATTGTGATGATTAAGTGGTTTAGTGGTAATGAACCTTTTGGGAAAGTTAAGGTCCAAGGTTCAATTCTTTATCAAGGCAAGCAACGACAAGAATTTTTCCAACACAAGTGATTCCACTTTGCTATACAAGTACCGAGAGGCAAGGCAAATTCTCAATGTTCGGTCAACGCTAACCGATGGGCTCAACGGACAAGAAAAGTTCAACATGTAAGTGGTAGTGACAGACAGCTAAGTGTACTGACAAGAAAGTGCTATACCGAACAAGAGAACTTATGCCGAGCAGGAGTGCCGATGAGAGGCTTAATTGTGTACTGAATTATGGTGGGGAAGTGTATCAACAAACAAATCATAAGTTTCACAATATACCAATGGTGTAATTATTTTAATACCGAACACGTATACAAAAATGGAGGAGGTGAAAGAAAGCAAAATTTTCAAAGTACTAGTGTAATGTGACGCTCTTGAATGACACTTACAAAAATTGGAAACTCTTAAACTGAGTAGAGTAGGTAAGCTGGAGTAAAGTATTGATGGAAATATAGATGGACATAAAAGTGTACCGACGGGTGTATACAGTGTGTGATTACAACTTCCACCATGTACTGACCATTTATAGGCTCCACAATATACTGATAGACTATTACTTAATAATACATCGGTAGGATTTTCACTTATAAAATAATAGATGGTCACCTCCAACTACTAATAAGGAAATCAAAATTTAAAGAACTGTTCATCGAACACTAAAACTCTATCGAGGATCGAACAGTTAAAATCCACAAAGTATCGATCACCAAACACTCAACTAATCGATGGCTCTAGTGATCAAGACTCTAATGATTGGTAATTTTAAATATTAAAAATCTATTGACTAAGTGTTTAAAGGACTCTAATTATTCTAAATGATAAAAATTCACATTTTTATTTCAAATAATTATTCTCCCACATTTTCAAAACATAAAAATTTTCAATTAGTTCATTTTGAGTAACCATCACGATTTGGACTTATCTGATGTTACAGAGATTAAGACTCAGGTGAATGGGTGGATATGGTAATGATTAATAAATAAGATAGAGCATATTGTAGGATTGAAACATATTGTTGGACCGAAACATATTGTAGGATCGAAACATATTGTAGGATTAATATTCTCTTTACAGATGTCTGAAAAAAAATAATAATTCAAAGTGATTTAGATGAAAAAACAACCGAATTGGAGTTTTCTAGAGAGAGAAAGAATCTCTTCGACTTTAGAGAGAGTGATATAAAGTGGAATTGATCTAAGAGAGAATCTTAGATCTTTCAACAAAATAAGCCGCATCAAACATCCCGATATTCATTGCCAATTTTTTTCTTCTACTTCTTTGTCTCTCATCTCTGACTATTCGCCTTTAGTTTAGAGAGAGAAGAGCTAGACTTAAATAAATGTGTGGATAAGGTAATAGTCAACAAATAAGATAGAGCATATTATAGAATTGAAACATATCGTAGGACTAAAACATATTGGAGGACCGAAACATATTGTAAGACTGATATTCTTTTTATAAAAAATGATTCATCAACTGATATGAAACTTGATGGTACCCTGTTTAATAGGAAAAAATCATGCATGGTTATCCGATAAAAAAAGCAATCATCATTAATATCAAATATTTCCGTATTTTTATAAAATCCTAAATCTTGAGAACTCTCACAAACAAAATGAATTTTTCTAAAATTCTAAATCTTCCTCAATCTCGAGGAAGTCTAAATCTTTCAGAAGTTTTTGACTACAATCTTTACCATTTTGAAAGACTTTAGACAATAGGAAACTACAGTTTTCTACACTCCAGGAAAGGCTATATATATAGAGTATAGGCAACTCTAAGAAAGGACATAGTTTTTCATACAAGAGAGAGACAATTCTATACATCAATCAGAGAGGGGTTTCCATACCTAATTCTATATGTCATTCAGAGGGGAGTTTTACACCCATTTACATACACCGACGAAGGTAAAGTTTCATGCTCAATCTTATACGATCAGAGGTATGGCTCTCTAGCTAATTCTATATGATCAGAGGTATGCTTTTGTATTCTATTCTATATATGATCGGAGGTATGATATCTACAACTATTATCAGTCTTTAATTTATCACTCATATTGACTTGAATATCGGAGTCCCCCTGCCGGGCCAGCCTTGGTGGGGTTTTTATAGGTTTCTCATTTGTGAAGAACTGACGAACACCACTGTCATCAGCTCCCTACTCAAGTCAGAAGAGTATGTATCTGTGGAGGCCAAAATCGACTCCAACAGATTAGTGCCATCTATGGGAACGACTAACTAACCAGTCATAGAAATTTCAAGTCTTGCTTCACTTCTACTCACCAGCTTGAGTTCATTCGAGTATGTGACAATCAGAACGAGATAGTCGGGGGTATACCTCGTTAGGCCCATGTCGTCCTGATCTACCAATAAGATCTATCTCCTTGAACGGGCTCATGTCATCCCGATCTACCGATAGGATCTATCTCCCCGAACGGGGCTATGTCGCCCTAATCTACTGATAAGATCTATCTCCCCAAATGGGCCATGTCACCCCGATCTACCGATATGATCTATCTTCTTGAATGAGTCATGTCCTACCAATAAGATTTATCTCCCCGAATAGGTCCATGTCACCCCGATCTATCGATGAGATCTATCTCCCCGATCAGGCCCATGTCACCCCGATCTACCGATAGGATTATCTCCCTAAACGGGCCCATGTTGCCCCGATCTACCGATGAGATCTATCTCCCCGAATAGGCCCATGTCGTCCCGATTTATCAATAAGATCTATCTCTTCAGACGGGTCCATGTCGTCCCGATCTATCAATGAGATCTATCTTAGGATCTATCTCCCTGAATAAGCCCATGTCGCTCTGATCTACAGGTGGGATCTATCTCCCCAAACGGGCCCATGTCGCTCTGATCTACCGATGAGATCTATCTCCCTAAATGGGCTTATGCTATCCCAATCTACTAATAGGATCTATCTCCCCAAATGGGCCTATGTCTCCCCAATCTACTAATGAGATCTATCTCTCGAACGGATCTATGTCACCTTCGATCATTCGACTTGTCAGTCTATCCACTGTCCGACTTGTCAGTCTCGACTTTTGGATCATTCGATCATTCAATCATTCGACATGTTAGTCTCTCTGCTATTAGGCTTGTTGGTCTCAATCTCTTGTTAGTCTCTCGACCTTTGGATCATCCGATTATTCGACACGTCGGTCGCTCCACCGTTCGGCCTATTGACCTCTTAATCTCTTGTCGGCCTCTCCACCGTTAGACCTGTCAGTCTCTTAACCGTTCGACTTGTCGACCTTTCAATCTTTTGTCAGTCTCTTGACCTCTGGATTATTCGATTATTTGACCTGTCGGTCTCTCCACCGTTCTACTTGTCTGCCTCTCAATCTCTTATCGGTTTCTCAACCGTTTGGTCTATCGGCCTCTTAATCTCTTGTCAGTCTCTCGACCTCTGGATATTTGATCACTCTACCTATCAACCTCTCGATATCTTAATCTCTCGATCACTCAGAAATCTCAGTATCTCAATCCCTCAATCCCCCAATTACTCAACCTGGTGATCTGTTGATTTCTCGATCACTCGATTTGCAAATCTGTTGATCTCCCGATCTCTCGAACTGTCCGTCTCCCGATCACCTGTCAGTCTCTCTATCTCTAGATCAGTCAGCCCGTCGGTATCTCCCTGAATAGGTAAAGATCGCCCTGTCTATCGAACGATCGAGTCCCCTCAAATGAAGTCTATCGTTAGGGATTTATTTCCCTGAATGGGCAAACATAGCACATTTTTTTGAACAAAATCTTTCAAATAAGTCCTTCATAATAGAGTTTATCGCTAGGGATGTATATCTCCAATGGACAAATATGGCCTACTCTTTTGATTGAAATTTCTCAATGGAACTCTCTCGAATACAACTCCCAGCTGAATACATATAACTTATGCTTATAATCATAAGTCTGACATGGGTTTTGCATCCACTTTTTCTTGATTTTCTACTTATGAGCTCTGGCCTCTAGATGAGATTCAACTCCCTTTCTCTTGGATTTTGGTTTAAAATAACTATTACTGAACTGGACTGGATTCAGCTCCTTTTTTTTTTTTTTGAAAGTGCATCACACCAATTGCAACATTTCTCTAGTATATTCTCTTGGCTATAACGCCTTCGACAACAAGCCAACACTCATGAATACAAAGCTTGACCCTATTCTCTCGCATCGGTCTTTAGCCTCTCACATTTACCAAAAGTTACATCATTCAGTCAGAGCACAGACTCCAGGTCAGTTTTCAGATTTTTTATTTTGCTTTTCTTAGCACAAACTTTCTGTACTCCCGACCACTGCTCGCCTGAACTCCTGGTCACATGACCCCCTGGCCTCTCGACCCTTCAGTCTCTCGGTCTCATAACCTCTTGGTATGTTATGATTTACTCGGTATATAATTTCCATGTTTAACAAACGAAGGCAATATTCGCCTGAGAATCATTCAAATATTCAAATCTCTAGCGACCTCTAGGTTTCCCGACTTCTCGGACACTTAACCTCTCGGTCTGTTAACTGATCTTTAACAAATCACTCGATTTGCTTTCAGCAAAGTAAGTAAAATCCTATCTCGGTCTTCAATCTCCTAATCATTGCCCCTCTCCATTAGTCACCTGCTTGGCTCTTAATATTGTCTAAGATTCTGATGGAACATGGCTCGAACGTCTTAAAAAACTGACACCACTAGGTTCAGAGCTCACTAAGCCCATAACCAGCTGAGGGAGTCTCTTGGTGATTCTATCTCTCGATCCTATCGCCTGATCTCCGGATCACCCGACTTGTTAAGCACTTATCTCCCGATCCCTCGACTCACTGATAACTCAACCTATAGATCTCGTTAACTCTTAATTGTTTGACCTGTCAAAGAATCTACGCATCTACTGTCAGTAAGCCCTCTCGCCTCTTCCTCTAGCAAAAGAAGTCCCTCATCGGGTAAGACCCATTTGTTTTTCTTTCCAATAGTCTCTTTGTTTATTTCCTATCGACAGAATTTGGAGACTATCATTGGAATTTCACTCCTCGAACAAGCCCATGACGCCCTAATCTATCGTTGGGATCTAACTCTCCAAACGGGCCTATAATGCCCTGATCTGTCGGTTTGGTATTCCCTCGATTGTTCGACCTGTCAGTTTGGTATTCCCTCGATCATTTGACTTGTCAATCTCCGAATCTCGATTGCTCGACCTATCAGTCTCTCAATCTCTTGATTGTTCAATCTGTCGGTCTGGTAATCTCTTGATCGTTTGATATGTCGGTCTCGTAATCTCTCGATCGTTCGACCTATCGGTCTGTCAATCACTCGATCACCCAATCACTCAGTCTCGTGATAACTCGATCTCTTAATGACTCGATCTCTCAGTCTACTAGCATCCGGATCTCTTGACCTCTCGGTTTCTTGGGAGGCCTCTTACAATCCATTTTACTCATAATACCATTTCTTCAAAATGCTATTAGGAGTGGGTGCAAATGATGAGACCCTGTTTAATAGGCAAAAATTGTGCATGGTTATCTGATAAGGAAGACAATCACCATCAATATCAAATCTTTCCATATTTCTATAGGATCTTAATTCTCATGGACTCTCACAAAGAAAAGTAATCTTTATAAAATTCTAAACCTTTCTCAATCTCAAAAAAGTCTAAATCTTTGACTATAATTCTTACCATTTTGAAAGACTTTAGACAAAAGGAAACTAACGTTTTTTGTACCCCTGGGAATGCTATAAATATAGAGTACAGACAATTCTCAGAGAGAACTCAGTTTTTACATATAAGAGAGAGACAATTCTATACATTTGTCAGAGAGGGACTCCATACCCAATTCTATATGTCATTTAGAGAAGTGTTTCACACCCATTTACATTCATCGACAAAGGTAGAGTTTCATGCTAAATCTTATACGATCAAAGGTATGGCTCTATAGCTAATTCTATACGATCAGAGGTATGTTTTCCTATTCTATTCTATATACGATCAGAGGTATGATATCTACGCCTACTATCAGTTTTTATTTTATCACTCATACTAACTTGAGTATCGGAATCCCCTCGTTGTGTCAGTTTCGATGGGGTTTTTGTAGGTTTCTTATTCGTGAAGAATCGACAAACACCACAATCATCGGCTCCCTGCTCGAGTTGGAAGAGCATGTATCTGTTGAGGCCAAAATTGACTCCAACAAAACTGTACTGGACGCTGTCTAAAAAAGAAAATAATAATTTAAAGAGATTTAGATAAAGAAACAACTAAATTAGGGTTTTCTAGAGAGAGAAAGAACCTCTTCGACTTTAGAGTGAGAGAGATATAAAATGGAATTGATCTAAGAGAGAATCTCAGATCTTCTAACAAAGTAAACCGTATCCAATATTCCGATATTTGTTTGTCATTTTTTTTCTTTGCTTTTTTGTGTTTCATCTTTGACTATTTGCCTATGGTTTAGAGAGAGAGAGAGAGAGAGAGAGAGAGAGAGTGAGATTTAAAGGACAGGATTGAGTGGGATTTCTTGCGATTCAAAATAATAGCGATGCTTCAGAGGGGCCTGCTCTGAAATACTGAAAGGGCATCACGCCTAATCCAGTTTTGGTGTAGACTAAAATAGCAATAAGATATTTCATTTTTTGTTTTATACAGTTTTATGGCAATTTTAACTCTCCTTAATTTTATTTTATTATTTTTTTTAATAGTATTATTACTCTTAAAAATGTGATTCAAGATGAGTTGGAAAGCTTAGGGACGAGCTACATGTCTCTAACCCATCACTTTTTTAGATTCAGCCGACAAATAGGAAAAAAAAATCATATAATCTTTAGTCTACACCAAATGGTCTTCATCAAGCATATGGTGATAGAACTTGATCTTCATCTTTTGTTTGTGTTACCCCAACCATAAGCCAATAGAACTTGTATAATTGTGCTTGTATCACCCCAAGGATAAAGCAGTAGGACTTGATCTTTGAACAAATTCATAATGATGCAAGGAAGATGGGAATTAAACAAAACAATTTAGGGATTATCCCAAAAAGGATTGTCTCGGAAAACATGATAACAGAATAGCGTAAGAAATTAATTAAACTATTTAGGAAAAATACAAATATATATAAAACCTTTGTATTCACTCGATTGCGGTAAGACATTTGTATACCCTTTTCTGCAACACACTTTGCCATTGTCTAAGTTTTGAAGCTTTGGGTTATGGCTATTTAAGTACCAAAATTTCTTTCCAATCCCAAAAACTATTTCCAACAAGAAATCGTAAACTTTTAAAGCTTAATCATCACTTCACCTCTCATGTCCGCCATTGATGAACATACGAAGGCTTCGAGTTCTTCACCTCTTTCAAGTCTGAGTATGAAATAAAAATTTCCCCAATAGTATTTAAACGATTTTAGGATTGAAGATCACGGCTATGGAATTTCTTATAATTTGAGAAATTTGTTTGAAGGTATAAAATTGTGGAGGTGATGCTGGCGGTTGCAAAGAAGAAAAAGAAAATAAAAAAATGTTGAAGTTTCTGTTTTTCGTAAGAAAAAATAAAAGAAAGAAAGAGAGAAAAAAAAAAAAAAAGAGAAGAAACAGAGACAGAGAGAAGAAAAGACAGGAAAAGAGGAAAGAGAGCGGAGAGTGGGTTGAAATTTGAGAGCTGTGAGGTCTTCATATAGTGCTCTTCGTGGACTAAAGTCAATCGGGATCTACAGCCTGGATTAGAAGTCCCTTGTGTGAAGGCGATTGACATACTTAGTCCAAAGGAAAGGCTCAATTTTTTTTTTAATTTTTTATAGTTTAAAATTTGTATTTCAAAATAATTACTACTTAATAAAAAAAATTTTAAAATAGTTTCCCTCACAAAAAAAAATGCATATATATAATGATTTTCATCAAATTAAATACATCCATTTTCTCTCTCTAGAAAAAACAGTTTAAGTTTGATTCTCTCTCTATCTGCATTTTAATATATTTGTTTTAAGTTTCCACTTTTTTAATAACATATATTCTCTCTCAAAAAATTTGTGGCTCTCTTTTTTCTCTCATATGATCATTTTTATTTAAAATTACAACAAATATGATTTCCTTCTATAAAAAATCCCTTCAATTAAAATTTTATCTAATGTTAAGTCTTCCGCTTTTAAAAAATAAATCAATTTTAAATTCTCTCTTTCAAACTAAACACATTAATAAAAGAATAAGTTTATTCAAATTTATTTCCAGGTAAAAGAATACATTAATTTTGATTATCTCTATTATATAAAACATATTAATTTTCTCACAAAATATAAAGTAGAATTTACTGTCTTTTCCAAATCAAGCACATTAATATTTTTCTTTCTAAAACTATCAATTTAATTTGTATTTTCTCTTGCTAAATTTAAATAAATTCATTTTATCACTTTAAAAACTTATTTATATTAGATATTCTTACTCATTAAATGTTGGTTTTAAATTTTCACTTTCTAAAAAAAACAAAAAAACAAAGATGCTTTTTATAGAACTAAAGAATCTATAAAGACAATAATATGTTTCAGTATTACAATATGCTTTAGTACTACTGTAACACCGAAAATCTGGTATTAGAAATGTTGTAAATATTTTTATAATATAATGGAGAATTTTAAATTTTATTGATTTTCGATTTTGGGGTATTAAATTAGAATTTTTGGGTATATTTAAAATATCCGTTTTTCGATTGAAAGTACTATCTTGAGAAAATTTGGAATTTTTTTTTTTAAAAGTAAAAAGTATGTAGAGAAAAGGGGTCTGAGGCAAGAAGAAGAGAAGTCGATTTCCCTTTCCCCCTGAATCGATTTCCTTTGTCTGCAGAGCAATGTTCTGTGTGTTGAATTGGGCAAATCGATTCATCAAGGGTGATGAATCGATTTGTGTGGAGAATGGAAAGAAGGGAAAATTGATTTCCCAAACCGTGAGTCGATTCCTCAAGCTTTGAAGAGAGGCTTCTGAGCCTTGTTCTACACAAATCGATTTGTGCTTTGCACAAATCGATTCATTCAATGAAGGGTGAGTCGATTCATGGTGAGGTGAATCGAATGCCTCGTCGTGCAGAAATGACTTCTGAGAGCTAAAGACGCCAAATCGATTCATGCTTCGCGTGAATCAATTCGGAGGGTGTGAGGATGAATCGATTTCCCCAAGCCGCAAATCGATTTCTCCAACATTTCAAAACCCTTTCTGAGGCTTGCTTCATGCAAGTCGATTTATGAACAAGCACCAATCGACTCAACAAATTTGTGGCTCTCTTTTTTCTCTCATATGATCATTTTTATTTAAAATTACAACAAATATGATTTCCTTCTATAAAAAATCCCTTCAATTAAAATTTTATCTAATGTTAAGTCTTCCGCTTTTAAAAAATAAATCAATTTTAAATTCTCTCTTTCAAACTAAACACATTAATAAAAGAATAAGTTTATTCAAATTTATTTCCAGGTAAAAGAATACATTAATTTTGATTATCTCTATTATATAAAACATATTAATTTTCTCTCAAAATATAAAGTAGAATCTACTGTCTTTTCCAAATCAAGCACATTAATATTTTTCTTTCTAAAACTATCAATTTAATTTGTATTTTCTCTTGCTAAATTTAAATAAATTCATTTTATCACTTTAAAAACTTATTTATATTAGATATTCTTACTCATTAAATGTTGGTTTTAAATTTTCATTTTCTAAAAAAAGAAAAACAAAGATGCTTTTTATAGAACTAAAGAATCTATAAAGACAATAATATGTTTCAGTATTACAATATACTTTAGTACTACTATAACACCGAAAATGCGGTATTAGAAATGTTGTAAATATTTTTATAATACAATGGAGAGTTTTAAATTTTATTGATTTTCGATTTTGGGGTATTAAATTAGAATTTTTGGGTATATTTAAAATATCCGTTTTCCTATTCAAAGTACCCCTATCTTGAGGAAATTTGGAATTTTTTTTAAAAAAAGTAAAAAGTATGTAGTGAAAAGGGGTCTGAGGCAAGAAGAAGAGAAGTCGATTTCCCTTTCCCCCCTGAATCGATTTCCTTTGTCTGCAGAGCAATGTTCTGTGTGTTGAATTGGGCAAATCGATTCATCAAGGGTGATGAATCGATTTGTGTGGAGAATGGAAAGAAGGGAAAATTGATTTCCCAAACCGTGAGTCGATTCCTCAAGCTTTGAAGAGAGGCTTCTGAGCCTTGTTCTACACAAATCGATTTGTGCTTTGCACAAATCGATTCATTCAATGAAGGGTGAGTCGATTCATGGTGAGGTGAATCGAATGCCTCGTCGTGCAGAAATGACTTCTGAGAGCTAAAGACGCCAAATCGATTCATGCTTCGCGTGAATCAATTCGGAGGGTGTGAGGATGAATCGATTTCCCCAAGCCGCAAATTGATTTCTCCAACATTTCAAAACCCTTTCTGAGGCTTGCTTCATGCAAGTCGATTTATGAACAAGCACCAATCGACTCAACAATCAAAGTTGAGTCGATTTCCCTCATGCGATGAATTGATTCACTGGGCTGCAGAAGGAGTTTCTGCAGGCTGTGTTCCATGAATCGATTCGTGCCCTTCTCCAACTCGACTCAACCAACAAGGATGCATCGACTCCTTCCTCCTATGAATCGATTTGTGCATAGGGCAAGTCGATTCATCTCTCTCAGCAACCCCTTGCGCGAATCGACTTCTTTGAGCCCCAAATCGATTCAAAGCCATGGAGTTTGACATGAAATGACCTAAAAGCCCTTGGAACTTCTATAGAACTTAAACCATAATGAGGGCAAAATGGTGATTTTCAAATTCCACTACTAAGAACATCAATTAAGTCTCATTTTCCTCATTCTTTTCTTATTTTCTCACGACTCTTCATTTCTCTCTCTTACAACTCTCTCTCTCTCTCTCTACATTTACTCACTCATTTTCCCTATTTCACCCACCAAATCAACCCATCTCTATAATAAATTCACTCTAGGGACTCTCCACCTTCGATTAAACTCAAGAAATGGAAGATTAAACGGAGGAGATTTCGGATTTCACGAAGGGAGAAATTAGGGTTTTGAGACCCAAACTCCAAAAACTCAATCCGACTTCAAAATCAAGGTAATTTCTCCTTCCTAAACTTGGCTTTAGCTTCTTTAATACTATATTGTGATTATTATTGAAATATTGGAGATTTTTGTTAGAGAATCGAAGCCCTAGAATTGACGTAGAGTGAAATTTGGGGGAAAATGAAAATGGAGATTTTATATACATGTAAATGAGATGTAAATAGTGGAAATGAAACCATGAATAGAGATTTTTGGATTTGGGAAAAATTTAGGGTTTGTGTAAAAATTGGAAAAAATTTATAAACTCTAGAAATATTGATAAATTGACATTGTCATTGTGATTATTTGTTAGGAAGGCCAATTAAAAATTGAAAAAGGAATTACATTGGGGTTGAATTGGAAATTGGGAATGGATACCCTCCCAAGAGGTGAGTGGATGGTTATATATCATATGAATGAGTAAATGATTTTAAATATGATTTATAAATTGAGTTTTGAAATGAATTTACGAATGGAATTGAAATTATTTTGTAATTGTGGTATGTCTAAGTAAAATTGTGAAATGTCCATGACTCTTGTACATCATTATTAAATTATTTGCACCATGTTACTTTGAGATACTCATGTGAATCGTGAAATATTGCTCTACCTCATATTTGAGCATATATTGATTTATAAAATGAGTTTAGTAACATGGTGTTGGGAAAAGGGACTGCAGTCTGAGTCTTGTCACGGATCGAACCGTGTGGGGCGGCGTGGCTAAGACTGTTTTATATATTTAGCTTGGTGGTAGGCGAGATGGAGAGCCTTCTCAAGCTGCCGAATAACGTGGTAGCACCCCGCGGAACATTGGCCCAATGCCAAGGTGGAGGGGATTTTATGAAAATTATGGAAAATCCCTTGGCGGGTCCTGCCAATTGCTATTGGCAGAATAATATTTTTGGTAAACCTCAAAATTGTGGAAAAATGAGATTTGACTGATTGAATTGATTATATGAGTCATGGTGGATTGATATGATTGATTTTATGAGAATAAAATTTCATTATGGCATTCAATGATAGTTGATATATATATTTTGCATTATCATCCTCACCCCTTATTTATATATTACATGCCACTGCACTCCACTCACTGGGTATTTTAAAATACCCACCCCTCCTTTAAATCCTTTTCAGAGAAAAGGTAGACGGTGGCGGGTATTGGCTGATTCAGAGATATTTTGGTGATCCACGATAGGTATTGGTGGTGGATGCTATTTTCTTGAGATTTGATGTAATTTCATCCGTGGAAGGGAAGCTATTGTACTATTCTTTTGAAATTTGGATTTAATTGATACTTGTCATATCTTTTGGGACAAGTATTGGTGGAATCCAAGCTTAATTTACGTGAAAAATGTTTATATTTGTTTAAAACTTATTTTTGCAAAACTTATTGTATTTATTTGGGATATTTGGACTTTCATTGGGATTATTGAAATATTTTGTGATTATGAATTTTGTGAAACTCTGGAATGGTTGGGAAGCCACATTGCATGCATGCATGTACAGAATCATCTCCCTAAATGTGTGCCGATGCATACTTGTGTATATAGGGATAGACCGAATGGGTCCTTTGCATGCAAATTGTTTGATGATTTCTTCTTTGATGGATTTATTGTTTTGCAAGATTTTTTGAAATATTTGAATACCTTGCGCTATCCCGGTATATGGTGAGGTCATGCTCGTATGCCGAGATAACGCGACAGTTATTACGTGCTCGATGGGAGAGTCGGGGCGTGACAACTACAATATGCTCGAGTTCAGTAATATGCTCTGTCTTTGTTGTTGACTATTATCGTATCCACCCATTTACCTGAATCTTGCTCTTTGTCATCCTCCCCAAAATTTTGACCAGGAAAAGGAGAGTAGTCTAAAATAGAGCAACAAATGATCTTTGAGCAACAACGTAGAGATATTCAAGTAAAAATAGTTGTACTTATTCATATTAATAGAACAACATCATCACTTTTTGTTCAAGTGTTTTTCATGGTGTCTTCTATTTACATGGGATCTAAAGAACAATCTCCATACAGCAAAAGTTGGCATGCAGTTTATGCAAATGAAGCTACTAGAGGAATTTCACAACCTAGGTGAGAATCTGTAAAAGCTATAATCTCAATTAGAATCTTTTGTATGAGAAGCATTTCAATTTCATATTGAGCCCGTCCCTTTCGTTACAGGCATGCACATTCATGGCTTAGCTCATGCCGCTTCTAGATATCACAGAGTTCTTGAAGAAAACCATAAGTCGGACAATCAATTGCAAGACCTCAAGGGTAAGTAAACCAGTTTCTTGATAGTTGAAACTCTAATTTCTACTAAGGTATGTACCTATGCACTAAAGATCATTTTTTCTGCCATTAGGAAGTATAAGCGTCTATTACTGTGTGTGACCATTCTTGGGTGGTCATTCAAGTTATTTGAGCACCGTTGTTGACATACAAGAAGGGGATATCACAGTGAACACACTAGCAAAAAATAGAAAGGGACATAAAACATTCAGTTTCAACAGAGTGTTTGGACCTTCCTGCTTTACAAGGTTAAAAACATTGACATTCATTAATCCTTAGCATTACAAACCTTTCGGCATTTTCTTTACTTTGTTTCTCCTATTGGGGGATTACAACTGAGGTCTTTGTAGAGACCTAGCCACTGATTCGCTCAGTTCTTGATGGCTACAATATTTGTATATTTGCTTATGGCCAGACAGGATCAGGAAAAACTTACACCACGGTAAGATTTACTCCTAATGGTTCTTTTTGACATGATTTGTTGGTTATGGGTGATGCCCATGTGGCATATGTTGTGAATTATGGGGTTAGTGGAATAACACCCAAGGAAAATAATTCCCTCTCTGTCTCTCTCCCCCTTTAACCATTATCGCATGTATTTTGAGAAAACATCCTGTCCTGTGCTCTATTAGCACATTTGGCCAAAAGGTTAAATGCAGGCTTCTATTTTTGTTCAACATTGAGATGAATGCAATATTGAGAGAAAGAAAACATTATTCTCTAGAAAGAGAATATAGAGGGCATGAGGAAAAATTCCGCGTAGGGAATTTTTCCCGTCACGATGATCGCCGGACTAAGGGTTGCGGCGTTGTGACATTGCGGTGGTGGTTCGATTAACATCGTGATTACCATCCCGACCGCGAGATCCGATCGAGGGACGCACGATCGATTTTTGCAGACTGCATATTCGAGGTATTTACCTTATACCCAATTTATATTTATTTTTCCCGAAAATTATTTATGAATGCTTCTGCTGCATGTGACTCTATTAATTCCAACATTGGTATCAGAGCGATACGTTGGATTAAAAATAATTTTTGGGTTAATTTTTGGGTATAAAAAATATTGGGTTTAAAATTTGGGGTTCGGATCACGGATGAGTTTCGTGAATCCGAGAACACCACTGTGTTACCCATGATCCCTAGAACAGGAAAATAATTTTTTTGTAATTTTCTGAGCACGTTTAGGCGAAGAAAACTCCGGTTGAAAGTTTCGGCCGTGAATAGTGACCGACCCCTTGAACCTTAGATTTGTCGAGTTCTAGGGCAAATCAATGCATGAAATTTATAGATCTGTAATTCTTGTTTCATACTCTTCAATTTGATATATATATTGCATATATTTGTGGCCGGAAAATTGGATTTCAAATATGACCGCGGAGGGTCGGATTTTTGGATCCAAAATACGCTGAGTTTAGGGCGCAATTATTCCAAAAATCGAGTCAAGGATACTTGGAATAAATGGAATTAGAGATTCCATAAAAAATCCGGTCAAAATGGTGTCAAAAATGGGGTTTTCCGGCAACCGGGTCGAAAGACCCGGTTACAGAAACCATCGGGCGAGGAAGAAGAGCTCCAGACCCACGGGCGCGTGAGCTACACGCGCGAGGCAGGCGCGTGAAGCAGCAGGGGAATGGCGCGTGTCTTCCACGCGCAAACAGTGGCATGAACGACTGGGTCGTCCGGGTCGGGTTACGACCCGGACACGTGTCCCCGACTCGCGACCCCACGGATCCGGAACGGATTCGGGTTCCGACCCGCCCACGGGTCGCGCGCGTGAAGGCACGTGACCCACGCGTCTGCGCGTCAGGCGAGTGAGACGTCGCGCAGAGCGCGCGTGTGAGCGCGTGCCAAACGCGCAACGCGTTTGGCACGCGCCAGAAGAGGTTCCCGACGCGTGGAGGCGCGTGGGGACGTGCCGCCGGTGCGTGGCGGCGCGTGGGACCACCGGTGGCGCTTCAGGTCGTCTGGAATTGAAATTTTTTCAATTTTTGAGGGTCCCACATCCATAAAAGTGACTTTTGTGGGTTTTTGTGCATCGAATCCTAGTCCAAATGGTGAGATGCTATTCCGGATTGTGGTGTATGGTGTCTGTTGATTTATACGCTCGTCTTGGGGTATGTATTCGAATTATTTAGGTCTTGTTGATTCGTAGGGTGCACAAAATGTGAGAATAAGCATCACAAGTCACAACTATCTCATTGACTGCTTCTAAAATTGTCGTATTTGATTTTTGCAATGGGGATAAAATTGAATGGTGATAAATACGAGATTTTTCACTGGTAGATTCAATTTATCCTCGAGGAGCAATATCTAATTAAAATTCTGAGGCATGAGATGGTGGACTCCAGGGAGGGTTCCACACCTCAGAGAGACGGGATTAGGAGACATTACGTGCATGAAAGAGGAATGATAGCCGAGTCAGGGCAATCCTCCTGAGTAGCTTGCACGATGATGTGATCCCAGTCTATGCGTAATATTCTACGGTTTTATCGGTTTGGCTCACCCTATAAAGAGTATTATAGTACTCTTACAGAACCTGAGATGAGGATGCTACCTTATAAGTATAACAACTTATAAGAAAAGGGTTGATCATATGATGATGCAACATTTGATAAAAATGTCGAGTATGATTGCCGAGTTGGGGAATGTGACCGAGCCCATTTCGGATATATTTTCTTGTACTGGATGTGATCCAGTTCTTCACCTGATTCATGAGAAATCATGAAAATCTATTTCACATACGACGAAAGTATTCGTACTTTTACTAATGTGAATAGGCACAGTGAGTTCGAGTAGGAGCATCTAAAGGCGAGTAGGTCATACTCAGGTCATGCTTATACTATAGAGTTGAGCAAGGACTCCTGTGTGACTCGAGCCTCAGGTAAGAAGAAAACCATTCGAGAAAACCGATAATACTACGTAGCTCGAGATAGGAGCGCGCTTATAAAGTTCCATCCAGTAAGTCCTCAAGTAGGAGGATTTACGTACTAAAACGGAGTGTTTTGTTGACATCAGAAGGAGTAGCACTTGCAAGTTGGAGTTGCAAAGTTACTAGACTCTGTATGCTCTTTACGCTCCAAAAGTTCGACGGAACTTAATTTCAGTTTAGGATATGCTCTGTTAATTTAGAAATTTAAAATTTCTATTTATTACGACAATTCTATGATTGGTTCTATTTTGGTCCATGAGGGACTGTATGCACTGGAAATAATTCCTTTCAATGGTATTTCTTGTTGTCCTCTTAGTGTGAGAGAGGATGAACCGGTTAGCAGTGAGTGGTTTTGTAAGACCCGCTAACCAGTCTTGCCTAGACAGTAAACTTACAAGAAAACCATTAGACAATGCAATGAGGGCTGGGACTCCATTGCAGTCGGTTCACTCCAATATCTGTGGCCTTATGAATGTGAGAACCTGAAATGGTGTTGGGTACTCTATTACGTTCATAGACAATTACACGTGTTTCGGTTACATCTATCTGATCTCGCGCAAGTCTAAGGCATTGAGGTGCCTCAGGAGGTTATTAGCGAGGTTGAGAATCAGTTAGATCTGAGAGTTGAGATATTCAGGACTGATTGAGAGCGCGAGTATTTGTCTAAAGAGCTCTATTTCAAGAAGGGCATTACGAGAATCTGACTATTCCTCGTTACTCAGTGGAGTAGAGTAGCCGCGAGAGAGGAATAGGACTTTGTTTGAGACGGTGAGGCCGATGATGGCGCAAACCAATTTACTCATTTCCCATTGGAGAGATACGTTATTGGTTGTAGCCTATGTTCTCAATCGTATTCTATTAAAGTTCGCAATCAGTACTCCATATGAGCTTTGGATAGGAAGGCAGTCTGACCTTATTCAGTCGAGATTATGGGGTTATGCAACGTATGTTCACTATTTCTCGCATTTACACAGCGAGTTAGGCTTGCGAGAAGAGAGATGTATTTCTAATGAGCATACAAATGGCACTCTCACTGAGATTGAATCTCATGATGCTGAGATTCTTGAAAGTAATTTCCCTATGAGAGGTGAAATCAATTGGGACTTTACCTTTTCATGAGATGGATGAGCCTAGTGGTTGGCTAATCCCAGTGGTAGGATCCAAGAATCCATTACGGATCTGGGTTCTAGTGGGAGCGATCCATCTAGAGGTAAAAAGGTTTCCCATCCTCTTAAGAGTAGTCGAGGATGCGTACCTAACCGTCGCTTCCCGATTGAGGGAGAGGCTCTCAGTATGACTCTTGAGGATTATGAGAAACCTTTAACTGTCATAGAGTTTCTTGAGGGTTCCATGGAGGACCATTGATTGTAGGCCATGGGTGAGAGGAGTTGATGAGAATCAACAGGATCTGGGATCTAGTTGATTTACCTGAGGGAAATAGGGCCGTTGAGAATATGTGAGTTCTCAACATCAAGAAAAAGGCCGACGGATCGGTGTAGAGGTATAAGGCCTATCTGATAACCAGGGGTTACTCAGACTGAGGGCAAGATTATCTCGATCCGTTTACTTTTAGCGATTGTCGTGGACATGATATAGATCTGGAGTGAGACTAGATGAACGTTGAGACTGTTCTCCTGAGTGGGAGTTTGGATGAGGATCTATAAGGAATGGCCATCTGGCTTTATTCTTATAGATCTGGATGATAAGGTCTGTCGACTTCGAAAGTTTACATATGACCTTAATCATCAATCCAGGCAGTGACGTTTGAGATTTCACGAGAAGGTGATATCTTACGGTTTTGTGATGATCGAAGAGGATCATCGCGTATACCTTTTACGTTCTTTTGATCATGTCCTCATGTGAATGACATTCTGTTGACTGGGAACAACAGAGAGAATCTGATGACCACGAAAACGTAGATATTGTCGAGTCTTGATGTGAAGAACATGAGTGAGACTCAGTTCTTCCTCGAAGTTAAGATCCAGAGGGATCGCTCGAGACAGGTGTTAACCCTTCCACAGGAGTCAAACATCAAGAGAGTTCTCGAGTACTTTGAGAAGATCGACTACGACTTTAAAGATACTTTTATCGCTAAAAGGTTAAACCCTAATTCTTGACATATGCCCTAAGACTCAGAAAAGGACAAGGGAAATGAGTAGAATCCCTTGTTCTAGTGCACTGAGTGATCTGATGTACGCAGTGTCGCGTACACGTTCAGACGTTTGATTTGCAGTTTGTAACACCGACACTGCGGTGTCCGTACAAGTATACTGTTCATGAAATTAAATAAAATATTTCTCCGTTTATATATAGAGAGAGAAAATTTTAAATTATATTGGTTTTCGATTTTGAGGTATGTAATTTGAAATTTTTGGGATATTTAAAATATCTGTATTTCCGATTTGTAAAATAAAGTGAGTATAAATATATATAGATGATTATTTAATAATTTATTAATTTATACAATCACCCACTTAATTATTTATAAATTTATTTACAAAAAGAAATATAATAATAATAATATAAAAAAAAAGTCAAAATTAGGGTTAAGCCCTAATTCTCTCATTTTTCTCTCTCTTCTCTCTCTCTCTCCCTCTTTCTCCCTCTGCCGTTTCATCTTCCAGCGCCGGCCGCCGCCGCCGCGGCTTCCTCCTCCATCGCGGCTGCTCGGCTCCGCCACCCCACGGTGGTTCGACCACCGTCTCCCTCTCTATTCCCTCGGTCTCACTCTCTATCTCTCTCCTGCTCTCTCTCTCTTTCCCTCTTTCGGTTACTCTCTCTATCACCCGCGAGTTCTCCCTCTCGCGATCCACCCCAACCGCCACCGCGCTGCCCGCTCGGCGCAACCACCGCCACCCGCAGATACTGCGACCGCCGCGGGTCGCCATCCCTCAGTCTCCCTCGCTTTGCTCCATCTCCTGCGCACGCGTACGACACTGCGCGCAACAGCGCGCGATTTCTCGCGCGCCGCGGTGTGGCGTGCCGCTCGCGCCTCACTGCCTCGGCGTGCGGCGCGCGCGAGACGCCCCTCTGTGGCGCGCGGCCGCCTCTCTGCCTCAGTGCACGCGACTGCCTTGCTCCAGCGCGCGCCAGCCCTATCCCAGCGCACGCCAGCCTTGCCCCAGCGCGCGCTGACTGCCCCTGCGCGCGATTGCTCGCGCTGACTGCTTCCTGCGCGCACTTTCTGCCACCTGCGGAAGCCCCAACCGAAAACCCTAGGTTGATTGTCTTGTCCACTGCAAAGGTAAGATCAAACCCTAACCCAAATTCTAGGGTTTCGATTTCTTGGAGATTTATACTAAATTTGTTGACTTTTGCTTCGAATTAGAAGCATTGTAGGTTTCGGACGGAATCGAATGTCGCATGGACGTTAGGGTTTTGGACCGCAGTGAACCCTAGGTGAGGGAAATGCAATCCTTTCGATATTTGAGTTATTTTATCGAATTTAGGATTGAAATTAGGATTGGAAATTTTATGTATGCTTTGAAATAAGTTAGATTAAAAGGAAATGTACTTTCCTGCAATTTCATATGAAATTATTTATGTTAAGTTTAGAATTTGATATAAATAGGGCTGCGTTGCATAATAGAATGTGTTAGATAATGATAGAGGGTTATTTGATTCGGTTGTATAGCTTTAGTTGAAAATTGATTGGAATATGCCTAAATGTGAGGGTTAAGTTTAAAAATTTACAAGAATTAGGTTGCTTAGTATGGAAGAAGCATATCAAAGGAAATGAGATCGAGTTGAATTGATTTGAATACTTTCCTTTAGAGTTTAATTTGACATATGTATGAAAACAGTCAAAATTTAGGATTTTAGCCTAAGGATGGATACGTTGTTTTACATTATTGTTGATGTTGCATATAGGTAAGTCAAATACAAACTCTATATTATGAAAATAGGTTTTAATACCTTTAAAATGACATATGGGTTGAAGAAATCGGATGAGAATTGAAAAGTGTATGATTTTTCAAAGATTTTCCAGTTCGTAGGAAACTTATTTATTTTAAGCGTATTTCCAATTTTGATTGGTTTTAGGATTGAATTAGACTTGATTTTGATTTGATTACTTGTTTATAAATGGAATGAAAGTGATGAAATGAGAATCTAGAAAGGTGATTGTGTAAATGATTGATTTAAGTCTTAAATGAGCACATATTGAGGGGAGAAACCCTAAGGAAACATGTACTGAAAGATTTAGTACTTTGAATATGAAATTTGATAGGTTTTAATGTGATTTTGAGTGCTAAAATGTGGATTTGAAGTACTTGTGTTTTTGGCATTTAAGTGTGGTGTGTTATTGGCTATGTATATGTGAAATTGAGGCCAAGAGTGTGAGGAATTATGCATGCTGAATTTTGGATAGAGGTTAGTGAGTATGTGGATGTAAAATTATATTGATCAAATCCATTGGAGAGATTTGGAATGACTCTAGTAAGCAAGATGGAGGTTTATATACGTATGTAATAAGGTATAGAAAGTGTATGCATTATGGCATGGAAATGGGAAGCAAACATGTGCAGAATTTGGCTTGAATTAGTAATAGCGTTTGAGTGTTTGTTTGTACGTTTAGAGACTTGAGAAATGTGTGTAAATGTGCAGAAATTTCTGCACTATTGTGTATATCAAAGGGATGCCAATTCATGCTTGTAAAGGAAGGAAAATACATGCTTTTGAGACATTGGGATAGCATGTACTCTTTTCATCATAACTTCCTTAACATAACTCCAAATGATATGAGGTTTTCTGCCTTAGACACTAGACATCCTTAGTTTTAAAAATGAAATAAGAAACCCCTTGATTTGTAAAGGTGTATTAGAAGTTATAGCCTATTTTCTATAACTGCGCAGGTTTGAAACTTGCTGATTTCATACATGTGTAAATGTTGGATGTCTTGATCGAGGGGAGCACAGTTCGACACTTGTCGTGCATTGTAGGGAGTGATTGACCCTCTCGTATACAGTGAGTGGGTTTTATTTCAATGTTTTCGTTTAATATGTAAACTCTGATTTACAACAGTTTGATAAATGAGCATGATTTATCGCGTGCTTAAAATGTTTTGACTAGCTTTGAAAATGATTTTGTGAACCGATGGAGTGTCCGAAAATGTGGTTGAATTATGAAATATGCATCCATGTGGTGAAATGTAAAAATGTGCCATTTTATGCTATATGTTGCATTTGGTTTGTGAACCTGAATTACAGCACATGTTTTGATATGATATTGATATTGGCCTTGAGGGCTGTGATATGTATTGTTCCGTAGCTACGAAGGACACCGTGAGAGGCGCTTTGGTAGCGTCCGGATATGCCTAGGCCTGGGGTATCCCACGAGTTGTCGAGATGAGATTATATTTACGACACGGTACTAGGCAGGTTGAACCCGAAAGGGGGAGGATTTGGACACACTCTCCAAGTCTAGCACCTAGACGAGGTCCGTCGCCAACGCCGGGGTAGAGAGCACTTTAAATAAAATCGCATATAACACTCCCGGTGTGCCTGTCATAGGTCGTGGTAGACTTCTGCCGGGAGTTTTACGGCTGGTAGCTCTATGATTTTGATGAAAGTATTTTGGATGCATATTTGATTTGTTGATGCGTGCAAATGATATATTGTTGAAATGAAAAGCACGATGATTTGAAATATGATTTGTATACTAATGCTTTGACACTCCAGTTTCACACCCCATATTGCACGATTATATTGACTCACTCACTCACTGAGTATTCTTCCCTGAGTACTCACCCCTCCTCTTTCCCTCCCCAGACAGGATTTGGTGATATATTTGGCTCGAGGGCTTGATAGCTCGTTGGCGGATTTGGGTGATTATCGACGGTGAGATTAAGTTTTAATTGAAAAGATGAATTTCATATTTTATTATCGACCCTGCGTGGTCTTGTTGAGGTCCGTAGTTGACCGTGTACATATTTTGGGGATAACTGTATAAATTTTGGACTTCTGTTTGCAAAACTCTCATTTCACTTGCATTGAGGTATGTGTAAATGTTTAAAGTGTAAACTTGGGAAATTGTATTATATTTGTATAACTTTAGGCCCGCTCGGTGTAGCGGCTGCTCATGCTCTAGTTGGGCATGACAGTAGAGGTCTGTGGCTAGGATTGTTGGTGATTTGTTAGCCTTGCGTTGTCTGGATGTCGGTTGGGAGATTTGGTGGATTGTTTTGAGGCCGGGATGGCCATTTTATTTTATTTATAGGATCATGTAAATGTACAGGTTTATACAGGTTTAAATTGTACATGGGAGACCTCCGATTTATGGGGAGGTTCTGCCTGATTTTCTGTAGAAATACAGCCGGCATCCAGGTCAACGGGCGGCTGTTCACGTTTCCCGGTTCGGGGCGTGACACAGTCACTATGGTAATTAGCTATCGATCGAATCCTAGAGGGGATCACTGGAGAGTAGTGAAAGGATTCCGATATATCTCGAGAGAACTGTAGACCTCCTCTATTGTTACGGAGGAGGTGATTTGCATCTTATTGGGTATTCAGATACCAACTGCGTTGGTGATCTGAACGTATGCAAATCGATATTAGGTTTTACTGTCTTGGAGTAGCAAGAAGTAAACTTGTATATCTCTATCTACGATAGAGACTGAGCTTATGAGATGCTCAGCGGCAGTTCAGGAGAGTGTTTGGTTCCGGAGATTTCCGGATCACTTAGGGGTTGTGTCAGATAGTGGGAGGTCAGTGATGATTTATTGAGAAAATCAGGCCGCCTTTGACCGCACTTGAGACCCTAAGTATCAGTAAGTCCAAATACATTGATACCTAATACTATGTTATGAGAGACATCACCGAGAAGGGTGAAGTGACAAATTAAGTACATTACTATACAGCATGTTTGCTGATCCCTTCAATAAACCCATTGTGATAGATTCATGTATGAGATATTGGAATCATTGGGTTTGCATGTATATAGACATTTCTCATTTTGTACTGATGCTTATTGTGTTATATATGACATGTGTGCATGATTGGGTCACTTATTTATTTTACTATTTTAATTGTCATATATTTTATTATATGTTGTGATAAATGATATGTTAGGCAGGCGTGGTTGACTCTCTCACACGAGTGACCACCTCCAGCTCTGGGTGAGCGGAGATGAGACGGTTTCTAGTTGTAAGAGGCTTTGAGAGTGGCCCTACTAGAACATAAGTCGTCCTGATATGTGTTCAGGATGAGGTCATATGCGATATGATCGGCATAGACGTACCCACATCCATGTTGCCTGTTAGTAGCCAGGTTTGAGATCTCAGATATCACCTGCGACTAGTGATATTGTCTCTGAGATACTCTCTCTGAGATCTTTGGGTAAAGTCTTATGTGTAGACTGAGTCCCATACTTGCACAGTGTTAGAGAAATCTGACATATGCCCTTTGAGAGATGGGGAAATAACACTATGGCACGCGTTTCATACCGCGTGTGATATGTTGACCAGGGATAGTGGGAGCATTATTTGAGACACTGATATGATTTTGATTCCCGTTCCCACTGTGTGAGACCCGAGATCCATTGGGTGGGATCTCTAGTACCCTTATCACTTTCGGCTGTTTCTAGAAGTCTTGGCTCAGTGTTGCTACTTTAGTCTGTTTACCGATGGCCCGGAAGATAAATTGAGGTCTGAGGGACAGGTCTAGGAAAGCAGCTGAATTGAGGCTAATAGATTCGAGTTTGAGAAAATGAAGACCAATTGACATTACATCATAGTGTTGTATTCACGGGCTAGCCTATTATGTATGTCCATGTTGGGATGTAAGCATAATAGTGGATACACAGTCGAGCATTTATTGGGGATTACTTTCGTTGAGGAAAGTAGCTCGATGGATGTAATTAGTCTTGGATCTGGGGTGCAGCGAGTTCTTTTGTTACTAATGTTGGCTTTTCGATTATCCTAACAGGTGCATCGAGAGGTCTTTGCTTGCAGGTGTACTCGCAGGTCGCACGACGCCCAATTCTGTATGAAAGTCCAGTAGGGTGATGTGATCACATGAGTTGTGATCTTGTGATAGACGTGTAATGCCCTCGTGTGCAAGTGGGAGATGTTGGTTATGGGTGATGTCCACGTGGCATATGTTGTGAATTATGGGGTTAGTGGAATAACACCCAAGGAAAATAACTCCCTCTCTGTCTCTCTCCCCCTTTAACCATTATCGCATGTATTTTGAGAAAACATCCTGTCCTGTGCTCTATTAGCACATTTGGCCAAAAGCTTAAATGCAGGCTACTATTTTTGTTCAACGTTGAGATGAATACAATATTGAGAGAAAGAAAACATTATTCTCTAGAGAGAGAATATAGAGGGCATGAGGAAAAATTCCGTGTAGGGAATTTTTCTCGTCACGATGATCGTCGGACTGAGGGTTGCGGCGTTGTGACATTGCGGTGGTGGTTCGATTAACATCGTGATCACTATTCCGACCGCGAGATCCGATCGAGGGACGCACGGTCGATTTTTGCAGACTGCATATTCGAGGTATTTACCCTATACCCAATTTGTATTTATTTTTTCCGAAAATTATTTATGAATGCTTCCGCTGCATGTGATTCTATTAATTCCAACATGATTATTTGCCCAAGAGCTTTTATAGTGGAATATTCAAATTTCTTCTACTTGTTTTGGCTTTTTCTATCAGACGGGCCCAAAAGAACTTACAGAGCAGAGTCAGGGTGTGAACTATAGAGCATTGAGTGATTTATTTCTTCTCTCAGAGCAAAGAAAGGACACTTTCCACTATGATGTCTCTGTTAAATTGATTGAGATCTACAATGAACAAGTTAGAAATCTTCTAGTTACATATGGTTTTAACAAGAGATATCCTCTGAATTTATGGTTGGAACAAAAATGTCATTGAAGTTTATCACTTTATTTTTCAATGTTATTATTTCTACTTTTTCTTTAGACGCTTATATAACTGATGTCTTGCTAATTTCCCCTGCAATTCCTTAAATTGCTGCTTAAATTACTTCAATCGGGTATGTGTGGTAAAAGTCACGCTGATTTTACTACGATTGCTCATGTTGTGTTGAGAATTTCAGACTGTAATAATGATTGATTTGGATATCTCTGTATGATTGAAATTGAATTTAATTATAAGTATGAAATTTATAACCTTGTGTCTTATTTTTAAATAACAATTGGAATCACCTCAATCTGATAACTGTAGCTAAGTTATGATATTTTTACTAGAATTCAATTATGTTGGAAACTTGTTGAAATAGTTCTCTAGTCCACTATTTGTTGCCAAACTACATAGCCTGCATTATTGTGATACACTATTAGAAAAACGGGTATCAGCGACGGAGTGATACCCAAATTTCTATCGCTAAAAGTATCAGCAACGGATTTTTCCGTCACTAAAAGTCACATCGCTAATTTTCATGACAGATCAGCAATGGATTTTTTACTGACGGAATTTTTTCGTCGCTAATCCGTCGGTAAAATTCGTGAACCAAATGTGCATGGGCCCGGGAGCCCACTTGAGCATGCCCGCTTGCTACAGACTGCCGCCTGTCGTCCGCCCTTGTTATAAATGTTGAAAAAATTGTTATCACCCAAGAACCTGGGTGATAGCACAAAATTATATATTAATACAAACAAAAAATTATATTTAATAAAAATAAAAAATTATATTTAATAAAAGAATAAAATTATATTTAATAAAAAAACAAAATTATTTTTAAAAAAAACATAAAATAATATTTAATAAAAACAAAAAATTATTTTTAATAAAAATAAAAAATTATATTTAATAAAAGAATAAAATTATATTTAATAAAAACATAAAATTATATTTAAAAAAATACAAAATTATATTTAATAAAAATACAAAATTATATTTAATAAAAGAATAAAATTATATTTAATAAAAAAACAAAATTATTTTTAAAAAAAACATAAAATAATATTTAATAAAAACAAAAAATTATTTTTAATAAAAATAAAAAATTATATTTAATAAAAGAATAAAATTATATTTAATAAAAACATAAAATTATATTTAAAAAAATACAAAATTATATTTAATAAAAATACAAAATTATATTTAATAAAAACATAAAATTATATTTAAAAAAATACAAAATTATATTTAATAAAAATACAAAATTATATTTAATAAAAACACAAAATTATATTCAATAAAAACAAAAAAAATATATATTTAATAAAAATATAAAATTATATTTCATAAAAACACAAAATTATATTTAATAAAAACACAAAATCATATTTACTAAAAATATAAGATTATATTTAATATAAATACAGAAGTATATTTAATAAAATTGCAATAACCTAATTAAATAAAAATACAAAATCATATTAAATAAAAATAGAAAATTATATTTAATAAAAATACAAAATTATATTTAATGAAAAATACCCTTATTAAAAAAACAAAAAACAAAATTATATTTAATAAAAATACAAAATACAAAATTATATTTAATAAAAATACAAAATTATATTTAATAAAAAAATACCCTAATTTAATAAAAAATATAAAATTATATTCAATAAAATGTAAAATTATATTTAGCGACGAAAATTTTAGCGACGGAATTTTTCCGTCACTAATAGGACTGAATTATTATTTTTTTTGTTTTAGCGACGGATTAGTGACAGAATTTTTTCCGACGGAATTTCTCATTGCTAATAGGTCTGAATTTTTTTTTTTTTTAGCGACGGAATTTTTTCCGATGGAATTTTCCGTTGCTAATTATTCCGTCGCTGTTTTGTCGTAATTTTTTTATTAATTAGCGACAGATAACTATCTGTTGCTAACTTCCATCGTTGATACCGTATTTTATAGTAGTGATATTTAGTTATAATTCTTCTATAATCCTTGTGATAAAATGGTGGTCGTGTGGTGATTATATTATGTGAATCATAAAAAAATGTAAAGAGAAAGTGATAACATAAAAATATCTTTGAAAACTTTGCAAAGTCTGCAGGCGAAGTTTGAGGAGTATGGTTTATATATGGAGTTCCAAAAATTTTAAAAAACCTACAAGCAAAGTTTGAGGAACTACGGATAAATTTCTTCTCCTTATAAGGGTGGAATTAGAAACAAATGAAATGTTTGAAATGTTTAACCCAAAAAAGACTTAAATTCATTTAGGAATCCCAAATTTTAGTTTGCTCTTTTAGATCCTCATATGATAGCTTGGTTCAATATTTTATTCCTTTCTTTATTTATTAAGATCAAATTAGATCAATAAAGATGGAAAAATGATAATTGTAATTATTTTCTTGAAATAAAGTGTATCTCTTGTACACTCTACCATGTTTACATTATTTATATGATGGTGTTGATATTTTTGTGTCTACTTACTTGCTATACATACTATTGGTTCCCCCATATATTTGCTCAGTTTATGCTGACTCCAGTATCCTCGTTTTCAGGTGATCAAGGATACGAGAGGAAATCACAGAGTAGAGATCTTTGAGCCAAGAAATTTAGATCCCTACTTATTTCTGACCATTTATTTTCTTAAGACATGTTGTCTTTGTTTTTTTTTTTTTTTTGGAAATTGTATGAGTTATATTTTATATGTAAATATGTAGTTGATGGCCAAGGAGAGCCCTATATGTATAGTTTTTTTTTATTATTATTATTATGATTACATGCCATAGTGTACTATGTTGGATGGCTGGGAGAGCCATTGATTCTAGTTTGTTTGATATTAAAAGTATTCTGTTTGTTTTATCAAGTTTTATACTAATTTTAGGTAGCAAAATGTTCACTAAATAGGAAAAACTCTGCCAATATTTTATTTGGAAGAAACTTATTATTATTATTTTTTAATATAAATCTTCTTCTGTATTATCACATTGATTGTTGCGAGTCAAGATGTCACATTTTAATCAAGATTAGTCATTTCTGCATTTGCATGTCTGTCTTCTTTTGTTAAGGGGTACAATGTCCGGATTGTGGGTTGTCACATTAATGGCCTTTTGTTGGTCAAAACTATGGGGAGGATGATAGAGAGCCAGACTTAGGTGAATGGATTCATAAGGTAATGGTTAACAAAAAAGACAGAGTATATTGTAGGATTGAAATAATTTGTAGGATTGAATCATATTGTAGAACTGAAACTTATTGTACGACTGATATTCTCTTTATACAAAACCAATTTCTTTCGTTCTATAAAGAGAATCTTTGTTTTTTGTTTTGTTTTTTTTTTTGGTTTTTAGAAAGTGAAAATATAAAACCAACATTTTATGAGAAAGAATATCTAATTTTAATAAGCTTTTAAAGTGACAAAATGAATTTATTTAAATTTAGTGAGAGAAAATAGAAATTAAATTGATAGTTTTAGAAAGAAAAATATTAATGTGCTTTATTTGAAAAAGACACTAGATTTTACTTTATATTTTGAAAGAAAATTAATGTGTTTTATTTAATAGAGATAATCAAAATTAACGTATTATATTATCTAGAAATAGAATTAGAATAAACTTATTCTTTTACTAATGTGTTTAGTTCGAAAGAGAGAAGTTAAAATTGGTTTATTTTTTAAAAGTGGAAGACTTAACACGAGAAGGCTTTAATTAAAGGGATTTTTTGTAGAAAGAAATCATATTTTTGTAAATTTAAATAAAAAGAATCATATGAGAGAAAAAAGAGAGCCACAATTTTTTTTTAAGAGAGAATCTATTTTTTTAAAAAAATGGAAACTTATAACAAAATATATTAAAATGCAAAGAGAGAGAAAATGGATGTATTTAATTTGAGGAAAATCATTATATATATATATATATTTTGGGAGGGACTAATGTATTGAAATCTAAAGGGAGAAAAGAATGAAATTAATTTAAGAGAGAGGATCAAAATTGATTTTTTTTTTTTCTGAAGGGAAAACTATTTTATAATTTTTAGAGAGAGAATTTGAGTTAGATTTTAGAAATGGAAAACTTAAACCAATATGTTTTTTTTAGGAATTAAAGTGTGATAATTTATTCTTTTTTATATGGGGTTGAAATTTGAACACATATTCTGTAACATCGGATAAATCTGATATTTGATTTTTCTTCTAAAATGGAGAATTTAAAAATTCTATGCTTTATTTGATTTTATGAAAGTGTGTGAGAAATAATTAATAGAAATGTGAAATTCTGCTCTTAAGGTTGTTCAGAAAATCTATTATGGTATTGATCGGCAGATATTTTAAATTTTAAATGATCGGTTACTGGAGTGTTAGTATTCAGTAGAGTCAAATTGTATTCAGTGTTCGGTAGAAGTTGAGGTTTCGGTGGGAAACTGCTTTCCTGGTAAAGCTGTGTATTTGATAGATTAATTTTCTAATTTTTGATTTTTAACTGATGATCGGTAACTTCCACCCATCGGTAACAATCGGTTATTTTACCAATTAAGAATCCCCATCGGAATTCTACTCCATTCTTTCGGTTGTTATATCCATTCGGCTCATTATGTTTACTTTATCAATTTTCAAAATTTTTATCCGGTATACTATATTTTCATTTAAACTGATCGATTATTTTGCCATCGATTGATAATGTGTACCATTGATAACATGAAATTTGTGAATTTCATTTTTATCATCCATCGGTAATGTTTTTGACTGTTTGGTAAAATCATTCATCGGTACAATATATTTTTATTTACCTGTTCGGTGCCCTCTTTGATTATCACATACCCATTCCATCACTGTGTATCCAATTGACCGATCACTCACTTTTCATTTTACCGAACACCCAATGTTTACCGAACACTCAATAAAATTTTCCACATCCGATCAGTAATTCATTTTCATTAGTTATCGGTAAATCATTTCTTCATTGCAGGTCTAACAGTGCTCATTAGTGACCCATTCTCATTTTCTCTTTCGTCATTCGGTGATCTTAGTTTGTTGATAATTATTTTAACCGAATCCCCAATCCAAACGACATATTCTTTCAGCACTTGTACCTTTCATTCCCAAACTCTTTTCCTTCAGTTGAGTCGAATATTTCCACATACCTACGAGCTCATTAGTGACCCATTCTCATACCGAACACTCAATAAAATTTTCTACTTCCGATCAGTAATTCATTTTCATTAGTTATCGGTAAATCATTTCTTCATTGCAGGTCTAACAGTGCTCATTAGTGACCCATTCTCATTTTCTCTTCAGTCATTCGATGATCTTAGTTTGTTGATAATTATTTCAGCCGAATGCCCAATCCAAATGACACATTCTTTCGGCACTTGTACCTTTCATTCCCAAACTTTTTTCCTTCAGTTGAGTCGAATATTTCTACATACCTACAAGCCCATCGATTGAGTGCTTGTTAAACTTTTTCCACTTTTCAAATTATGCACACCCTTCCATCGGTTGTAGCCACCACAAGGAACATTTGACTTTTTCCACTTTTCAAATTGTGCACACCTTCCATCGGTTGTAGCCACCGCAAAGAATTGAACGCAAAGAATTGAACTCATGACCATGTCTTTGTCCAAAAAAATCTTATCCATTGAGCCACTTTAACACTTTAATTATGATATGTAAAATCCTTATTATATTCTATAATTTGAGATTTCCACTAATGTGTCTTCATGTATGAATATAACCTTTCGGTGGGATACTCTTTCCTTTCATATTGTGTTTGAGTAATTGCCTATTCTTATTCGGTAACCGATGAGTATTGACCCAATCTCATCACCGATCACTCTTTTCTCAACCAATAAAATTTTAAATATTTAAATTCATTATATTGAGTACCCAATTATAAAAAATGGACATATTGGAAACTTGTGTAAGTTGGGAGAGAAATATATAATTAAGTAAATAGGAGAAATGAGTTATAAATAAAAAGATAGTGGGGGAATTCTAAAACCCACGAATCTAAATTTCACATCTTTTATCACTCCTCTCTCTCTGCACACACCCCTTCTACTCCTCTTTCTTGCATCCATTAAAAATCTATCAAAATATCACAAAACCTATACTCTAGAAATTTCAAAACTCATAACCCAACTCTAGCAAGTTAAAACTAGTGAGAGATTCGTAGTAGTTGGACAAACCAACTAAAGCTAAACTCTTGTTGTGCAACCGGGAGCGATTATTTTTTCATAAACAGTGAGTGGATAGTTCGTTGTACCTTTAAATGAGAAAAATTATTTTAAATTCTTTAAAAATGATTTTAAATGATTTTACATGTTTTATATACATCTTTGTGATTGTAAGATGTCTGAAAAGAAAATTTGAATCACATATACATTCATGTATTTATAAATGACTGTGTGTCTTATATTGATGGATATTTGATTCATGAATGTTTTGATATGATCTTGGAAATTGTTGGTTGAACTATGGCACACAAAATGTGATTTGGATATTTGCGAAAGGATGGTACATATGATAAATGGCTATAGTTATTCCCTCCACGGAGCGACCCGACGGGGTGACGTGATTGGGGTTTAATTGCGAGGGAGGTAGATGCGGATTCTTCTCTGTCTCATCGTACTATCCGAATTGCACCCCGCTAAAGTACGAGTCAACTTCAAAAAAGGGAGAATTAGTTTTTCGAAACAAATGGATTGAAAATCTCTTGGTGGGCTCTCGTTTAGGTTCGCCCAAACTTGGAACGAGAGTGATTTCTTATGGAGACCCCATGATTTTTGGAAAGTTTAAAATCTGTGGATGCATGTTTGTTTGAATTATTCTGATTATTAAACTATATTATATCTGAAGATTCGTTTATGAAATATATTTTAATTACCCCATACTCACCCATCATTTATTGACACGATCATGTCATTACACTCCACTCACCGAGTATTTCTATACTCACCGAGTATTTTCATACTCACCCCCTCTTCTATATTTTTCAAAGGAAGGTTAGGTAGGAGACATCAATTTGGAGCTGTGGAAGGCATCATTTTGCTGAACTTGTATAGGTATTGTTGATGTAGGGTTTGTTTTTGGATTGATGTAGTAAAACCCATGGAAAGAAACATTTGTACTATTCTTTTATTTTGGATTTGATTGATACTTGTCCTATCTCTCGGGACAAGTATTGATAGAATCCATACTTAATTGTTGTGGAACTTGTTTAATGTTATTTAAATGTTGTCTTTTGTAAAACTTATTATTTTATTGGGACATTTAGACTTTATGGTAAAAATTTTATTATGAATTCTTTGATCGGCTGGGATGACCCTATGCATGCATTAGACCTTGATTGGCTGGGATGACCTCATGCATGCCTGTGATAAAGTGGACTGAGATGGTTCTCCAAATGTTATTGAATTGTTTTTAAAATCGGTTTAACAGGTTGAATACTTTGCGGTATTCCAGTATATGGGGAGGTTCTGTCTGTGTGTTGAGATAATATGACGATTGTCACGTGCTTAACTTGAGAGTCGGGGCTTGAGATATTCAATCCATATTTGAGTTGGAAAGTGTTGATATGTGATAGAACCATAAAATATGAATTGGGTTGAGCCAAATTGCACCCCTAATTGGAATTTCAAAACATTGACATTTTCCGCTACTACTTTCTTGTTATCGGATATCTTTAGAATATAGTAAAAAAATAAAAATAAAATATTCAAGTCTAATGATTGCTTGGATCGACCAATTCTTGTCAAGTTGTGCGCTCCACATTAAACAAAGGAAATATGAGCAGGACCTCCGTAATAATGGCCAATTAGCCAAGTGGCGTGTTTTGGCAAATAAAGCATTTGTTTAAAGTTTCCAAACACGGCTTAATAGGATGAAGGAAAGCACACGACTTGGTCTCGCTCTCAGACCGAGGACACCAAAATCTCTCCCGCTATATAAACATTAGCCTTCCCATAGTTTTCATTCACAACTCACTGTTCTCTCCCTTGTTCATGCACATTAACTCTTTTTAGATTAATAGTTTGCAATGGCGTTTTTGCTGGTGATCTATCTTCTTATTGTTTCTTCCCTTTCCATAGCCTTTGCATCTGATCCAAGTCCTCTTCAAGATTTCTGCGTCGCAAACCCACAAAATGCAGGTATATTTACAATCACTTTGGTACAAATTGTCATGAGTTTTTTTGATTTTGCAAAGTCTTGCCTAAATGTTCCCTTTCACATGAAACCTTACTAGAGTTTTGAGTTTCTCGTGTATTGTAGTGTTGGTGAATGGATTCGCATGCAAGGATCCTCAGCAGGTTCAAGCCAAAGATTTCTTCTTTGGTGGACTTCAGTTACCTGGGAACACATCCAACCCTGTTGGTTCGAAGGTGACCCCAGTGACCGTGGACCAAATTCCAGGACTCAACACTCTGGGCCTCTCACTTGCTCGCATCGATTATGCACCCTCGGGCATAAATCCTCCCCATACACATCCTCGTGGCTCAGAGATCTTGACAGTGATAGAAGGCTGCCTAGAAGTGGGATTTGTCAGCTCAAACCCGGAGAACCGGCTCATCACAAAGGTCCTTCAGAAGGGTGATGTGTTTGTCTTCCCAATTGGTCTCATCCACTTCGAAAGAAATGTTGGAGATGGTAATGCAGTAGCTGTTGCAGCCCTAAGCAGCCAAAATCCAGGAGTTATTACCATCGCAAATGCAGTTTTTGGTTCTAGTCCTGAAATCAGTAGTGATCTTCTTGTCAAGGCCTTCCAAGTGGACAAGAGCGTTGTCAATTATCTACAGTCTAAATTCTGAAAACATCAACCGGGGTTGGAAATATTTGGATGAAATTGTAATTCCATTTTTCTTGTTATTATTTGTTGTAATTTCTCCATTCTTTAATATAAGCAAGCTAACAAAAATTTATCTTTTTTTGTCCCCAAAATCACTCTAAACTTGATTTCAACCTGAAAATCATTTTTCCTTTGAATCGACTAATCATATAGGGAAAAAAAAAAGAAAAAAAAAAACCTAAAACGTCATGTACTTTCAACCTCTTTTCTCGGCAGGTGTAATTTGCAATCGGTGTTCATAAATTGTTCAGAAGCCATACAAAATTAACACTCACAATTTCCTGTTGTTTTACACGATGTTGAGGTTGACAACTTGTCCAAAATTTAATTTTTTTAAAAAATAATTTACAACTAGCTCCAAAATAACATATTTTATTTACTTAAAACAGGAAGAAATGAAAAGCACCTATTGTATATGTTTCCTTTTAAAACTGATTAAATAAAAACACTTCTAACGGACAACTATGATTGAAATTTTATTTGTCATTATATTAATATATATATATATATATATATTTTGTTTTCTATAAAAGTACTGCTTAGTTCGATAAATGTGTGCATATTGGGTTAGTTCAAAGTCTAATCGTGTCTAAATTTAGGACAATTTATTTTTATTTTATTTGCCATATCTTTCATCTAAAGTGATTTAATAACAGTATTTTTTTTCTTGGCAAGAAAAATTTGAGTTTATATATTAATCTCAATTTTATCGAATGATCCATTATGTGATAAAATTTGTATTTTTTAAATTAAAGAATGAAGCTAGCTGGATTTTATGAGTTGTGTTCTACTCGAGGGCTAAAAGAATTCTTACTAGAAATATTGAATTAAATCACTATTTCCTTATTAGTTTTACATAAGTCAAGATGGATCCTTCTATTTATCATTTTGTATAATTTTTTACGAACTCCCAAAATACATGATGAGAATGAGGGACATGCAATGCTATAATGATTGAGCACCGCATATGTTACTTGTTTTGAAGTTTCAAAATCTTCGTCTCCTTGTTCAAAATTATGTGTAGATAGTTGTTTATTTCCTTGAAATATACATTATGTTTAGAGTAATGTGTTGTCTGTTTGAAATATAAAATATGGATAAAATATGACTTAATTGTTTATGGTAATTGAATGGATTGTTTGTTTGAAATATAAAATATGGATGAAATATGAAGTTTGGAGCTATTGTGATTGATGTTTGATATTGTAGTTGATATTGTGAAATATGAAATATGAAATATGAAGTAATGATTTATTTGGTATTAATGGTTGAATAATTATTTATTTGAAATATGAAATTTGGATGAAATATGAAATATGAAATTATTGTGATTGGTGTTTAATATTATGGTTGATGGGCAATGTGATGAATATGTTTGAGTTTGATTTGGATTTGGAAGCAAGTCTTGTCATAAAAAATGATCAAGTGATATATATATATATATATATATATATATATATATATTTTAAAAAAAGTAAAACATTATCCTTGCCGACGTTTTTAAGGATAAACGTTAGCAAGGGACAAGATTTGTTGACATTTAAATGTCAGCAAATCATCATGCTATTGCCGATGTTTATCCTTAGAAATGTCAGCAATATCCCGACGTTTATAAAAGGCATCAAGACGATTTCCAACTAAATTTTTCCTGACGTTTACCCGACATTTATTTTTTTGCCGTCATCTCCTTTTACGATGCTCATAAAATATCGGGAATTGGGGAAAAAAAGTCAGGAAAGGTATGTTTTTTGTGGTGTGTTTTTGGCTTAAACCTTCAGTGGGTGGTTTTAAACAGATTTTAGGCAACATTCTACTCGACATTTTTTTTTTTGGAAAAAATCTAATTCAAGTAAAAGTTTTTTTTTTTTTTTTTTTTTTTAATTTTTCTTTTCTGTGGATTCACACACGGAGGTGGTGATCATTTAGACCCATGTTTCGAATATTATATGTATTAGTTTAGAATATCCATGAGGGATATTTTAGACATTTTATAATATGGTTAGTGGGGTAACTCCCACTAATCACATCTTACCCACATTACATCTCTCTCTCTCTCTCTCCCTCCCCTTACTTCTTCCGCTGGAACCTGAGGAAAATGGTGTGTGAACCATGGATGAATTTTAGAGAGAAAACATTATTCTCTAGAGAGAGAATATAGAGGGCATGAGGAAAAATTCCGTGTAGGGAATTTTTTCCGTCACGATAATCACCGGACTGAGGGTTGCGGCGTTGTGGTATTGTGGTGGTGGTTCGATTAACATCGTGATCACCATCCCGACTGCGAGATCCGATCGAGGGACGCATGGTCGATTTTTGCAGACTGCATATTCGAGGTATTTACCCTATACCTAAGCCATATTTATTTTTTCTCGAAAATTATTTATGAATGCTTCCGCTGCATGTGACTCGATTAATTCCAACATTGGTATCAAAGCGATACGTTGGATTAAAAATAATTTTCGGGTTAATTTTTGGGTATAAAAAATATTGGGTTTAAAATTTGAGGTTCGGATCACGGATGAGTTTCGTGAATCCGAGAACACCACTGTGTTACCCATGATCCCTAGAACACGAAAATAATTTTTTCGTAATTTTCTGAGCACGTTTAGGTGAAAAAAACTCCGGTTGAAAGTTTCGGCCGTGAATAGTGACCGACCCTTTCAACCTTAGATTTGTCGAGTTTTAGGACAAATCAATGCATGAAATTTATAAATCTGTAATCCTTGTTTCATGCTCTTCAATTTGGTATATATATTGCATATGATTGTGGCCGAAAAATTGGGTTTCAAATTTGACCGCGGAGGGTCGGATTTTTGGATCCAAAATACGCCGAGTTTAGGGCACAATTATTCCAAAAATTGAGTCAAGGATGCTTGGAATAAATGGAATTAGAGATTCTATAAAAAAAATCCGGTCAAAATGGTGTCGAAAATGGACTTTTTCGGCAACCGGGTCAAAAGACCCGGTTACAAAAACCATCGGGTGAAGAAGACGAAGTCCAGACCCGCGGGCGCGTGAGCTACACGCGTGAGGCAGGCGTGTGAAGCAGCAGAGGAAGGGCGTGTGTCTTTCACGCGCGAACAGGAGCGTGAAAACGATGGGTCGTCCGGGTCGGGTTACGACCTGGACACATGTCCCCGACCGCGACCCACGGATCCGGACCGGATTCGGGTTCCAACCCGCATCCGGATCCGAAACCGACCCGCGACCGCGGGTCTCGCGCGTGCAGGCGCGTGAGCCGACGCGCAGAGCGCGCGTGTGAGCGCGTGCCAGACGCGCTGCACGTCTGGCACGACCAGAAGAGGTTCCCGGCTCGTGGAGGCGCGTGGGACGCGCCGCCGGTGCGTGGAGGCGCGTGGGACTGCCGACGGCGCGTCAGGTCGTCCGGAATTAAAATTTTTTCATTTTTTGAGTCCCATATCCATAAAAGTGACTTTTTGTGGGTTTTTGTGCATCGAATTCTAGTCCAAATGGTGAGATGCTATCCCAGATTGTGGTGTATGGTGTCTGTTGATTCATACGCTCGTCCTGGGGTATGTATTCAAATTATTTGGGTCTTGTTGATTCCTAGGGTGCACAAAATGTGAGAATAAGCATCACAAGTCACAACTATCTCATTGACTGCTTCTAAAATTGTCGTATTTGGTTTTTGCAAGGGGAATAAAATTGAATGGTGATAAATACGAGATTTTTTACTGGTAGATTCAATTTATCCTCGAGGAGCAAGATCTAATTAAAATTCTGAGGCATGGGATGATGGACTCCAGGGAGGGTTCCACACCTCAGAGAGACGGGATTAGGAGACATTACGTGCATGAAAGAGAAATGATAGCCGAGTCAGGGCAATCCTCCTGAGTAGCATGCACGATGATGTGATCCCAGTCTATGAGTAATATCCTACGGTTTTATCAGTTTGGCTCACCCTATAAAGAGTATTATAGTGCTCTTACAGATCCTGAGATGAGGATGCTACCTTGTAAGTATAATAACTTATAAGAAAATGGTTGATCATATGATGATACAACATTTGATAAAAATGTTGAGTATGATCACCGAGTTAGGGAATGTGACTGTGCCCATTTCGGATATGTTTTCTAGTGCTGGATGCGATCCAGCTCTTTACCTGATTCATGAGAAATTATGAAAGTCTATTTCACATACGACGAAAGTATTCGCATTTTCACTAATGTGAATAGGCACAGTGAGCTTAAATAGGAGCATCTAGAGGCGAGTAGGCCATACTCGGGTCATGCTTATGCGATGGAGTCGAACAAGGACTCCTGTGTGACTCGAGCCTCAGGTAAGAAGAAAACCATCCGAGAAAACCGATAATACTACGCAGCTCGAGATAGGAGCGCGCTTATAAAGTTCCGTCCAGTAAGTCCTCAAGTTGGAGGATTTACGTACTAAAACGGAGTGTTTTGTTGACATCAGAGGGAGTAGCACTTGCAAGTTGGAGTTGCAAAGTTGCTAGACTCTGTATGCCCTTTACGCTCCAAAAGTTCGACGGAACTTGATTTCAATTTAGGATATGCTCTGTTAATTTAGAAATTTAAAATTTCTATTTGTTACGACAATTTTTTGATTGGTTCTATTTTGGTTCGTGAGAGACTGAATGCACTGGAAATGATTTCTTTTCAATGGTATTTCTTGTTGTCCTCTTACTGTGAGAGAGGATGAACCGGTTAGCAGTGAGTGATTTTGTAGAACCCGCTAACCAGTCTTGCCTAGACAACAAACTTACAAGAAAACCATTCGACAATGCAATAAGGGCTGGGACTCCATTGCAGTCGGTTCACTCCAAGATCTGTGGCCTTATGAATGTGAGAACCTGAAATGGTGTTGGGTACTCTATTACGTTCATAGACAATTACACGTGTTTCGGTTACATCTATTTGATCTCGCGCAAGTCTAAGGCATTGAGGTGCCTCAGGAGGTTATTAGCGAGGTTAAGAATCAGTTAGATCTGAGAGTTGAGATACTCAGAACCGATTGAGTGCGCGAGTATTTGTCTAAAAAGCTCTATTTCAAGAAGGGCATTACGAGAAACTGACTATTCCTCGCTACTCAGTGGAGTAGAGTAGCCGCGAGAGAGGAATAGGACTTTGTTTGAGACGGTGAGGCCGATGATGGCGCAAACCAATTTACTCGTTTCCCATTAGGGAGATGAGTTATTGGTTGCAGCCTATGTTCTCAATCGTATTCTATTGAAGTCCGCAGTCAGTACTCCATATGAGCTTTGGACAGGGAGACAGCCTGACCTTAGCCATTTGAGATTATGGGGTTATGCAACGTATGTTTACTATTTCTCGCATTTACACAGTGAGTTAGGCTTACGAGAAAAGAGATGTATTTCTAATGAGCATACAGATGGCACTCTCACTGAGATTGAGTCTCATGATGCCGAGATACTTGAAAGTGATTTCCCTATGAGAGGTGAAATCAATTGGGACTTTACCTTTTCATGAGATGGATGAGCCTAGTGGTTGGCTAATCCCAGTGGCAGGATCCAAGAATCCATTACGGATCTGGGTTCTAGTGGGAGCGATCCATCTAGAGGTAAAAAGGTTTCCCATCCTCTTAAGAGTAGTCGAGGATGTGTACCTAACCGTCGCTTCCCGATTGAGGGAGAGGCTCTCAGTGACTCTTGAGGATTACGAGAAACCTTTAACGGTCCTAGAGTTTTCTTGAGGGTTCTGTGAAGGACCATTGATTATAGGCCATAGGTGAGAGGAGTTGATGAGAATCAACAGAATCTGGGATCTAGTTGATTTACCTGAGGGTAATAGGGCCGTTGAGAATATGTGAGTTCTCAACATCAAGAAAAAGGCCGACGGATCGGTGTAGAGGTATAAGGCCTATCTGATAACCAGGGGTTACTCAGACTGAGGGCAAGATTACCTCGATCCGTTTACTTTTAGCGAGTGTCGTGGACATGATATGGATCTGGAGTGAGACCAGATGAACATTGAAACTGTTCTCCTGAGTGGGAGTTTGGACGAGGATCTATAAGGAATGACCATCTGGCTTTATTCTTATAGATCTGGATGATAAGGTCTATCGACTTCGGAAGTTTACATATGACTTTAATCATCAATCCAAGCAGTGACGTTTGAGATTTCACGAGAAGGTGATATCTTACGGTTTCGTGATGATCGAGGAGGATCATCGCGTATACCTTTTACGTTCTTTTGATCATATCCTCATGTGAATGACATTCTGTTGATTGGGAACAACAGAGAGTATCTGATGACCACGATAATGTGGATATTATCGAGTCTTGATGTGAAGAACATGGGTGAGACTCAGTTCTTCCTCGAAATTAAGATCCAGAGGGATCGCTCGAGACAGGTGTTTACTTTTTGACAGGAGTCCAACATCAAGGGAGTTCTCGAGCGCTTCGAGGAGATCGACTACGACCTTAAAGATACTCTTATTACTAAAAGGTTAAAGCCTAATTCTTGACATATGCCCTAAGACTCAGAAAAGGACAAGGGAAATGAGTAGAATCCTTTGTTCCAGTGCACTGAGTGATCTGATGTACGTAGTGTCGCGTACACGTTCAGACGTTTGATTTATAGTCACTATGGTAATTAGGTATCAATCGAATCCTAGAGGGGATCACTGGAGAGCGGTGAAAGGATTCCGAGATATCTCGAGAGAACTGCGGACCTCTTCTAGTGTTACGGAGGAGGTGATTTGCATCTTATTGTGTATTCAGATACCAACTGGGTTGGTGATCTGAACGTATGCAAATCGATATTAGGTTTTACTGTCTTGGAGTAGCAAGAAGTAAACCTGTATATCTCTATCTACGATAGAGACTGAGCTTATGAGATGCTCAGCGACAGTTCAGGAGAGTGTTTAGCTCCGGAGATTTCCGGATCACTTAGGGGTTGTGTCAGACAGTGGGAGGCCAGTGATGATTTATTGAGAAAATCAGACCGCCTTTGACCACACTTGAGACTCTAAGTATCAATAAATCCAAACACATTGATACTTAATACCATGCTATGAGAGACATCACCGAGAAGGGTGAAGTGACAAATAAAGTACATTACTATACAGCATGTTGGCTGATCCCTTCAATAAACCCATTGTGATAGATTCCTGTATGAGATATTGGAATCATTGGGTTTGCATGTACATTCACATTTCTCATCTTGTACTGATGCTTATTGCGTTATATATATATGACATGTGTGCATGATTGAGTCACTTATTTATTGTACTATTTTAATTGTCATATATTTTGTGATATGTTGTGATAAATGATATGTCAGGCAGGCGTAGTTGACTCTCTCACACAAGTGACCACCTCCAGCTCTGAGTGAGCGGAGATGAGACGGTTTCTAGTTGTAAGAGGCTTTGAGAGTAGCCCTACTAGAACATAAGTCGCCCTGATATGTGTTCAGGATGAGGTCATATGCGATATGACCGGCATGGACGTACCCACATCCATGTTGCCTGTAAGTAACCAGATTTGAGATATCAGATATCACCTGCGACTAGTGATATTGTCTCTGAGATACTCTCTTTGAGATCTCTGAGTAAAGTCTTATGTGTAGACTGAGTCCCATACCTGCACAGTGTTAGAGAAATCTGACATATGCCCTTTGAGAGATGGGGGAATAACACTGTGGCTCGCGTTTCATACCGCGTGTGATATGTCGACCAGGGATAGTGGGAGCATTATTTGAGACACTGATATGATTTTGATCATCGTTCCCACTGTGTGAGACCCGAGATCCATTGGGTGGGATCTCTTGTACCCTTATAACTTTCGGCTGTTTCTAGAAGTCTTGGCTCAGTGTTGCTACTTTAGTCTGTTTACCGATGGCCCGGAAGATAAATTGAGGTATGAGGGACAGGTCTAGGAAAGCAGCTGAATTGAGGCTAATAGATTCGAGTTTGGGAGAAGGAAGACCAATTGACATTACATCATTATGTTGTATTCATCGGCTAGTCTATTATGTTTATCCATGTTGGGATGTAAGCATAATAGTGGATACACAGTCGAGCATTTATTAGGGATTACTTTCGTTGAGGAAAGTAGCTCGATGGATGTAATTAGTCTTGGATCTGGGGTGCAGCGAGTTCTTTCGATACTAATGATGGCCTCTCGATCATCCTAACAGGTGCATCGAGAGGTCTTTACTTGCAGGTGTACTCGCAGGTCGCACGACGCCCAATTCTGTATGAAAGTCCAGCAGGGTGATGTGATCGCATGAGATGTGATCTTGTGATGAATATTAAAATGTCCTCGCGTGTAAGTGGGAGATATTAGTTTAGAATACCCACGAGGGGGATTTTAGACATTTTACAATATGGTTAGTGGGGTAACTCCCACTAACCACATCTTACCCACATTACATCTCTCTCTCTCTCTCTCCCTCCCCTTACTTCTTCCCTTGGAACCTGAGGAAAATGGTGTGTGAACCATGGATGAATTTTAGAGAGAAAACATTATTCTCTAGAAAGAGAATATAGAGGGCATGAGGAAAAATTATGCGTAGGAAATTTTTACCGTCACGATAATCGCCGGATTGAGGGTTGCGGCGTTGTGGTATTGTGGTGGTGGTTCGATTAACATCGTGATCACCATCCCGACCGCGAGATCTGATCGAGGGACGCACGGTCGATTTTTGCAGACTGCATATTCGAGGTATTTATCCTATATCCAAGCCATATTTATTTTTTCTCGAAAATTATTTATGAATGCTTCCGCTGCATGTGACTCGATTAATTCCAACAATATGTTTTGTAATGATTAGATCTTTGTTTTCACATACTTCTTGCCTCTTTTGTTTCAGGTGCAACGCTCGAATAGCATATTGACACAATAGCTCTCTGTCTCCCTTATCTGTTTATAAGCTAGAATCATGACCTAAATATATATATTTGAAAGACCCCGCACTTTGAGTTCTTATTCTTTGATTTCAAGAATAGTCCATGTCTCAAAAGCTCGCATAGCTGTTCTTTCTAATCTGAGAATAAAACACAAGAAATTCAAAATAAAGTTTCTAAAAGAAGTTTTGAGAGTGTGACCTATCAAGCATAATTGGGAGGGTTAAAATTAATGAAAAAAAGTGTGTTTCTCGCCGACCAACCCACTCTCTCTTTACCCCTTCCATCAAGCACCAAAATTGGATCTCTCTCTCTCTCTCTCTCCCCCTTTCTTCTTCATTTTTAAGCTCACTTCTTCCTCTGGAAACACTATTAAAGTGTATCACCACACATTTACCAAAAAACGATGAAAATTTAAGATAGGTCTAAATAAGTTTATGATTTAGGTCATTCAAAATCTTCATTCATTTTTAGAATTTAGAAGCGGAAAACTTAAACCAAATATGTTTACTTGGGAATTAAAGTGTGATAATTTATTCTTTTTTATATGGGGTTCAAATTTGAAGACATATTCAACCCATATTTGAGTTGGAATGTGTTGATATGTGATAGAACCGTAAAATATGAATTCGGGTTGAGACAAATTGCACCTCTAATTGGAATTTCAAAACATTGACACATTCTTCTATTACTTCCTTGTTATTGGATATCTTTAGGATAAAATAAAAGAATAAACATAAAATATTCAAGTCTAATGATTGCTAGGATCGACCAATTCTTGTCAAGTTGTGCGCTCCACATTAAACAAAGGAGATATGAGCAGGACCTCCATAATAATGGCCAATTAGCCAAGTGTCGTGTTTCTGGCAAATAATGCATCTGTTTAAAGTTTCCAAACACGGCTTAATAGGATGAAGGAAAGGACACAAGACTTGGTCTCGCTCTCAGACGAAGGACACCAAAAGCTTCTCCCGCTATATAAACATTAGCCTTCTCATAGTTTTCATTCACAAATCACAGTTCTCTCTCTTGTTCATACACATTAACTCTTTTTAGCTTAATAGTTTGCAATGGCGTTTTTGTTGGTGATCTATCTTGTTATTGTTTCTTTACTTTCCATTGCCTTTGCATCTGATCCAAATCCTCTTCAAGATTTCTGTGTCGCAGACCCACAAAGTGCAGGTATAGTTGCAATCACCTTGGTATAAATTTTCATGGGTTTTTGGATTTTTCCAAGTCTTGCTTAAATGTTCCCTTCACATGAAACCTTACTAGAGTTTTGAGTTTCTCGTGTATTGTAGTGTTGGTGAATGGATTTGCATGCAAGGATCCTCAGCAGGTTCAAGCCAAAGATTTCTTCTTCGGTGGACTTCAGTTACCCGGGAACAAATCCAACCAAGTTGGTTCGATGGTGACCCCAGTTACGGTAGCCCAAATTCCAGGTCTCAACACTCTCGGCATCTCGCTTGCTCGCATCGATTATGCACCCTGGGGCATTAATCCTCCCCATACACATCCTCACGGCTCAGAGATCTTGACAGTGATAGAGGGCAGCATCAAAGTGGGATTTGTCACCTCAAACCCGGAGAACCGGCTCTTCACAATGGTCCTTCAGAAGGGTGATGTGTTTGTCTTCCCAATTGGTCTCATTCACTTCGAAAGAAATGTTGGAGATGGCAATGCAGTAGCTATCGCAGCCCTAAGCAGCCAAAATCCAGGAGTTATTACCATCGCAAATGCAGTGTTTGGTTCTACTCCTGAAATCAGTAGTGATCTTCTTGTCAAGGCTTTCCAACTGGACAAGAGTGTTGTCAATTATCTCGAGTCTAAATTCTGAAAACATCAACTGGGGTTGGAAATATTTGGATGAAATTGTAATTCAATTTTTCTTGTTATTATTTGTTGTAATTTCTCCATTCTTTAATATAAGCAAGCTAACAAAAATTTATCTTTTGTTGTCCCCAAAATCACTCTAAACTTGATTTCAGGTACCTGAAATCATTTTTTATATAAATCAACAAATCATATTAAAAATTACAAAAAAGAAAGAACCTAAAACCTCATGTCATTACAACACAAATCATTTATAATGGAGGCCACCTGAAATCATTTTTTATATAAATCAACAAATCATATTAAAAATTACAAAAAAGAAAGAACCTAAAACCTCATGTCATTACAACACAAATCATTTATAATGGAGGCCAAAATTGTCACTATAAATATTATTGACTGTCACTAAAACAATATAATAGCAGTCAAAGTATTAGTGATGGCCTTCACTTTCAACCTCTTTTCTGGGCGGGTGTAATTTACCATTTGTGTTCATAAATTGTTTAGAAGCCATACAAAATTGACACTCACAATTTCCTATTACTTTTACACGATGTTGAGGTTGATAACTCGTCCAAAATTTAAATTAAAAGAAATTAATTTACAACTAGCTAGCTCCAAAATTACATATTTTAATTACTTATATTAAGAAGAAATATGTTTCCTTTTAAAACTGATTAAATAAAAATAAAAATATTTTAATTACATATTAATAAATTTTGTGTTTTCGAAAAAAGTACTGCTTACTTCGATAAATGTGAGCATACAAATTTATGGCCCACAAATTATCCAGCCAGGCTTCAGTTGACAGACCACCTTTTGAGTTTCAAATCCAAACCTTACAATTGTTGAGGATCCACAAAAAAACCCGCCAAAGTGAAGCCCATCATCAGGAGCCCAGAAATGCCCCTTAGTCCCAAAGCCCAACTGGACCTCTCTTTTTTTTTTCATCCGATATTGAAAATTTCACTCTGACCTTTTTTTCCTTGATTAGGACTGGACTAATTCCAATCTGATTTATAAAGGTTTTTTTTTTTGATTACTTCACCACCGATGTCCGAAAACCAAAGATTTGAGTAACCGTAAAATCCAATTTAGGAACTGATTCTTTCAACGCCCAAAAAATTTATTCTTAGATTAATTATTTTCAGCACAATTTTCCTTCCATTGCCTTGAGAAGGTGTCGGTCCTTTTGGGTTAATATCAAAAGCAATTATAAAATAATAATAATTTTTTTCATTACATGATAGATTTTTTTTCAAATTCTCGTCAATATTTTATTTCATACAGTACTATAATGATTGAGAACCCTGGTTTGAGTCTAAATAGTTAATTTATTTTATTTTATTGATATAATTAATTTGTATTTAAAGTTATATTTTAATTAATTTGATTTAAGTATTATTGGATTTAATTTAAAAGAGGACTCTCTCAACAGAATTTCTTTTATTTTAAGTTTTTAATTTAAAAATTGATCAAATGATCTAATATTCTTATCCAATGATGGAATGTTTGCTGGTATAGTTAATTTTATTATATGATGGGTTTCAAAATGAAATTGGATTTCACTAATTTGATGCGATCACCAAAATCCCAGGCTTACATTAAAAATTGGTTTTATTAGAAAAATAGGTTTTAAGGAGAAAATTTGACTATTATTTTAAAAGTTAAACGGTGTCCAATGATTAGACCAACTCTAATTGAGTTAGCCTTTTGCACATGACCCCTCTAATCGAGTCCGATTGGACTGACTCCAAGATGCAATGGCTGCGTTACGGAAGTTGACTTTTAATTTAAAATATGTTGAGTTTATGTATTTATATACCAAATTAAAAAAATTAAATTAATCGATATGAAAATTAAAATATTATGAGTTAAAAATCATTTCGTATTAGAATTTTTAAACATTGATAAATTCTAATATATTACCTGCCCACGTTATTATTGGAATTTAGCAAACAATAAGGTTTGTTAATTTTAGTCCAATGATATCAAGTTAATTAGTAAAAATATTAGATATCTTAATAAAATTTTGAATTTAAAATTTAAAAATAGAAATCGTTATGTTGGGATTCAAAATAAACTCGATAAATACTCAAATAAGAATAATTAAAATATGATTCTGAATTAATTAAAATATAATTCTGGATCGGTAAAGGAAAAAATAAAAGCTTTACTCCAATGATTGCTTGGATCGACAAATTCTCTAGAATGACCTATCAACTTGTTTACTTGGCTGCGGAGGATTAAAAAAATATAGAAATGTTTGTATAATACAAATTTCAGCAGGCCCTCCGCAATAATGGGTCAATTGGCGTATCTCATTCAAACATTGCTTAATGTTTCCAAACGCGGCTTGACGCAGAAAATGCAAAGACTTGGTCCTAGTCTTAGTCGGAGGACAGCAAACACTCTCCCTTTATAAACATCGGCTTCCCATACTTTTCTTTCACAACTCATATTTCTCTCTATACCTCCAACAAAAATTCACATTCTTCATAAGTTTTTAAGAGTTTTTTCTTTCAAATTTACTTTACACATTTATCCTTTTTCACTTTTTGCAATGGCATATCGAGGATTCTTGTTAGTCAATCTTGTTATTTTTTCTTCACTCTCTGTTGTCTTTGCATCTGATCCAAGTCCTCTTCAGGATTTTTGCGTCGCAGACCCACAAAGTGCAGGTATATATATTGTCCAAATTTGTTGTGTAGAAAAAATGCGTGGTGGCCACCACGTACTTTCCTGCGTAGCCTTATTAGAGTTTGTTTCTTGTCTATATTGTAGTGTTGGTAAACGGATTTGCTTGCAAGAATCCAAAGCAGGTTCAAGCCAATGATTTCTTCTTCAGTGGACTTCACTTACCCGGGAACACATCCAACCCAGTTGGTTCGAAGGTGACCCCAGTTACCGTAGTCCAAATTCCAGGACTCAACACTCTCGGCATCTCGCTTGCTCGCATTGATTTTGCACCCCGGGGCATTAATCCTCCCCATACACATCCTCGAGGCTCTGAGATCTTGACGGTGATAGAAGGTAGCTTGGAAGTGGGATTTGTCACCTCGAACCCGGAGAATCGGCTGATCACAAAGGTCCTTCAAAAGGGTGATGTCTTTGTGTTTCCAATTGGTCTCATCCACTTCCAAAGAAATATCGGAGATGGGAGTGCAGTGGCTATTGCAGCTCTAAGCAGCCAAAATCCAGGAGTAATTACCATCGCAAATGCAGTGTTCGGTTCTACTCCTGAAATCAGTAGTGATCTTCTTGTGAAGGCTTTTCAGGTGGACAAGAGTGTAGTTAACTATCTACAATCTAAGTTTTGATCACAGCATTTGGTTGGAAATATGTGGATGGAAGATCAACGAATAATAGTTCTACATTTGTTTAGTGGTTGTATTTGTTGTATTTCTAAATTCTTTTATTCATTCAACAGTTAATATATTTCTGAATTTCCAGGAAATTCAGGAGCAAAGCGCATGTCCTATCGCACGTAAATAGTGATAAAAAACTTTTCTTCACAGAATTAAGGCACCATAACGGTTTTATTTTTTTATTTTTTTTCTTTTCATAGAAAAATGCTTATATCTATCTAATGGCCCCAACATTTTCTTGGGGCATTTGTGTGCAGTCCTATTATTACTGGTTGTGACATGCTTTCTTGTGCAATTTATTTTATTATGTTCCATTTATGAATGAAATAACCACAAAAAAATAGTTGCATTTTGTCACTAGAATTTCAAGACATCGACAAATTCCTAATATAATTTTTCAATAGACACAATTGTTATTGAATTGAATATTTAGAAAGTGAAGTTTGAAAGCTTTAAAGCCTAACAATTCTTCGGATGATCAAATTGTTCACAGAGAAATGTTTCGATAAAGATTTAAGCAGGTGGTCCCCAATAATGAGTCAAATGCCGTGTTATCATAAACAAAGCTTCGAAGAACCCACTTAGGAAAACTTTTTAATGGCAGCCAATCTTGGGCCACTTGAACATCACCACCTCGTCCACTGGCGTCCAAATATGTCTGAAGAACGTTATCTATTGCAATGCTTGATTGTGTAAGATAGGAGACTGTTGAAGGTGGGTTTCAATTTCATAGATTTCGGCTTGTTTCGACTCGAATGACTGGATGAAGGTATGGTTTAAAACCTGCAAAAGACCACCAAAGAGTGCTCTAATATGAGAGGCTCCAACGTTTAAATTAAAAAAACGGTTTTCGATAGGAAAGAAACAGATTGAGAGCAACAGAGCAAGAGAGAGAGAGAGAGTTAGTCTCCCTGTAATTTATGTATCAAGTGTATGTGTCTTAGAGAGTGTATCGGGATTTCGGTATACATATAGCTTATATACATGGGCGCCACAAGAGTCGTATGTATTCGGTGTATTACAATCCTAGTTTCCTTATCTAAGTGTTCGAAGATCTTGAGATCTTATAGTTAAATGTTTTGAATGATTTGTGATATTTATTATTTAGGAAGTTCAATGATATGGGGAGATCTCTTCCCTTATCGATTAGATTTTGAATGTTTCCTTAATTATCTAGGAGATGCATTTCGTGTCAAAATAGGAAATAAAAGGTCGATATGAGATTTAGTCAAATGTTACCTTTAACTAATTCGATCAGTTCTTAGGGAGTGCTTGTTCATCGGCTAAGGAGATAAGGACATCGGTTCGATTTTGTCGAACGCTTCTATGAATCGGTTGAACTGTTATTATTGGGAACTAACCTAACGATCAATTATCGGCCACTCTAGCGGGGAGATAAATCTCTCATCAATGTGAGTCCTGACATGGGTTACCGGGTCCTCGAGCATTGCCCCTATAGTCCTTTAGAACATACCCCATCATTTACCCCGACTTGTGGTGTCATTTTGCAAAAAAGTCACCATGAGTGATGGATGCTCATGAAGAGTTAGAAAGTTGCAAGAGCCTTTAATGTCACACGCGTCGTCTTAGATGGTGCGAATCATAGTTGACACTTTTCATATGATGCAGAATTAAAATGAATCCCCCACTTTTCTCAACCGTTTCTGTCACGCCCCGACTCTCCCGTCAGCAGACGATAACCGCTGCATTATTTCGGCATACGGGTAATATCTCCCAATATAGTGGGATAGCGCAAAGCATTCAACCTATTTGAAAAGTAATTTAACATCGTCATATTGACCATCCTAGGTCACCTAGTATTAAATATGTATTTTCACACAAATCAAGAATCATCCCGATCCATTCATGTACATGCATGCATACAAATTTGCCATCCCGACCTTCCAAGCAGTTTCCAAACATTCATAAGTTATCCCGACTTTTCAATCAATCCAAAATAGTTCAAAATTCACCATAAAAGTCAAAATGTCCCAAATAAAACATTTAAATTCGGAAAAGAAATACCCAAATCAAGAAAATATAATTCTTTATCATAAAAATACGAATTTCTCAAATATTTGCCCAGAGAAAGCTAAACAAGTATTTAATAAATCCAATCAAAATAAAAATGTATAAGATTTCCCTTTTTCCATGGATCATTCTATTATCATAAAAAATAAGGCTTCCATCTCATATACCTAGTTATGTCTAGTAAAATGTTCATCAATTTGGCTCCAAATAGAGTCCACTACAGCGAGTATTTTGAATACCCAGTGAGTAGAGTGCAATGACATGCAATATATAAATAAAGTGTGAAAATGAATGTATCAAACAATCACATATTAAATGCATTTACAAAAATCGAAAACATTTACAAGAAACAAGTTCATTTCCAAACAACCATGACTCGTATATGCAATTTAAACAATTTATATTTGTTAATCACAATTTTGGGATATGCCGAAAATATTATTCTACCAATAACTGTTGGTAGGATCCAACAAGAGATTTTTCATAATTTTCTCAAAATCTCATCCCCTTGGCATTGGACCGGAGCTCCGTGGGATGCATCTACGTTATCACAGTAGCTTGGGGAGACTCTCCAACCCGCCTACCACCAAACTAAATTAACAGCCTCGACCATCGTGACAAAATTTAGACTATAGTCATTTTTCAGTACTTTATTATGAAATATCCATTTAATAAATCAAATCATGCTCAATTTTAAAGTAAAGCAAACATCTCACGATTCTTATGATATCCAAACATGATACAGTGGAAATAATTCAATAAACATACTCGAGTCATGGAATTGTAAATCACATTTTAGAGCACACCAATTTCACGAAATATTTCGAATAACATTTCAAATTTAATTCAAAATTAGTTTATAAATCATAATTTGAAACAATTTGCTCATTTACATGAGACATAGTCGCCCACTCATCTGTCGGGAAGGTATTCACTTCCTACACGCTATCAATTCCCAAGAAATCTCCGTTCAAATTTCAATGGATTTTCCTAAATTAACAATAATAATTTTTATTTGAGTCGTTTCTTCTCAAATTCAAGTGTTTACGATTTTTTTTCTAATTTATTTAAACCCTAATTTCGAATATTTTCTTATTCTCGTTCTCATTTTATCAATTTGCCATCATTTACATCATTATAAAATTCCTATTCACAATTCTTCTACATTTTCCTATTTTCAAACAATTTTTTCCAATTTTCCCAAATTAATATAACCCTAATTTCTTCTAATTTCTCCAATTCATGAATGTACATTCTAATTTTATCAATTGCACATCAATTATATGTATATAGAATTTCCAATTTCGTTTCCCCCCAAATTTTCACTATTCACAAAATTAGGGTTTTTTTGATCCTCCTATGAAATTCCATCAAATTTCAATAGTAACATCACATTTAGTATTAAAGAAACTAAACCCAAATTTAGGGAGGAGAGATTATCTTGATTTTGGGATTGGATTGGGTTTTTGAAGATTGGGTTTAAAAACCCCAATTTTTCTCTTTTGAAGGGAAACTCTTGATTTTCTGCCTTCAATCCTTTTTCCCCACACAGAAATTGATGATCTTGGAAACTAATTTAAGTGGAGTAAATGTTTTTATGGGAAAGAAATAAAAAAAAATTAAATAAAAGGGTGGAAGAGCGAAGGTTGAGAGACGGAGAAGTGTCTGCCTTCGAGAAATGAAAGTGAAGTCTCTAAATTAAAATTACCATTTTTTTCTTTAGGAATTAAAATTGCCATTTTTCCGTTATGAATGTTTTTGGGTTTAATTGAATTTTGATGGCATTTTCGTCATTTCTTATTTCCACTAATGCACATCAATAATGTCTCCAATGGGAATTGAATTCATGCTCCAAATTCTCTTAAAAAAGAGTTATACATAGAGAATTTTCGGTGTTACAGTTCCGTCTTCCCATGATTTAATTCTGAAGTAAATGTAGCATGGGATGTTGAGGAGATTTAATCCTTCCATTTATTTCGCATGATTTTTGTCGAACCATTTCATTTGTCCAGTGATTCACGGAGATCTTTCTCTCTTGTGTTTAAAAATAGCGATAGTTGAAACCTGTGTTGCCTCAAGAAGAACTTGTGTATTCCCTTTTGCTTGAGAGTTCTTTTCTATTGGGAGTTATCTTTCTTTAAGAGATTTTTCGTTGGAGTGCTTTTGTTTGCAAGGTCCAGTAGTATAGATTGTTCCTATGGATGTGAGGTCTCGTAAAAAATGGGACTATTGACATGTGATCTCATCATGTTGTTCAACCCTTGGATGCCATGATTAGTTACTCAAGGGTCCTATGAAAGTTCTCGGCTTCAGAAAGGAGTTTCAGATATGCTCCCACCTCAGGGTTGAGTTTGTTATCTGACTCATGTTCTCTTAGGTCGGATGACAAGGGTAGTGGTTGAGTGTGGGAAGCTATGGATAGCAGAAAATTTGAATCCTAATGATATCTTAATGCTTCCTCACAGTCCCTCCCCAACTGCCCCTTTTTCGATAGTTTTCTTGTCCAAATTTGGCTGCATGCAGGTTTTAAGTTTTATTCTTCTGTTTTCTCTTTTCATCTTTTTGTACTCTCAAGAGTTGTTGAATGACCGTGGCGTTATACCCTCTTTGTTCGGGAACAATGTCGTAAATTCTCTATGTATTACTTTTGATGTACTTAATCTGACTCAGGGATTTGTAAAGTGTGTTCATCTATGTATTCGTCATATGGAAATAAAAGGGAAATTTTATTTTACTTACTTATTGATTTTTGTCTCTGATTGAATTCCTTGTAATAATATTTGTGTGCTCATCTGAATGGCATCATCGCCAAGGTGTTGATGTGGTAGACCCGCGAATATTTAGAAGGATGATACTCATATTTTCTCGATCGGTAAGATAAAGTGTATTTATCTTATTCGATAAATGTAACACCGACACTGCGGTGTCCATACTAGTGTACTCCTATTCTTGAAATATATATATAATATTTCTCAGTTTATATATATATATAATATTTATTTATATTGATTTTTGATTTTGGGATATTTAATTTGAATTTTTGGTATATTTTAAAATGTCGTGTCCGTAATTCATAGTGAACCCTATTTTAGTGAAATGTAGGTGTGAAATTATATAAATTATATATATATAATTTATTTATTTATATATATGTTAAAAAAATGGGTGGGATAGTGGAGACGCAGCGTTTTGCTCCAAAACGCTGCGTCCCCAAGGACTTAGGGTTAGAAACCCTAATTCCTCTCTCACCCACCCGTCTCTTTGTCTCCCTCTCTCGCGATCCCCGACTGTCTCTCTCCCTCCATCCGCGAATAACCGCTCGCCCTCCCGTGCCTCTCTCCCTCACTGGTAACCTAGCCGACTGTTCTCTGTTTTCCCTGTCTCTCACTCTCTCTCACTATCACCATCTCTCTGTTCTCTCTCTCTCTCTCTCTCTCTCTCTCTCTCTCTTTCGATCTCACTGTCACTCTCTCTCTGTCCCCGTTACTCTGTCTCTCACTCTCCACTTTTTACCACCACTCGCCGCCTCCCTTTCCACGGTCTCTCCCTCTCAGTTTTACTCTCTGTTCTCTACCTCCCGCACGCGCTAACTGGATTCTTCTTCCTCTCTTCCATGCGCGACATAGCTCTCGCTCTCTCTTCCTCCTTTGCTCGCTCGCACAATGCTCGTGGTGACCACTGATTCCACCTCTGCGGACGACCTAAACCAGTGCTCTTTGGATGCTCGTGAACCCTAGGTCGCGACCTGTAATCATCCCCTGCATAGGTGAGGTTCAGCTGAATTCTGATTAATTGATTCTAGGGTTTCGAATTTCTTTGGTAATTAGGTTCAATCGCTAAGCTCTGCTTTGGTTTGGAAACATTACAGGAGTTTGGACTGAATCGAACGGCGAATGGAGGCTAAGTCTGCGATCTGAGAAGCCCTAGGTGAGGGGATTTCTGATCTATTCGATAAATTGAATGAATCTAGGGTTGAATCTAGGGTAAAAAGTTCTATATAGAATACAATTTCTGAAGTGTTTATATGTGATTATTGGGGTTAAGTCTAGAATTTTACATGAACTAAGCTGTCTGACATGAAAAAAGCATGTTAGAGGATAATAGAATCTTGTTGGGTTGATTAGAATAGTTTTCCTTAGAGTTCGAGTCGAAATATGCCTAAAAGTATTTGAGTTTAGGGTTGGAATGAAATGTGCCATAAAATAAAGGATATTGTCGCATTTCATGTCTTTCTTAGGTTGTTTTGAGTTGTTAATTTGCATAATAGTATGTATATGAAGGATAGTTTAAAAGTTATGGTTATAATTTAAAGGACTGTTGTAATCTTTTAATTATAAGTTGTCCTACTTATAGGCAATCTAAATACGATCTCCATATTATAGAACTAGACCTTTACACTTTGAAAATGACATATGGTTTGAAATGTTTGGATGAAAATTAAAAAGTTTATGATTTTTCAAAGAATTTCTATCTTGTAGAAAACTAATTTTTTTCATGCTCATTTCCGACTTTGAGAGGTCTTTAGAGTTGAATTAGACTTGGTTTCGATTGTGTTATTTATTTATAAATGAAATGCAATTGATGACATTAGAGTATATTCATAAATTGAAGAATTAAGGTTTGTACAAAATTAGGGAAAATGGATAAACCCTAAAAATATTTGAAAATTAATGACGAAATTGTGATTTTGTGTTAGGAAAAATCAATTAAGGATCGAGTAAGATTTCATTTGGATTGAATTATGAAAATAGGGAGTGAATACCCTCCCTATAGGTGAGTGGGACTCTAAACTCTTGCATAAAAAGTGAAACTTAATTTTTATCGTGTTTCAACAAAACATATTTTTGATATGTATTGACTCGAGGTGTGACACTAAATTTCAAATTTGTTTTGTGACTATTGGAGTGTCGTGAAATTACGTTTTCTATGACTATACATCTATGGTTCGAAATAAAATAATATTGTGCCATTACTTGAGAATTAGATATGTTTTCTATTTTACCATTGTATTGGTATATTGATTTGAAATGATTTGATAAAATGTATTGGCACACGGATTTGAAATGTTTTGATGAATTGTGTGGGCTAGATGCCTACTTGTGATGAGATGATATGATGAAAAGATGTTTCTTGATGGGTTTCGTAGCCACGAAGGGCGTTTGTAGAGGCACAGGTTGTCCGGATACCCTTCTGTAGGAGGTATCCGCAAACGTCATCTTATGGTTATAGGTGCGGCTGGTTGATCCCACAAAGGGGGAGGACGTGTGTGACGCCACTGTCTAATAGTGGGCGGGGTTCTATACACGATTATGAGCTAACCCCCGCGAACTCATGACCAACGTCAGGGTAGAGAGCAACTTTTGAACATTTTTGCATAATAAAACCCCCGATGTGCTTGTCCTTGATCATGGTTGACCTTTGTCAGGATCATTTTTGGCTTGCTTTAAAAATATAATAATTGATTTTGAATGGATGCATATATGTATGATATCGTGTGGTTGGCTAAATGATTTCAATTTACTGAACATAACATGTTTTACTGTAAAACGTGAATTATTGTTTACGAATAATCTTGTTTGACACTCCAATGGTTCACCAACACTATTTATGCTTGATATTAATCTCCTCACTCACTGGGTATCTTCCTTGATACTCACTCCTCTCCTTCCTTCATCTAACAGGGCTATTGTGATAAAGCGACGCATCATGCTCTATAGGTCTTTGATAACGTATTGGTAGATTTGGGTATTCACGACGGTGAGATCTAAATTTAAATTGAAATATAAAATCCATATTTTCTATCGACCCTGCGAGGTCTTGATATTGAGGTCCGTAGTTGGCCATGTATATTTTATGAAATGACTGTATAAATTACGAACATTTATTTGTGAAACTCTCATATTGGCTCATTACACTTGTATTAAGGCACTTGTAAGCATTTAAAATTTTTAACTTGGGAATTTGTTGTACCCATGTATAAAATTTAGGCCCGTCTAGTATGGCGGCTGCTCATGCTCTAGTTGGGCATGACAGTAGAGGTCTGTGGCTAGGACTGCTAGTATTTATGATAGCCTTGCATTGTCTTGGTTGTCCACTATGGATTGGTTGGTATTATTTGAATGTGGTTGATTGTTGTGAGGCCAAGATGACCCATTTATTTAGGTGGCAGGATGGTTATTCAATATATAGGTTGATTTGTACATGGGAGACCTCCGAAATATGGGGAGGTTCTGCTCGATTTTCTATAAAATGTAGCTGGCATCCAGGACAAAGGGCGACTGCTCACGACCCCGGTTTGGGGCGTGACAATAAAGGTGGCACAAGCTCAGAGAGATCCTAATCGATAGATCAGGGCAACACAAGTCCATTCAGGGAGGCAGATCCCTCCGGTAGGTCAGGGTGGTATAGGCCTATTCAGGGAGGTAGATCCCATCGATAGGTTAGGACGACATAGATCTATTCAGGAAGATAGATCCCATCGGTAGGTCAGGGTGACATATGTTCATTCGGGGAGATAGATTCCATCAGTAGGTCAGGGTGGCACACGTCCGTTTGGAGAGATAGATCCCATCAGTGGGTCAAGGTGACATAGACTTAGTCAGGAAAATAGATCCCATTGGTAGGTCAGAGCGACACAAGTCCGTTCGGAGAGATAGATTCCATAGGTAGATAACAACCAATAGAAGTGAAAATGGTAGGAAACGATCAAAAAGGAAAAGCATAGGAGTCTTACTTGATAGGAGACTCTTCCGATATCAGGAGGTGATGGGATTTACTAGTAATAGATGTGTAGAATTTTTTTAATTTAGGTCCTGGGCATAGCTGACCTGTCTAGGTTGTTTAGGTAGTAAATCCTTGGACGAACCACGGAATGTATCTAATAGGGACTTTTTCAATTGGGGTTGAGCTTGCCCTCAGGTTGGGGCTAACTGGTGGCTTCCACTTTCCTTAGTACCAATTCACTTGGTTTGAATGTTTAGTTCCTGACTTTTTGATTGTAGTACTAAGCCATTTGCTATTGGTATGCAACCATTTGAGCAGATGCAAATTCTCGTAGGTCTGGGAGTAGGTCTAGTCATTTTCGTAAGGCAAGTTCATTTTATTCGACATCATACTGAGCTACTCGGAGGGAATGGATTCTTATCTACACAGATATAATGGCTTCACTTCCGTATATTAGACTAAATGGTATTTCAACTGTTGCCCTTCGAGGCGTAGTATAGTATAACTAGAGTATGTTGTAAAGTTCTTTTGCCTATCATCCTTTGGCCTCATCTAGCACCATTTTGAGCCTTGTTAGATCGTCTTTTTAGTTATCTTAGCAAGTCTGTTGGTCTGTGGATAAGCAACCGATGAGAATCAATGGTGAATCTTTAGTTTGCTATAGAATTCTCGAAAGCTAACATTATCAAACTGCTTCCCATTGTCTATGCTAAGGATGTGAGGTATGTCGAATCTGGTGATAATGTGAGTCCGTATGAATGATTGAGTTTTGGCTGCCGTGATCTGAGCTAGAGGTTTAGCTTCACCCACTTGGTAAAGTAGTCAATTACCACTATGAGGAACTTTCGTTGTCTGGTGGTTGGGGAGAATGTTCCAAAGATGTCCATTTTCCATTGGACGAACGACCATGGGCTTGCCATAGGACTTAGTTCGGTCAAGGGCAGCCGTGGAACCAAAGAGAAACATTGGCATTTGTCATACCTTTTGACGTAATTATCGGAGTTAGTCTTCATGGTCAGTTATTAGTATCCTTGACATAGGGTTTTGTGAACTAGGTTCTGAGCCCCCAAATTATTTTTGTATATCTCTTCGTGGATCTCTTGGAGGACATAGTCTCCTTCTTCTGGGCTTAGACACCTCAAGTATGGATGGGTGAAAGACTTCCGATACAGGTTCCCATTGATGATTACATAATGAGTCGCTTTTCATTTCAGTTTGGCTACCTCCGATGGTGAATCTGGTAGTCGGTCGTATTTTAGATATGCATCTACAAGAGCTTTCTAACTGGAGGACAAGTCTGCTACGATGACCCTTTCAGGCTCGTCTATGCTGGGGTATGGTAAACTTTCAATGTAAACTATTCTGCTAGAGGCGATCAAATGTGAATTGGTCAGCCTAAAGAGTGTATTGACCCATGCATTCTTTAATCAAGGGATTTGTTGAATATCGACTTTGTCTAGTTTATTTATTATCTCACGTAGTTTACTCAAGTACTTGGCCATGACCGGGTCTTTGGTCTCATACTGCTTGATGACCAACTGGCTGTTAGTAAATACCCAAACACTCGAGCTCCTATATTTATTGCAATTCAGAGTCCTGTCAGTAAGGTTTCGTACTCTACCTGTTTGTTGGTGGCTTAGAAGTCAAAACGAAGGGCTTATTCGGCCTTGAAATTATCTGGGCCCACCAGTATGAGTCCAGCACCACTTCCTGAGGAATATGATAATCCATCTACGTGTATCATCCAATCTGGTAGTAACTATTTGTCCTGGCTATCGATGGATTCGCATTCAGTTGGGATTGGAAGGGTACATTCGAGGATAAAATTGGTCAAAGCTTGACTTTAATCGTAGGTCTAGGCTGGTACTGAATATCGAATTCACCATACTCTATGCTTCATTTGATGAGGCGGCTAGAGGTGTCTCTTTTCGAAGGATTTGCTTCAGCAATTAATTAGTAAATACCACAATGGTGTGTGCTTGAAAGTATGGCTGAAGGAGCCTAGCCAAATGACCAAGACATATGATATTTTCTCAATCGGTCGATAGTTGACCTCAGACTCTTTCAGTATCTTACTGATATAGTAAACTGGTTTTTTGTATGGTTGAGTCTTGTCTTACAAGGATAGAACAAAGCGTCTGGTTATAAATAGAAAAGTATAATTATAGTTTCTCATCAGGAGTCAGACGAGAGAGTAGCGGAGGAGTCGTGAGATACTCCTTAAGTTGTTTGGAGGCCGTTTGACACTCGGGTGTCTATGCAAACCTCTGAAACTTTTTCAGGGTGTCAAAGATGGGTTTATACTTTTTCTCAACTTTCGACATAAATAGGCTTAGAGCCGATATTCTACTGGTGCGACATTATAGCTCCTTTAACGTCTGTGATGGTGACATGTCAAGTATGACTTGTATTTTCTCAGGGTTCACCTCAATTCTCCGATTGGTGATCATGAAACCTAAGAATTTGCCAGATGCAATCTCGAAAGTGTGCTTGGCTGGGTTTAATCGCATATTGTAACTTCTAGAATTTGAAAGGTTTCTTCGAGATCGATAATGTGAGACTTTACATTAGTGCTTTTGATAAGCATGTTATCCATGTATGCCTCACGATTCTACTGAGTTGGTCCTTGAGGACTTTATTAACTATTGTTGGAAGGTTGCCCCAACGTTCTTCAGGCCAAAAGGTATGACTCGGTAGCAATACGTGTCAAATTCAATAATGAAGTTTGTCTTCTCTTCGTCCTCTAGTGCCATTCATTTTTTATTATAATTGGAGTAGACTTCCATAAAACTTAGAAGGTGATGACCTGAAGAGTTATCCACTTGTTTGTTGATATTAGGGAGTGAATAACTATCTTTCGGGCATAACTTGTTAAGGTCTGTGAAATCTACGTACATTCTCCATTTATCATTGGGCTTCTTTACTAGAACCACATTGGCTAGCCATTCAGGATATTTGCCTTCACGAATGAATCTGGCAGCCAGCAGTTTTTGAACTTCTTTTTGAATGGCCTGTTGACATTCCAGTGGGAATACCCTCTTATTTTGTTTGACAGGTTTGTCCTTAGAGTTCACTATCAATTTGTGGGTTATGACTAAACGGTGAATACCCAATATGTCTTCGGGAGACCAAGAAATGACCTTTGAATATTTGCGTAGGCACTCAGTAATGGCTTCTCGCAGGGATGGTGACAAGTTAGCCTCGACTCACACAGTCTGAATGGGATCACCAGTTAGAGAGATCTTGATCGCCTCTTCTACAGGCTTGGGTTTGGTTTTCGGCTCAACATTATCTTGGAATTCCAAAATTTCGATCGAAAAGGTTTTTTGCTTGCCTTTGGCCACGAAGAGGACGAAAGGATCAGGGTCGCTATGAAGAGTAGCGATTCCTTCCGGTGTTTTGAACTTTATCTTAATGTGTCTTGTATTGGGCAATGCCTCTAGTTCATATAGACTTAAGTAGCCAAGGATGGCGTTGAATGGCGAAAATAGTTTTACCACGTGAAAAATGACTTTAACGGTTGCATGATTGGGAGGAGTCCTCAGAGTTATAAGGATGGGGATAATTCCCTATGGGTAGATGCAATTATCAGAAAGTCCTTTTAGGGACCCAGTAGAAGGCTGAAGGTGGGATGAGTTGAAAACCATATGCTGGAAGGCATCCTAAGTAAGGAGATCATAGTCAACTCCCTGATCAACAATGATTCTCTTGACAGTATAAGATCTCATTTTGATGGTGATAACTAGAGGATCATTGCAATTAGGATTGACTCTGATTAAGTCATCATTATCAAAACCAATGATTGGTATTTTCCTCTTGACGGCTGTTATATTCTAAGTAGTGACAAAAGACAAATAATATGTTTGTATAGGGAATCAGTCTGTTTCCCACGGATGGTGCCAATTTGTTTGAGGTGAGTTTTGGCACCACAGATTCTGGCTCGTTTTAACTCAAATGGCTGGATGAAGGTGAGGTTTAAAACCTGAAAAAGACCACCAGAAGGTGCTTCGGTGGGAGAGGTGTAACACCGACACTACGGTGTCCGTATATTTTTTTTGTTTTTGAATTTAATAAAATAATCCTCAATTTATATATATATATGAAAAAATATTTAATTTTATTGATTTTCGATTTTGGAGTTTTTAAATTCAAATTTTTGGTATATTCAAAAGTACCCGTATTTCCGATTTGTAATGCGGGGCTATATTTTTTATTTAGTAATTTAATTATTTACTCAATTATTTATTTATAAATCTATTTATATAAATATATATATAATGATAATAAAAAAAAGGGAGAGTTTGGGTTAGGAAACCCTAACCCTTTTCACATTTCATCTGTCTCTCTCCCTCTTCCACTCTCTATCTCCTCCTCTCCCTCACCGAAACCCTCATCACCACCGCCTCTGCCCTGTCGCCGCTGCCCTCCTCCTCCACAGACGACCGTCAACCACCGCCCTATTGTCTCTATTCCTTCGGTTTTTTCTCTCTCTCTATCCCTCGCGATTCTGCTCTCTCTCTCTCGATCTCTCTTGCGATTCTTCTCCTCCACCACGCACACCCACTTGCTCCGCCGTACTCCGCCTCTCGTCACCACCACACACAGCCGCTTGCCTTTTGTCTCTTACTTTCCCTCTCCATTTCGCTATCTCTCTCACTCTCGATTTTCTCTCTTCGTCAATCTCTCTCCCTCTCTCTCTCTCCCTATGCGCGCAACAGTCTCTCCCCTGCGCGCGCAATTGTAGCCTTTTCCTTCCTTCCTGCACGCGATGGCCCACGGTCTTTCCCCTGTTCACCCAACCGTGCACCGCTCACTGTTGGGAGCCTGTTTCGATCATCGTAGAGCCCAAGCCTATAGTGCAGACCTTCGAAGAACCCTAGGCTGCCTACAAACTCCATTCTCTGCGTTAGGTAAGATGAGTTAATTTTAGGCTTTCGATATTCTCTTGGTGATTAATCTAAATTTCTGAACCTTGCTTCAAATTTGAAGCATTGCAGGTCCCGGACTAAGTAGAACGAAGTTTGGACCACAATATTATGAACTGCGAAGACCCTACATGAGGATTTCTAACTCACTCGATTTATTTGGACGAATTTAGGGTAAATTAGAGTAAGAGTGTATTGCATATGTTAGGATGAATGTTAGAATAGATTTGAAATGCGTTGTTTGACATTATATGTAATTAATTAGGTTAAATATAGGATTTTATACAAATTGGGCTGTTCCGGATAATAGAATCAGGCTGACTTGATTAGAATAGTTTCTTTTAGAGTTTAATTTGACGTATGCATGAAAATAGTCAGAAATTGGATCTAAGTTTTGGGATTGGTACAATCTTTTTCATTTTAACTTGTCTTGCATATAGGAAATCGAAATACAATTTTCGTAATATGAAAATATGTTTCAATACCTTTAAAATGAGATATGGTTTGAAGAAATCGGATGAGAATTGAAAAGTGTATGAATTTTCAAAGATTTTTCTAACTTGTAGGAAATTTATGTATTTTAGACTTGTTTTCGATTTTAAACGGTTTTAGTTTTGAATTTAGCTTGATTTTGATTTGGCTATTTACTTATAATGGAATGAAATTGATGACATTGGAGTATATTTATAAATTGAGGAATTAAAATTTTTACAAACTTAGGGAAGATGATAAACCCTAAGAATAATTGGAAATTTGATGACAATTGTGATAATTTGATTAGGTTGATCTTGTTGGAGACTCGAGGAGTCAATTCGGATTTATTTTGGAAATAGAGAGTGATTACCCTCCCTAGAAAGTGAGTGAGACCCTAATCTCTTGCATGAAATAGTGAAAATCTGATTTTACCATATTTTTAAACAAAACATGCTTTGATATGCATTGATTCGACGTGTGATATTAAATCTCAAATCTGTTTTGTGATTATTGGAGTATCTTAAACTTATGTTTTCCATGACTATGCATCCATGCTTGAAATGAAACAAAATTGTGCCATTACTTGAAAATTTGATAAGTTCCATTTTCTACCGTTACATTGGTATACTGATTTGAAATGATTTGATGAATGTATTAGCACACGGATTTGAAATGTTTTAAGATTTGTGAGAGCATTAGGATGTCCACTTGTGATGATATGATATGACTTGATTGATTCCGTAGCTACGAAGGGTGTTTGTAGAGGCACGGGTTACCCGGATACGCTTTGGTCAGAGGTATCCGCAAACATCATGATTATGATATGTATGGGCCCGGTTGAACCATGTATAGGGGAGGTCCATCAGCATAGGCGGTTTAGCACCGGGAGTTGCTTGTACATGATTGTGATGTTCCGTATGGGCCCAGTTGAACCGAAAGGGGAGGTCCGTCAGTATAGGCGGTCTAGCACTGGGAGTTGCTTGTAAGTGCCAACGTTGGGGTAGAGAGCGACTTTTGAATACTTTGCATAATAAAACCCCCGATGCGCCCGTCTTTGGTCATGGTTGACCTTTGCCAGGATCATTACGGCTTGCTCTATGACCTACTTGATTTTAAATGGATGCATATATGTATGATATCGTGTGAATGATTAAATAAGTTCATTTTATTCGAAAATATCATGATTTACTGCGAAATTTGAATTATTGGTTACGAATGATATTATTTGACACTTCAATGTTCACCTACACTATTAGTACTTGAGATTAATCCCCTCACTCACTAAGTATCTGCCTTGATACTCACCCCTCTTCTTTCCCTCCCTCAGACAAGATTGTTGTGCTGGAGCGACACTTCAGATTATAGAGTTTGGGTGTACTTGGTGTTCAGGATGGTGAGATCTTAAGTTTAATTTGAAAGATGAATTACGTATTTTGTTTTTGACCCTGCGAGATCTTGTTAAGGTCCGTAGTTGGACGTGTACTTAATTTGGGATGACTGTATAATTTATGTATATTTATTTACGAAACTCTCACATTTTATTCGCATTAAGATAATTATACGTATTTGAATAATACTTGAGAAAATTATTATAAATTGTATAAAAAAACTTAGACCCGCTCGGTGTGGCGGTTGCTCATGCTCTAGTCGGGCATGACAGTAGAGGTCTGTGGCTAGGATTGCTGATAGTTTATTTAGCCTGGCGTTGTCCTGGATGTCTACTGTGGTTGGTGGGTTGTTGTGAGGCCAGGATTATTTTAATTACAGGATGATTTTGAATTTTACATGATTAAACAAGTTTATTTGTACATGGGAGACCTTCGATTTATAGGGAGGTTCTGCCTGATTTTCTATAAAAATACAGCCGTCATCCAGGGCAACGGGCGACTGTTCACGATCTCGGTTTGGGGTGTGACAAGAAGTTCTGACACTTAAGTCAGAAAGAACAAATTTCAATAAGAAAGAACAAACTAAGAGTAAGAGAGCAAGAGAGAGAGAAAGAGAGAGAACTGATCTCCCTGTGATTTGTGTGTCAAGTGTATGGGTCTTAGAGAGCGTACCTGGGTTTCAGTGTAGAGATAGCTTATATACAAGGGCACTAAAAGGCCTGTGTGTATCCGAAGTGTTACAACGCTAATTTTCTTATTTGAGGGTTCGAAGATCTCAGGATCTTATAGTCAAATATTTCGAATGATTTGTGATATTTATCATTTAGGAAGTTCAGTGGTATAGGGAGATCTCTTCCTTTGTCGATTAGATTCTGAAGGTTTCTTTCTTTATCTAGGAGATACATTTCATATCGAAATAGGAAATAAAAGGTCATTATGAGGTTTAGTCAAATATTACCTTTAGTTAATTCGATCGGTTCCTTAGAGAGCGCTTGCTCATCGGCTAAGGAGATAAGGATATCGGTTTGGACTTGTCGAACGCTTCTATGAACCGGTCGAATAGTCATCATCGGGAACTAATCTAATGATAAGTTGTCGGCCACTTTAGTAGGGAAATAAATTACTCATTAATGTAAGTCCTGACACGGGTCTCTGGGCCCTTAGGCACTACTCCAATAGTCCTTTAGATCATGCCCCATCAGAGACCAATATGTCCCTATTGGATTTATAAACACAAAATACAAAAAAACACTAATTTTGATGAGTTTACTTCAGCACAATCCTATATTTGTGTTGGGTTGGGTCCCCCATATGTAGAGAGAGATCCCAATATGAGACTAACCTGTTACATTTATATTGTATATGATATGTGTGTAATAGGTGAGGGAGATAGAGAGGTGCGGGTTTTCATTTGAAGAGATAGAGAGAGAGTGAAACTCTATTGTTAGATGAGTGTGATTATTATTTTAAAGGGAGAAAGAGTTACCCTTGTAGATTGAGAAGGGAAAACATTAGTGAGAGGGAGAGAAGGAAAGCGAGAAGCAAGAAAGAGGGAGGTTGAGAGAGATATTATTTTTTGTACTCCGTATTTCCTTTCTTAGTGAAATTCTCTCCATATTCCTGCATATTGTTGGGATTTTTTTCTAAAATTATTGTGTTGTGACAAATTTCGGTAACCTGTGTCAAAAATCTTGTTGTGGTATCTGAGATAGTAGATAAACATTACACCTGATATATATTTTACTCTAGAGATGGAATAAATTCTTCTTCTTTTCCTATTATGGGTGTTGGTAAAAGGGATGGGTCCACCCATGTGGGTAGACCCATACCCTTTATCTGATTTTAAAATAGGAGAGAAAAGTAGGGTGGTTTTTGGGTAACCACCCCCTCAACTCCTCAACTCCTCAACTCCTCTCTCTCTTAAAAAACTTAAAAAAAAGTTCCCATTTTGGTTTTCAACATGAATATGAAAAGGGATGACAATGGCATAGATAGATAAGCCATTTTGAGAGAGAGAAAAAAGAGAGAAATTTAAAGTGTTTGTAGAAATGTTTGATCATTTTTCACCAAATGACAATTGGATTGTGATCAATAGAAGGTGATTCAATTTCATGACATTATCTAGACCTAGGATACCCAACTGTTGGAAAGAGGTAAGAGATTCTAACCCTAGTTGGATCCGAGAATTTCCGTATGCGAAAAATGTTTGTTGGTTTATTTTAAAACCTTCAATGGAATTTGAGCCAACTCCAATCTTTGAGGTTCTACGTTCTGAATTTTTCCTTCACAATTTTTCTATTCAATTTCTTTCTTTTATTCTACATTTTTCTTTTCTTCATCCATTGTATTTTACCATAGAGCAAGCTCCATTTTCTCTTTCTTTCTTTTTGAAAGAGAGAAGCATGAAAGGGAGCGGTGAATACCACAAGTGGGCTGCTGACTGATTGATGTTTGGTGATAAGATTATTGGGTTTTAATCATTTACAGCTTGGATATGCATTGTTTGTATTTGATTTTTCTTTTTCTTTTTAATTTTTTTTTAATGTTTTGTTTGATGACAAATATCATATATAGTGTGGCCCTATTCACTATGGTTACAAGCAATCCATTATTATTTTCTTGTTTGAAGGTTATATGACCAAAAAATATTATATGTGATTTATTCTATGCACACATGATTTTAAAATAATATTATCTTTTTACTTAATATGTACCCCTGGGCATCCTAGAATTACATATAATACACATGAAGGTTATATAACCATTATTATCTTTTTATGTGGTCAATCTCCCCTCACTCTATAATGCAGGTCAGGCTTAAATGCCATGGATGCCCTGCCTGACACCATGCATATGAAGGTCAAGTTCAGAACCCTTCTCGGTATCGGAAATTATCTTGTGATTTGGAATCTCCAGTATCTATTCCCAAGTGATTGTGACTCTATCGTGACCGCAGGGCATGCCTCGATTATTTTGTCTTAAGCCTTTATATTATCGTAATAGTATTTCCTATTCCAGTCTGGCATGTATGATACCATATCATTTGATTCCTAATGAATGAAGAGTGTCGTTAATAAGTGACCTAACTCTCTGAAGGAAAGGCATGATCATCCTATCGTTTGATTCCTAACGAAATAAACGTCTCATCAATAAGGGACCTGACTCCCTAAAAGGTAGACACGACCCATCCTATTATTTGATTCATAATGAATGATTCTTAAAGAGTAGAGACATCTCATCCTATCATTTGATTCCTAACGAATGAAACATATCGTCAATAAGGGACCTGACTCCCAAAAGGACAGACATGACCGATCTTATCTTTTGATTCCTAATGAACAAAATGTGTTGTCAATAAGGGACCTGACTCCTTGAAGGGTAGACACGACCCATCCTATCGTTTGATTTCTAATGAAGACAATGTGCCCCCAAGAAAGTAGGCATCTTTCCTTTGACTAAGCAGTCTAAAACGAACGTGTATGGCATATGACTTATCTAGGTCTCTCGGATAAATCCTACCGAATGCATATAGATAAAATCTAGCTTTACTATTCGAATGATTAGTGGAATATCCTCCAGTGATAACACATACAAGATGTAACAGAAGTTCTTCATTAATAGATAGACGGTATGAAGATTACACAAAATTAAGGGGAAATGGGGGAGTGCTAGGACCTCCCAAGGAGCAGCCTCCACAACGGTCTGAATTGCAATTGACTTATTAGGAATGCCAATAGGATCAGTAGGGGTTAAGCCCTAATCTAATGCTTCTTGACCAAAAGCCTCTTTACCAGGGGGCAAGGCCTTGTCCAAACCCACTCATCGAACTATCTCTTCAGTACACCTCAGTCTCTTAATTATCCTATGCTGGGAACGCTTAAGGATCTCGGTCTTCCTATCAAAAGATTCCCTAATCTTTGTCACTTTTTGCTTTGTGGCCTGAACCAACTCTTCGCGTATCCGAGCTAGCATCTCAGTAGTTTGCAGACATGCCTTGTGAACCCTTGCCTCGGCCTCTAACTCTTCACAATGCTTACGAGATAAGGTCAAGTTTTGTTGCAAACGCCTTATCTCTTCATCTTTTTGGGCAAGCAATGTGCCGAATGTATCCTCTGCTTCTGCGTCTTTCTCCTTCTATTCAAAGGCATCCTATAATGTAAAAACCTAGCTCCCCAACCGATTGGCACGTCCCTTAAACTGTCATATCGTCTGATTCCTTTACTGCTTTTGGAGCTCTGTCAGGACTATTATTTGCAAAAGGGAACTGGATCAATTGAAAGCAAAACATGCGATGTAGGGACCAGAAAGGCATAACATGTGATGGCTCAGATATCTCCTCTACTATAGTAATAGAAACACCTAGTTCCCCTGGTGACCCTACCTCAACAACCAGCGTAGGGACAACCTCAAGTCCCTTTACTTCAAGCACCTCCATCACCGTGACATCTTCATCACCAACCAATGATGTGTGATCGTCAGATGCCGAGCGTCAACCTCCTTGGATCCAATGGCTACTAGTTCCGAATGTCTTATCAAAGTAAGAGACACATGCACTCTGACCTCCTCAGTTCCCTAGCTCTTTCTTTCTCTCTCTCCATAGAATACTCCGACAATTAGACTTTCCTCCTCTTTGACGAAGGAGGTGTGGTTCTTGATCGAGCCCTGGGTGACCTATTGATCTCCCTTGAAGGCCTCTCACCTGCCTATTGGTTGTGACCTCCTTTAAAATAGTATTTCCTAGAGAGGACAGAACATCTACAAACTCTTTCTTCTTCCTCTTGACCAGAAGAGGCCTATTAATCTCCCTCTTCTCTTCAATCAGTAGGCCTACCAAAGATAGTATCTAATCATCCATAAGAGAATCGACCTAGATATTTCTCTAAGTTGATGTATAGTAGTTATCAATCTAATGCACAAATTGGGAATAATGAAAAGGAGTCGAAGTCTTTGACTCAAACGATGGCTCCTCATCGATGCTAAATAACACAGGCATGAGATCTTTATTCAAAAATCTCATAAAAAAATACTTACACATCTAACTCTTATCGATTGACTCTTTATAGTATAACCCTCAGTTAGATTCGGGCTGGGTTTGCAGCTTGTACCAGCCCCCGATAAAACCCTTGCTCCTACATCTCTTTAGTGAAAAGATGGTAGCCAAAATCTCAAAATTGAAACGGAGATGACAAAACCTTAACAGAAAAATCACAGCAATGACAAGACGCCAAGCATTGGGGAGAAGCAACGTCAGAAATATGTTTCAATGAAGCAATACGTCTACGATTAGACTGTTGTATGATATCTTCAGGCCGTACTTTACTATTTGTTTATATATTGATGCACGCCCCTTCGACACTCTATTGGCCCTATCCTCATCCGTAGCTAACACCAGGTTGTAATCTTTCCCCAATAGCATATCAGTCTGAACTTCTCAGAGTTTGTCCTATGTTATTGTACTTCCAATGTCATCGATACCTTGATGAGTCTGAGAAGGGGAGCCCTTTGCCATTTTCCCAAGAAAGACCTTCTTTATGTAAGGTTGGTCTGCAATAAGACAAGATTGGTAGGAGAAAAGTGCGAAAGTGTTTGATCCACTCAAGCGTCAGGCCTTATAAAGCGTACTAGAGACGATTCGTAAAACCTGAAGCGACATATGCCGCATTAAAAGTTTTACACCTTTTTAATAACCATTATTCATATCGCCTTTCTTACGAAACGACACCATGAGTCGGGGGCAAATAATAAGACATGATCCAAAGGCCTGATTATGGTAATACTCAGTCTTGTGAGTCTATGATCCAATAGGCATCTCACGCCTAGACGTGTCAATGGTTAGGGACCTATCTCTGCAAAGGATGGACACAGCCCGACACATTGAGTAACCTCTATTGGTAATGAACTAGTTAGTCTATAGCTCTCAAAGGAATTCGGTGTGCTCAAGACAACATGATCCTTTTTGTTTCGGTAAGAAGCTAATCGCTTACCGTCGTCAGCCAGAGGTGATATGCATACTCTCTTGATAAAGAAGGAATCTTTCAAAATCTAATTGATAAGGGAAGAGTCTCTATGGTTTATTAAATTTTATAAGTGATAAAAATCGTAAATCTTTCAAGAATATTTGACTGTGGAGCCTCATGATTTTCAAGCACTCTCACAAGGAAACAAAGGTTGTAACACCTTGAGAACACACGACTCCAGAGATATTGATCTGTAAAGGCATCTAACATGTCACAACCCATGTATGTTTTCTCAGAACATCTCAATCGACACACAAATCACAGGGCTCCCATCCTTAGTCCTCTCTCATTAACTAAGTCTGCTCATTTCCTTTAAAAAATCATTCTTTCAGACTTGAGTGTCGAGCCTTCCCCACTAGAGCACCCCTCCGACAGACTTTTGTAAGTTTTAATTTATCCTTCGGAGTACCCGTTCGAGTCAAAAGAGTCAAAATTTGTTGAGCCGAAACCCACCTTTAATAGTATTGTAGGAGAAATTGAATCACAAAATGTCACATTTCTGGAGAATGATTTTCCTAGAAGAGGTGATATGAAGGACATAGAGTCTTATTGTTTGAATTAGTTAATTTAAAAGATGGTTTTGTTTGTGGTCGATAACTGGAATCACAAGAAACTGAGTTAGGTGTTAATCCTAATGGGAGAGATTCAAATTCTAGCGATCCAGTTAAATTATAAACTCAGAAAATTGTTAGAAAAACCATGCTCAAACATCACTTTGAGATTGTTCGGCACACATTTATTATTTCTCTAGAAGATGAAAAAAAGTCATAAGATTATATCTTGTGCCACCAATGGTGAATGGAAAAGACAATGGAGGAAGAATTGGAGTTAATGAAATCCAACCATACTTTAGGAATTGGTTGAACCTCTGCTGGAGCGCAAGGTTATTGAGAACAAGTGGATTCTGCAGATGGAACTATTGAGAGGTATAAGGCTCAACTGGTAGAAGAAGGATACACTCACTAAAAGAGTGTTGGTTGTGATGAGATCTTTTTTTCGGTAGTGAGATTTACCTCCATTAGCATGTTGTTAGTAATTGTGGTCAATTTGGATTTAAAATTATGTCAGATATATATGAAGGCTGTCTTTCTCTATAAAGAACTTAAGGAAGAAATCTATTGGCACAACCAAAATGGTTTTGTCATTAAAGGCCAAGAAGATAGAAATATAAATCAAGTAGAACAATTTATGGCCTTAAACAGTATTCGAAACAATGGTATTTTAATTGCAAATGATAACAAGTTTATCTTAATTTTATTCTTATATATTGATGACATACAATTAATTGTAAATGATAAGAAATATGTCCTTCAAATCTTGAAATAGTTATCTTTCAATTTTAAGATAAATGATATATGTGAGGTAGATTGGGAACTGAATCCTATTGAAATCGTTCAAAGAGATTTAGGATTATCTCAAGAGTTTTACATCATAAAGGCTTTGAAATGATTCAACATAGAAGATTGCAAACCTATTGATATTTCTATAGCAAAAGGTGATAGTTCATGTGATGAAATATGCCAAATGTCTAGAGTTCTACATTCTAGCACAGTTAGGAACTTGAAGTACACTATGATGTGTACTCATTCTGACATTTTGTTATGTTAGGAGTTTGGTCAGCGGTATCAATTCAATTTAGGGAAAAGTAATTGGATTGTTGTAAAAAGGATATTGGGCGAAAGGAATTGTAAATTATTTCCTTTACTCTCGAGGAAATGATCTAATATTAAAAAGATATAGGAATGCTGATTGGAGAGGAGATTTACATAAGAGAAAATCTGCTTCTGGATATATTTTATTGCTCAATGATAGTGCTATCTCATAAAGAAGTAAAAAACAAAGCTGTGTATCACTTTTTATGATTAAAGCTAAATTGTGGCATGTGCTTCTGCAGTTCAAGAATGAGTTTGGTTGAGTAGATTTTTGTAATATCTGGGAATAGTAAACAACTCAGTGGGAGCTTGATGATCTATTATGACAATCGGTCAGCTATTGCTTATACGAGAGACTCCAAATATTATGATAAAACCAAACATATACACAAAAATCAATCTTGTCAGAGACATGATTAAAAAGAGGAAAATAACACTAAAATAATGACTATGCATTTGGTGGTTGTTAGTCCTTTTAGGAAGTCAATACCTAAAGACATGTTTGTAAGACATGTTAGAGAACATAGGTTACATAGATTGTGACAGTATTTGTTACGTGATTATGATTGTGATCATATACAAATTATATATGATGTAATGCTTATATTCAATAATATTTGAATTTTATTTTTGTATCCAAAATTCTGGTGTCTACGTTTAAAAGTATGTTGGGCAAGTTTTTTTTAGATTACCTCTTTCACACGAGCAATCGCCTCTAATGTCTATATAACATGTAGAGATGAGGTAGTGTTAATTTGTGATAAATTAACGTATATATATGTCTCCTTGATTAAGTACTAAAATGAGATTACCAATTATGTATACTACATATATGGTAATCGAAATGGATTTCCTATAATCCATTGAATTTGTCTAATAGTCAGGTGTGAGTTTTCTTAAGTTGTGAGTATTTGGTGGACTTGTAAAAAGGAAAACTCAGATCAAGTGTTTTGTATACTTAGACTAGGACTTGTACAATGTGTTATTTTGTAGAAAAGAAGACATACGCTTCCAGATAGGAAGAAAGAGTATTGTAGCACGTGTTTCATACCACGTGTACTTATGTGATCATATGGGTAATGAGATGATACATCCCTCTTCATCTCATTGTGTGAGACTCAAAGTTCATATTTAATCTCAATTTATATTCTTAGGACTTTCATCTGTCTCTTGAGATTTTAGTTTTGTGTTGCTATTTTAGCATGTTATCAAAAAATCATGGATGATTTGGTTTGATGGTACATGTTTAGGAAAATAGTTAAGATAAAGTTAAAAGGTAGTAGTATGAAAGATAGACTGTCTTTGACCGACACTTTACTTTGTAATCATAGGCTGGCCAATTTTGTTTGTGACTTAATATTTAAAGATGTAATTATGGATATATGAATGGATTTGAATCAAGTATGCTCTTATATTGTTTTGAGGAATGAGAGATATATTGATTGTGTCTAGTAAAAGAGGTCTAGAGTATAGCGAAATACGATATTTTTATCATCACATTGATGATAAGCTGTTATATATTCTTAACTGGTATATAACTCTAGACCTCTTGGTATTCTTACGAATCACACAATCCACTTATCTGTATGGAATTGGCGTTTGATTATAATGATCACATTATATCCAAGTCTAACCCTCATGTACGAGTGATAGATGTTGGTAAAAGGGACGGATCAACCAATCTAGTTAGACCCATACCCTTTATTTGATATTAAAATAGGAGAGAAAAGAGAGGGGTGGTTTTTGGGTAACCACCCCCTCAACTCCTCAACTTCCTCTCTCTCTTGAAAAACTGAAAAAAAAAAATGTTCCCATTTTGGTTTTCAATGTGAATATGAAAAGGGGATGACAATGGCATAGATAGACAAGCCATTTTGAGAGAGAGAACAAAGAGAGAAATTTAAAGGATTTGTAGAAATGATTGATCATTCTCCATCAAATGACATTTAGATTGTGAACAATAGAAGGTGATCCAATTTCGTGACAGCTTCTGAATGTAACCCTACTTGAATTTGGGAATTTTCGCATGCCAAAATATGTTTGTGGGTTTATTTTAAAACCTTCAATGGGATTTGAGCCAACTCCAATCTTTGGGGTCCTACGTTCTAAATTTCTCCTTCATAATTTTTCTATTCAATTTTTTCTTTTATTCTACATTTTTCTTTTCTTCATCCATTGTTTTGTGACCATAGAGCAAGCTCCATTTTCTCTCTTTCTTTTTGAAAGAGAGAGGCTTTTTGAATACCACAAAGTGGGCTGCTGACTGATTGATATTTGGTGATAAGATTATTGGGTTTTAATCATTTATAGCTTGGATATGCACCGTTTGTATTCGATTTTTCTTTTTCTTTTCTTTTCTTTTTTATTTTTTTAATGTTTTGTTTGATGACAAATATCATATATAGTGTGGCCCTATTCACTGTGGTTACAAGCTGTCCATTATTATTTTTTGTTTGAAGGTTATATGACCAAAAAATATTATATGCAATTTATTCTATGCATACATGATTTTAAAATAATATTATCTTTTTACTTAATATATACCCCCGGGCATCCTAGAATTACATATAATACACAGAAAATATCTACATTTATATTTTTTTATATAAGAAGTAGTCTCATATAGTATTTTTTTTTTCTTTTTCTTTTGAAGGACTTTTTTTTTGGGACATATAATATAGGATATGCTAAATATTTATATTTTACGTATAATACACAAAATATTTTTCTGTGCGTCAAGCAGTCCGCATCAAGTGGTTGCAGCCCCGATAGTGAACTCCCTTCGAATTTGATTGAGTCATACCATATTTTTGATGAAAGACAATGAGAACTCATTTGGCAAACAACAATCAAAATTTTTTTTCCATTCATTCCAACTCAAGCTTGTCTTGTCACATAAAAAAATAACTATAAAAATTGGGAATTCGTCCTTCAAATTTTCATAGTTTAATGCTTTTCTACGTTTAATGTTAAAGAGTGGAAAATTTTTTATCAACGTTGTATAGAGGGAACCTTGTCATGCATTACTTTACTAGCATATTTTAAATCTTATTCTTTATATATGATAGTTTAAAAGTAGTTAAAAGCGACCAAATAGAACAAAAGTCTATATCCAATTTCATAAATACATATGATAGTTCAAATATTACTTTACTTGCATAGTTTAAATAGTTTTCTTTACTCAAACAAGTTAGTATATGTTGGAAAGTTATTAATGGTCCATAACAAGGTGACATGTATTCAAAATGACTCTTTTTTTTTTTTTTGAAGTTTCATAGCACCGCAAAAAAACACTGATTTAGTCACGGATTTTAGCGACGAACAGTGTTCATCACAAATTTGCAACAAAATTAGCAATAAAAAAAGATATCGTCACTAATTACCAACGAATTTAATGGTAAATTTTGATTCGTCGCTAAATTAGCAACGACAAGACAAATTCATAGCTAATTAGCAACAACAAAAATTTCGTTGCTGACTTCATCACTAATTAGCAACGAAAATGATCTTGGTCTTTCAATTTGCAACAAACAGGATGCTCATTGCAAAATATTCATTGCAAATTTTGTGATAAATATTATTTGTCACCGATTTTGCAACGATCTACATTGGTCATCACATATTCTACGACAAACTAAGCCGTTTGTCATAAATTCTGTGACAAACTTAGTCGTTCATTGCAGATTTCGAGACTAACAGAAACTTTCATCACAAATTTTGCAACGAACGTCGTTGTTCATCATAGATTCTGCGATGAAAGTCCTTATTTGTCGTAGATTTTGCGATGATCATCTTGTTCATCACAGATTCTGCCATCACTAGTCACTAAATTTGTTGCTAATTATCCATAACCTATATTTTCGTGGCTAAATTCATCATTAATTTGAAATCTCATTTCAAATTTTTTGATTAAATTTCTTTTGCACTCACTTATGTAACCCTTTTCAATTATTTCTATTTTTGACATTTTTCAGAGTAATGAAAGTTATAAAAGCCGAACATTCAACAAATTCACTTTGCATGATTTCACTTATATCTCTTGAAATGTTGGCTTTCCATTTATATATGATCTTTGTCTAATGAATCACTCACTACAAAAGAACACAATTTTAGCGACAGAAAAAATTTGTCGCTCTTTAGTTACGAATTTAGCAACGAAAACAAAAATCGTCGCTAATTAGTGACGGATTTAGCGACGAAAAATAATCCGTTGTCATTTAGCGACGGAAAAAATATTCATCGCAATTAGAGACGGATTTGAAATCCGTCGCTAAATTAGAGACGGAAAAAATATCCGTCCCTAATTTAGTGACGGAAAAATATTTGTCACTAATTTAGCGATGGAAAAATTATCCGTCGCTAATTTAGCGATGAGAAATAATATCCGTTGCTAAATTTAGTTACGAAAAAAATATCTATCGCTAAATTCATAGCTAAATATAATTTTATATTTTTATTAAATATAATTTTGTATTTTATATTTTATTAAAATAGGTTATTGATTTTTATTAAAGATAATTTTATAATTCTATTAAATATAATTTTGTTTTTTTATTAGATATAATTTTATATTTTGTATTTTTGTTAAATTAGGAAAATATATTTTTAGTGGTAAGAGTTAGAAAGAAAGTAAAAAAGTAAAAAAAAAAAAAATTATATCAATTGTGTTAATGTGGCATAGTGGTTAAGAGCATTTCAAATAATCCCTTAAACTCAGATTCGAATTTGGGTAAAAACACATTTTCTAAAAAGAAAAAAGCAGCAGGAGATGGGCATATGCAGGCGGGCAAGGGCTGATGGGGTGCGGGCATGGGCAGGCAAGCCGTAGGGTGGGTGGGTGGGCCCTATAAATAAAAATATCGGTCGCTAATTAGCGACGGAAAAAATATCGGTTGCTAAATTTAGTGATGGAAAAAATATTCGTCGCTAAATTTAGCGATGGAATTCTGTTTCTGTCGTTAAATTTTTGCGATGCATGAATGGCGACGGAAATTTTTCCTTCGCTAAACCCTTGTTTTTTTGTAGTGCTTGATGGTAACTGCTTCAGCTTTGATAGAGATTTTTTTATTTTTGTTCACAAATTTCAACTTATTAAATGTTAATATGAATCTTCATAATTAGAACCCATGAGTAACATTTGCAGATGTATTACTCTTTCTTTAAACAATTTAAATAGCCTCATGATTCATATTACTAGTGTAACATCAAAAATTCGGTATTAGGAAGTTTGTAAATATCTTTATAATATAAAAGAAAATTTTAAATTTTATTGATTTTTGATTTTGGGATATTAAATTAGAATTTCTAGTATATTAAAATATTCATGTTCGCAAATACGTAGTACATTCCATTGTTGATAAATTCAAAATTATAATATGAGTATTATATGAATAATGTATATAAATATTTGTATTCATAAAAAAAAAAAGAGTAGAAAGAAGCGTTGCGTTTTGGCTAAAACACAGCACTCCCTCTCCCGCCAAATTTGATTAGGGCTGGAAGCCCTAATCTCTTCGTCTCTCTTGCTCTCTTCGTCTCTCTCGCACTCTCCGCCGCTCTCTCACTCTCCGCCGCTCTCTCCCTCTCCTCCGCCTCTCTCCACCCATCACCGGTGGGTTCTTCGATAGCCACTGCAATCGTCTCCCCCTCTCCGTCTCTATCTATCTCACTCTCTGCCCTTCTATCTCTCTCTATCTCACCCTCTACTTCTCTCTCACTCTATCCCTCTCCCTCTCCCTCTCCATCTCCCTCTCCCTCTTTATCGTCTCTCTATATCTCCCGTGGTCGATACCTCCTTCCAGCAGTCACATTGCACACGACCGCCTACCTTTTCTTCTTTCCCTAGTGCGCGCGATGGCTCATGCTATCTTCATCCCCTATTCGCTCGACCGCGTGCTGCTCACTCTATTGAGAACCTTCTGCAACCATCGCAGAAGCTCCAAGCTAGCGGTAGCAGACAGTCAAAAATCCTAGGCTATGTTGTTCTACGATTTTTTCTGTGTAGGTAAGGGCTGGCTCGGCTCTGATCATAGCTTTAGGGATTTGACTCTCTGGGTAATTTAAGATTAATTCTTAACTCTTGTGTTGGTTTGAAATGCACTACAGGTCTCGGAGTAAACTGAAAAGCCATTGGGATGAGGGTTGTAAATTGCAAAAAAAAAAAAAGCCCTAGGTGAGGGAAATTCAATCCCTTCAACATCCGAATTATTTTTGTTGAATTTAGGTAGAGATTACATGTAGATGTATTCTAAAATATGTTAGATTCGAAGGAAATGTATTTTCCTGAAATTTCGTATGAAGTTATTTAGGTTAAGTCTAGAATTTTACATGAGTTAGGTTGTCTAGTATGAGAAAACATGTTAAAGGATAATAGAACCATGTTTGGCTGATTGGGTTAGTTTTCCTTGAAGTTTGATTGAAAAGTACATGAAAATATTTGGGTTTTGGGGTTGAAATAGAATGTTTTGCAAAATCAGGGATACTGTTGCATCCAATATCCTCTTAGGTTTTTTTTGAGTTATTAATTGCGTGATGGTATGCATATTTGAAGGATAGTTTAAAAATTTTGGTTAGAGCTTATAAGGGCTATTGTAACCTTTTCATTATAATTTGTTCCACATATAGACAACTTAAATGCGATCTCCTTATTATGAAACTAGACTTCCATACCTTAAAAATGACATATGGTTTGAAATATTTGGATGAGAATTGAAATGTTTATGATTTTTCAAAGAATTTTGCCTTGTAGAAAACAAATTATTATATGCTTGTTTTCGACTTTGAGTGGCCATTTAGGTTGAATTAGGCTCAACTTTGAACATGAAAGTGATAGAACTAGATCTTAGCACTTGAGACTTGAATCACTTAGATCTGATATGTGTAGGAGAAGTTACATCAATTTCTCTGTGGCTGTGCAAATGCAAATTCTGAATTATTTTAGAAAATGATTTTAAGTGGAATTGATGTTCAATGCCTTAGGATAACATGTTCGGGTTCAAAGGAAGAATTTGATTTGGTTTGGTTTGGAATTGGAAGTGAACACCCTCCCTGAACTGTGAGTGTACGAAAATGAGTTGATAATATGCATCCATGTGAATTATTAAAAACGATATCGTGTCGTGTTTTGAAATTCTGAAATATGATTTATGATATGACTATGCATCTTGACACGTTTGATTAATACTAATTTAGTACTTTGACTGAGAGTCCATGGAAATTGACGGATATGATAACCCTAGGGGACAATCGTAGTTCTTAAAACCATGGAAAGGGAAGTTCTTTACATCCCATACCGTGCGGATTTTATTGATACTGGCCGAGTTTTTGGCAAGTATTAGTAAAATCCAACGATTATGATTTGTGCTTCATTATTCTGATTTTAATCGTTTTACGAAAATATTTTCATTGTGTACTAGGACATTTGGACTGTAATTTTGAATTTTGATACTTTCTTTTAGATTTGTGAAATTCTGTACATCTTATATCATTTGGACTTTGTTGATGTTAGCTTGATTTCTTTAGGCAAGTATCAGTAAAATCCTACGACTATGATTTGGGACTTCTTGTATTTTAAATGCTTTATTGGTACTGAGTAATTCTAGTTGACTGGGATGGTCATATCGCATGCGTGCATGTACAGGAGCCCCTTCCCCGGTATATGGGGAGGTTATATCCGTGTACCGAGACGACGCGACAGTTGTTGCATGGTCGATCTGAGGATCTGGGCGTGACAACTAGACAATCAGAACAACTAAGAAAGCATTGTAATGGATTGAATGCAATGTCATAACAATGAAAATATTTACATGCACTTCTATTTATCAAATTCGTCTTCTGTTTATAATTTCTTTTTTTAATAGTAGTAGGACAATGAAGACTAGGTTTTTTATTTGCTTCTAATCTAGATTATTTGAGTTTTTATTATATTGTTATTTTAATTTTTTTTCTAATTTTCTTTATGATAATGCAAGAGAAATATGATGACCTTTACAGAGGAATTCGAGTGGTGATGATAATGCTGGCTTATCTGAGCTATCTGTTGATAATATGACTCTATAGCTCGAAATAACTGATGGAGCAAAAAGGGGAAGAGTACTTGGGATGGGTTCTTTGAGCAAGACTTGCAAAATCACTGGTCCATCTTCTTTGAGCAAGACTTTCCTCATGACAATGTAAGGGAATAAATAATGCAATTTGTCATAAGAGGTGAGCCACTTGAAGGGCTAACTAGTGCAAAGAGACAACGAACTTCAAGAGGTACAGCACAGTAGAGGCTCATCATGCAGCATCTTCGGTTAGACCCCGCTTCATGTTAGATTCTCTCTTCTATATCTCCTCGTGATGATGCTCATGATGGTGATGGTGGTGATGATGATATATCAATGATGATGATACTTCTTGAGATTGTTTATTGTGATGATTACATTTGACCATGGTTACTTAAACAATGAGCATTGCTGATTTGATTATTACTTTTGAACATGGTGACTTGATATTATTGTTGTTGTTGATATTGTTATTGTTGGGACTCTTGACATTGTTAAAATGATTAGTTGTTGTTGAATTATTAGTTGATTGATATTGTTGGATTGTTAGTTACATGGATGAGTATAGACAGAAGAAATTTGATGTTGCTAGCTGTTGGATGGTTAGTTGATGATGTTGTTGGATGAGCAGAGACAGAAATAGGGCATATAGGGAAAAATGGTGAAAAAATGCCACTAAATTTGATTTTTGGCACAAAAATTCTAGATTTGTCATTGATTTTCAACTTTATCGCAAAAAATTTCTAAACTTGTCACTAAATTTCGGACTCATCACAAAATTCATCGCAAATTTTGCTATGAAAAGTAGTTCATCGCAAATTTTGTGACGAAAAAAAGTTTGTTGCAAATTTGCGACCAAATACTATTCATCACAAAATTTGTTGCTAAATTTTCATTGCAAATTTTGCGACGAACCATTTTTCATTGCAAAATTGATCGCTAATTTAGCGATAAAAAACAGTTCGTTACAAATTTTTGTAGCGAAAAATTGTTCATTGCAAAATTCGTACTAAATCTTTGTCACACATTCTAAGACGAATATTTTTTTTTTTGTTGCAGAATTTGTCTCTAATTTACGGAAAAAAAATTATCTGTGACTAATATTTACAACGAATTTTGTGACGTATAAATTTTCGTCACAAAATTTGCGACAAATTCTATTAATTTTGTTGCTAATATTTACGATAAGCTACAAATTTTTGTTCATTGCTAAATTCATTGCAAAATGTTTTAGCGACAAATTTTTTATAGAAATTCATTGAAAAATTCATCGCAAAAATGTTATTTTTTATGTTATGTAAGTACTAACTTCTTGACACAACTGATTCTACTCTTCAATAGGTGGTTGCAAATAAACAATCCTAGGTCCCTTTCAACGGAAATAATCGTTGATAAAATCGATCAATTCTGTTTCATACCCATCTATCACGGTAAGTTATATGAAATAAGTATAACTAGCCAGATGATACAGGTAGTGCTCATTAGTTTGAATGAACTGAAACCATCAATTGCTAATCCAAATCTCACATTTTATAAATTAACAACAAAATTAGGATAAAATTTGTCAAAATATTTCCAAATATTCACATCAGCAGGATGCATTAGTAACCCATCCTTTGTATTCCACTTATTGTACCATCTCAGGAGATCTGAGATTTTGGTGGACATAAATAACCTCTTAAATAGAGAAATTAAAGAAAAATATCATAATATTTTTATTGATTTTTTCTTCTTCCTTGTTCTGGAATTTTGACTTGGCTACCATCCGATATAGTACAAATGGAGTAGCAATTTTGCTCCTTACTATCACCCCAATATAATATGTAATCATTTGGACACGCATGTATTTTTTTATAATCAAAGCCTAAACTCTTAATAAACTTCTTAAATTCAACATATGACATAGAAATATCTGCATGTGGAAAAACAATACTCAGGTATCTCGAAAGGCTAGTAATTGACATAGAACTCATCCTATGCATGCACTTAAAGTAATAAAAAATAACAACGAAAGATAGTTTAGAAACCTCTAAGCAGCCAAGATTGAGTTGTTTACTTACATCTTCAAGCAATTTCACGAATATTGGATTATTCATATTTGGCTTACCAACACCATGAACCATATCAACTGTACATTGATTTGATATGTCTACATTCTTTGTTTCTAATTCCTCAACATCAATTTCATTATGGTAAGTACATCTCTTAATAACCCTTCCATACATCATATGCCAATATTTTGATGTTGGGCTTCAAGATGTAGTTGAGGTTGTGACACTATAGGCAAATATGCTTGATATAAAAATATATTTATTGTAAATAAACATTTTTATATAAAATATATTATTAGAAATATGATGGAAGATTGACAAAGAGTTTCCATGACTTCATATGCATGCCAAACATATAAATTCGAGAAACATATATAAAATAATTTTGTCTTAATTGTGCACTAATTTTTTTTTCTTTTTACTTTTACCCTAATATAGATTAGTTTTGCCATAATTTTATCTTAACATAAATTAATTTTGCCATAATTTTGCCATAATTTTACATCAATATAAATTAATTTTACCTTAATTGTACCCTCATTTTGCCTAATTTTACCACAATATAAATTAATTTTACCTTAGTTGAACTTTATTTTACCCTAATGTTACCCTAATTTTACCCTGATTCTATCCTAAACTTGCCCTAATCTTTCCTTAACCAAGTCTTTGTACCAAAATATGCGTACTAATACACTAATAATATCATCAACACATTCAAATTCAAAAAATAGGAACTCAATTGTGGAAGTGACCAAGGTAGCAGTGAGGAAAGAGTAAGCAAAGTAGGAAGTAGAGTAGCCTCTAGCAGCTTTTATTAATGGTGTGGCAGTAACGCTGGCAACCTTCTCATGGAAGGAGTTGCGGCAGAGGCGAATGGAGAAGAGTGCACAGAGAAGAGAGAATGGAGGAGAAGAGAGCCATTCATGTGGTTTTTAAAAGGACTTCCTGACATTTTGTGATGAAAATATTGACAAAATGTGAAGATATTTATTTTTTTAAGTAAAGACATCAAGATCCCATGCACTCTCTCTAAACTATCTCTCTCTAGTGTCTCTCATAGTACTCTATCTCTCTATATCCTTTTCCGATGTTTAGGCAAAATGTTGGCAAGGTTGAAAGCTTTGCTGACGCTTAGTGCTAAAAAGTTGGCAAATATTCTCACCACTAGTCAGATTTTCACGTCAATGACTTTTCCTGATATTTTGGCATCTAAATATCACTGAAAAGCCCTTTTGCTATGTTTCTTTACGAAAACATCAGTCACAGAAAAATAGTGACGTCACAATACTTAAACATCGGGAAAGCCATGTTTTTTGTAGTGAAACCAAATGGATGATCATTCAAATTTGGACTGGTATGAACCAACTTGGATAGGTTCGCAAGTGTAAATCCATATTCATCATTTTTTAGACCCTTTCCTCTCTCCGTATCAACCCAATAACATTTAAATCACACAAATCTATTATAATATTTCAACTTAATTATACCATTTAAATGCCATAATATATTACATCATTTTCCGTGTATGATGTCTTAGTGGCAATTGCAACAACCACAATTTTACGTCTTTTTTCTTCCATCCTCCACTGATATATCCACCTGATGATACTTGGCCCAAATCTTGTTGGACCCCTAGGGCTAACCAAACCCACAGTTTGTCATGTAACCCTCTCTCAATACTCACCAACTAGATCTCTCCTCATAGTCAATAGCTTGGTTCAACGCTAATCGGCATCTAGATCTCTTTGGTGTTCAGTGATCGTTATCTAATATGGTAAGATAATATTCACTCTGCCTACATCCGGGGGGTAAATAGAAGGGAGACCTATAATTGTAGACTTCCTAAACCGGTAAGAATTTAAAAGTTTTGAGAATTCTACACTATGATTTCCAAAATCTCGGGGTTCTCTCATAAAGAAACTAGGATTTCAACACTTACATATACAACACTTTCACACGCTAAGGCTATATAAACACCACTATGCCAATCGGCCAGATATACTCTCTAAATCTACACATTACACACAAGACATACAGAGTTTTCTTTTAGTCTGTTTCTTTTTTTTGAAAACCGTTCTTTAATTTGAGTATTGGAATCTCCTCTACCGGAATACCCTCCGATGATCCTTTGTTGGTCTCATTGATCAAAACTATCAGACAGCCAAGTCATCTTGTTTGAGTTAGCAGAACCATCATCTATGGAACTAGATCCACCTCCAACACTAACAAATCTTCTTATAGCATTATTTAGACCACGAGCTGACCATTTAATGTGTTCAGTAACTCGGATCTTTTTATGTTTGATAACCTTTGAACATAATTGACAAAATATGATATTTAATATATGATGTTATTTATACATCTAAAAGCTATTAAAAATTTTCATTCTTACATATGATGGAACCATTCATTGAAAGTGATGTGATGAATTTTTCTCAATCTCAACTTGAGTCGAAGGGTGCTTACTTTGACCTTGACTGCGGTGCTACCTTTTGATTGCATTTTTATGTTCAACGTTAACATGAAAATAAAAATTTATTAACAACCTACTTTATGCAATTATAAAACTTATTTGATTATAAAACACATACCTTTCAATTGGGTACATCTACTCATAGTGTATAGGTCCTCCTAATTTTGCTTCCGTAGACAAGTGAACAACCAAATATACCGTAATAGTAAAGAAAGATTAGGAAATATCATTTCTATGTGAGAAAGAATTTCCCCTATTTGTATCTCTAGCTCTTCAAGACGACCTATGTTGAGTATTTTATGGCCTATTTCTCGAAAATAAGAACATAATCAATTACAACTCAAGACATATTATGGGGCAAAGAAGTGTATTCCCTTGATTCTTCACTTTTTGAGACATTATAGTAAGCAGGAAGTGTATTCCTTCTTATACCCATGATCACAAGGTCAAGCCGAGCCTTTAAGCTGTCTTTTGTTTTTCCATTATGTCAGACAATGTTGCTAGCATATTATCCATAATATACACCTCAGTATGTATGACATCAATATTATGTTTTATTAAATTAGTCTTCTAATATGGCAATGTATATGTTTTTTTATTCCACGCATTCTTTAATGAAACTGAGTCACTATTTGCATCTTCCATAATGATTTCACCATCTAATTGCTTTAACCCTCAAGTCCAAACAACGGCACTAGTGGAATTCTCCATTCTTGATTGCCATCAAAGTTATGCTGTTATGGTTATTCTGTCTATAAGGGTGATTTGAAGACAATAATTGATGATGACTCATCAAACAATATTTACCACCATTTTTAAGCCATTTTGAGCATGTATAAAAAACACAAACTCGACAAGCAAACTTGCTCCTAGTATTTCAATTAGAAAGCATGCCATAAGTTGAAAAATCGTTTATAGTCTACAATAATGCAGCATGAATTTGAAAGGTATGTTTTATATGAGTATCATATGTTTCTATGCCATTCATCCATAAGTCATTCAATTCACCCACCAATTGCTGCAAGGATACGTCAATGTTTTTAGCCAACTCTGCATCAGGAATCAAGAAAGATAAAATAAATGAAGTTTGCTTCATTCAAAGTTATGGTGGAAATTTGTAAACAATTAATATTATAGGTCAAGTGCTATGTTTAATACTCATTGTGAAAAAAAATAGAGGAAACAACAACCACCTGAGTTTTAATTCTAAATTTTGAGATCAGTCATTTGAGAAACATATATAATATGGAGGAAAAAAAGAAATGAAAAGAAAAAAAGAAAGGAAAAAAAATATAAAATTAAAGTTTGAAAGTAAAAATAGAGGAGATAATATTAAAAAAAATAACAATAAAAATAATGAAAAATAAAAATAAAAACTATTTATAGAAATTTAAAATATTAAAAGAGATGATTTAATTATTTTGAATTCTTCTACATCACTCATTTTTATTTAAAATTATTTTATCAACTAAACTCTTGGTATTCATATTGTTATGTATAATTTGTATTCAGATTTTTAACGGTTTATCTCGACATTTTACTAAATCTCCTATATTTAAAATCTCGCATCTCCTAATGGTCTATCTCGAAGTATCTCTTCATTTCTAATCATTTTTTTTTAATTTTATCATACATTTATCTGAATATTTTTATTTTAGTTATAGTCATTTTATACTCATATTAGTATTTAATGACCTAATATTCTATACCATAAAATAATATAGGTTTTATTGCAGTTTTATAAAACTTTCTTTTCAGCTATAATGGTATCGTGCGATCGCAAAGAATTCCAGATGTATTTCTCCATTTCATCAAATCTACTTGGATTCCATGATTCATATTTTTATTTATGTTGTCATCAATTTGAATGATAGACCCAAAATATGTAAAATATTCACTTTTTGGTACGTTCTGACTTTTTAACTTAATAATTTTTTCATCATTTTGATGGCTATCACTAAATATACATATCATATATTCAGTTTTTGACTACTCAACCTAAATTCTCTAGATTCTAGTATATCCCTTCATAATTCCAATTTAACACTAATGTCCTCTTTACTTTCATCAACTAATATTATATCATCTACAAAAAGTATACACCATGATATATCATCTTGGATACTCTTTGTACTTTCATCCATCACTATTGAAAAAAATGAGGGGACTTAGTGCCAAACTTTGGTGAAGACCAATATTAATTAAAAAGTTGTTACTTAATTCATCGCATGTTTTTACATTGATAACAATTCCCTCATATATATCTTTGATGACATTCATCTGTCTCAAAGAGATCTTCTTTTTCATCAACATTCATCACAATATGTTTTTAGGTACCCATTCATATGCCTTTTCTAGATCAATGAATGTCATATATAAATATCTTTTTTGTACTCTAAATGTCTCTATTAAATATCTTAACAAGTGAATAGTTTCAATGGTGGATCATCCTAACATAATCCAAATTGATTTTGAGACATATTTATCTTTGATCTCAACTTATTCTCTACCACTCTCTACTATAACTTCATAGTATGATTTATAAGTTTAATTATTATGTAATTGGAACAATCTTATATATCTCATTTATTTTTATATAGTGGTATAAGTGTACTCTCCCTCCATATTTGTGACATTTTCTTGGTTTGCCAGATTTTATTAAAAGAATCTATTAACATTTATATCCCCCATTTTCTCAAACACTTTCACATCTCAATAGAGATTCCATCGGATTCTATGATTTTATTATTTTTCATTTTCTTTAAAACCTCTTTTATTTCATGAAGATGAATCTTGTATTTAAATTCCCTATTGATCTCCTCTACAAGTATCGTGACATTGTCAATATCTCTTGTATCCTTAATATTAAAGAGATGATCAAAATAATCCCTCCAACACTTTCTTATATTCTAAAATAATCTCTTCAACACTTTTTTATATTCTCATTCTTTACAAGGATATTATTGTTCTCATTCTTACTACACCTAACACCATTTAGATCTTTTCTTTTCCTCTCTTTTAGTTTGGCAATTATGTAAACTCTTTTTCTTCATTTTTAGTTTCTAGTTTCTTATATAATTCGCTATGAACATTAAGTTTTGATTCATAAAAAATCTTTCAGTTCTTTTTTTGCAATCTTATACTTTTCAAATGTATTGTTACTTCTCATACTTTTGAGATTCCTATAACACTCTTGTTTAATTCGTATAACAATTTAGATTTTCTCATTCTACCACCATGAATCCTCGTCTATTGAAGCCTGACCCCTAGATACACCAAGAAAAGACATTCTACCCATATGGTTTCTGAATCATCATTAGCGGATCAGGTTGTCACTTGCATTAATTTGTTTTTAAAAGTCATCACTTTTTCTTCTTTCAAATTTCATCACTTAATTATTAACTCCATAAATTGGTGATATTTCTTTTGTGTTTTAGGTACATGCACATCTAAAACTAAAAGTCTATGTTGAGTTGTTAAACTCTCCTCTATTATAACCTTACAATTCCTACAGGTTATTTTGTCGCCCTTCTTGGTGAAAAAAAAATCTATTTGGCTGGCATTCAATTCACTCCTATATATAATTATATGCAATTCTCTTTTTTTGAAAAAAATGTTTATGAGAATCAAATCAAATGTTGTGACAAACTCTAAAATGGTACTCTCATCTCATTTATACTATCAAATTCAAAGTTCTTATGTACTGGTTCAAATCCCTTATTATTCTTACATATATGTCTATTTAGATATCATCTAATAAATAACTTCTCCCTCACTAGCTATGGTTTGTACAAATTCATCTAAATCTTTCCAAAACTATTGTTTACTAATTACATCTACTCCTATTTGATATGCATAAACACTAACTATATTAATTACGTTTTCTCCCTAACTAATTTGACAAGTAAAATTCTATCTCTTGTTCTTCTTATCTCCATTACATTCTCTTGTAAGTCCTTATGGACAATTATTCCTATTCAACTCTTAGTTCTATTTCTACCTATGTGCCAAATCTCATGACCATAAGATTTTACTACTTTAACCTTCTTCCCCACCCACTTTGTTTCTTGGAGATACGTAATATTAATCTTCTATCTAGTCATTACTTCTCCTATTTTTCCTGATTTACCGGTTAAGGATCCTATATTCCAAATGACTAGATAAATTCTATTTTCATGGACTAACTTCTTTATCTACACTCGTCCACATAAATATGAGAACCCTTGCTTATTTGACACCATATCCAGACGGCGATATCATGAGTCGTTTTTGGATGACGACCTAAAAGCCCTTGCTAACTTGTTATTATACCCAGAATCTGATGTGACGGGTTGCTGAGAAGGAAATGCCCCAACAAATTTCCTATATTTGTCTCTCAATTTGGTTTTGGCAAGAGTTTTATGTTGGCTGTCAACTTACTGCAAGTCTCCTCCTTTACGGGGCTTGGGACCGGCCATGGGGGAGTTTTAATACCTATTGTGCATACTAGATTAAAACCATCAGATGATAATCCAAGACAAATATTCTAAGGATATGTTGAAAACTCTTTATGGAAAGTGAAGGTTTTAAAATAAATCAACAAATATTTTTCGCATACAAAAATTCCTGGATATAAATTGGGTTAAAATCACTTATCTCTTTTTGATGATTGGGTTAAAATCACAGATCACCCTCTATTGTTCATAATCCAAATGCCATAATGGAGAAATGCTCTACAAACCCTTTATCTCTCCCTTTGAAGTATGAGAATTTCTCTCACTCTTTTTTTTGAACCCTCTATTTTCTTCTTCCTATCACATTCAAAAAAGGGAATTTTCTTGGGTATTTAACTTGAAAGAAAAAACTCCATTATTTTGCAAATTTAAATTTGAACAAAAAAAGGATATGGGTTGGATCTACCCTAATGAGTTGACCCGGATCTATTTTCTAATATCTTCTACTCACACATGAGGGTTAGTCTCACACACAGTACGATCATTTTAATCAAACACCAATTTCGTATTGACAAGTGGATCATGTGACCCATGAGAATATCAAGAATTCTAGAGCTATACACCGGTTAAGAATATATAACAGCTCAATGTGAATGTGGGGATGAGGACACCGTATCTCACTATACCCAAGAATTCTTTTACTAGATACAATATTTGATTTAAATCTAATCATGTATCTACAATTACGTCTCTAAAATCAAGTCACAGACATATTGGCCGCCCTGTGAATACGGAACAATGTGTCAATTAAAGATAGTCTTCCTTTTATACTACTAATTTTTAAATTTATTTTAACTACTTTCCTAGATATGCATTTCCAAATCGAATTATTCAGGATTTTTTTGGTAACATAGTAAAGTAGCAACACTAAAATAAAATTTCAAGAGATAGACAAAAGTTCTAAAGGTATAAATCGAGATTAAATATAAACTTCTGGGTCTCATATAATGAGATGAAGAGAGATGCACCATCTCATTACTCATATGGTCACATAAACATATGTGGTATGAAACACGTGCTACGATACTTTTTCTCATTTGGAAGCGTATGTCTTCTTTTTTTAAAAATAATGCATCGTACAGGTCTTACTCCAAGTATATACAACACTTGAACTGCATTTTTCTTCTTACAAATCCTCTAAACACTCACAATATCAAGGAAAACCCACACCTTCGGTAATCTCATCTTAGTATTTAACTAAAGTGGCATATATATGTGTTAATTCATCATAAATTAATATTGTCTTATCTTTGCATATCACATAGACATTAGAGGCGATTGCTCATGTGAGAGAGTCAATCTCTAAACTTTTCTGACATATTTTTAAATGTAGATATAAGAATTTTGGATAGAAAAACAAAATTCAAATGTCAATAAATATGAAAATTACATCACATATACTCTTTATATGATCACAATTATAAGAAAAAATATTGTCACGAAATTGTAGGAGATCACATCATTATGAAATCTCAAATACCATTGTCTTAAAAACTGTTTAAATTCACAAATTGATCTACTCAATTTACATATTCAAATTTTCAAGCCTTTAATAATAAACCCCCTGGTTATGCCATATAAACTTCTTCCTCAGATTCTCTTTTGAGAAAGGCAATCTCCATATCTATCTAAGGTAGTTTTAAATCCAAATTGACCACTTCTGCCAATAATAAGCGAATGAAGGTAAATCTCACTACCGGGAAAAGATTTCCTCATAATCAATACTCTTTTACTGAGTGTAAACTTTTGCTACTAGTTGAGCCTTATAACTCTCAATAGTTCCATCTACCCTACATTTCGTTTTGAGAAACCAATTGTTCCCAATAACCTTGTGCCTCAGTAAAGGTTTAACCGATTCCCAAAGTATGGTTGGACGTCATTGATTTCAATTCCTCTTCTATTACCTTTTCTATTCACTCTTGGTGGGATAACATAGAGTCTAATCTATGTTTTTAGACTTTTCTTCATATTCTAGAGAAATAATAAATATGTGTGATTCAATCTCAAAGTGACACCTTGGCAGGTTTTCCAAGCACTTTTTTGAGTTTGTAATTCAGTTAGATCGCTAGAATTTGAATCGTTCCCACTGGAATCAACACCTAACTCAATTTCTTGTGATTCCAATGATTGACCATAGACATAGCCATCCTTTAAATTAACTAATTCAAACAACAAGACTCTATGTCCTTCATATCACCTTTACTAGGAACTTCATTCACCAGAAATATGATATTCCATGATTTAATTTCTCTTACAGTACCATCATCTTATTCACCAATGAACATATAATTTTTAAACTGGTTGGAGTATCTTATAAATATACTCTTATTTCTATAGGGACCCAATTTTCCAAGCTTATCACTCAAACACAGTTTTTTACCGGTTTAAAATTCATATGGTATCATTAGTACTGATTTTGAAGACACTTTAATCAAAATATAGGCTACAACCAGCAAGACATCTCTCTAAAAGGAAATTGACAAGTTAGACTGTACCATCATAAATCTTATCATATCCAACAATGTCCTATTCTTTTTCACTACAACACCATTCTGCTAAGGTGTATAAAGAATGATCAAATGTCAGATTTGGACTTTTTCATTACTCAGATTCTTAAATTGATCTGATAGATATTCATCCATTCTCAAGGCCTTCACTCTCTCATTAATTTGATTTTCGACCTCATTCGTATAATATATGAAATACTCAATGTTTTAGATTTGTGAGAAATCAAATAAACGTGGCCTAATGGTGTGAAATCATCTATAAATGTAATGAAAAACAAAACTCCACATCTAGTTTTCACATTCATTGGATCATAAATATCCGAATAGACTAATAACCATGGAATTTTAGCCCATATGCCTTTTCCAAATGGTTTTCTTGTCATTTTACCAACAAGACAATGTTCACACGTTGTTAAATCAACTTTTATGAGTGAACCCAATAGTCTTGCTTTCACAAGTTGATTCATCATATCTTACCCTATGCGACCAAGTTTTGTATGCCATGTTACATCATCAACAATTACAAAATGATGAAACTATTTACAAACTATCTAGAACTAATATACATGTTATTTAAATACAAATCAATTGTCATGCCCCGACCCGCAGTCCAAGCACGTGACAACCGTCGCGTGATCTAGGAATACGTACAGTCACCAGCACATACCCCAAGACCCTGCAAGGCTAAAGAAATATTCTCATTCAAGCTAAGGAAATCAAAACATCAAATATTTAACACCTTTAACAAAAGTTCAATTTAGGGAAAATTTAAATATATATATATATATATAAATATGTAAAATATACAATGATTGGGTTTTCCAACATCATTTCCAAAAATAAAATTTTCATTTGTCAAAAGACAAGCCTTCCAATGGGTCCATCTATAAGTCTCAGGGCTTTGTAACTAGGGAGAGCCAATACCAACAAAAGTCCCGATAGCTTTTCCTCAGCTAAATCTATCTAACAGAAGGGAGCTGCTGCTATATCCACACTTCTTCTGAAAAGATGAGAAAAGAAAAATGAATATAAAATACTCAGTGAGTGGAGTGCAATGGCATATTGTGACAGTAAATGAGTGGCGAGCATGGAAATGCCAAAGTAATAATTTCTAGCAAAACAATTCATAAGTAGCATCAAACAATTCCGATCATAATAGAAGAAATGCATCCATAATTTCATACTTTCCAAAATCATGGGGTCTCCCTAAAGAAAACACTCATGCCTAAGGTTTGACCGAACATGGATGGAAGTCCGCCAAGAGGTTTTCAATCACTTCCTTTCAAAACACTAATTCCTCATTCCTTGGTGTTGACTCGTACCTCACCAGGGTGTTATCCAGATAGTACGATAAGGACGCAGGAGGCCGTGTCTACCTCCCTTGCCAAACAAACCCTCAACCATGTCACCCCGTCGGGTCGCTCCGTGGGAGGAATGACTATAGCCATTTACCATCACCAGCACCTCCATTTCACAAACATCCGAATATTTCCAGTGTGCCACAAACTCAGCAAATGGTTACCAAACCATAACACAATATTCATAAATATGATTTCCAGCAATAGTGGCACATATTTAATCACAAATGCAGTGGATACAGTTGCATTCAAACTCACATTTAGGACATCCCACAAACACAAATAATTTCAGAAAATCATTTCAAAACCATTTATAAAAGAATTTATAAAAATCATTTTTCTCATTTAAAGCACAACAGTCCGTCCACTCACAGTGTTTGGGAGGGTAGTCACTCCTAGATTCCTCAACAGCAATGGTCTTGCCACGATCGGTCCGTTCAGTTCCTAAAGGACATTCATCAAGAAATAAAATCATCAATATTTATTTCCAACTGAAACCCAAAGGCCCGAACCATTCAAACCCTAGTTTCCTCTCACTATCGGTGACTAAATATTCTCCCAAAACCAAGTGAATATCTAGATAGATAAACTAACGAGTGAGATATGAAAATAAAAATAAAAATACCTTAATTTCTATCTCCAAGAAACCTTCTACCATTTAGATTACACCAAGCCCTAGAAAATCGACCCTTCTCTGTGACAACTCTATATTCTTAGATTCTTCCAAAATCAAGATTAGAATCTAATTTTGAAGGGTTAGATGAGAAATTTGGAGCCTTAAATTTTGGGTCTGTTAATGGATCAATGGAGTTTAGGGAGAGAAGAGAAAATGGTTTAGAGAGAAAAACGAAGTTGGGTTATGTGAACCTTCAGGAATCTCACCCTACTTCTGCTCTCTTATTCTCAACCTATTTCCCCACATTTCCTAAATGGTCATTGTTTATTCCTAAATTACATAATTGCCAAAGTATGTTCTCTTGGAGTTTGGGAAGAGTTAAGACTATGAGTTAAGTATTGGAAGTTGGGTCCGACTGGGGACAATGTGTTTACCGACGGGTAGAGGAAATCAAAATTAGGATTGCCATCTATGTAAATGAATTTAGAAATATTAATATTTGGAATATATATAATAAATGAAGTAATATATGATTAGAAATTTTGGATGACTTGGTGATAATTATTCTTTTTGGATGGCCAAAGTCATGAGATTGATTCTCCATTGGTGCAAAACGTTGGAGGAATTTGATGAAATTTTCAAACCTTTGTGTTTGTGTGTACAGGATATCAACATGACCGATGGAAAGAGAACCGATGAGGAGCAGTGTCCATGAAGCCGATCAAGATATGCATTAGGGAGAATAAAAATAGCCGACGGAAGAATTTGTCTAAACAGGTGCATTCACTGATAGGAATAATATGTACCGATTGGAAGGTTTAAATACCCAAAGTGGGGTCATCGATCGGATATTTCAAAATCAATACTGAAAATATTGTTAGAACGAGACCAATATCAAAAATAAAAATAAAAAATAAAATAAAATAAATAAAAAGTAAAATTTACAAATGTTGTCTAAGGTAACCGACGGAATTGGAAAAATGGAGAAAATGGAGCTATCGTTCGGTACCGATAAAACATGTGAAAATTTAATAAGATGATTACCGATAATCTGCAAACAAACGGTAACACATTGGAAAGTAAAGTTAAATGTCTGTCGATCGATTAACACAATACCGATGGGATCTATAGTGCTAGTACCGAACAACTATTTTAATATGACCATCGATGTGTTTTGTAAAATTTGACATTTACCGATTGGTACAAAAATTTACCATTAAAGATGTAAGTAAAATATAATATACCGAATGGTATAAAATTATTGGGTGTACCGAAAGGTAAATATAAAATTATAAAAATTATGAAAAATGACATGTCAACTCAATTCCACAACAGACAAACAATTCTGTAACTTTACCGAGAGGGCAGTACATCACTAAGCAACGGTGACTATCGGCTACCGATAAAAAAAAAATCAAAATTTGAAGAATTTGTTCACTATACATTAACACCTCACCGAACGGGTAACTTTCCTTACAAAAGTCAAATCCCACTAGAGGCTGATCACCGAATACTCAATTAACTGATAGCCTTACCGATCAGAAACTTTAAAATAAAGAAACTATCGGTCAAGTATTTACAAAGGTTTCCCGGACGACTCAAAAAGCAGAAATTTACACTTATATTAACTTTACTTTGTTTTCTCCATTCTACAAAATATATAAAAATTTAAATAAGCCACTCAGAATACATATCAAAAATCTGGACATGTTCAGTGTTACAATTCCTACCCCCTTAAAGAAATTTTGTTCTCAAAATTTCAGAACACTTTTATGCTTCAAAAAAGTGAGGGTACTGTCTTCTCATTTTCTCCACAGGTTCCCAAGTCATTTTTTCTATTTGATTGTCCTTCCATAGGATTTTGACTATCGGTATCTGTTTATTCCTTAGACTTTTAACTTGCTTCTCTAAAATAGCTACCGGTTGAACTTCAAAATTCAAATCTTCTTTCAACTCAATTAGAGGAGTCTCAAGAACATGAGAAGGGTCTGCCAGATACTTCTTCAACATAGAGACATGGAAGACATTATAAATTTTTTCCAATTCTAGAGGCAATTCTAACCAATAAACTACTTGTCCAACCCTTTCTATGATCTTATAAGAACCAATATAACGGATCAAATTACGGCATTCCAAGGAGATACTTTCAAAAATACCATATCACTGATTCCAAATTCTAGTGGCCTTCTTTTCTTATCGGCATAACTTTTCTGTCAGTCTTGGGTTGCCTTTATTCTTTGCCGAATCAACTTCACCTTCTCAGTAATGGCTTCGATCAACTCTATATTCTCAATCCTTCTCTCACTAACTTCATTCCAGCATAATGGAGTCCTACACTTTCGTCCATATAAGGCTTTATATGGGGGCATTTCAATGCTAACTTGATAACTATTGTTGTAGGCAAACTCTATCAAAGGAAGGTGTTTATCCCAACTACCTGGAAAATCCAATACGCAAGCTCTAGGTATGTCTTCTAATGTTTGGATTGTGCGTTCAAATTGCCCATCGGTTTGAGGGTGAAAGACAGTACTAAATTTTAGCCGAGTGCCTAAGGATTATTGTAGTTTCGGCTAGAACCGAGAGGTAAAACGGGGGTCACGATCGGACACGATCGATACCAGGACCCCATGAAGTCTCATAATTTTATCTATATACAACTTGGCTAGCTTTTCCAAAGGATATATATTTTGGATCGGCAAGAAGTGGGCTGATTTGGTGAGTCGATCGACAATTACCCAAATAGCATCATGTCTATTCGATGTTATAGGCAAATCGACTACGAAATCCATAGTTACATGTTTCCATTTCCATTCGGGAATTGGTAGAGGTTGGAGATCACCGGCTGGCTTTTGATGTTCTACATTTACTTGCTAACATATCAAATACTTAGACACAAACTCAACAATCTCTCTTTTCATTCCTGACTACTAATAATTCTCCTTGATCGTTCGGTACATCTTAGTATTTCCCAGATGCATAACATAGGCCGATGAGTGCGCTTCCTCAAGAATAACCCTACGAAGTTCAATATCCTTAGGAACACAAATTCTGTCCTTAAACACAAGCATCCCTTCATCACGGATTCTATACTCATTCCCTTCTCCTTTGTGAACTTTCTCAATTACTATCTTCAATTCATCATCGGCAGTTTGGAGCTCCCGAATACGATCTACTAGGCTGGGTCTTACCTCAAATCTAGCCAACAATGCACCTTGCTCGTCACTTGCTAACTTCACCATAAGTGTTCGGATCTCAATCAAATAAGAAAGATATGTCTTCCTCGATAACTCCATATTAGATGAAGACTTCTAACTTAATGCATCGACAACTACATTGGCTTTACCAGAATGGTTATCTATCACCAAGTCATAATCTTTAATCAATTCAAACCATCTCTTTACCTCAAATTCAGCTCCTTTTGTGTGAACAGATACTTCAAACTTTTATGGTCAGTGAAAACCTTACAAGTCTCCCCATATAGATAATGTCTCCAAATTTTCAAAGCAAACACAATTGCTGCCAGCTCCAGATCGTAAGTAGGGTAACTCTCATCATGTTTCTTCAATTGACGGGAGGCATAAGCTATAATTCTATCATTTTGCATCAATACACATCCCAATCCCGGTTTACTTGCATCACTATAGACAACATATCCACCACTGCTAGATGGAAGAGCAAGGACTGGAGCAGATGTTAACCTCTTCTTGAGCTCTTGAAACTAGCCTCACACTTATCATCCCACTAGAATTTAGTCTCCTTTCTCGTCAATTTGGACAAAGGGGCCACAATTTTAGAAAATCCCTCAACAAATCTTCTATAATATCCTGCTAACCCAAGGAAACTTCTAACCTCAGTTACATTTTTCGGCTGTTCCCACTTCACAATGGCCTCAACCTTTCTTGGATCTACAAACACCCCTTCACCAAACACTATATGCCCCAAGAACGCAATTTCTCTCAACCAAAATTCATATTTTGAGAATTTTGCATACAATTGTTTCTCCCGAAGAATCTGTAAAACAATCCTAAGATATTCTGCATGTTCTTCATCACTCTTTGAATACACCAATATATCATCAATGAATATTATCACAAACTTATCAAGATATGAATGAAACACCCTATTCATCAAATCCATAAAAGCAGCAGGAGCATTTGTTAATCCAAACGGCATCACCAAAAACTCATAGTGTCCATACCGAGTCCTAAATGTTGTCTTGTGCACATCACTTTCCTTAATCTTTAATTGATGATAACCCGATCTCAAATCAATCTTTGAAAACACATATGCACCTTGAAGTTGGTCAAAAAGATCATCAATTCTGGGGAGTGGGTACTTATTCTTGATAGTAACTCTATTTAATTGTCGTTAGTCAATCATAGTCTTAGAGTGTCATCTTTCTTCTTTACAAACAAGACCGGTGCACCCCAAGGAGAAGAGATTGGCCAGACAAATCCTTTATCTAGCAACTCTTGGAGTTACACCTTTAACTCTTTCAACTCTGTGGGTGCCATCCTATAAGGTGGTATGGAAATGGGTGCTGTGCCGGGTGTTAGATCAATAGTGAAATCAAACTCTTGGTTTGGAGGTAAACCGGGTAACTCTTCCAGAAACACATCTGAAAACTCATTTACTACTGGGACATCACTTAAAGTAGAACTCTCTATAGTGGTATTGATGATATGAGCTAAGTATGCTTTACATCCCTTGTATATCAACCTATGTGCTTTTAATGCTGATATTACACATGTCGGCATCACTCGGCGTTCACCCATAAAGACAAGTGCTGGACACCCAGGCTTTTGGAACTCCACTTCCTTAGTAAAACAATTCACGAATGCCCGATGAAGGTGTAACCAATCCATCCCCATAATAGCATCAAAATCCTTCATCTCTAGAGAAATTAAATCAGCCTCAAGAATCATTTCATCTACCAAAACACCACAGCCTCTGTAAACTGTGTTCCTAACCATTTGCTCACCCAAAGAAGTAACCACTAACAACTCTTCCTCAAGTGGCATCATAGGCCTATCGGTATGCCTAGCAAAACTCGTACTAATAAAAGAATTGTTTGACCCCGTGTCAATAAGTATATGGGCATCAACTCCAAAAATCTTCACCATACCAATTAATATAACCATCAAGCGATCGTTAGCCAAATCTTATTATAATTTTTGTAACATCCCATTAGATCTTTTATACAAGTACCAAATATTCTAAACACTCCATTCGAATAATTATTAACATCTCAAATCATAAAATTACCAATAACATGCCTTTCCAATCAATAAATTTGTGTTTAAATAAATTTACCTGTAACAACATCAAGGTTATTTTGTGCCTCTTCATTGGTCATGGCATAAATCCTAGTTTCAATTCGCGGTGGAGGCCGCTGAGGATTGGTAGCCACAGTGTTACTTCCTATCCCAGTTCTCAAAGTTGCACCGATGGGAGGTGATGAAGTAGTGGCCATGCCACCCTTAGAGCCACTGGAAGGACCTCGAATTGGTTGATTCCCTTGCCCTTTCACATTCAACTCGGGACAAGAATGCCGAAAGTGGCATTCCTTCCCGCAATGATAGCACCTTCTCGGCCTCCTACATGGACCCAAATGGTATCCCCTACAATTTATGCAAAGATCCCCTTTACTTCCCCCCGGTCTCACTCCTGATCCAATACTACCACTTGAAGTATTTGACTTGAAGAATGGGTTGCTTTGGGGAGTACCAACTGATCCTGTAACTGACCCACTACTATAGGAACCCATGCTTTTGTTTTTCTTGGAGCCTTGGCCTAGAGTAAACCCACCAGACCTCTTCCTTCTTCCATGATGCTCCATAATCTGACCTCTCTGTAGCACCATTTGTTCAGCCCCCAAGGTCAACTGCAAAACATTTTCATAAGTGTGATCCTCTGTCACTGACATCCTTTCTCGAATGTTCAAGTTCAAACCATCCTCGAATTTGAAACGCCTATACTCCTCAGAGGCTACTATCTCTGGAACAAATGCAGACAAACTCCTAAATTCTGCTTCATATTCTGCCACTGATCTATTTCCTTGACGAAGATAAAGGAATTCTCTTCTTTTCAAGTTACAATCAAATCGTGTGTAAAATCTCTCATCAAACTCCCTAAGAAAGTCACTCCAAATAAGGAGTATGGTCGACCTTTCCTTTACACCATCCCACCAAATACTAGCATCCTCATCTAACAACCTCACAGCTACCATGAGCTTCAATTCATCATCAATTCTCATATCTGTCACTGCTTCTCAGACCCTCTTGATCCATTTCTTGGCTACTGTAGGTTCGTTAGAACCCAAGAAGGTCATACACCCTAATTGTCTAGCCTCTTTCAACAATTTGGACAATTCAATGGGTGGTCGGGTGGACGGTGTAGCTACTGAAGTAGGTGGAGCTATCGGTGCCACAGAAGGAACCAGTGGAACCGCTGGGTTGGGAGGTGGAGGAACTTGGACTCGAGGTGGTGCTTGAAGATGTGTACCGTATGTATTCTACCACTCAGTCCATTGTTGAAGAGCATCAAGTGGTGGAGGAGGAATCCCGATTGGAGGAGCCGAGTGAGTAGAAGCTGGTGGAGGCGGAGCATGCGAGGACGACTCATCCTCGTGCTCTTGTGGAGGAATATCATTTACATTCCCTATTCTCCTACGAGGACGCATGATAATCTACAAGAGAAAAACTATTTTAGCTCACAGTACTAAGATGACTTTAAACACCTATGGCTAGAGGTATGTCAATTTCCTAGAACCAATTGGGGGCTGTCAAATTTTCCCAAAAACATTTGGAAATATAAAAACCCTTTAAATTATTCGAAAACATTGGAAAACTTTCATAACTTCAAAACCTTTGCTTTGATACCAATAAAATTGTCACGTCTCGACCTGCAGTCCGAGCATGTCAACCACCGCATGATCTAGGAATATGTACAGTCACCAGCACATACCTCAAGACCCCGCAAGACTAAAGAAATATTCTCATTAAACCTAAGAAAATCAAAACATCAAACATTTAACACGTTTAACAAAAGTTTAATTTAGGGAATATATATATATATAAATATGTAAAATATACAACGATTGGGTTTTCCAACATCATTTCCAGAAATAAAATTTTCATTTGTCAAAAGACATGCCCTCCAATGGGTCCATTTACAAGTCTCAGGGCTTCGCAACTAGGGAGAGTCAATACCAACAAAAGTCCCGATAGCTTTTCCTTTGCTGAATCTATCTAACAGATGGGAGCTGCAGCTATATCCACACTTCCTCTGAAAAGATAAGAAAAGAGGAGTGAGTATAAAATACTTAGTGAGTAGAGTGCAATGACATATTGTGACAGTAAATGAGTGGTGAGTATGGGAATGCCAAAATAATAGTTTCTAGCAAAACAATTCATAAGTAGTATCAAACAATTCCGATCATAATAAAAGAAATGCATCCACAATTTCATACTTTCCAAAATCATGGGGTCTCCCTAAAGAAAACACTCCCACCCAACGTTTGGCCGAACGTGGATGGAAGCCCGCCAAGGGGTTTTCAATCACTTCCTTTCAAAATACTAATTTCTCATTCCTTGGTGTTGACTCGTACCTCACCGAGGTGTTATCCGGATAGTACGACAAGGACGCAGGAGGCCGCGTCTACCTCCCTTGCCAAACAAATCCTCAACTATGTCACCCCGTTGAGTCGCTCTGTGGGAGGAATGATTATAGCCATTTACCATCACTAGCACCTCCATTTCACAAACATCTGAATATTTCCAGTATGCCACAAACTCAGCAAATAGTTACTAAACTATAACACAATATTCATAAATGTGATTTCCAGCAATAGTGGTACATATTTAATCACAAATGCAGTGGATGCAGGTGCATTCAAACTCACATTTTGGACATCCTACAAACACAAATAATTTCAGAAAAACATTTAAAAATCATTTATAAAAGAATTTATAAAAATCATTTTCTCATTCAAAGCACAATAGTCCTTCCACTCACAGTGTTCAGGAGGGTAGTCACTCTCAGATTCCACAACAGCAATGGTCTTGCCACGATCGGTCCGTTTGGCTCCTAAAGGACATTCATCAAGAAATAAAATCATCAATATTTATTTCCAAGTGAAATCCAAAGACCCAAACCATTCAAACCCCAGTTTCCTTTCACTATCGGTGACTAAATATTCTTCCTAAACCAAGTGAATATCTAGATAGATAAACTAACGAGTGAGATATGAAAATAAAAATAAAAATACCTTAATTTCTATCTCCAAGAAACCCTCTTCCGTTCATATTACACCAAGCCCTAGAAAATCAATCATTCTCTGTGATAACTCTACATTCTTAGATTCTTCCAAAATTAAGATTAGAATCTAATTTTGAAGGGCTAGATGAGAAATTTGGAGCCTTAAATTTTGGGTCTGTTAATGGATCAATGGAGTTTAGGGAGAGAAGAGAAAATGGTTTAGAGAGAAAAACAAAGTTGGGTTACGTGAACCTTCTGGAATCTCACCCCAATTCTGCTCTCTTATTCTCAACCTATTTCCCCACATTTCCTAAATGGTCATTGTTTATTCCTAAATTACATAATTGCCCAATTATGTCCTCTTGGAGTTTGGGAAGAGTTAAGACTATGAGTTAAGTGCTGGAAGTTGGGTCCGGCTGGGGACAATGTGTTTACCGACGAGTAGAGGAAATCGAAATTGGGATTGCCATCTATGTAAATGAATTTAGAAATATTAATATTTGGAATACATATATTAAATGAAGTAATATATGATTAGAAATTTTGGATGCCTTGGTGGTAATTATTCTTTTTGGATGGCCAAAGCCATGAGATCGATTCTCCATTGGTGCAAAACGTTGGAGGAATTTGATGAAATTTTCAAACCTTTGTGTGTGTGTGTACAGGATATCAACATGACCGATGGAAAGAGAACCGATGTGGAGCAGCGCCCATGGAGCCGATCAAGATTTGCGTTCGGGAGAATAAAAATAGCCGATGAAAGAATTTGTCTAAACAGGTGTATTCACCGATGGGAATAATATGTACCGATCGGAAGGTTTAAATACCCAAAGTGGGGTCATCTATCGGACATTTCAAAATCAATACTGAAAATATTGTTAGAATGAGACCAATATCAAAAATAAAAATAAAATAAAATAAAATAAATAAAAAGTAAAGTTTATAAATGTTGTCTAAGGTAACCGACGGAATTGGAAAAATGGAGAAAATGGAGCTATGGTTCGGTACCGATGAAACATGTGAAAATTTAATAAGATGATTACCGATAGTCTGCAACCAAACGGTAACACATTGGAAAGTAAAGTTAAATGTCTGTCGATCGATTAACACAATACCGATGGGATCTACAGTGTCAGTACCGAACAACTATTTTAATATGACTATCAATAAGTTTTGCAAAATTTGACATTTACCGATTGGTACAAAAATTTACCATCAAAGATGTAAGTAAAATATAATATACCGAATGGTATAAAAATATTGGGTGTACCGATGGGTATATATAAAATTATAAAAATTATGAAAAACGACATGTCAATTCAATTCCACAACAAACAAACAATTCTGTAACTTTACCGAGAGGGCAGTACATCACTAAGCAACGGTGACTATCGGCTACCGATAAAAAAAAATTCAAAATTTGAAGAATTTGTTCACTATACACTAACACCTCACCGAACGGGTAACTTTCCTTACAAAAGTCAAATCCATCCAGACGCTGATCACCGAACTCTCAATTAACTGATAGCCTTACCGATTATAAACTTTAAAATAAAGAAGCTATCGGTCAAGTATCTATAAAGGTTTCCCGGACGACTGAAAGAGTAAAAATTTACACTTATATTAATTTTACTATTTTTCCTCCATTCTACAAAATATATAAAATTTAAATATACCACTCAGAATACATATCAAAAATCCGGACGTGTCTGGTGTTACATCAACTCTATCTATCTGAAAGTTCAAAACATAGCAAAGTTTCAAAAGAATAAGGACATATAAGGTTTCATCGAATTTTTAGCATGTAGAGAACATTATGCAAAATAAGAGTTCGACTACTTTGTAACTGTTGTTTACAAGTGTCAGCTCCTCTAAACTCCATTTTTACATTGTTCTCCACATAGATCCATCTTCTATGAGAAGACACTCAATAAAAATCTATAAATATCTCTTAGTCTGTTCTTATAGCTGGAGTTATTCTTTTGGGATTTGTCTCAAGTCTCATTTCCTTTCTTACTTTTCTTCTTATTCCTCTCACGCTTAGAGTTCAAAACTCTCCTGGAACTAGACTCAGTTACAAAAGCATTAACAGTGGATCTTGCAGCACCAAACCACTTATCCTTAAGCTTTACGTGGCGAACAATATCTGAAAAAGTCTTTACACTACATTATGAGTCAAACTGACTTTTAGGTGCTCTCACTTAATAGAAAGGAATCGAATTAAGATTTGAACTTTTTGTTAATCGGAGAGGATATGATCAACTAACTACCACTCTAATCATATTAGACATGACTTTCAAATATTGTTTAATACTGTGACCACCCCGCTTATTTTGAGTATCAGACTTTATGGTCATTTGTCTAAAATAAGTTACTTGTACCTTCATATTTCTCCTTGATGTATACCTAGTTATCATGTGCAATCACATATTACTCATACTCGGGCATCATGTCATCAATCACGAAACTAAGTAGAGTTATTCAAGTAGTGGAATCTATTATTTTTCACACCTGGTAAGCATCTTATTTTTTCCTCTGTGGGGCAACATTGCCTGTACTAGAGTCCTACATGATATGTTTGGCACCTTTTAAGACATCTTGTTCTTTTAACACATACTATATTTTATGGTATCATATATCATGATTGTCGCCATTCAATTTGTCACATCTATTTAAACCCACAATAATAGACTTCTATGCTATGGTATGCATTCAAAAAGGTGGATACAAGTACTAATACTCATATCAAACTCACAATTTTGTTCTTCAAAATTAATTTTCATGATGGATCAACATTAGGTATAGAACTGAATGTTCACTAGATTCCCAACATCATCTATGGTCCTAATGTAGCACCATCACAAATTTAATTTAAAATTACAAAATTCAATAGGTTTTAAGTGAGAATTATTCAAATTCTTCCTATCGAAAACCATCTTCATTGATATTCTCCATCTTTATTCAAATATGGACTTCACTCATAACATATTATCATGTCCCATCAACTACTTAGCAAATTTTCATCTGTAGATTGTCATCGACAGATGTGCTCATTCTCAAATTCGCTTATCAATAAATTTTCTCATCAACAATTAACATTTGGTACTCTTTTGGAAGTTTCAATAATTTACTAGAAGCTTAACTTTCTCATTTGTGGATTTTGGTAATCACCTGACTTGCTAATCGACAGATCGTTATTTTGGTGGACTTGCTCATTTGCTGACTTGTTCATTTGCAGACTTGCATTGACTTGCTCATTGGCTGATCTCAACTATCAACTAACTGACTTTGTTGTCTAGTGTTCAGACGCTAAGTTGATTAATGTTTTACTCATCCGCTAATTACTAACTCACCCAAGATAATAAATTTGAAGCATAATTTTAGCCAAATTATTCTACTAAGTTTACTTTTACTTTAAAGATATTTTATCATCAATGATGTCATTAATAACTTAAAAAGTGTCATTGTGAGGGACCAAGGTTGAATTCCCTTCCTCCATCTTTACCTAGAGTGTCTCCATCATTACCCGGTAATCTAGGGTGTATCGTATTCCCGGGGTTATGCAATGGGGCTCGTATAGCTACATTGGTCAAGGTCCGACGTAACCTAATTAAGGCATAAGAGGTCATGAAGAGACTAAGGTTAGCTTGGAACAAGAAGGATATGAAAACATCAATAAATTAGCCTTAATGTTGGTCTTGAAAGGTCAAACACACCATCAGTAATCTAGGGCTATTTTGGTTTGAAAAGGGCGTCCTTAGAGCCATCATACACAAGGGTAAAATGGGGTTTGGAACTCTTAGTTAAAATGTCCATGTGCGGGCATAGGGGTTTTATGCTAGTGTGCTGTGTGCGCAGCTGCATATGCTAGGTTTTCTTGCACGTGCAGACATACATGCTTGTCCTCCTTTTTTTACTTTTTTTTTTCTTATTATATCAACCGACATTCGAAACCATACTCCAACTAATTCGCTCTAGTACTTATAGTGGTTCATTTAGGAGGCTACCCTCCTAACATAATCTACTCCATACCTAAAGTTATGAATTAAACTCGAAATCTCAATTAAAAAATCTAATATCATATCTCACTAAACTAATTGACTATTAGTGTTTGTTTGAGCTTTTTTTTTTTCCCCCTCTTTTCAATGACAATGCGTACTAAGGCCCCTCTTGCCTACGTGCTCACCAAAAATCAAGTTTAAACTCCTCTACTGTCCCGGTTAATATCTCACTTGAAACTACATGGCCGAGGTGCGACCATACACACCTATCGCGGTAGATCTCTATAACAGCACTTACTAAGGCCCCTCTTACCAACATGCTTACCAAAAATTAGATCAAAACTCGTCTTCTAAGGCCTATATCTCATCTCTTGAAAATATGCATGCACACACGTACAGTGCATGAGCTACGGGCCTGCACAAGTTGGTTGCACTTATGTGAGCCCTTACCTATCTGTCACATCCAATGTCTCTGCTTGCATTTTTGGAGTCTTTTTATCTTTCTTGTCACGGAAAATCAAGTCCTAAATCTCTCTCTAACCACCTCATCTCCTCACTTGAAAATGCGCGCACAAAGGCATTGCATACGGGCTGCATGCACGTGCAAATTGGTAACTCTTGCATGGATCCTTACTTGTCCGCTGCATCAAATCTTTCTTCGCGCTCTTACTATGCTCCCTCAAGACTACACACACAAAATTTCAGAACCTAAAACCTTCTGTAACATCCTCAACCCCATATGCATATACAATCTTGAAACAAGGCATATGACACAAAGCATGGAGAATTATTATCTATGGAAGGAAAAACAAATGTATCAAGAAATACTTGCCTTATTTGAGCTCAGATACTCTTCCCCTCTCTTTTATGGTGGTGCAAATCAATGAATTTCAGAAGGTTTTCAAGCTTGGATTTCAAAGACAACTAAGATAAAAATAAGGATATAACTAATGAGATTGGTGTTTGTGGCTTAAACCTTGAGTGACTGGTTTTAAACAATTTTTAGGGAACAATCTACTCAATTTTTTGAAAAATTCTAAATCAAGTAAAAGTTTATATTTTAAACATTTTTCCTTTTGTGTATTCACACATGTGAACAGTGATTATTAAACCCATAGTTTGGGTATCATATTTTTTTGCCTCTTTTCTTTTGGGGGTGACACTCAAATATAGTCATCACAATAGCTCTCTTTGTGTTCATTATTTCTATGTTTGCAAACACATTTATATGTTAGAGAGACCAACTATCATTGTCGAGTGTTAGTTAGAATTTTGGCAAACTAAATATTCGTTTGAAGTGTTTAGGTAAATGCACATTCGGGACCCCGTACTTCGAGTTCATTCCTTTGAGTCCTTATTCATCAATTTGAAGAATAGTCCATGCCTTAAAAGCCAACATTATATGTTCGTTCAACCCCGAGAATAAAGCCCAAGAAATTCAAAAGAAAGTTTCTGAGAGAAGTTTTGAGAGGTGGGACCTATCAAGTATAATTGTGACTCTGAAAATTAATGAAAAAAGTATGTTTCTTACTGACCAATCGACTCTCTACCCTTCCCATCAAATACCAAAATTGGATCCCTCTCTCTCTCTCCCTCCCTTTCTTCCTCATTTGTAAGGTCACTTCTCCCTCCAGAAATACCATTAAAGTGTACCACCACACCTTCACCAATCAAAGTTGAAAATTTAAGATAGGTCTAAATGAGTTTATTATTTATCCATGGTTTACTTTGGCCCAGTTAGCACATTTTTTTCCCCATATTCAAAGTGTCATTGAAACTCATCTCTCCATATTGCTTTATTTTAGTTTTGAAGTTCGTGGAATTCATGATTCGTGAACAAGTTTAGAGAGAGAAAACCGTTTTGAACCCCGCATAAAGGCAAATGTTACTTGCTGTGTATATTTTTCTCATTTTAGATGTTTTATACCCATGACTTGCTTATGAAAATGCTTAAACTTTGTATTAATGTTTGATTGCATGAGAAGCTTGAGATGTTATAGTAAGAGTTTGATTGTGAACTTTCATATCCTAGTATATGTAATAGAGAGAAGTAGGCACACAGAAGGAGAGAGGACACTATGCACATGATCAGCTGGCGACCGCCTATGCCAGCTGCCTTTCTCTCCCGCCATGCGATGACACATTTGCAACCAAACTCCTATTCTAATTTCTTGAACTCTTTATAGAATTCAACCTGTTGGAGGTATTTTTGACCCCACAGATAACTGCCCTTTTCGACTCAAATGAGAAGTTTGCGCCGATATGTTCGTCCGGTCTCCTCGGATGAAAAACTTGCAAAAACCCCACCAGGACTAGCCTGGTGGAGGACTCTGATACTCAAGTCAAGAAAGATAATAACAAAAGAAAAACTGAATACAGTCGAGAGAAATATGACCCTATAGCCTCTATCATGTGATGTATCGGTCGAGCGGATGTCGGAACCCCCGTACGTGTGTGTAGCATGCATGCGTATTGTACAGTAAGCATTATGTATGTCGCATGTGTGAAACCATGTGATGCAATATAAAAACATACATATAGAGTCATACCTCTGAAAACATACATATCGGTGTAAAAACCATACCTCTAGTGGAATATGTTTGGGTATGAAAACCTGCCCCCTGATAATATAGAATTGGCTATCGAATTGGGCATGGAGCCCTACCTTCGTCGGTGTGTGTAAATGGGTATGAAACTCCCATCTGAATGACATATAAGATTGGGTATAGAACCCTTCTCTGAATGATGTATAGAACTGAGTATAGAACCCCTATCTGAACGATATATAGAATCGCCTCTCTTTCGTTTATCAAAAACTGAATCCCTCTCTGAGGGTTGCCTATGCTCTGTATTTATAATTTTTCCAAGGGTGTAGAAAACCCTAGTTTTATTTTACTTGAAATCTTTTAGAATGATTAGGATTATGATTAGAGAATTCATAAAAGTTTAAATTTCCTCCAAAAATATGGAAAGATTTGACATTGATAGTGATTGCCTTCCTTATTGGATAACCGTGCATGATTTGGGAGACCTATTAAATAAGGTATTATCATTTGCCCTCACTCCTAATTGCATTTTGAAGAAATGGTATTAGGAGTAGTGTGGATTATAAGAGGTCTTCCATAAGATCGAAATGTCAAGAAATCAGCAGGCCAGTAGATAGAGAGATTGTAACACTGAAAATTCGGTGTTAGAGATTTTGTAAATATCTTTATAATTATAAAAGAATATTTTTTAAATTTTATTAATTTTCGATTTTAGAGTATTAAATTGAAATTTCTGGTATATTTTAAAATGTTGCATCTGTAATTCGTAGTGAACCTCATTTTTATGAAACTTAAAAATTTAGTGAAAAATGGATAATTGATTTATTTATTAATTTATTTATTTATTCATTTATTTATATATATATACATATTAAAAAAAGAGGAGGAAGCATAACGTTTTGACCCAAAACACTGCACTTCCCTTTCCCCCAATTCAATTAGGGATTGAACCCTAATTTTCGTCTCTCTTGCTTACTCTCTCCCGAACTCTCTTCGTCTCTATCGAACTCTCTCTCTCCCTTTCGTCGTCGCTCACTCTCTCCGCCACCTCTTCTACCTTCCTCCGACCACCGATCGCCGCTACTCTCTCTCACTCTCCATCGTCTCTCTATCTTTCTCTACCTGACTCTCTGTTTTTCTCTCTTTCTCCTTCGATCGCACTCTCTCTCTATTTCACTCTCACTCTCTGTCTCTCTCTCGATTCCCTCTCTAACTTCCATAGAGACGTCGCCTCCGACCACCGCACACGACTTCACTCTCTCCCTCTGTTTCTCTCTCTGTTTTCATTTTCTTCCCTTCGCTCGCTATCACTCCCTCTGTCTCTCTCTTCTTTGCTCGCGCGCTCGCGTGCTTTGCTCTCCCTCTGTTGAGAGCACTTCTGTAATTTTTGCAAAAGCCCCAAGCCGAAAGCTGCAAGAAGCCTTCGAAGCCCTAGGTTGCGACCTGCGTTCCATCCCCTGTGTAGGTAAGAACGACTATCTGATCATTAGCTTTACGTTTCTATTTTCTGACAAATTTAGTCTAATTGTTAAGCTTTGCTTTGGTTTGGAAACATTACAGGAGTCCGAACTGAGTTGTAGGCGCACAGACGTTAGGGCTACAAGCTGCGAAAACCCTAGGTGAGAGGATTTCTGATCCATTCGATTAATTGATTGAATTTAGGATAAATTTAGGATAAAAAGTTTTGTATATGTTAGATTCGAATAGAATATGTTTCTGAAATTTTATATGTGATTATTAAGGTTAAATATAGAATTTTACATGGATTAGGTTGTTTGATATAAAAAAAGCATGTTGAAAGATGATAGAATCATATTAGATTGATTAGAATAATTTCCTTTAGAGTTAATTTGAAATATGCATAAAAAGTATTAATAGTTATGTGAAATTGGAAGAAAATCGGGAAATATTGGGACTTAAAGTCCGTTAGAGATGTAAATGATCTTCAGGTGATAAAATGAGAATTCAGAAATTGTGGATGTGCAAATAAAGGGTAAATTAAATTAGGAAAGTGTGAAAACCCTTATTATAGGGATTTTATTTGATGATAATTGCAATGTTTGATTAGGTTAATCATTTAGGGAAGTTGAAAGGACTCAAATTGAATTAGATTGATAATTAGAGAGTGAATACTCTCTCTAGAGGTAAGTGGATGGTTCATTGTATTCATGAATGAGTAACATGTTTTAAAGTTGCTTTATAAATAATTTTGAAAGATTTTTATAGATTTTATATAAATTGTTTTGTGATTGTGGACTGTCTGAACTGGATTGTGAAGTACGAATGCATCCTCTGTGTTTATGAATGCTTCTGTGCCATGTGTTGTTTGATATTGCTCCATGAATTGCTTTGACATGATCTGGCATGAGATTATTGATTATTTATTGGAAATCATGGCACATTGTTTGTGAAATAGATTGATTGAGAAATGAAGGGTGCTGGATTGTTAATAGCTATAGTCATTCCCACCACGGAGCGACTCGACGGGGTGGTGTGGTTTGGGATTGGATGTGCGGGGGAGTTCGACGTCCCTCCCTCTGTCGAAGTCGTGCTATATCTGGATTGCACCCCGGTGAGGTACGAGCCAACGCCAAGGAATGGGGTAAGTTTTGAAACATTGGATAGAAAAACTCTTGGCGGACTTTCGTCTGGGCTCGGCCACCCTAAGACGAAAGTGATTTCGATGGGACCCTAGAATTTTATGAAAAGATGGTTGATATGGATGCATATTTTGTAAATTGTGATTTATTAAAATGATCTATGCATATGAACTGCTATTTATGAGATATGCTTTGACTGCCCTACATTCTCCCCTTGTTTATGAATACAATCACGTCATTGCACTCTACTCACTGAATATTCCCCAATACTCACCCCTTTCTCCACATCTTTCAGAGGATTCTTAGTTCGAGAATTGGACGTCGGAGCTTGCGAAGTATTTTTGCGGATTATATAGGTATTTGGCAAATGCAGAATTTTTGGAGATTCATAGTTCTTAAAACCATGGAAAGGGAAGCGTGTACATCCTATGTCGTGAGGATTTTATTGATACTAGCTGAGTTTTTGGCAAGTATTGGTAAAATCTGACGATTTTTTTTTATTTGTGCTTTATTATTTTGATTGATCTATTTTTTTTGGGAAACTATTTTATCTGTATTGGGAAATTTGGATTGTAATTCTAAATTTTGATACTTTCTTTTGAATTTGTGAAGTTCTGTATACTTCATATCGTTTGGACTTTACTAATATTAGCTTGATTGTTTCAGGCAAATATTAGTAAAATCTTACGACTATGATTTGGGACTTCTTGTAATTTAAACGCTTTATTTGTACTGGTTGGCTGGGATGGCCATATCGCATGCGTGTATATACAGGAATCCCTTCCCCGATTGTGTGCCGATGCATGCTTGTGTGTACAGGGAATAGACCAGAAGAGTCCTTTGCATGCGTATTGTTACATGCTTTTCATATTTGTGATGAATTGTATACTGAAGATCTGAATATTTAGGAATATAGCCTTGCAGAGTCCAGTTATGCGAGGAGGTTCTGCCCGTGTATCAAGACTATGCAACAGTTGTTGCGTGCTCGATCTGAGAATCGGGGCGTAACAGCTTTATTGGTATCAGAGTCCAGGTTTACGATTTTAAAAGCTTGATGATTTTGATATGTTTTCAAATGTTTCCAAATGTCCTAAAAATGTTCTAAAGACTTTGAAATGATTAGTTATTGAAAAGGGTTTTGATCTTTTAAAAGGTTTTCGGAGAATGTACAGAACTTTCCGTGATTTTTCTAGGAAGTTAGGAATGCTCATTTTAAGGGGGTTAAGCACTTGGGTTAAATTTTATTTTAAATTGTTAAGGTTAGACCCTCTTTGTAGAGTTTTGCTCCCCATACGAAGAGTAAGGAATTCGAATAGGATATCTTCCACTCTACCTTCGCAACCTGAGTGATATATGAATAGTTTTCAATCATGATGGAAGACCTACCTTGGCTTGTTTGGCCAAATGATGAGTACCTTTGTAGTAATTATTTTGGACTGATATCTTGATGTTAGAAGTTTGATATACTTGTGTAATAGGCATGGCAATGTAGAATTACTTATGATTAAGATATATGGTAAATTACTCTTGAGAGATTGTCATTGTGGGTAGATGCTGGGGCTTGATAAATATTTTTATGGTTTATCTTGTTAGTTATGATGAGTATTTTTGAATCAATATACGAATGTTAATTTCCATGAGGTCTAATAATATTTGTAAGTACGGAGTTTGTTTAGCACTTTAACCAATTTTTGAACTCTCTTGACAAAGGATTTTAGAATGCTACTCCGTTGGAAGAATGTGAGAGTTAGGACTACTCCTCCTACTGAGGATAATTTCTTAAAGTTTTTGAATTGGTTCTATAGGAGCCAAAAGAAGAAAGGAGTCTAATTTTTGTTGGCAAATTAGGTATCACTAGGATTTGAAACTCTCTCTATCTCTCTTACTTATTGTGGGCATTGATCATAAGCCTTAATGATGACATTATTATAGAACTTATTATATTTCTCTAGAATCTATATTATCTGACGAGGTCAGTCAGTTTCGTGGTTCAAGACTACAACTTGATTGGGAAGGGTGTAATTTAGTTGGAGGTAAAAAAAATTGTAAAGGGATATACAATTGTGTCATGTTACCTGTAAATGCTCTTGTTTGGTTTCAGCCTTAACTGTCATGAAACTTGAGAAAGATTCTTGATATGGATTTCACATTAAGGGACAAAGCTTATAAGATGCATTCATCTCCCTTCCATTTAGAATCCAAATTATATTAAATCGAGTCATATTCTTTTATGGCTAAAACATAAAGCTATCTCACAAAAGTCTTAGAAAGGTAGTAGATGATTGTTAGAGAGAAATTGAAAAAGAAGAATTTCAAGTACATCATAAATTCAAAGAGTCCTTGAAAGTTAGATAAGGAAACTTCTAGAAATATTAGGGTGAAGAAGAGTACCATCCTTGAAAGACTTTGTGTGAAAGATTTGCATCTTGGCAATTTGGTCTAGGCTTTTCGATGAAAATTTAGGAGGGTTTTTAGAGACTAAATGATGAGAAGTTAAGAGTTTGGACGGTCTAATATATGTTCTTGAAGTTTATGTAGTATGACTTAGTTTCAGGTATTTCTTATCAGTATAAGACCTACTTTACTTTGACCTAATTGGAGCAAAGTCATTGCTTTTAGTTCCAACTTCTCTGACTTGTACGATAATCATAGCATTTCTAGAATTAGAAATCCCCTTATGCTGTTAGAACTTGTTGCGATGTTGATTGGGAGCATTCGTGTGCTTCAATTCTGGATACATTCTAGGGATAGTTAAATACGTAAATAAAGTTCGTCGTCTTTGATCAAAGTAACTCCCTTGATTTCTATTTGGTTGATCAGGAACACTTGGAGTTTAGAAATCATCAGGATATCACATATCCGTTTGGATTGAAATAGAGTTTAGGGATAACAAAAGCCTATTTATAGTGTTTGATTTCTCTAATCAAGTAGAATTATGTTCTTAAGACCTGCCTATCATGTTATAAGCACTGAACCACCAGATTTGACCCTAGACTACTTAGAGTTTGCTCTTCCTCATTGCACATGGAACATCGCTAAAAATGTTATATAAGCCCTTATATTTTTAAATGTGCCACCATACATATTTAGCTTTTCTTTTAGTTTGGAATTAGCAACATTTGAGAATTTAGTGATATTTTCCTGAGAAGATAGAATCTCCTGAGAAGATAGAATCTCTGGAAATGGATGAAAGAATGGGAAGAAAGTCGTATATTTCCTATTTAGGACTATATAGATAGCTGAATCACTTGATGGTCTTAGAATGATTTGTGTGTTTCAAAACTTAAAAGGCATCTTAAATGAACTGGTAAAGCACTAATTAAATTTTGTGAAATGTCAAGATCCAAATTGGCATTTTAAGTGGCAATGCCATGTGATTCGTCTAAGGAAGGTCCTTTGATGCATAATTTCTATAAAACAGATCATATGAAATAAAATTCGAGATGTTGCATATCATTTAAGAGGAGATGTATTTCTATATTGCTCTTATTATGATGATGGTGGTGAGTGTAGATGATAAGCGTGTGTGCATATAGGCAATATATTAAGATATCTTGATTTGAGAGTAAGCAATTACATAGTTGTAAATGAGAATAAGAGTGGCCTTAGGTGCTTAAAGATATATTGCTTAGAGGGTTAAACAAATCAAAATGAGACAATGTGACAAGTTATATTTTGTTTCTACCATAGTTCATCCATTTAGTTTGTGGATGGACTACAATTTGGACGTATTCTCGATGAATTCTTGGGGCAGTTGTTGGGTTTGCTTAGTATTGTAGTGGAAAATAAATCGTTATGTGCTAGGATGACTTTTGTCGATCAAAAGTTCTTTGTTTGCATTTAGTCTTCTGCCTTTTAATTAAGTAAGTGTTTCATGAAGCGACACTCTATTGAGGAAATAGCTTTAGATATCTGAAGGAGATTTGAGACTAGCATTACCATCTTTCATTTTTCAGCCTCAGCTGTGAACATGGAAGGGATATTGAGAAAATTTGAGCATGATGGAAAGGTTGTTGGAAAATGATATTTTGTAGTGTTATCGTAGGATACTCCACACTTATGGATCTTTACGGATTGGTAGCAAGATTGAGTCTTGAGTGAGGTCCTCTATTTCTCATAGCTTCTAATGCAACTTATGTTGCTGAAATATTCTTTGGACAAAACTACTTAGTGTTTTTAACTTATATTCTTTTTGATAAAGACGTAAAGTTTATTGGGCACTTTTTTAGGATTTAGGAAATTTTGGGACATATTTGAAATATAGTAATACGTCTTCCTTACAGAGGGTTGAATAGAAGATCTGAATCATAGTTTGAGAAAATATTTTAAGATGTATTAGTGGGAACGATATAGAGATTTGGGATTTAGTCACACTTCAAGTAGGAAAGGGGGCAATGGTGGAGGATGATGGTGAAGTAATGCTAATCGAGGAAATCTTTCTGTTGCATGATAATTTGCATTAAATGGTATCTCGTTGCATTCATGAGTTGGGTGATAGTATGGTGATGTTGATGATGGAAAATCTAGGAAATTTTAGTATGGCTTTGAAGGAGGAAATATGGAGGCACAGGCACCCCACCTTTTTGTTGCATTACGGTGTTAGAAGTGCATATTCGAACAAACTATGAAATTTGCACTTCTTTTAGGTCTAAATATTTATGAATAGGTGATATTATTTGATTTATCTAATACTCCTAGCACACTCTTGCAAATAATGACTCAAGTTCTATACTCCTTTGTAGGGAAGTTCATAAATAGTGTGCCCATGATAGTCTTATGGCATGCTTGTGTGAGATTTTGTATGATAGTTCAAAACAACAAAGGCGATTAAAGAGAGACAACTAAGCCTCCTAAAGTTTTAGTGGCTATTGGTGATACATTTATTGTTGGAGCTAGCCGTTCGGAAGTCAATATTGGTTGGGAAATGTAATAATGTATAATAATGTATTTGTAGTTTGAATCTGTCACGCCCCGAACCGGGATCGTGAACAGTCGCCCGTTGCCCTAGATGCCGGCCGTATTTCTACAAAAAATCAGGCAGAACCTCCCTATAAATCGGTGGTCTCCCATGTACAATTTAACCTGTTTTAACCTGTATAATTTAAAATCGTCCTGTAAATAAAATAAAATAGTCATCACGGCCTCAAAACAATCCATCAAATCTCACAACCGACATCCAGACAACGCAAGGCTAACAAATCACCAACAATTCTAGCCACAGACGTCTACGATCATGCCCAACTAGAGCATAGCGGCTGCCACACCGAGCGGACCTAAATTTTATATAATATACAATAATTTCCCAAGTAAAGAGTTTAAATGTTTACAAATGCCTCAATACAAGCATAATAGGAGAGTTTTACAGCAATGTCCATAAATATTACAGTAATCCCATAAAAATGTACACGGTCAACTACGGACCTAAATATCCAGACCACGCAGGGTCGAAATAAAGTATGAAATTTGTATTTTAAATTAAACTTAAACCTTACTGTCAAGAAGAACCAAACCCGCCTAGGATTAACTAAAATCTCTAGACTCTGAAATTTCGCTCTAGCAAAACGATGCTGTCTGAGGGAGGAAAGAAGAGGGGTGAGTATCTATGGGAGGATACTCAGCAAGTGAGGGAAGGACATCGTGCTATCAGTATCAAGTGTGAACTTGGAGTGTCAAAGCATGTAATACAATATCATGTATACAAAAACAGCGTGCAGTTTTAACATATCTCAAAGCACACATCACAAAATAACATATGCATCCATCTATTTATCAAATCACATGAGAAGAGCGGCCGAATAAACAACCCCAACAATGGTCTACCTCGACCAAGAACGGGCGCATTAGGAGTTTTCACAATGCAATTATCAAATAATAGATCTCTACCTCAATGTTGGTCATAGACTACTCCAACTAGCCTATAAATAAAAATAATAATAATATACATATAAATAGTCGGCCGTGTATGATGCCCCCGCCCAGTGCTAGACAGACATAACGTCCTCCCCCGATGAGGGTTCAACTTGGGACAACCATACACACGACAATCTGGCGGATACCTCCGGCCGAAGAGTATCCGGGCACAAGGGGTGCCGCTACCAAATGTCTTTCGTAGCTACGGAACAATATCAAATCAGCCGGGCACGTGGCCCCATGCATCCCAACACCATATCGGTCGGGCATATAGCCCCATACATCGTATCATAATATCAGTCGGGCATACAGCGCAAATGGTACGTATAAATCCTTTTAAACCCATGTGCCAATGCAAGTGGAAGCATTAAAACATGTCAATATATCAGAAAAGGTGGCATAATATTCAGTTATCAAACTCATGGATACATATCAATAAAATCAGCAATTGGGACACTCCAATGGTCACAAAAATATTTATATAAATACTTATCAAAATCCAAAAGTTTAATTTTCACACGTATAAAAATCATGTCATTTGAAAAATCGGTAAAACATGATTTGTCAATCAATAGTAGATGTCATAGTCTCACTCACATATGGGGGAGGGTAGCGCACTCCCAAATAATACCACGAATCGAACCATACTCGACTCCTTGAGTCTCTAAGAAGTCAACCTAATCACATAATCACGAATTTCATCAATTTTCCAACTAATTTCAGGGTTTATCATTTTCCTTAAATTCGTACAAATCCTAAATTTTTCAATTTATAAATGTACTCCAATGTAATCAATTTCATTCCTTTTATAAATAAATAACGAAATCAAAACCAATCTAAATTCAAACCTAAAACTGTTCAAAATTGAAAACCAATCTAAAATAAATAAATTTCCTACAAGATGGAAAAATCTTTGAAAAATCATATATTTTTAAATTTCTATCCGATTTCTTCAAACCATAGATCATTTTAAAAGTATTGAAGCCTATTTTCATAATACAGAAATTGTATTTTGATTTCATATATGTAAGATAACTTAAAATGAAAAAGACTGCATATATTCTTAAACTTAAATCTCAAATCCCAACTGTTTTCATATATTTGTCAAGTTAAACTCTAAGAGAAGCTATTCAAATCAAGTCAATACAATTCTATTATCCAAAACAACCCAATTTGTATAACATTCTATATTTAACCTTATTAATTACATATAGCATCAAACGCGCATTTCAACTCTCTTCTAACAATCATCCTAACATATGCAATATACTCTTACTCTAATTTACCCTAAATTCGTCCATATAAATCGAATAGGTCCGAAATCTCTCACCTAGGGTTTTCTCGAATCGCAGACCTGACTTCCGAATGCACTTCGTTCAATCCAAGACCTGCAGTATTCCCAATTCAAAACGGATTCTAATAGTTAGACTAAACCACTTAAGAGTATTAACTATAGGAATAAAAATTAGAAATCAGCCTTTACCTACACAGTGAGAGGATCGCAGAAAACCGTCGTGGCCTAGGGTTACTGAGGCTTCTTGTTGCTTGCAGTGGGCTCTCGAAAGAGAGTGCAGACTGCTCGAGCGAGCGAGCAAGGAAAGCAGCAAAGCAGCCGCGCGTGCGGGAGTTGTCGCGCGCTGTAGTCAAGCGTGCAGAGCTGTCATGCACTGCAGTCGTGCGCGCAGGGGACAGTCTCACGCAGGGTCACGCATGCGTAGGGGCTGTCTCGCGAGCGCTGGGGCAGGGGCTGTCGCGCACTATTGCATGCGCAGGGAGAGAGAGAGATAGGGAGAAATAGAGAGAGCCGAGGGTCTATCGTGCGTGGGGAAGGAGAGAGAGAGAAGGGAGACTGAGAGACAGAGAGGGAGGTAGAGAGTGGAAGATGGGTGGTGGTGGTGGTGGCTATGTGGCGGAGGAAGCGAAAAGAGAGAGAGATTCGCGGGAGAGAGAGGGAGAGTACGACTGTGAGAAGAATAAAGAGAGAATCAAAGGGAAAGAGAGGGAATAGGGGGTGGAAGACGAACGGTGGCAGTGGCGGCCGCTCGCAGCGGTGAGAGAAACGAGAGGCCGAGAGTGATTCGCGAGAGGTAGAGAGAGAATACGAAGGAGAAGGAGAGACAGAGTGTTAGAGAGAACCAAAAGAGAGTGGGAGTGAAAGATTGGTGGTTGAGGGTTTTGAAGGCGGCGGAACATGGTGGAAGAGGCGGAGGGAGAGGGGAGAATGGTGGCTACGGCGCGGGAAGAGGAAAGGTTGCGGGAGAAGGAGAGAGGAGAGGGGGAGAGGGAAGGAAATTAGGGCTAAGCCCTAATTTCGATTTTTTTCATTTAATTTTTTATTATTATTATTGTTATTGTTATTATTATTATTATTATATATGTATTTTTTTTATAAAAATGGTTTATAAAAAAATGCATAAGGAAATAATTAATTTAATAAATGAAAAATATGTTTATATACATATACATATATTTTATTTTATTTTTATACTTGCTTCACATTTCGAATCGGAAATACGAAAACTTTTGAATATACTAAAAATTTGAATTAAAAACCTCAAAATCGAAAATCAATAAAAAATAAAAATTTTCTCTCTATATAAATAAATTGAGGAATATTTCATTAAATTCAAGAACGGGAGTACAAAAGTACGGCACCGCAGAGTCGGCGTTACATTTTCTAACCCCCTAAAAATAATTTTCATCCTCGAAAGTAAAAGAATGCCTTACCGAAAGAAATGGGAAAACGCGGCGAAGCGCCTGTGGGTCACTGATACTTGGCCATCATCTACTGAAAAACTAGGGATCAAGTGACGAACTCTCTCCTTATATCAAACCACTGATATCTATCTAGGGTAGTTAGGTACATTTTTGTACCGCCCGGATGCATAACGTAAAAGGAGGAATGAGTTTTCTCAAAAATCGCTCCGAAGATCTCTGTTGGTGGAAATGCAAACCCGCTGTCGATATACTACTAGTCCGTTATCACAGACTTGAAAACTCTCTGTCATCATTTCTACAGATCTATCAAGAATGCCTTGAAGTTCCACATGACTCTGCGAGTATACATCTGTAACCTCCTACACCACTAGGACCTCATCGATCCTTGATCCCTCCACGGTGGTGTCTATCATGAGTTAGGTAAGTCGTGCACCTTCAGCGTATTTGTTGCCTGACCTCCATCACCAATACAATGCAGCGAGATAACACTCGCCTCTCGCATAAGAATAGTTCGACCCGATGTCAATAAAGACACGGGCGTCGACTCCCGATATTTTTATAACTCCCAATGTGAGAAAATAAAGAGATTAGTTAGTAAATATGGAAGAAAACATATACTCACACACATATATTTACATATATATATATCAAAATGTATGTACAAACCAACATAGCTAAGCCTCTAAGGCTTTAACTAGTGATGGTTCTTAAAAGGAAATATATGGAACCCAAAAGAAAGTACATGGAAGCTCTCTAAACATGGGGACCAGTGGGAGGAGTACCAATAACTACGTCAAGATCTACCTGATCGTCCTCCTGCGTCATGGCGTACACACGGGCCTGTGTCCTCTACTGCTGTCGGGATGATCCTGGCACCGTGTTGCTCCCAACTGCTGTCCGTGGAGCGGTGTGACTCGAGTGCGTAGGTGCTCCCTGTTGTCCTCCTCGTAGAACACTCAAGTAGTTTGTGGCTGTCTGACCCCTAAATCCCAACTCAGGGGCAAGTACTTCTGATATGCCCTGGTTTCCCATACCGGAAGCATGTAACAGGTGCCCTACATTCTCCAAAAGGGTGGTGTCTACCACATCGGCATAAAAGGGGTGCCACTGAGCTAAAGTCTGAGTAGTGGCACTTGGGGCCGGTGTTCTGAACCCCGGGGATCATGATCCTTGCTCATAATGTGCCTGTCTCAGCTGATAAGGGCCTTCCTGATATCCTGAAGTCCTGCCCCTCTTCGAGCCCTGGCTCAAAGTAACCTCAGATTTCTTCATTTGCCCTCTGTTTTCCCACTATCTACTCTTAACACGGACGATCTCCTCCGCCCTAAGTGCTGAGTTTACGATCTCCGCAAAGGAAAGACTAGGAATCACTGTCATATATCTCCTGATGTTCAAGTTGAGGCCGTCCTCAAACTTGAACCGTAGCTGCCTTGGCGTCACCAAGTCTGGAACAAAAGCAGCTAGTCTCCTCAATTCCGCCTCGTACTCTGTTACTGTCCTAGTTCCCTGCCGTAAGTGCAGAAACTCTACCCTCTTGTGGTCCTGCTGGAGCTCACAGAAATACCTGCGATCGAACTCCCATAAAAAGTCCTCCCATCGCAGAGGCCCGATAGCATCGTCACGAATCACCTCCCACCAAGTGAGGGCATCGCCATCCAAGAGTTTCTCTGCTACCTGCAACCGGTAGTCGTTGCTCAACCCCAAAATCAGTCAAAATTCTACGAGTACGGTTGATCCAATACTTCGCTGCGGTGGAATCACCCATCCCCACGAAATCTGTGAAACCTAACTGCCTCGCCTCCTTTACCAACTGGGTGAGCTTGTGAATACGTCTCAAGGTGGAGGAGGTAGTGTCACTAGGTCCTAAAATAGTGGAAGGACCAACAAATGGTGGCTGAGCTCGTACAACTAGAGGTGGCACGGCCATAGGAATCGGCGCGGCCATCGGTACTGGTGGAGGTGGCATCTGTTTGCCATGTGAACTATACCACTCGAACACCTATCTATAGGTGTCCAGTGGTGGTGGTGGCACTGCGGCTGTAGCAGTTGGTGGAATTGGTACTGGAGGAGGTACGTGCAAAGAAGACATATCTTCTGGTGCTCCAGATGGTTCAGTAGGAGCGAAACTGGTACCTTGCCTAGTCGTCATACTACTACAAGGAAAAAGGTACTAGTTAGGCAGATATGTAAAGATTATGGTTAGTTATGACATAACTAACCCCCTAAAATAAATGAACTAACTGGTTTAAGAACCAATGAAAAAGATATGTTAGGTTAGTTACAACCCACATCAAATCGCCTTAAAATGGATGAGCTTATAAGTTTAAGAACTGATAGAACTAATATACTAGGTTAGATACGCACCATATCTAAACTCCTAAAAAGAATAACTCATACGCCTAAGACCATGTACTGGGATCTCATGACTGTAATGAAACTCTCATATGCATTGAGGATTTTAAATCGTACTTGGGAATATTTTTAAAACTATTTTACGACACAGCTCTCAACCTAGAGCTCTAATACCAACCGAACTGTCACGCCCCGAACCGGGATCGTGAATAGTCACCCGTTGTCCTGGATGCTGGCTGTATTTTTACAAAAAATCAGGCAGAACCTCCATATAAATCGGAGGTCTCCCATGTACAATTTAACCTGTTTAAACCTGTATAATTTAAAATCATCCTATAAATAAAATAAAATGGTCATCCCAGCCTTAAAACAATCCACCAAATCTCACAACCGACATCCAGACAACGCAAGGCTAACAAATCACCAACAGTCCTAGCCACAGACCTCTACGGTCAAGCCCAACTAGAGCATGAACAGTGGCCACACCGAGCGGACCTAAATTTTATATAATATACAATAATTTCCCAAGTAAAGAGTTTAAATGTTTACAAAATCCTCAATGCAAGCATAATAGGAGAGTTTCACAACAATGCCCATAAATATTACAGTCATCCCATAAAAATGTACACGGTCAACTACGGACCTAAATATCCAGACCACGCAGGGTCGAAATAAAGTACGAAATTTGTATTTTAAATTAAACTTAAACCTTACTGTCAAGAAGAACCAAACCCGCCTAGGATCAACTGAAATCTCTAGACTCTGAAATTTTGCTCTAGCACAACGATGCTGTCTGAGGGAGGAAAGAAGAGGGGTGAGTATCTATGGGAGGATACTCAGCAAGTGAGGCAAGGACATCGTGCTATCAGTATCAAGTGTGAACTTGGAGTGTCAAAGCATGTAATACAATATCATGTATACAAAAACAGCGTGCAGTTTTAACATATCTCAAAGCACACATCACAAAATAACATATGCATCCATCTATGTATCAAAACACATGAGAAGAGCGGCCGAATAAACAACCCCGACAATGGTCTACCTCGACCAAGAACGGGCGCATTGGGAGTTTTCACAATGCAATTATCAAATAATAGATTTCTACCCCAATGTTGGCCACAAGCTACTCCAACTAGCCTGTAAATAATAGTAATAATAATAATATACATATTAATAGTCGGCCATGCATGATGCCCCCGCCCAGTGCTAGACAGAGCTAACGTCCTCCCCCGATAAGGGTTCAACCTAAGACAACCATACACATGACAATCTGGCGGATACCTCCGGCCGAAGAGTATCCGAGCATAGGGGGTGCCGCTACCAAATGTTCTTCGTAGCTACGGAACAATATCAAATCATCCGGACACGTGGCTCCATGCATCCCAACACCATATCGGCCGGGTATATAGCCCCATGCATCGTATCATAATATCAGTCCGGCATGCAACCCAAATGGTACGTATAAATCCTTTCAAACCCATATGCCAATGCAAGTGAAAGCATTAAAACATGTCAATATATCAGAAAAGATGGCATAATATTCAGTTATCAAACTCATTGATGCATATCAATAAAATCAGCAATTGGGACACTCCAATGGTCACAAAAATATGTATACAAATACTTATCAAAATCCAAAAGTTTAATTTTCACACGTATAAAAATCATGTTATTTGAAAAATTGGTAAAACATGATTTGTCAATCAATAGTAGATGTCGTAGTCCCACTCACATATGGGGGAGGGTAGTGCACTCCCCAATAATACCAAAAATCGAACCAAACTCGACTCCTCGAGTTTCTAAGAAGTCAACCTAATCAAATAATCACGAATTTCATCAATTTTCCAACTAATTTCAGGATTCATCATTTTCCTTAAATTTGTACAAATCCTAAATTCTTCAATTTATAAATGTACTCCAATGTAATCAATTTCATTCCATTTATAAATAAATAACGAAATCAAAACCAATTTAAATTCAAACCTAAAACCATTCAAAATTAAAAACCAATCTAAAATAAATAAATTTCCTACAAGATGGAAAAATCTTTGAAAAATCATATACTTTTAAATTTTCATCCAATTTCTTCAAACCATAGATCATTTTAAAAGTATTGAAGCCTATTTTCATAATACAGAAATTATATTTTGATTTCCTATATGAAAGACAACTTAAAATGAAAAAGACTGCATATATTCTTAAACTTAAATCCCAAATCCCAACTGTTTTCATATATTTGTCAAGTTAAACTCTAAGAGAAGTTATTCAAATCAAGTCAATACAATTCTATTATCCAAAACAACCTAATTTGTATAACATTCTATATTTAACCTTATTAAATACATATAACATCAAACGCGCATTTCAACTCTCTTCTAACAATCATCCTAATATATGCAATACACTTTTACTCTAATTTACCCTAAATTCGTCCAAATAAATCAAATAGGTTCGAAATCCCTCACCTAGGGTTTTCTCGAATTGCAGACCTGACTTCTGAATGCACTTCGTTCAATCCAAAACCTGTAGTATTCTCAATTCAAAACGGATTCTAACAGTTAGACTAAACCACTTAAGAGTATTAACTATAGGAATAAAAATCAGAAATTAGCCTTTACCTACGCAGTGAGAGGATCGTAGAAAACTGTCGCGGCCTAGGGTTTTTGAGGCTTTTTGTTGCTTGCAGTGGGTTCTCGAAGGAGAGTGTAGACTGCTCGAGCGAGCGACCAAGGAAAGCAGCACTGCAGCCGTGCGTGCGGGAGTTGTCACGCGCTGCAGTCGCGCGCGCAGGGGACAGTCTCGCACGGGGTCACACGCGCGTAGGGGTTGTCTCGCGAGCAGTCGTGCGCTGTTGCGTGCGCAGGGAGAGAGAGAGGGAGAAATAGAGAGAGCTGAGGGTCTATCGTGCGTGGGGAAGGAGAGAGAGAGAGAGAAGGGAGACTGGGAGACAGAGAGGGTGGTAGAGTGGCTGTGTGGCGGAGGAAGCGAAGAGAGAGAGAGACTCACGGGAGAGAGAGGGAGAGTACGACTGTGAGAAGAATAGAGAGAGAATCGAAGGGAAAGAGAGGGAATAGGGAGTGGAAGACGAACGGTAGCGGTGGCGGCTGCTCGCAGCGGTGAGAGAGACGAGAGGCCGAGAGTGATTCGCGAGAGGTAGAGAGAGAATGTGAAGGAGAAGGAGAGACAGAGTGTTAGAGAGAGAACCAAAAGAGAGTGTGAGTGAAAGATCGGTGGTCGTGGGTGGTTGATGGTGTCAGAGGCGGCGGAACACGGCGGAAGAGGCGGAGGGAGAGGGGGGAATGGTGGCTGCGGCGCGGGAAGAGGAAAGGTTGCGGGAGAGGGGGAGAGGAGAGGGGGAGAGGGAAGGAAATTAAGGCTAAGCCCTAATTTCGATTTTTTTCATTTCATTTATTATTATTATTATTATTATTGTTGTTGTTATTATTATTATTATTATTATTATTATTATTATTATTATTATTATATATGTATTTTTTTTATAAAATTGGTTTATAAATAAATGCATGAGAAAATAATTAATTTAATAAATGAAAAATATGTTTATATACATATACATATATTTTATTTTTTTTTTATACTTGCTTCACATTTCGAATCGGAAATAGAAAACTTTTGAATATACTAAAAATTTGAATTAAAAACCCTAAAATCAAAAATCAATAAAAAATAAAAATTTTCTCTCTATATAAATAAACTGAGGAATATTTCATTAAATTCAAGAACGGAAATACAAAAGTACGGCACCGCAGAGTCGGCGTTATAGAATCTAGTTGATTGAAGACTTTGTTATTAATATGGTGTTCAGAATTTGACGGCAAAGCAACCTGAGAAACAACAGTGGTGGAAAAAAATGTGAGCATTGAATTGATGTATAACTATTATTTAAATTTCTAGAACGAAATTTGTTTTCAGGGGGTTAAGTGTTATAACACCGAAAATTCGATGTTAGATATTTTGTAAATATCTTTATAATTATAAAAGAAAAATTTTAAAATTTTATTGAATTTCGATTTTAGGGTATTAAATTGAAATTTTTGGTATATTTTAAAATGTCACATCCGTAATTCGTAGTGAACCTCATTTTTATGAAATTTAAAAATTTAGTGAAAAGTGGATAATTGATTTATTTTTTAATTTATTAATTAATTTATTTATTTATATATATTTTTAAAAAAAAAACAGAGAGAGAGAGGAGGAAGCACAGCGTTTTGACCCAAAACGCTGCACTTCCCTTTGCCCCAATTCAATTAGGGATTGAACCCTAATTTTTGTCTCTCTTGCTCACTCTCTCCCGAACTCTCTTTGTCTCTCTCGAACTCTCTCTCTCCCTCTCATCGTCGCTCGTCGTCGCTCACTCTCTCTGCCACCTCTTCCGCCTTCCTCCGACCACCGATCACCGCCACTCTCTCTCACTCTCCATTGTCTCTCTGTCTTTCTCTACCTGACTCACTGTTTCTCTTTCTTTCTCCTTCGATCGCACTCTCTTTGTATTTCACTCTTACTCCCTGTCTCTCTCTCGGTTCCATCTCTAACTTCTATATGACGCCGCCTCCGACCACCGCACATGGCTTCACTCTCTCCCTCTGTTCCTCTCTTTGTTTTCATTTCCTTCCCTTCGCTCGCTGTCACTCCCTCTGTCTCTCTCTTCCTTGCTCATGCGCTCGCGTGCTTTGCTCTCCCTCTGTCGAGAGCACTTTTGTAATCTTTGCAAAAGCCTTCGAATCCCTTGGCTACAACCTGCGTTCCATCCCCTGTGTAGGTAAGAACGACTCTCTGATCATTAGCTTTAGGTTTTGATTTTTTGAGAAATTTAGTCTAATTGTTAAGTTCTGCTTTGATTTGGAAACATTACAGGAGCCCGAACTGAGTTGTAGGCACACGGACGTTAGGGCTACAAGCTGCGAAAGCCCTAGGTGAGGGGATTTCTGATCCATTCGATTAATTGACTGAATTTAGGATAAATTTAGGGTAAGAAGTCTTGTATATGTTAGATTCGAATAGAATGTGTTTCTGAAATTTTATATGCGATTATTAAGGTTAAATATAGAATTTTACATGAATTAGGTTGTTTGATATGAAAAAAAACATGTTGAAAGATGATAGAATCATATTAGGTTGATTAGAATAATTTCTTTTAGAGTTAATTTGAAATATGCATGAAAAGTGTTAATAGTTATGTGAAATTGGAAGAAAATCGAGAAATATTGGGACTTAAAGTCCGTTAGAGATGTAAATGATCTTCGGGTGATGAAATGAGAATTTAGAAATTGTGGATGTACAAATAAAGGGTAAATTAAATTAGGAAAGTGTGAAAGCCCTTGTTATAGGGATTTTATTTGATGAAAATTGCAATGTTTGATTAGGTTAATCATTTAGGGAAGTTGAAAGGACTCAAATCGAATTAGATTGATAATTAGAGAGTGAATACCCTCTCTAGAGGTGAGTGGATGGTTCATTCTGTTTATGAATGAGCAACATGTTTTAAAATTGCTTTATAAATAATTTTGAAAGATTTTTATATGTTTTATATAAATTATTTTGTGATTGTGGGCTGTCTGAACTGGATTGTGAAGTGCGAATGCATCCTCTGTATTTATGAATGCTACTGTGCCATGTGTTATTTGATATTGCTCTATGAATTGCTTTGGCATGAGCTGACATGAGATTATTGATTATTTATTAGAAATCATGGCACATTGTTTGTGAAATGGATTAATTGAGAAATAAGGGTGCTAGATTGTTAATGGCTATAGTCATTCCCACCACGGAGTGACCCGATGGGGTGGCGTGGTTTGGGGTTAGATGTGTGGAGGAGTTAGACGTCCCTCCCTCTACCGAAGTCGTGCTATATCTGGATTGCACTGCGGTGAAGTACGAGTCAACGCCGAAGAAGGGGGTATGTTTTGAAACATTGAATAGAAAAACCCTTGGCGGGCTTTCGTCTGGGTTCGGCCACCCTAAGACGGAAGTAATTTTGATGGGATCCCAGAATTTTCTGAAAAGATGGTTGATATAGATGCATATTTTGTAAATTGTGATTTATTGAAATGATTTATGCATATAAACTGCTATTTATGAGATATGCTTTGACTGTCCCACATTCACGCCTTGTTTATGAACACAATCATACCATTGCACTCCACTCACTGAGTATTCCCCAATACTCACCTCTCTCCACATTTTTCAGAGGATTCTTAGTTCGAGGATTGGACGTCAGAGCTTGTGAAGTATTTTTACGAATTATATAGTTATTTGGCAAATGTAAGATTTTTGGAGATTTATAGTTCTCAAAACCATGGAAAGGGAAATGTGTACATCCTAATGTCGTGCGGATTTTATTGATACTAGCTGAGTTTTTGGTAAGTATTGGTAAAATCCAACGATTTGTCTTTTGTGCTTTATTATATTGATTGATCTATTTTTTTTAGGAAACTGTTTTATCTGTACTAGGACATTTGGATTGTAATTATAAACTTTGATACTTTCTTTTGAATTTGTGAAGTTCTGTATACTTCATATCGTTTGGACTTTATTGATGTTAGCTTGATTGTTTCAAGCAAATATTAGTAAAATCCTACGACTATGATTTGGGACTTCTTGTATTTTAAACGCTTTATTTGTAATGGTTGGCTGGGATGGTCACATCGCATGTGTGCATGTACAGGAGCCACTTCCCCTATTGTGTGTCGATCGATGCTTGTGTGTACAAGGAATGGACCAGAGGTGTCCTTTGCATGTGTATTGTTACATGTTTTCCATATTTGTGATGAATTGTGTACTGGAGATCTGGATATTCAGGAATGTAGTCTTGCGGTGTCCCGGTATGCGGGGAGGTTTTACCCGTGTATCGAGACCACGTGACAGTTGTTACATGCTCGATCTAATGATCAGGACGTGACAGAGATCAAATGATCGAGAGATCGAGTCATCGAGAGACCGAGTCATCAAGTGATCGAGAGATTAGCAGATCGATAGGTTGAGTGATCGTGAGATCCAGAGGTTGAACGATCGAGTAGAATACCAGACTGATAGGTTGAACAATCGAGAGAATACCAAACCGATAGGTCGAACGATCGATAGAATATGAGACCGACAGGTCGAACGATCAAGAGATACCAAACCGACAGGTCGAACGATCGAGAGAAAACCAGACCGACAGGTCGAACGATCGAGAGAAAACCAGACCGACAGGTCGAACGATCGAGAGAAAACCAGACCGACAGGTCGAACGATCGAGAGAACACTAGACCGACAGATCGAACGATCGAGAGAACACTAGACCGACAGGTCGAACGATCGAGAGAACACTAGAACGACAGGTCGAATGATCGAGAGAACACCATACCGACAGGTCGAACAATCGAGAGAACACCAGACCAACAGGTCGAACGATCGAGAGAACACCATACCGACAGGTCGAACAATCGAGAGAACACCAGACCAACAGGTCGAACGATCGAGAGAATAGCAGACCGACAGGTCGAACGATCGAGAGAAAACCAGAACGACAGGTCAAACGATCGAGAGAACACCAGACCGACAGGTCGAACGATCGAGAGAACACCAAACCGACAAGTCAAATAGTAGATCAGGGCATCATAGGCCCGCTAGGGGAATTAGATCCCTATCGGTAGATTGAGACAATATAGACCCTTTCGGGGAGCTCTATCCCTTATTGATGATAGGATCTGGGTAACTTAGACCCGCCAAATGATAGGAGTTAGGCGATTAAGACCCTCCGAACGATAGTAGTTAGGCGATTAAGACCCTATGAATGATAAGAGCTAGGCGACCAAAGCCCTCCAAACGATAGGAGTTGGGCGACTGAGGCCCTTCGAACACTAGAGCTGGGCGACTGAGGTCCTCCAAATGACAAGAGCTGGGCGACTGAGGCCCTCCGAACACTAGAGCTGGGCGAATGAGGCCCTCCAAATGATAAGAGCTGGGCGACTGAGGCCCTCCGAACGATAGGAGCTGGGCGACCAAGACTCTCCAAACGATAGGAGCTGGGCAACTGAGGCCCTCCGCATGACCAGAGCTGGGCGATTGAGGCCCTCCGACCGACAGGAGTTGGGCGACTGAAGCCTCCGAACAAACGATAGGAGCTAGGTGACTGAGACCCTCTGAACAATAGGAGCCGGGCAACTAAGGCCCTCCAAATGATAAGAGTTTGGTGACTAAGACCCTTTGAACGACAGGATCTGGGGGACTGAGGCCCTTCGAAAAATAGGAGCCAGGCGACTAAGGCCCTCTGAATGATAGGAGTTTGGTGACTGAGTCCCTCCGAATGACTAGAGCTGGGCGACTGCGGCCCTTCGAACGATAAGAGTTGGGCGACTGCGGCCCTTCGAAAGAGTTGGGTGACTAAGTCCCTCTGAGGAAACTTTAGATAAATGGGCCGACAGACCGAACGATGGAGAGACCGATAGGTCAAAAAATCAAACGATCCTTGAGTCAGGAAACTGACAAGAGAATGAGAGGCATATAGTCCGATCGATAAAGAGACCGAAATGTCGAAAAATCAAATGATCCTTGAGTCAGGAAACTGACAAGAGATTGAGAGACCGACTGGCCGAACAATGGAGAGACCGACAAGTCGAAATATCAAACGATCCTTGAGTTAGGAAATTGACAAGAGATTGAGAGGCCGACAGACTAAACGATGGAGAGATCGATAGGTCGGATAGTCGAGGGTGGTATAGACCCATTCAAGGTGATAAATTCCATCGGTAGATTAGGGCGACATAGGTCCATTCAGATAGATAAAAAGATTCTAAAGATAAGTCGGGACGACACATGCCCATTTAGGGAGACGGATCCCAGTGGTAAGTTAGGGTGACACAAGCCCGTTCGTACTAATCATTAAGTGGAATGTGGAATGACAAGATTTCTTATGAAAAGGGAACGATCGTCACTGATGGTAGGCACATAGGCTCTTAGAGTTTGGTATGACATATTTAACGCGCACGAATGATAGTAGCTAGAAGACTAAGGCCCTCCGAATGATAAGAAATCTTTAGAGAGTTGGGTTGCGTCTGTCCATTCAGGGAGTTATATCCCTCATTGATGACACTCTACGTTTGGAAAATTTCATTTGAGAGAACTTAATAAAAGAATATCATGAGACATATGACCGATAGATTATCTTTGCGAGGCTGAGAGATCGAATGAGGTCAGGAGGTCAAATAACCAAGCAATCGAGAGATCAGGAATTGAGAGATTGACACATCAAATGATGGAAAGACCAACAGGTCGAACAATCAAGAAATCAAGGGATTGTGAGGTCGATTAACCAACAAGTAGAACAATGGAAAGACTAACAGGTCAAAAGATTCGAATGATCAGGAGAATTAGAGACCAACGGGTCATTAGAGGCCAAAAGATCGAATAATCGAGAGACCAACAAGTCAAACAATTCGGATGATTAGGAGGTCTAGGGACCAACGGATCGTTAGAGATTACCAAATCGAGAGATTTAAACAAAAGTGTTTGGCCAAGTAGTGACCAAGAGTCTAGAGTGCGAGTGTTATGAAAAGTAAAATATCTGAAGGCTAACTTGGAGTTTGTGTCTGGCAATATGAGAGGCTGGTGGCCGAAAGAAGAGAAAATAGGGTCAGGCCACAAGTTTTTGAATCGATAACAGTATCCTCTCGTTACAAAGAGTCTGTTTCTTCTGCTGTGCCATGTGATGAGTAAAACCTTGTATGAAAAGAAGCTTGCTCGTCAGTCTTGCATTCTTACGATAAGACTAGGCAACGATGGCCTGACATTCGGTAGGAGTAGGGCGATGTTCAATAGAATCAGGGTGACTTAGGCCCAACGTTCGGTAAGGACAAGGCGACACTGGCCCATTCGTTCGATAAAATTAGGACGACTCAGGTCCGGTATTTGGTAAGATCAGGGCGAATTCGATAGAATCAGGGTGACTCAAACCCGGCGTTCGGTAAAAATGGGGCAACACCAGCCCATTCGTTTGATAGAATCAGGGCGACTTAGACCCGACGTTCAGTAAAATTAGGACGACTCAGCCCCGACGTTCGATAGGAGCAGGACGACTCTAGTCTATTCGTTTCATAGAATCAGGGCGACTTAGACCCAACGTTCGGTAGAATCAGGACGACTTAGGCCCAACGTTCAATAGAATCAGGGCGACTCAGGCCCGACGTTCGATAGAATCAAGGCGACTCAGGCCCAACGTTCGGTAGGAGCAGGGCGACTCAGGCCCGATGTTCAGTAGGATCAGGATGACTCAGGCCCAACGTTCAATAGGGGCAGGGTGGCTCAGACCCAACATTCGCTCGGGGAGTCATATCCCTTTGTTCGACAGACTCGGGTCATAAAGATTTTTTGGCTTATCTGTTAGTCGTTCCCATGGATGGCACTAATCTGTTGGAGGTATTTTTGACCCCACAGATAAGTGCCCTTTTCGACTCAAATGGGAAGTTTGCGCCGATATGTTCGTCCGGTCTCCTCGAATAGAAAACTTGTAAAAACTCCACCAGGACTGGACCGGCGAGGGGACTCCGACGCTCAAGTCAAGAAGGATAATAACAAAAGAAAAACTGAATGCAGTCGAGAGAAATATAGCTCTATGGCCTCTGTCATGTGATGTATCGGTCGAGCGGATGTCGGAACTCCCGTGTGTGTGTGTAGCATGCATGTGTATTGTACAGTAAGCATTATGTATGCCGCATATGTGAAACCATATGATATAATATAAAAGCATACGTATAGAGTCATACTTCTGATCGTGTGTAGAATCGGTATAAAAATCATACCTCTTGTGAAATATGTTTGGGTATGAAAACATGTCCTGATGATATAAAACTGGCTACCGAATTAGGCATGGAGCCCTACCTTCGTCGGTGTGTGCAAATGGGTATGAAACCCCCCTCTGAATGATATATAAAATTGGGTATAGAACTCCTCTCTGAACGATGTATAGAACTAGGTATAAACCCCTCTCTGAACGATGTATAGAATCGCCTCTCTTTCATGTGTCAAAAACTGAGTCCCCCTCTGAGGGTTGTCTATGCTCTGTATTTATAGTCTTTCCAAGGGTGTAGAAAATCCTAGTTTCCTTTTGTTTGAAATCTTTTAAAATGGTTAGGATTGTAATTAGAGACTTATGAAAAATTTAGACTCCCTCTAGAAATATGGAAAGATTTGACTTTGATAGTGATTGTCTTCCTTATTGGATAACCATGCATGATTTGGAATACCTATTAAATAGGGTATCATCACAACCCTAATACAAAGTTTAAACATATCGATATTCAAAGCATGAATTACACATGTTATTTTTTTTTAAAGCAAACCAAATTTTTTGATATAAATAGTAAACCAATTTCTTTAATTCTATAAAGAGAATCTTTGTTTTTCAAGAAAGTGAAAACTTAAAAACAACATTTGATAAGAGAGAATCTAATTTAAATTAGTTTTTAAAGCGATAAAAAGAATTCATTTAAATTTAGCAAAAGAAAATAAAAATTAAATTGATAGTTTTAGAAAGAAAACACTAATTTACTTGATTTGAAAAAGACACTAAATTTTTTATATTTTGAGAGAAAATTAATTTATATTATTTAATAGAGATAATCAAAATTAACTTATTCTTTTACCTCGAAATATAATTAGAATAAAGTTATTCTTTTACTAATGTGTTTTATTTGAAAGAGAGAATTTAAAATTGGTTTATTTTTGAAAGGGAGGAAAACATGAAACTAGAGGAATTTTTAATTCAAAGGATCTTTATAGAAAGAAATCAAATTTTTGTAAATTTACAGAAAAATAATCATATGAGTGAAAAAAAAAATGATTACTTAATTTGAGAGGGTATCAATTGAATTAATAATTTTTCTTTTTTGGAGAGAGAATCAATGGTGCATAGTTTTTGAGATAGATTCTTTTTTTTTAGTGCTCTTACAGATCCTGAGATGAGGATGCTATCTTGAGATAGATTCAGGTGAAGACGAATAGATCCAACCCGCGGGCGCGTGAGATACACGCGTGAGGTAGGCACGTGCAGCGCGAGGCAGGTTGGGAGTGACGTTCACGCGCGAGAGAGGTGCGTGAACCGATCAGGTCGTCCGGGTCGATTACGACCCGGACACGTGTCCTCGACCCACGACCCACGGATCCGGACCGGGTTTGGGTTCCGACTCGCTATCGGGTCCGGAAACTGACCTGCGCACGCTAGGTCCGCACATGAAGGCGCGTCAGGCACATGCCTGCGCGTCAGGCACGTGCACCGACGCGCAATGCGCGCATGTAAGCACGTGCAAGACGCGCTGCGCGTCTGGCACGCGCAAGTAACTGTCCCCGGCGCGTGGAGGCGCGTGGGGATGCGCCGCTGGTGCGTGGCGGCGCGTGGGGATGCATCGTTGGTGCGTGGCGGCGCGTGGGACCACCGGCAGCGCGTCAAGTTGTCCGAAATAGAAATTTTTCAATTTTTTGTGGGTTCCACATTCATAAAAGTGATTTTTGTGGATTTTTGTGTATCGAATCCTAATCCATATGGTGAGATGCTATCCTGGATTATGGTGTATAGTGTCTGTTGATTCATACGCTCGTCTTAGGATAGGTATTCGAATTATTTGGGTCTTGTTGATTCGTAGGGTGCACAAAATGTAAGAATAAGCATCACAAGTCACGACTATCTCATTGACTGTTTCTAAAATTATCGTATTATATCTTTGTAAGGGGGATAAAATTAAATGGTGATAAATACGTGATTTTTCACCGGTAGATTCAATTTATAATCGAGGAATAAAATCTAATTAAAATTCTGAGGTAAGAGATGGTGGACTTCGGGGAGGATACCAGACCTCAAATAGACGGGATTAGGAGATATTACGTACATAAAAGAGGAATGATAGCCGAGTTAGGGCAATCCTCCTAAGTAGCATGCACGATGATATGATCCCAGTCTATGAGCAATATCCTATGGTTTTATCGGTTTGGCTCACCCTATAAAGAGTATTATAGTGCTCTTACAGATCCTGAGATGAGGATGCTATCTTATAAGTATAATAACTTATAAGAAAAGGGTTGATCATATGATGATGTAATATTTGATAAAAATGTTGAGTATGATTGCCGAGTTGGGGAATGTGACTGAGCCCATTTCGGGTATGTTTTCTAGTGCTGGATGCGATCCAGCTCTTTACCTGATTCATGAGAAATCATGAAAGTCTATTTCACATACGACGAAAGTATTCACACTTTCACTAATGTGAATAGACATAGTGAGCTCATGTAGGAGCATCTAGAGGCGAGTAGGCCATACTTGGGTCATGCTTATGCGATAAAGTCGAGCAAGGACTCATGTGGGACTCGAGATTCAGGTAAGAAGAAAACATCCAAAAAAATCGATAATAATAATGCGCAGCGAGAATGAGTTGGATACGACCAAGGTGTAATGCTACACGTGTAGTAGACTTGGTAATTTTGCTCGTGAGTGCGATAAGTGAAAATTATCTCTTTCTTGTTTATGTGGTTTGAGTTGCTTTCTGTTTTCTCTCCTTCGTGGATTGTAACCACAGAAGCAACCAACCACATAGCTCGAGATAGGAGCGCGTTTATATAGTTTCGCCTAGTGAGTCCTCAAGTAGGAGAATTTACGTACTGAAACGGAGTGTTTTGTTGACATCAGAGGGAGTATCACTTGCAAGTTGGAGTTGCAAAGTTGCTAGACTCTATATGCTTTTTACGCTCCAAAAGTTCGACGGAACTTGATTTCAGTTTAGGATATGCTCTGTTAATTTAGAAATTTAAAATTTCTATTTGTTACGACAATTTTATGATTGGTTCTATTTTGGTCCATGAGGGACTATATGCACTGGAAATAATTCCTTTCAATGGTATTTCTTGTTATCCTCCTAGTGTGAGAGAGGATAAACCGGTTAGCAGTGAGTGATTTTGTAGAACCCACTAACCAGTCTTGTCTAGACGGCAAACTTACAAGAAAACCATTCGACAATGCAATGAGGGCTGGGACTCCATTACAATCGGTTCACTCCAACATCTATGGCCTTATGAACGTGAGAACCTGAAATGGTGTTGGATACTCGATTATGTTCATAGACAAATACACATGTTTCGATTATTTCTATCTGATCTCGCACAAGTCTAAGGCATTGAGATGCTTCAGGAGGTTATTAGCGAGGTTGAGAATCGGTTAGACCTGAGAGTTAAGATACTCAGAACCGATTGAGAGTGCGAATATTTGTCTAAAGAGCTCTATTTCAAGAAGGGCATTACGAGAAACTGACTATTCCTCGCTACTCAGTGGAGTAGAGTAGCCGTGAGAGAGGAATAAGACTTTGTTTGAGACTGTGAGGCCGATGATGGCGCAAACCAATTTACTCGTTTCCTATTGGGAAGATGCGTTATTGGCTGCAGCCTATGTTCTCAATCGTATTCTATTGAAGTCCGTAGTCAGTACTCCATATGAGCTTTGGACAGGGAGGCAGCCTGACCTTAGTCATTTGAGATTATGGGGTTATGCAACGTATGTTCACCATTTCTCGCATTTATACAGCGAGTTAGGCTTGCGAGAAAAGAGATGTATTTCTAATGAGCATACAGATGGCACTCTCACTGAGATTGAGTCTCCTGATGCCGAGATTCTTGAAAGTGATTTCCCTATGAGAGGTAAAATCAATTGGGACTTTACCTTCTATGAGATGGATAAGTCTAGTGGTTGGCTAATTCCAGTGGCAGGATCCAAGAATCCATTACGGATCTTGGTCCTAGTGGAAGCAATTTATCTAGAGGTAAAAATGTTTCCCCTCCTCTTAAGATTAGTCGAGAACGCGTACCTAATCGTCGCCTCTTGATTGAGAGAGAGGCTCTCAGTGACTCTTAAGGATTACAAAAAACTTTTAACGGTCCTAGAGTTTCTTGAGGGTTCTATGGAGGACCATTGATTATAGGCCATGGGTGAGAGGAGTTGATGAGAATCAACTGGATCTGGGATCTAGTTGATTTGCCTGAGGGTAATAGGGCCGTTGGGAACAAGTAGGTTCTCAACATCAAGAAAAAGGCCGACGGATCGGTGTTGAGGTATAAAACCCATCTAATAACTAGGGGTTACTCAAATTGAGGGTGAAATTATCTCGATCCGTTTACTTTTAGTGATTGTCGTGGATATGATATGGAACGTCGAGACTGTTCTCCTAACTAGGAGTTTTGGATGAGGAGATCTACAAAAAACAGTCATCTGGCTTTATTCCTATAGATCAGGATGATAAGGTCCATTGACTTCGGAAGTCGACATGCGACCTTAATCATCAATCCAGGCAGTGGCGTTTGAGATTTCACGAGGAGGTGATAGCTCACGGTTTCGTGATGATCGGGGAGGATCATCGCATATACTTTTTACGTTCTTTTGATTCTTTTGTGATTATGTCCTCATGTGAATGACATTCTGTTGACTGGAAACAACAGAAAGTATCTAATGACCACGATGACGTGGGCATTTTCGAGTCTAGATCTGAAAGACATGGGTGGGACTCAATTCTTCCTCGAAATTAAGATCCAGAGGGATTGCTCGAGACAGGTGTTGACTTTTTCACAAGAGTCCAACATAAAGGGAGTTCTCGAGCGCTTCGAGGAGATCGAGTACGACCTTAAAGATACTCTTATTGCTAAAAGGTTAAAGCCTAATTCTTGATATATGCCTTATGACTCAGAAAATGACAAGGGAAATGAGTAGAATCCCTTATTCCAGTGTACTAAGTGATCTGATGTATGCAGTGTCGCGTACACGATCAGACGTTTGATTTGCAGTCACTATGGTAATTAGGTATCAATCAAATCCTAGAGGGGATCACTGGAGAGCAGTGAAAGGATTCCGAGATATCTCAAGAGAACTGCGGACATCTCCTTGTGTTACGAAGGAGGTGATTTACATTTTGTTAGGTATTCAGATATCGACTGGGTTGGCAATCTGAATGTACGCAAATCGATATCAGGTTTTGCTGTCTTGGTGTAGCAAAAAGCAAACCTATATATCTCTATCTACGATAGAAACTGAGCTTATGAGATGCTTAGTGGCAGTTCAGGAGAGTGTTTGGCTCCGAAAATTTTCGGATCACTTAGGGGTTGTGTCAAAAAGTGGGAGGCCAGTGATGATTTATTGAGAAAATCAAGCCGCGATTGACCATACTTGAGACCCTAAGTATTAGTAAGTCCAAACACATGGATACCTAATACCATGTTATGAGAGACATCACCGAGAAGGGTGAAGTGACAAATTAAGTACATTACTATACAGCATGTTGGTTGATCCCTTCAATAAACCCATTGTGATAGATTCCTGTATGAGATATTGGAATCATTGGGTTTGTATGTATATTGTCATTTTTCATTTTGTACTGATGCTTATTGTGTTATATATATGACATGTGTGCATAATTGGGTCATTTATTTATTGCACTATTTTAATTGTCATATATTTTGTGATATGTTGTGATAAATAATATGTTAGACAGGCGTGGTCGACTCTCTCACACGAGTGACCACCTCCGGCTCTGAGTGAGCGGAGATGAGACGGTTTCTAGTTATAAGAGGCTTTGAGAGTGGCACTACTAGAACATAAGTCGCCCTGATATGTGTTTAGGATGAGGTCATATGCGATATAACCAGCATGGACGTATCCACATCCATGTTGCCTGTAAGTAGCCAGGTTTGAGATCTCAGATGTCACCTGCGACTAGTGATATTGTCTTTGAGATACTCTCTCTGAGATTTTTGGGTAAAGTCTTATGTGTAGACTGAATCCCATACCTGCACAGTGTTAGAGAAATCTGACATATGTCATTTGAGAGATAGGGGAATAACACTGTGGCATGCGTTTCATACCACGTGTGATATGTCGACCAGGGAAAGTGGGAGCATTATTTGAGACACTGATATGTTTTTTGATCCCCGTTTCCACTGTGTGAGACCTGAAGTCTATTGGGTGGGATCTCTTGTATCCTTATCACTTTCGGCTGTTTCTAGAAGTCTTGACTCAGTGTTGCTACTTTAGTCTGTTTACCGATGACCCAAAATATAAATTGAGGTCTGAGAGACAGGTCTAGGAAAGCAGCTGAATTGAGACTAATAAATTCGAGTTTGGGAAAAGGAAGACCAATTGACATTAAATCATTGTGTTGTATTCACCGGCTAGCTTATTATGTCTGTCCATGTTGGGATGTAAGCATAGTAGTGGATACACAGTCGAGCATTTATTGGGGATTACTTTCGTTGAGGAAAGTAACTCGATGGATGTAATTAGTCTTGGATCTGGGGTGCAACGATTTATTTTGATACTAACGATGGCTTCTCGATCATCCTAACAAGTGTATCGAGAGGTCTTTGCTTGCAAGTGTACTCACAGATCGCACGACGCCCAATTTTGTATGAAAGTCCAGTAGGGTGATGTGATCGCATGAGTTGTGATCTTGTGACGAACGTATAATGCCCTCAAGTGCAAGTGAGAAATATTAGTTTATTGTGCCCTAGAAGGGCATTTTATATAATTGATAGGGGTTAGTGGGATAACTCCCACTAACCCATACCTACCCACTCACCCTTGATTCTCTCAAACGTAGAGTTATAATTAAATTGGGAGACTAACCTCTCCTTTACTCTTGTATTATTGATTCATAATTGAAAACTTGGCTTGAGAGAAGAAAATACACAATATTGAAAGAAAAATAGAATTCTCTAGAGATAGAATTTTATTTGAGAGTTTGAGAAATTTTCGTGTAGGAAAATTTCTCCCGTCACGATGATCGCCGGATTGAGGGTTGCGGCGTTGTGACATTGCGGTGGTGGTTCGATTAACATCGTGATCACCATCCCGACCGTGAGATCCGATCGAGGGACGCACGGTCGATTTTTGGAGACTGCATATTCGAGGTATTTATTATTATACCCGAAACTATTTATTTATTTTTTCTGAAAATTATTTATGAATACTTTCGTTGCATGTAACTCGATTAATTCCAACAGTAAGATATCAAGAAAACCGTTTCTAAGCAGAAAACCAATGGCATGAAAACGTTCTAATCCCTTCTTGGATTCGATTAGATCATGGTTTTCGGTCGATGGTCAATCATTGTTGTGGACCCTTTAGAGTTTGTTCGTTCATTTGGAAGACCAGGAGTTAAGTACTTGTTCGGGGAGATAAATCCCATTTAATAACGTTCGGGGGTCAGAACGAGTAAACCCCTTCAACAGATCGATTCATTTAGGATAATCATCTAAAGGATGATTTCATCGGTTTGCCCCGATGGGATAATCACCGTTAAATCGTGAATTTCGTTGTTTGGGGGCTTCTCAACTGTGAAGTTAGTAAGCCCAAACTTTTCGAATATCAACCCGTTGGTGGACATTCCATCACTTATAATAAGAAGAAATATGTTTTCGTTTAAAACTAATTAAATAAAAATATTTCTAACATACAGCTATGATTGAAATTTTATTTGCCATTATATTAATAAATTTTGTGTTTTCTACAAAAGTACTGCTTTGTTCGATAAATGTGTGCATACTGGTTTAGTTCAAAATCTAATCATGTCTAAATTTATGACAATTTATGTCTATTTCTATTTTATTTTATTTGTCATATCTTTCATCTAAAGTGATTTTTTAATAAAGTACATTTTTTTAAAAGAAAATTTGAGTTTCTATATTAAAATGTGCATTACCAAATTTTATTTTATCTTTTTTTTTGGGTTAAGATTCTTTTAGAGCTTCGAGCATTGAGGAATAGATAGTCAGCACTAATATTTCATTGGTCTAGTTGAAAGAATACTAGAATTTCATATTAAATACTCGGATTCGAGTTTTGATAGTGGTAAAAATGATATTGGGAGAGCCCCCTTCAAGTGAGGACCCGACTGTAACTCAGCCTAAATTAATCGGACGAAACTCTAAATATTAGACGATGTATCAAATTCAAAGCACTCGAAAAAAAAAAAAAAAAAAAAAAAATTCGGTAATCAGCCCATTAGCTAGGCCTGCCTTCTTGAGTTAGATTCCGCAAATTTATCCAGCCAGGCTTCAAATGACAGACCACCGTATGAGTTCCAAATCCAAACCTGACAATTGTTGAGGATCCACCAATGCAAAAACCCGCCCAAGTCAAAGCCCATCATCAAGAGCCCAGAAATGCTCTTGAGTCCCAAAGCCCAACTGGACCTCTCTTTCCTTGATTAGGACTGGACTAATGCCTATCCGATTTATGAAGATTTCTCGATTTTTTTTTTTATTTTTATTTTAACATCACGAATGATATCCAAAAATCAAATTTTTGAGCAGCTATGAAATCCAATTTAGGTATTGACTCTTTCGACGCCCAAAAAGTTTACTCTTAGATTAATTATTTTCAGCACAATTTTCCTTCCATTGCCATGAGGTGTCGGCCCTTTTGGGTTGATATCAAAGGCAATTATAAAATAATAATTATTTTTTCATTACATAATAGAATTTTTTTCTGATCAATATTTTATTTCATACGGTGCAATAATGATTAAACACCTAGGTTTGAATCAAAAAATTTATTTTATTTTATTCTTTAGTATAATAAATCTGTATTTGGAGTCATATTTTGATCAATTCAATCCAAATATATCGGACTTAATTTAGGAGAGAGTTTTCTCAATATATTTTTTTATTTTCAATTTTTGAATTTGGTAATTAGTTAAACGATTTACCATCTTTACCCAATAGGTCAACTATTTGTTAGTATAGTTAATTTTATTGAAAATGAATTTGGATTTCACTGACTTGATGCGATAACCAAAACCCCAGGCTTACTTTAAAAATAAGTTTTATTAGAAAAATAGGTTTTAAGGAGAAAATTTGGCTTTTATTTTAAAAATTAAACAGTGTCCAATAATTAGACTAACTCTAATTGAGTTAGCCTTCTTCAAATGACCTGTAATGAATAAAAGAGAAATATTCAATAGCTTGCAAGGTTAGTTAGGTAGCTAAAACAAGCAACTGTTTTGTAAACAATAAAGTGAGAATGTCCAATAATTAGTTGGTAGTTCTATTAGGAATACAAACTTAAATACATGTAATATGATGAGAACCAAGGTAGAAAAATAATATCAGTTTGTTCGTGTTTTTGCCTAAGACTTTCTCTTCTTTTCTCTCGACTTCTAATTCTTTCTATCTCTCTCTCTTTCCTCCTACTTCCTTTTTTTCTGCATTCTTCATTTGAAGATTCATTATGCATTACTAAACTCTCATTTTGATGCAATACAACCTTTTCCTGTAACTGGTGCTTTTTCATCTACATCATATAACTGGTTCATAAGTTGGAACATTACAATTTGGTATCAGAGCAAGGTTCTTGATTCTCGGAAGGATCATCCATGGTAGAAGGTACCCGATAGAAATTCAATGAAGAACAAATCAAGAAACACGAAGCTCGCGTGCAAGAAATGGTGTTGGAATATAAGGGAAATCACTCTCATCTTGACAGAAAATTAGAGGAAATGAAAGAAAGAATGGAATCCCTCTTAGCCAATTTAGAAGTCAAAATAGACAATCTTGGTAAATCCTCCCATCAAGAAAGATACGAAGGCTTACACATGGATAAAGGGCTGAATTCTCCAATACTTCCCACTTCCAATGATGGAAGAATGCGAATGGAAGGAGATCAGCAATCGACCAGGAAAGACTTCCATACCAGAGGAATGATTCCAAATCCTCCAAAGATTGAACTTCCAATTTTTGCTGGAGAAAGTCCTCGTATTTGGTTGCGGAAGTGTCTGAAGTTCTTTAGTGTATACATGATATCCAATCATCAATGGATTGACACAATTGAAATATACTTGGAAAGCAGGGCTGAGGCCTGGTACCAAGGGATGAAACTGACAAAAATAGAGGTTAGTTGGGAAGAATTCTCAAGGATGTTATGTTAGAGATTTGAGACCAAAGGAATGCAAGACGAAGTGGAGGAATTCAACAAGCTGCAGCAGAAAGGTTCCTTGACAGAATATCAAGAAAAGTTTGAGGAGCTATGGGCTAGCATGCTAATCAAGAATCTAAGGCTTCCGGAGTCTTACTTTATTTCAAGTTTCATCAGTGGGGTAAGACAAGACATCAAGCCTATGCTGAGGATAATGAAACCAACAACCCTTTTACTTGTCTTTGAGATTGCTAACTTGCAAGAATAAGCCCTGGAGTTAACAAAGAAGAGCAGAAATGTGGGATCAAATTCATCTACAAATCATGACACAACCTCAACCAGAAACCTCAATGGAATTATAATAACAACAATAAGCTGCCAAGGATTACCCCACAGTAGTTCCAATATAGGAGAAACAACAACTTGTGTTTCAAATGCGGTGAAAAGTTTATACCGGGACATCAATGTAAATTCAAACATCTGAATTTTATATTAGCAGTAGAAGAATGGGAAGAAGGAGATGCAGATATAGAAAAAGAGGAATCAGACATTACATGTAAAGAAGCCATTGAAGTACCTTTATGTGCCCTGTCCAATTTAATGCATAGGCAAACCATTACATTGCAAGGCTTAATAAAAGGAAGGGCAGTGTCAATTCTCGTGGATACAGGCAGTTCAAACAGTTTCTTACATAAGAGATTGGCTGAAGAACTACAACTAACCACAGAACCAGCTGAGCTATTACAAGCTGAAATAGCAGATGGGAGTAATATCAACAGTACAACAAGAGTCAGGAATGTGAGGTGGAAGATACAAAGGTACAATTTTTCTTTCAATTTGAAAGTAATAGTTTTGGGAAGGTAAAATGTTATAATTGGGGTAGATTGGATATATAACTATAGTCCCATAACCTTTGATTTTAAGAAACTGCAAATAAAGTTTTTCTATAAAGAAGATGAAGTAATATTAGAAGGGGGAGTTGAACAGCCCTTAATAGAGCTGGTTCGAGGGAAGAATACTAAGGAATTCAGACAACAACAATTACAAAGATGTATGACCCTCACACTCCGTTCAGAAAACCAAAATTTCAAGATACCTGAAGGCATTTCTATTGTACTATCTGAATTTGAAAAAGTGTTCTCAGAACCCACTGAAATGCCTCCAGAAAGACAGCAGGATCATTCCATTTCTCTAAAACCAGGGTCACAGCAATTCAAACACAAACCTTATGGGTATCCTCACTTTTAAAAATCAGAGATAAAGAAGCAAGTGGAAAAAATGTTAAACAAAGGCTTAATAAGGAATAGTACCAGTCCCTTTGCCTCACCAGTACTTCTAGTCAGAAAGAATGATAATTCTTGGCATTTTTGTATAGATTACAGGCAGCTTAATTGGTTGACCATCAAAGATAGGTACCCTATTCCAAATATTAATGAGTTATTAGATCAGTTAATGGCTCAAAAGTCTTCTCCAAAATAAACTGAAGATCAGGATATCATCAAATAAGAGTGAAACCCTCTGATACTAAAAAAACAGCATTTCAGACTCCAATGGCCATTCTTGAATTCCTTGTCATGCCTTTTGGTCTAACCAATGCCCCTGCTACCTTTCAATCCTTAATGAACCATGTTTTCAGACCTCACCTTATAAAGTTCGCACTGGTTTTCTTTGATGACATACTCATTTACAATCCTAACATGGTGATACATGTTTAAAATTTGAGGACAGTCTTGGCTTTACTCAAACAACATCACCTATTTGCCAAACTTTCTAAATGTATCTTTGCACAACCCAAAGTAGAATATTTGGGACATGTAATCACTGGTGAGGGAGTGAAAATGGACGTCCAAAAAATAGAATGTATATCATCGTGGCCAACTCCTATATTTGTCAGGGCATTAAGATGATTCCTAGGATTAACAGGGTACTATAGAAGGTTTGTGAAAGATTATGGGATCATAGCTAGGCCCCTGAATGAATTGCTAAAGAATAATGGATTTTTATGGAATACAGAAGCAGAAATTGCTTTTAATCAATTGAAATTGGCCATGTGTTTAGCACCAGTGATGAGGCTACCTGATTTCTCCAAACCATTCATTGTAGAAACTGATGCTTGTTCTTATGGATGGGGAGCAGTATTGACACAGGAAGAACAACCCATTGCTTATTTGAGCAAGGCATTAAGACCTAACAGCAAAGGATTGTCCATTTATAAAAAAGAGCTACTTGCAGTGGTGATGGCAGTAACCAAATGGAGACATTACTTAGTTGGACACCACTTCATAATTAGAAGACCAAAGTTTAAGATACTTGTTGGAGTAGAAGTTAACAACCAATATACATCACAAGTGGCTAACTAGACTATTGGGCCTAGACTATGAAATTCAATACAAGAAAGGTAAGGAGAACAGAGTTGCTGATGCTCTCTCGAGGATAGAAATTCAAAAGGAAGAGCAACAAGAAGAATGTTCAATTCTGGCAATTTCAACAGTAGTGCCGCAAATGGATTAAAGAGGTGATTCAAAGCTATGAAAAAGATGATGAGTGTCAGACTTTGATAGCTTAGCTGACCTACAAGTAGATAGTAAACCTGATTTCAATTATCAGGATGGACTTCTGAAATATAAAAAGAAGATTTTTATTGGGAAAGGAATGAAGCTCAGGGATAAGATAATAGAGTAGCTGCATAATTCAGCTACTGGGGGGCATTCGAGCCAGCAAGGAACTCTGTAGAGAGTGAAAGCTATATTCTATTAGCCTTCTATAAAAGAGACAGTAGTCAAATTTGTAAAGGAATGTGATGTTTGTCAAAGAAACAAACATGAGAATGTTTCCTATCCAGGATTACTTCAACCATTACCTATTCCTTCACAAGCATGGTCACAAGTTAGTATGGATTTCATTGAAGGATTGCCTGAGTCTGAAGGGTACAACAACATCCTAGTAGCCATTGATCGACTCACAAAATTCAACATTTCATAGCTCTACAACATCCCTACTCAGCAGCCAAGGTAGCACAAGTATTCTTGGATAACATCTTCAAGTTACATGGACTGTCGAAATCAATTGTCACTGACAGAGATAACGTCTTTACCAATCTCTTTTGGCAAGAAATGTTCAAGTGAATGGGCACTTAATTAAAGCTTAGTAGTGCCTACCACCCTCAAACAGATGGGAAAAGTGAAAGACTTAATCAATGCTTGGAGAACTACCTTCGTTTCATGACATCTAACAGACCAGCATTATGGACTCACTGGCTCAGTTTAGCTGAATGGTGGTATAACACCAACTTTCACCATAGTATTAAATGACTCCATTTGAAACTTTATATGGTTACCATCCAAGGCGGATACCAATTGGTCCCTACATGGATACTACAACTCCAGTAGCTAGAAACTTCCTCAGAAACAAGCAGTTAATGATTCAGATACTCAAAGATCATCTAGCCCAAGCTTAGAACAGGATAAAATTTTATTCTGACCAATATCGTTCTGAGAGAGAATTTCAAATAGGAGATTGGGTGTATCTAAAACTACAGCCCTATAGATATCAATCAGTTGAACTAAGGAAGCAGTTAAAACTCTCTTCCAAATACTATAGCCCTTTCTTGTGACAACTAAAATAGGGAAGGTTGCCTACAGACTTAAACTTCCTCCTAGATCTAAGATACATCTAGTTTTTCATGTCTCTTTATTAAAAAAGAAGCTGAGACCACTACACACTGCCATGCCCACCTTACCACTATTAGGTGTAGATAAATAAGCACTAGTTGAACCAGAGGCAATACTCAAGAGAAGGGTCATCTGGAGGAATAATCAGCCAGTAACACAAGCACTGATTCGATGGATTAAGCTAAGTCCTAAAGAATCTAATTGGGAAGACTAGGATTTCATTAAGGCTCAGTTTCCTAACTTCCATCCTTGAGGACAATGATGCTCTTCAAAGGAGGGGCAAATTATAATGAATAGAAGAGAAATATTCAATAACTTGAAAGGTTAGTTAGGTAGTTAAAACAAGCAACTATTTTGTAAACAATAAAGTGAGAATGTCTAAGAATCAGTTGGTAGTTCTGTTAGGAATACAAGCTTAAATACATGTAATAGGAAGAGAACCAAGGTAAAAAAATAATATCAGTTTGTTCCTGTAATTGCCTAAGACTTTCTCTTATTTTCTCTCGACTTCTAATTCTTTTTATCTCTCTCTCTCTTTCCCTCCTACTTCCTTTCTTTCTACATTCTTCATCTGAAGATTCATTATGTATTACTGAACTCTTATTTTGAGGTAATACAATCTTTTCCTGTAACTGGTGCTTCTTCATCTATATCATACAACTGATTCATAAGCTGGAACATTACATGACCCCTCTAATCGAGTCTGACTAGACTGACTCCGAGATAAAGTGGCTGTGATACAGAAGTTGGCTTTTAATTTAAAATATATTAAGTTTCCGTATTTATGTACCTAATTTAAAAATTAAATTAATGGATATTGATGGGACATAATCCAATACTTGATCAAAGGTACAGTCAAGGGGCCTAAACCCAGGAGGTCTTATGGATAAGGAAAATTCTCATACGATAAAAATTGCTATCATTTCAGAATATTAGACTCTCGAGATTTTCGGATCATCTCCATAAGAAAAGTAGAGTTGCAACGCTCCGAAAGTATACGACTCTCGCAGGTATAAGACACCCAAAATCCCTCTAAGTCAGGTACGCTATCTCGACCTTACATATTGGGCACAGTAGTCATAGGGAGCCTTTCCCTCTCTAAATTCTCAGTTTGTTTCCTTACATTCGAAAACCACTCTTTCTGACTTGAGTAACGGAGCCTCCTCTGTCGGAGCACCCTTAGGCAGTTTTTGCAGCTTTCATATCCCATCAACGGCAACTGTTCGAGTCATCAAGGAGGCGGTATCTGTAGAGCTATAATTCAACTTCAACTGAATGACACCGTCTGTAGAAACAGACTAGAGCAATCACCATAAGACCAACAAATCGATCACCCTATCATGCCTCTAAAGAGAAGAATCAGGACAACTTTAAAAGCCGCCCTCACTATAGACGGGCGCATCACGACAGCCTCTGAAGCCGCCCTTCCTGTGGCACCCGATTACTCCGTTCGTGATCGTATGGTTTCCCCTCGACCATCTCATCCGGAGCAGGTCCCATAACCTGAGATTCAGGAATAGCCAATTATGGCCCCTGTGCCAGAGCGAGTTAGTCATCCCTAGATGGAGAGGCTAGAATCAAAAATCCAAAATATGACCAAGCAACTGGAGGTCCTCAGTCGAGCCCTTAGGTTCGAGGGCCAGTCTTCCGCCATGGGTTCTAGGTATCCCCGGTGATGACCGTCACCCCCGCGTCGTGAATTATTCGAAACTTCTCAACAAGACCCTGATGACCTCCAAAAGCAAGTTGAGAAACTTGTTGTTGCAAACGAGTTAATGCTCAGGGAAGCCAAACTCCCCTCTATTCTAACGCTTCACCTTTCAATCCGAAAGTCTATTCGGAGCTTACGCCCCATAATTTACTCCTGCCCCCTATGGAAAGATATGACGGGACAGCAGACTCCCGTGATCATGTGGCCTATTTTGTGATGGTAATGATTTCAAGGGACATGACCGACGCGACCATGTATAAACATTTCCCCACTACTCTTATGAGGAACGCGCTAATTTGGTTCAACTCACTTCCACTGCTAGGTATAAAAACCTTCTCCCAACTTCGAGAACAGTTCAAGGTACACTTCGTAATAAGCAGAGGGGCCAAGAGAAAATCTATTTCTTTACTATCATTATATCAGAGGGAGAACGAATCCCTGAGGGAATTTTTGAAAAGATTCAAAATAGAGATGATAAGAGTTCCATCTCTGAATCACTCCATCACGTTGGTTGCGCTATTAACTAGACTACGGCCTTCGGGCATAAAAGTATCGATCATGAAGAATCCTCCTGCCACCATTCAGGAATTCTACGCCCAAGCCGAGAAATGTATTGCTATTGAGGATACCGAGTCGTTTGATCATAGAAGAGACCGATTTGTTCAAAAGAAACACAACCGATCACTTGGGAGGTCCCCACCAAGGAAGGGTCGAGCAAATTTCTCCTCTTTGCAGAAATATAACAATTATACCCTTTTGAATAAGACCCCTAGTCGGATCTTATCCTTGATCAAAGACAAGCCATATATTCAGTGGGCCCCCATAGTCAACCGAGAGTGACCCCAACAAGGACGAACCAAATACTGTCACTTTCACCGTAATTATGATCACATAACAAATGATTGCAAGAAGTTAAAAGATGAACTAGAGTTTCTAGTGTGCCATGGGAAACTGCAAGAGTTCATCGATAAGGAGGAAAGAAATGCTCCCATCATTCATCGATACGAATCGCCACGACATAATCAATCGGAGGACCGGCAAGCTGTACGACCCCCGACTGATAGAAGGGACAGAATAAGACTCTAGATTTAGGATGGGTATGTCCTTCGGAAGTTTTCCCATTCCTCTGACGATCCGGATTCTCAGGACCACCAATCGAAAAACGAGGCAGAGCGACTAGTCACGCCAATCTTCTATTCCCCGAAGTCACCTCCTTCTACCCCATAAGAAGTTCTAGCGACGGATACCAATAAACAACCTGGGGGCAAGAGGCCCATCATCAACTTCACGAACGAAAATCTAGTCAAGGTAAACCCAAGTCGTTATGTCCCCCTCATAATAACCGTTGGGATCGGGTAATACGAGGTTAGAAGGATCTTTATCGATCAGGGGATAGGTTGTAATCTTCTATATTGGGATGTCTTCAGGTGAATGGGGTTTACATCGCGCACCTCTAATCCCATATAGGCCCGATCAAAGGGATTTCAGACAAATGGATCTACTCTAAAGGTATTATCTCACTTACAGTCACCCTTGGTATATCTCCCAATCATGCGATGGCTCCTATTGCATTCAATGTGGTAGATCTCCCTTCACTCTATAATGTCATTTTGGGTAGGCTGGGTCTGAACGCCTTGGAAGCTCTACCCAACATCAAGCACATGAACATTAAATTCAGAACGCCATGGGGGATAAGAACGTTGTCATGTGATACGGAGCCTTCAACTTCTACCCCTAAGTGATCATCAGGGTATACTCCTATTGGTCTTTTTCTCTTAAATGCGAGGGTATTCTTCAATTAGCGAGGTATCATCTCGACGGACTCTTTACTCGCCCTGATCCTACTGAGCGCTGAGCCTAAATCACCCTGATCCTATCGATCGAACGTGTCATAAAAAAGGGATGGAACTCCCTGAATGGGTGGACACAACCTCCCTTATCTAAAGTTTCCTACCGATCGACGTATCATCAAAAAGGGATGGAACTCTCCGAATGGGTGGACACGGACCCCCTTATCTAAAGTTTCTTACCGATCGAATATGTCATCAAAAATGGATAGATTTCCCTGCACGGGTAGACACAGCTCTCATTATCTGAAGTTTCATACCGATCGAACGTGTCATTAAAAAGGAATAGAACTCCCCAAACGGGTAGACATGACCCCTTATCTAAAGTTTCCTACCGATCAAACGTGTCATTAAAAAGGGATGAAACTCCCCAGACAGGTGGACATGACCCCCTTATCTAAATTTTTCTACCAATCAAACGTGTCATTTAAAGGAGATGGAACTCCCCAAATGGGTGGACTCGACCCTCCTATCTAAAGCTTTTTATTGATCGAACGTGTCATCAAAAAGGGATGAAACTCTCCCAATGGGTGGACACAGCCTTCCTATCTAAAATTTCCTATCGATCAAACGTGTCATCAAAAAGAGATAGAACTCTCCGAATGAGTGGTCATGGCCCTCCTATCTAAAGTTTCCTATCGATCGAATGTGATCAAAAAGGGATGGAACTCTTTCAACGGGTAGACACGACCCTCATATCTAAGGTTTCCTATCGATCGAACGTGTCATAAAAAAGGGATGGAACTTCCCGAACAGGTGGAACGACCCTCATATCTAAGGTTTTCTATTGATCGAATGTGTCATCAAAAAAGAATGAAACTCCCCGAACGGGTGGACATGACCCTCCTATCTAAGGTTTCCTATCGAATGAACATGTCATCAAAAAGGGATGGAACTCCCCAAATGGGTAGATATGACCCTTTTATCTAAAATTTCCTATCGATCGAACGTGTCATCGAAAAGGGATAGAACTCCCCGAACGAGTGGACACGACTCTCCTATCTAAAGTTTCTTATCGATCAAACGTGTCATCAAAAAAGGATTGAACTCCCCGAACAGGTGGATGCGGCCCTCCTATTCAAAGTTTCTCATTAATTAGACGTCTACGACTCAAATGGCCAATAATACCTCACATCTCAGCATGGGGCTTAAAAGCTGGAAGTGGATCTATTTTGATAAAAATCGAAGAAAAGCATATAGTCGAATAAGAAAGAGAGCAAGGACAGAATTCAAGTAAGTAAAGTACAACTTTTCTCTTATTCTTACAAAAGAAGTACATTCAATTACATGAATGAGTATACAAATCCCTGGATCGAACCGATTACACCACGAGAAGTACACAATAGGGTTGTCTTTGGATAAAAAAACCACAATCCCTACACTGGAGAGTACAAAAATAGTAATTCCTATATACTGTTAGGGATAAAAGAGGGCATGAGCTCGGGTTTTGCCTCCCCCAAGTGACTCAAGCCCTGCCTACTAACTAAAGACGGTGTGAGAGGCATCCCCATTATCATTGGATGATGGAGGAGAACCTGGATAGTTAACCCAAACTAGCAAAAAACATGTCCCCACTGGTGATGGATGATCTCACCATGCCAACCAATTTGCAGTCGATATAATAAGATCTCATTCCAGTAGTCCCCCTCCTTAATGAGATCTCACTCCAGCAGAAGCTACTTAAGCTATAAAACTCTGCATACCAAAATGCCTCACAGAAGGAAACGACTCTTAGAAGAACTCACAGAAAGAAAGAAAAACTTCAATTCTCTGTGGGAGGGAAAGAGCATGCATCATCACTACTTATAGCTGAAAGGGAATGGGCCTTAATTAATTCAGGATAGGAGAAATGGATAGGTAAGAATAGTACATCATAAATGGAGTAATTAACTTCCTTCAGTTTCCCATAAAGGAATCATTTCCAATGAGACACACCCGTCTTCGTGAGAAAGGACGGAATAGCCAGGAAAAGCCTAGCAGTCCTATACTTCTGTAACGTATCAAACACGCCTCGCTTCAATGAGTCTTTACTCATGGTGTCTCTTCACAAAGAAGGCCATGAGTTGAGGACAAATGATGAGACGTAACCCAAAACTTGATCAAAGGTACGATTGAGGGGCCCAAACCCAGGTGACCCACAACACAAAGGGGATTACCCCCTGAGCCAAGCAACCTAACGACTACCGACCGAGGGGTAGACATAACCCAGTATTACTGAATGACTATCCTCGATGGCTATTCAACTGATCTACCGAAGGTATTAGTCGCCCCATCTCCGAACGATAGGGCCTTAGTCGCCTTACCTATCCAACGAGATTTATCGAGTGAGATTTACCTCCCCAATTGGATACTCAACTGTTGGTCTGCTGAACCAGCAAGCCTCGAAGGCTCCACATTGGCCAAACAATCGAAAAAAGGCCGATGGCTTTATTGATCCTAAGGAAAGATCAGAGCGCCCAACGACTTTGATTCCCTGCTTGAGAACGATATCTCCAAGCTTTTATGGATAAGGAAAATTCTCATACGATAAAAATCGCAATCATTTCGGAATATTGGACTCTTGAGATTTTCGGATCATCTTCATAAGAAAAGTAGAGTTGCAACACTCTGAAAGTATACGACTCTCACAGGTATAAGATACCTAAAAGCTCTCTAAATCAGGTACATTTTTTCGGCCTTACACATTAGTCATACTAATCACAGGGAGTCTCTCCCTCTCTAAACTCTCAGTTTGGTTTCTTTACATTTGAAAACCGTTTTTTTACTTGAGTATCAGAACTTCCTCTTTCGGAGTACCGTCCGATGATTTTTGTCGATTTTATATCCCATCAATGATAACTATTCGACTCATCAAGGAACCGATATCTATGGAGTCATAATCCACCTCCAACAGATATCAAATTTGAAATATTGCAAGTTAGAAATCATTTCATATTAGAATTTTTAAACATTGATAAATTCTAATATATTGCCTGCCTGCCCATGTTAGTATTGGAATTTAGTATACAATAAAGTTTGTTAATTTTAGCCCAATGATACCAACAGACACTCAAGTTAATTAGTAAAAATACTATTGTTATAAAATTTTAGAATTGAAATTTAAAAATAGAAAAATATTATATTAGAAGAGTTTTTCTTCAAAATGGATTCGATAAATGCTCAAGTCAGAATAATTGAAATATGATTTTAAATACTAATTAATATTAAAAAAGAAGGGGGATTTACTCCGATGATTGCTTGGATCGACAAATCCTCTAGAATGACCAACCAACTAGTTTACTTGGATGCGGAGGATTAAAAAGATATAGAAATGTTTGGATTAAAAAAATATAGTAATGTTTGGATAATACAAATTTCAGTAGGCCCTCCGCAATAATGGGTCAATTGGTGTATCTCGTTCAAACATTGCTTTTAACGTTTCCAAACGCGGCTTGACGCAGAAAAGGCAAAGACTTGGTCCTAGTCTTAGTCCGAGGGCAGCAAACACTCTCCCTTCATAAACATCGCCTTCCCATTCTTTTCTTTCACAACTCATCTTTCTCTCTATACCTCCAAAAAAATTCACATTGTTCATAAGTTTTTAAGAGTTTTTTCTTTCAAAATTCCTTCACACATTTATCCTTTTTCACTTCTTGCAATGGCATATCGAGGCTTCTTGTTAGTCAATCTTGTCATTTTTTCTTCACTCTCTATTTCCTTTGCATTTGATCCAAGTCCTCTTCAGGATTTTTGCGTCGCAGACCCACAAAGTGCAGGTATGTATATTGCCCAAATTTGTTGTGTAGAAAAAATGTGTGGTGTCCAACCTCGTATTTTAATGCGTAGACTTATTAGAGTTTGTTTCTTGTCTATATTGTAGTGTTGGTAAATGGATTTGCTTGCAAGAATCCAAAGCAGGTTCAAGCCAATGATTTCTTGTTCAGTGGACTTCACTTACCCGGGAACACATCCAACCCAGTTGGTTCGGGGGTGACCCCAGTTACCGTAGCCCAAATTCCAGGACTCAACACTCTCGGCATCTCACTTGCTCGCATTGATTTTGCACCCCGGGGCATTAATCCTCCCCATACACATCCTCGCGGCTCTGAGATCTTGACGGTGATAGAAGGTAGCTTGGAAGTGGGATTTGTCACCTCGAACCCGGAGAATCGGCTGATCACAAAGGTCCTTCAAAAGGGTGATGTCTTTGTGTTCCCAATTGGACTCATCCACTTCCAAAGAAATATCGGAGATGGGAGTGCAGTGGCTATTGCAGCTCTAAGCAGCCAAAATCCAGGAGTAATTACCATCGCAAATGCAGTGTTCGGTTCTACTCCTGAAATCAGTAGTGATCTTCTTGTGAAGGCTTTTCAGGTGGACAAGAGCGTAGTTAACTATCTACAATCTAAGTTTTGATCACAGCATTTGGTTGGAAATATGTGGATGGAAGATCAACGAATAATAGTTCTACATTTGTTTAGTGGTTGTATTTGTTGTATTTCTAAATTCTTTTATTCATTCAACAGTTAATGTATTCCTGAAAGCACATGCCCCATCTCACGTAAATAGTGATAAGACTTTTCTTCACAGAATCAAGGCACCATAACGTTTCTTTTTTTTTCATAGAAAAATGCTTGTATCTATCTACTGGTCCCAACATTTTCTGGGGGCATTTGTGTGCAGTCCTATTATTACTGGTTGTGACATGCTTTCTTGTGCAATTTATTTCATTATTTTCCATTAATGAATGAAATAACCACTAAAAAATAGTTGCATTCTGTCATTAGAATTTCAAGACATTGACAAATTCCCTAATATAATTTTTCAATAGACACAATCGTTATTGAATTGAATATTTAGAAAGTGAAGTTTGAAAGCTTTTAAAGCCTAACAATTCTTCGGATGACCAATTCTTCCCAAAGAAATGTTTGGATAAAGATTTAAGCAGGCCGTCCCCAATAATGAGTCAAATGCCGTGTTATCATAAACAAAGCTTCGAAGAACCCACTTTGGAAAACTTTTTAATGGCAGTCATTCTTTGGTCCACTTCAACATCACAACCTCGTCCGCTGGCATCCAAATACATCTTAAGCACGTTATCTATTGAAATACTTGATTGTGTCCAATAGGAGACCAATATGTCCTTATTGGATTTATAAACACAAAATACATAAAAGCACCAATTTTGATGAGTTTACTTCCGTGTTGTTGAGCTGTAATTCAGGTTTTTTTTTTTTTAATGAGTTAAATGCTGTATTTATGAGTCATCCATTTAGTTTTCTATCCGTTTAGGCATATGAAAAACTCAAATAATAAATTAGGTCTTAAATTGTTTTTTAATGGGGTCTATTGTAAAGTCTATAAATGGGTTCTTGTATATACCAATTATGCATTCCAGAAAAAATAAAAATCCTTTTGTTCCTTTATTCTCTCATCAAATATTTATCCATGTCTTAAATCAAAATTCCTAACATCTGATATCAAAGCTTCCAGGTTCGTTGAGTTAGTAGAAGCATCTTAAATTGATGGTCTCAGGTTTTGACGCAAGTATAACCCAGACAATGGTTTCCATTGTTATGAGAGAAAATTATGATATATGGAAGATTAAAATACAAACGTTGTTACTATCACAAGGATTGTGGCATGTAGTCAATCAAGGCTACATTGAGTATGCTGAAGGGCAACAACTATCAGAGGAGCAATAAAAAACTCTGTAGAAAATCAGATGAGAGATGCCAAAGCTCTATTTCTCATTCAACAAGGTGTCTCAAAAAATTTGTTTTCGTGAATTATCGGGGCAACAAAATCAATGGAAGTATGGGAGATATTACAAGAGGAGTTCCGGGGATCCAACAAAGTGATTGTTGTCAAATTACAAATCTTGCGAAGGCAATTCCAAAATTTACAAATGAAAGATTCCGACAAGATAAATGAGTATTTCTCAAAACTAGCAGAGCTCGTAAATCAAATGCGGGTCTCTGGCGAAAACATTTATGATCAAAAGATGATTGAAAAAATTTTAATCAGTTTACCCAGGAAGTACGAGTATATTATAACTGCAATTGAAGAATTGAAAGATCTGTCAACGCTTTCGGTCCAACAATTGATGAGTACCCTGGAGTCACATGAGAAAAGGAAATTACCACGTGCTGGAAACTCAGTTGGAAGTGCTTTAGAATCCAAACTGCACTTCAAATTGCAACACAAGGATAAAGAAAAATTTCAACGAAAAAGCGATCCGAGATGAGATGAACAAAAGCAACCAGATGACTTGAGAGAGTCCAATTCGAATATATCAGAATGGTGGTGTGACATCTGCAAAAAATCAAACCATGACACTGCCAAATGCTGGTCAAAGATGAGATGCAGAAAGTGAAACCAAACCGGCCATATTGAAAGATTTTGTAGAACCAAAATTGGTAATCAAGCAAATTTCAATAAAGAAAAAGAAAGCTATGAAAATATTTTCTATGCACACTACACAACGAAAGAAGAGAAGAATAACGTCTTGTATCTAGACAGTGGGTGCACAAATCACATGACCACTAACCATAAAATATTTCAAGACATGGATACATTGTACGAAACCAAGGTACGCATGGGAAATGGTTCTCTTGTTCAAGCTAAAGGCAAAGATTGTATTGCCATGGAAACCATGATGGGACCAAAATTCATTCGAGATGTACTATTGGTTCTCAGTTTGAAACAAAATCTGTTGAGTGTTGGATAATTAGTTCAAAATGGATATGTTGTTCATTTTGAAAATAATTGTTGCAAAATATTTGATTGGAAAAACACAAATCATGTGTCAGCATAGGTCGATATGGAAAGATCTAGATCTTTTTCACTACGGATCAGTTATGTCTCGCAATTGGCGTTCCGAAATGAAGTACCTAATTCTGGCACAAATGCTTCCGAGCTATGGCACAAACACTTCGGTTATCTCAATTATAAAGCCTTGAAGATACTGGAAATTAAAGGGATGGTTTAAGGACTACCACCTATAAATTTGAAGGCAGACACTTATGAAGCATGTCTCCTTGGCAAACAAATTCAAGCATCTTTTCTAACTAGAGGAGCTTGGCGAGCATGTGCACCATTGGAGTTAGTTCACACCGACATATATGGAAAGATGCAGATACCATCTCAAGGCCAAAATTGGTATTTTCTAATTTTTGTTGATGATTTTACAAGAATGACTTGGTTTTATTATTTAAAAAACAAGTCAGAGGCTTTTGAGGTGTTTAGAAAGTTCCAAGCTATAGCTGAGAATCAAATTGATCAAAAAATCAAAGTGTTGCAAAGTGACCAAGGTGGTAAGTTTACCTTAAAAAATTTTGATAGGTTTGTAAAGAAAATGACATACGGAGGCAGTTGAGAGCAGCATATTCATCTCAACAACATGGCATCGTTGAGCAAAAGAATTGGTTGATTATCGAGATGGCAAGGCAATACTTAAGGAGAAAGGTATGCTAAGTACATTCTGCATAAAAGCCGTTAATACGGCAGTTTATATTCTAAATAGGAGTCCTACAAAATCAGTTCCAAACAGAATACCATTTGAAGCTTGGAGCGGGTTAAAGCCGGAAATTAGCCACATGAAGATCTTTGGTAGTGTGTGTTATGCTCACATACCAAACGAAAGAAAACCAAAGCTCGATGACAAAAGTGAGATGTGCATATTGTTGGCTATGTTGAAGGTACAAAAGGGTATCAACTATACAACTTAGTGAATAAGAAATTGATCATTAGCAAAGATGTTGTGTTCGATGAGAAGGTTTCATGGAATTGGGAAGAAGTCAAAGCGCCATACAATCGATCAGCACCAGCTATTATCTTACTAAGTTAGCCACCTATGCTAGATGTTGAGCTGCAAGACTAAGGTGGTACTCTAGTAAAGCCAAATCAAATTCAAGTCTAGATTCGATGTCAAGTTACAGCCTAATGTCTACACCTGAGTCAGCCCTAAGAAGAACAAGAAGTTTAGTAGAAATTTACAAGTCATGCTGCAATACCGAAAATTTGGTATTAAAGATGTTTTGTAAAATATCTTAGTAATTATAAAAGAAAATTTTAAATTTTATTGATTTTCGATTTTTTGATATTAAATTAGAATTTTGGATATATATAAAATGCCGTGTCCGTGATCCGTAGTGAATCACATTTTTATGAAATTTAAAATTTAGTGAAAAGTGGGTATAAATATATATATGAATATTTATTTATTTAATTATTTATTTATATATATGAAAAAAAAAAGAAAGAGAGAGAGGAAAGGAAAACATGGCATTTTGCCTAAAATGCTGCGTTTTCCCCTCCCCCAAATTCTATTAGGGCTAGAAGCCCTAATCTCACTCCCGTCTCTCTCTTTTGAAGTCTCCATCTCTCTCTCTCGAATCTCCATCTCTCTGTCTCTCCGATTCTCTTTCGAATCTCCACCACTCTCTCCACCTCTGACCACCGCCACCGCCACCGCCTACGCCTAGTCATTCCTCTTGTCTCTCCCGCGTCTCTCTATCTCTCTCTCGATTCTCACTCTCTGTCTCTCTCTCGATTTTTCCTCTCCCGCATTTGCGACGCTCTCTCGTGCTTCTCCAACTGTCGTAGCCGACCGTTATCACACGGAGGTCGCTCGTATCTCCTTTTCTTCTTCTCTCTCTTTCCCTTTCTCTCTCTCACACGCGACGGTTTACTCTGTCTCTCTCTCTCCCTCTCACCCACTCGCGTGTGCTGCTCTCCCTACCGAGAGCCTTTTTGTGGTCTTCATTGAAGCTCCGAACCAACATCCACCTTAGACCTTTGAAACCTTAGGCGAATCTGCGATTCCTCCACTACGCAAGTAAGGTGAATTTCTAATTTATAGATTCTAGGGTTTTGAATTTTCTAGATGATTGAACTAAATTATTATACTTTGCTTTGATTTGGAAGGGTTGCAGGTCCTGGACCGAGTTATAAATGCACGGACAATAGAGCTGCGAGCTGCGAAAACCCTAGGTGAGGGAAATTTTAATCTCTTTGATAATTGAATGAATTTATGGTTAATTTAGGGTGAAAAGTCTTGTATATGTCTAGAATATATGTTAGATTTGAATAGAATGTATTTTCTGACAATTCTATATGTGATTATTAAGGTTAAATCTAAAATTTTATATGAACTAGGTTGTCTGATATGAAAGAAGCATGTTAGAGGATAATAGGATCTTGTTGGGTTGATTAGAATAGTTTTCCTTAGAATTTAATTTAAAATATGCATGAAAAATATTATGGTTATGTAAATTTAGAAGAAAATTGGAAAAATTTTTAGAAATTAGAGAAAATTGAGGAATATTGGGAATTTAAGATCATTAGTGATACAAATGGTCTTGAAATGATGAATTAAGAATCTTGGTTCATGAAATTGAAGAATTTAGTATGTGCTAAATATAGGAAAGTTCATAAAACCTAGAATTTGGGATGAACTAATAATGAAATTGTGATTATTGGTATAGGATAACCCATTTGAAGGTTGATGAGGGTTTCCTTAGATTAAATTTGCAGAATTGGGAGTGGATATCCTACCAAGAGGTGAGTGGATAGTTCATTGTGTTCTTAAATGAGTAACTTGTTTTAAAATTTGTTTTATAAATGATTTTGAAAAATTTTTACATGTTTTATATAAATTGTTTTGTGATAGTTGGATGTCTAAAATGGATTGTGAAGTATGAATGCATCCACTGTATTTATAAATGCATATATACCATATATTCTTTGATATTGCTTTATAAATTGCTATGGCATGAAATTGATGATTATTTGCTGGAAATATGGCACATGATTTGAGAAATGGCATATTTGAGAAATGAATGATGCTGGTAGTTAATGGCTATAGTCATTCCCTCCACAAGGCGACCTGACGAGGTGATATGATTGGGGTTTTATTGTGAGGGAGGTAGACACGGCCTTTTCTCTGCCACGTCGGACTATCCGGATTGCACCCCGGTGAGGTACGAGCCAACGTCAAGGAAGGAGGTATGTTTTGAAAACATTGGATTGAAAAACTCTTGGCGGGTTTTCGTCTGGATTCGGCCAAACCTAGGACAGAAGTGTTTTCGATGCGATCCCATGATTTTATGAAAGAATGATTGATGTTGATGTATGTTTTGCGAATTGTTTGATTTATTGAAAATGTTTTTACATATATAAAGTGTTGTTTATGAGATATGCTTTGACTGTCCCACATTCACCCCTCATTTATGGACACAATTACACCATTGTACTCCACTCACTGAGTATTCCCAATACTCACCCCTCTTTCCATATTTTTCAAAGAATACTTAGTTGGGAGACTGGACGTTAGAGCTTGTGAAGAATATTTTGTTGATTTGCATAGGTAATTAGTAATGTAGGGTTTATGGAAGTTGTAGTTCGTAGGACCATGGAAAGAAAGTTCTGTACATCTCATACCGTACGGATTTTACTGATATTGGTTGAGTTCTTTGGCAAGTATTGTTAAAATTCGACGATTATGATTTGAGACTTTATTATCTTGATTGAACTGTTTTTGGAAAATATTTTATCTTGTACTGGACATTTGGATTGAAATATTGAATTTCGATATTTACTTTCGGAATTATGAAATTCTGTACATCTCATACCGTTTGGATTTTACTGATGCTGGCTTGTTTTCTTCAAGCAAGTATTTGTAAAATCCTACGACTATGATTTGAGACTTCTTTTATTTTGAATGCTTTATTTGTACTGAGAATTCTGAATTGACTGGGATAGTCACATTGCATGTATGTGTATATAGGAACCCCTTCCCAAATGTGTGCCGACGCATGCTTGTGTGTACAGGGATGGACCAAATGGGTCATTTGCATGTTTGTTGTTTCATGATTTTCTTATCTTGATGAATTTATATACTGGAAGGTTTATTGTTCAGTAGTATAGTCTTGCGAAGTCTCCGTATATGAGGAGGTTCTACTCGTGTACCGAGACAACACGATGGTTGTTGCGTGCTCGACTTAGACTATAGTCATTTTCCCATCACAATATTACGAAATTCAATTTATTAATTAATTCGTACTCAATTATAAGGTAGAGCAACATTTCACAATTCACATGAATGTCCAAATATAACATAGTGCAAATAATTCAATATTCAAGTTCAAGAGCTATGTATTTATCAAATTTCATTTCAGGGCATGCCACAATCTCAAAACATTATAAATCTATTTCAAAATTCATTTCAAAATTTAATTTAAAACAATTTACTCATTCATATGCCATATAACCATCCACTCATCTCTTTGGAGGGTATTTACTCCCAATTTTCAATTTGAATCTAATTAATTCATTTTCAAATCCCAATTGGCCTTCCTAAACCAATAATTTCAAATTTAATGTTAAATTATACTTAACTTTAGGATTTATAAATTTTTCCCTAATTTTGCGTGAAATCTAATTTTTTTTCCAAATCCAAAAATCTATTTTCATGGTTTTATTTCCACCATTTGTACATCATTTGGACCTTTCTATAATTTTTCATTTCATTTTCCCCAAATTTCACTATTCACAATTTTTAGGGTTTTTAATCTTCCTATGAAATTCCATCAAATCTTAACAATACAATCGAATCTAGTAATAAGGAAGTTAAACCCAAGATTAGGGAGGAGAAACTACCTTGATTTTGGGGTTGGATTGAGTTTTGGGGGTTGGATTTCAAAAACCTAATTTTCCTTTTGTAGAGCAAATTTAGATCCTTCCATTTAATCCTCCGTTCTTTGAGTTTGATTGAAGTTTTGGAAGTGCATTGAGTAAATTTAAGTGGAGAGTAATTCATTTGGTAGGAGAAAATCAAATGAAGTGTGAAGAAAGGGCATGAATGCAAAGAGAGGAGAAAGCTGTGTATTTGGGAGAGAAAAGCATAGAATAAATGCATTTGGGCTCATTCAATCCTTTTGTTAATTTTTGGAATTGAAATTATCATTTTGCCCTCATGAATTTTTGGGTTTTTATTGTATTTGGAGGATATTTTGGTCATTTCCTATTTCCATCGAGAACACAAGTCGATTTTCCCTTCTCTCAAGTCGATACATGTGAGTGCAGGTCTAAGAGACCAAATTGATTTGCCCCCAAGGTGAATCGACTCAGTTTTACAAAACTAAATCGATTCCCTTGCTTGGCAAATCGATTCATGTCTTCTTCCATGCCTTAGAAATTAGCACTATAGAGTGAGCAAATCGACTCACTACCTCATGGATTCGACTCACCTCATGCACAAGTTGATTCGCCCAACTCATGTCTCAAAAAAACCCTTTTACAGAGTAGGCAAATCGACTCATGACCTTGGCAAATTGATTTGTCTCCCATTATTTCCTCCTATAAATCGATTCATCTCCCATGCAAGTCGATTTCTCACCCTTGGTTCCTTACATAAATCGACTCAGCACCTAGCCTCATTCGATTCATAAAGCACATGCCTCAGATGTTTGGGTTCTGCACAACCAAATCGATTTCCCCCTTCACCAAATCGATTTCCTTCTCACAAATTCCTCAAACACAAATCGATTCCTCCCTGGGACAAATCGATTTCTTCCCTCTCTTTCCTCTCACAAATTGACTCAGCACCTACATGATTCGATTTGTCTAGCATGTCTCAGAAGTCGAGTTCTGCACACCAAGCAAATCGACTCACTTCAATTGTGAGTTGATTTCTCCCCTTTTTTAGGATAAAATCTGTAAATTGCAAATTTCATATCTTCAACTTTCAAATGTTACATCCAAGTCCAAAAATAAACAAAAATCTGATTTCTCCCTATATTTTTCAATAAATTAAATAAAAACTTTCTAACGCCGAATTTTTAGTGTTACACCCTTCCATCAGGAATGTTGCTCTTTACTCTTTGGGGAGGCATTTTGACAAACCGAGACGATGGCGAGATATGTTTCTTACTAATATATTTTTATGGACGGTGCCAATTTGTTGGAGGTGGGTTTAACTCCACAGATGATGGCTCAACTAACTTGAACAAAGGCTCAGCTTCCTATCAACGTTGAGGGATGAGACCTGTAAAAAACCACCGAAAGGTATCTTGATGGAGGAGATTCTGATTCTCAATTTACAGGAGATTCCTTCTGCTTTCGTAGGAGAAATGAATATTTACCTTAGTAAACTAGATGAGGATTGTCTATTACTAAGTGAACGTTGCAACCGGTCAATGGTTTACCGATCAGGACATGAATGATGCATTCCAAGAGAGAGAAAGTGTGAGTTGTGTCTACCCGTTTGGGAGATCAATCCTATATTGACGGCACGTTTCGATCAATGTACACCACAGGCGGGGTTTCAGAGTGTCTAGAGCCTCATGATAGTAACAATTTAGATGGCCAGCCAATCGGGAGGATACTAACTTTTCCTGCATGTTAGTGTCTCATACACTATATTTATATCGTAACCAATCCAATATGATAAATATAAAAAGTTACGGTTAATCTAAGACTTATCATATTCCAGGGGTTATGCAATGGGACTCATAAAGCCAGCATTGATCAAGGTCTGACATAACCTAATTAAGGCATAAGAGATCGTCAAGAGACTAAGGTTATTTTGGAATAAGGACATGAAAACATCACGAAATTAGCTTTAATGTTAGACCCAAAAGGTCAGACAAACCATAACTACTGTAAGACTATTTTGATTTGAAAAGGGGTCCTCAGAGCCATCCATAGACCCTAAAAAGGGGTGGAAAACACCTGGTTAAAATTCAAATGCATGCGAAGGGAATGCATGCTGGCGTGCTGTGTGCACAGCTGCATACGCAAGGGTTGCTTGCCCGTGCAAGCATACATGCTTGTCACTCCTTTTCTCTATGACAGCACGTACTAAGGCCCCTCTTGCCTACTTGCTCACCAAAAATCAGGTTAAACTCCTCTACTAACCCTATTAACATCTCACTTGAAGCTACATGGCTGAGATAAGACCACACACACTTACCGCGGTAGATCTCTATAGCAGCGCTTACTAAGGTCCCTCTTACCAAGATGCTCACCAAAAATCATATCAAAACTCCTATCCTAAGGCCTTTATCTCATCTCTTGAAAATATGCCTGCAAACAGGCAGACTGCATTTGCATGGGCACGCGCAAGTTGGTTATGTTTACGTGAGCCCTTAAATATCTCTCGTGCCCAATGCTTCTACATGCACACACAAAGGCAGTGCGTACGGCTGCATGCGCATGCAAATTGGTTACTCTTGATGAACCCTTGCTTATCTGTTGCACCAAATCTTTCTTCATTCCCTTACTTGGCTGTTTCAAAACTACACACTTACAAAATTTCAGACCTAACGCCTACTGAAACATCCTCAACCCCGTATGCATATATAATGCAATACTTGCCTTAAGGTCAAATACTTTTCCCCTCTTTATTTATGGTGGTGCACATCAATGGATTTCACAAGGATTTCAAAGACAACTAAGATAAATCTAAGGATCTAAATAATGAGATTGTTGTTTTTGGCTTAAACCTTGAGTGGCTGGTTTTAAACAATTTTTAGGGAGCAATCTACTTGATGATCTTTTTTTTTTTTGGGAAAAATTTTAGTTCAAGTGTTCTTTTTTTTTTTTTTCCTTTACATTTTTTCTTCTGTCTATTCACACGCATGGATGGTGATCATTAAACCCATATTTCAGGTGTTATATTTTTTGTAACGATTAAATCTTTGTTTCTTCATATTTTTGCTCCTTTTTTTTTTTCCTTCTTTTGTTTCTGCATTTTTTTTTAAATTGGTTTATTTTTTAAAAGCAGAAAAATTAACATTAGAGAAAAATATAGTTGAAGGGATTTTTTATATAAAGAAATCATATATTTTTTTAATTTAAATAAAAAGAATCATATGAGAGAAAAAGGAGAGCCACAAATTTTTTTTAGAGAGAATTTGTCATGGCCCGACTCTTCCGTCGAATACGTAATAACCGCCGCGTTATCTCAGTATACGGACATGACCTCCCCATATACCGAGATAGCGCAAGGCACTCCAATTGTACAATAAATTTTCGAAAACATAAAACTCATCAAAATAAGGAAATCATATAACAACTCGCATGCAAATGACTCATCCGGTCCATCTCTGTACACACAAGCATACGTCGGCACACAATCGAGGGACGGTCCCTGTATATGCAATGCATGCAGTGTGATCATCCCAGCTAATCCAGAGTCCTCAAGCATTTCATAATAAAAGAAATCTCAAATTATAGTCGTAGGATTTTACTAATACTTGTCTAAAGAAAACAAGTCAGTATCATTAAGGTCCAAACGGTATGAGATGTACAGAACTTCACAAATCAAAAAGGAAGTATCGAAATTTAGAATTATAATCTAAATGTCCCAATACAAATAAAACATTTTTCCAAAGATAGATCAATTAAAAGAATGAAGACTATCATCGGATTTTACCAATACTTGTCAAAGAAGTCAACTACTATCAGTAAAATCCGCACAGTATGAAATGCACAGAACTTCCTTTCCATGGTCCATGACCTACAAACTCCCAAAATAAATACACAAACCATACCTATCCCAAAATCAACAAAAATAATCTTCCAATCCACAATAGTGGACGTCGTCTCCCTACACGTCCTCTGAAAAGGATTTAAGAGGGGGTGAGTATTTTAAAATACCCAATGAGTGGAGTACAATGGTATGCAGCATATGGATGAGAGATGAGGGTGGTGATGCCAAATACATGTATCAAATATCATTTAATGCAATAACGAAATTCAATCTCATAAAATCATTCAAATCAATCCACCATGACTCGTATAATCAAATCAAACAATCTAAATTCATTTTTTCACAATTTTGGGGTGTGCTGAAAATATTATCCCACCAATGGCCATTGGCAGGATCCGTCAAAGAATTTTATATAATTTTTACGTAAAACTCCCCTTTCCTTTTGGCGTTAGCCTAGAAATTTTTTTGTAGGGTACTATCACGTCATTCGGCCAACTTGAGCGGCTCTCCAACCCACCACCTCCAAGTCTCTAATTTAATCACAAGTTAACCCAAACCACGCCGCCCCACTGTCCAGGTCCGTGGCAAGACTCAGACTATAGTCTTTTTCCAGCACCATGTTACCACAATCAATACCAAAATCAATTCATGCTCAATATATAAAATAGAGCAATATTTCGCAATTCATATGTGTATACAAACGTAACATGGTGCAAACAAATCAATATTCAACTCACGAGTCATGGATTTATCATAAAATTCATTTCAAACTCACCACAATCACAAAATATTATAAATTCATTTCAAAATTCATTTCAAAATTAAATTTGCAAATCATATTAAAATTATTTACTCATTTAAATGATACATAACCATCCACTCACCTACAGGGAGGGTATTCACTCCCTATTTTCATAATTCAGTCAAATAAAATCTTACTCTGATCCTTAATTGATTTTCCTAAATCCAAAATTACGATTATATCATCAATTTTTAATTATTTTTAGGGTTTATCAATTTTCTCAAATTTTGTACAAACCCTTAATTTTTCAGACATATCTCAATTGGACTTCAAGGAAAGCTATTTTAATCAACTCAACAAGGTTTTATTATCGTTTAACATGTCTATTTCATATTAAATAGCCTAAATTCATATAGAGTTTAGACAACCCTAATAATTTTATACAGAATTTCAGGAAAATGCATTTCCTTCGAATACAACATATTTTCAGGATATATATACAAGTCTTCTCATCCTAAATTCAGCAAAAAATTTGTTCGAACATTGAAGGGATTAGAAATTCCCTCACCTAGGGTTTTCGTAGTTCGTAACCCTAATTTCAGTGTACACTTTGTACAGTCCAAGACCTGCAGTGCTCTAAACCAAAGCAAATTCTATAAGTTAAGCTAAATTACTAAGAGAATCAAACCCTAGAGCTATTGATCAGAGAATCACCCTTACCTGCGTAGGGGATGAAATCGCAGATTCACGAAGGTCTAGGGTTTTTGCAAGTCTACGGATAACTGCTGGCTTGGGCTCTGCAAAGATTACAGAAGGGTGGTGCTCGCATAGAGCAATGCGCGTGAGCGAGCAAGGGAGAGAGAGAGAGAAGTTGTCACGCGCAAGCGGGAAAGGAGAGAAATCGAGAGAGAGAAATGAGTAACTCTGCCGACTAGGATTGTCGACAGGCGGTCGGAAAAGCTGAATGAGATCGTCAATGAGGGGTAGAGAGAGGTGAAAGATAGAGACTCGAGCGAGAGAGAGGCAAAGAGTGTAAGAATCGGGAGAAAGAGAAACGAGCGACCTCCGTGTGTTGACTGCCACGGTGGTCGGGGAAGTCTGAGAGAGCATCGCCGATAAGAGTAGAGAGAGGCGGAAGAGAGGGAGAGAGTGCGGTGGAGAGAGGCGGAGGGTTTCAATCAAGAGAGAGAGAGAGAAAGAGAGAGAGAGGAGGAAGAGAGAGACATTTAGGGTTTCAAACCCTAATTGAATTGGTGGAGGGGGGAGATGCTGCGTTTTGGCCAAAACGTAGTGTCTCCTCTTTTCTTTTCTCTTCTCTTTTTTGATAATATATGTAAATAAATAAATATTCATATATATATTTATACCCACTTTTCACTAAATTTTAAATTTCATAAAAATTGGAGTCACTACGAATCGCGGACACGATATTTTAAATATACCAAAAATTTTAATTTAATATCCAAAAATCAAAAATCAATAAAATTTAAAATTTTCTTTTTATAATTATCTAAACATTTACAGAATATCTCTAATACCGAATTTTCAGTATTACAGAATCTATCTTTTAAAAAAAATGGAAACTTAAAACAAATATATTAAAATGCAAAAAGAGACAGAGTCAAAATTAAACTGTTTTTCTAGAAAGAGAAAATGGATGTATTTAATTTGAGGAAAATCATTATATATATATATATATATTTGAGAGGAAGAAAAGAATGAAATTAATTTAAGAGAGAGGATTAAAATTGAAGTTTTTTAGAAGAGAAAACTAATTTGAAATATTTAGTGAGATTTTAGAAACGGAAAACTTAAACCCAATATGTTTATTTCGGAATTAAAGTGTGATAAATTGTTGTTTTTTATATGGGGTTGAAATTAGGGCACAGATTCAACCTATATTTGAGTTGGAATATGTTGATATGTGATAGAACCATAAAATATGAATTGGGGTTGAGCCAAATTGCACCTCTAATTGGAATTTCAAAACATTGACTTATTCTACTATTACTTCTTTGTTATTTAAAATATATATATATATATATATATATATATATATATATATAAAATAGAAAAACAGATTCAAGTTTAATGATTGCTTGGATCGACCAATTCTTGCCAAGTTGGTCCCTACACATTAAACAAAGGTTATTAAAGTTTCCAAACACAGGTTAATCTCATATGTCTAATAATTTTGTTAAACAAATGTATCCCTTATATTTTTTATAACATTTTTGGCCGGAGTTGGGATGATCTTGTCAGGTCTTTGGCAAATATCCCTACACGTGGCATTCTTTTATTTATTTATTTATTTTATTAAATTAAAGCTAATTACTTTACACTACTTGGTGTCATTTTTTAAAAATTTTTACTAATTCAAATATAACTTTGAGAAATTAAAAAATATTAATTATATTTTTCTAATTTCATCATTCATCCTTATCTATTATTATTTTTACTAGACATTTTATAATAGTGCGATGAAATTGACTTTTTAATAATAATTTAGTCAACTGATATAACTTTTTTTTCTCCTAAATTTATGGTTATTCGATAGTTTCATTAATTGTTGTGTATTAATTTTAAATGATGGCTAAAAGTGAAATGGAGGGAGTATTTTATAAAATTATAATCTTTAAAAAATAAATTTTTATTTAAAATAAAAATTTTCCTTATATCAAAAATTATTTTACGTCAAATATTAAATAAACCCCAATTGTTGAATTTTGAAAAATTAAAAGTAAATTAACTTTCAACTAAATAGTCTCTAAATTATTTTAAATACTTCTTAAAAATACAGTGTCAGAGTTTAGATACGATTTGGTTTTAATGCTATTTTTTTGTTCTTTTTAGTTTCAAATGGGTAATTATGATTTTTATAAATCTTAAAACAAAAAGTATTTTATTATAACTCGTTTTGGCTTCTTTTGATACTGCATCCAAGCTAACTTTTGTTTTTTTTTTTCCCTTCAAAAGACCAAATAAATTAAATGAATCAAAAATCAATTCGACTAAATCTTTATAGTTGGTAACTTTTCTCTAGGTTCTTTGTATTTTTTTTTTTAATTTTTTTTACTATAGTTTTGGTTCTTGTTATGTATGATCTCTCCACATGTCCTCCAATGGTATTTTGCCACATGTGGCACTCTTTTCTTAAAAAAAAATAAAAAATAAATAAAAAATAAATAAAAATTGCGAATATACTCCTGTTGTAATAAGCATAATTTTTGAAAATCAAAAAAAATTGTTCTAAAAAATTATTAAAATACTTGGCTCTATTTTTTTTTTTTGAATTTTGAAAATTATTAAAATTTTGTCTTAAATATAGCGAATTGTTTCAGAAATTAGTTGTGCACTTTTAATCCTAACTCCTTGTTTTTGATTTAATCTTTTACTTACACATGTCACAATCTTAACCTAACATATTTAAAATTAAGTATAAATTCTAAATAATCGTAATTTAAAATTTAACATATTTCTTTGAACAGAATTTCCACCACAAATGTACCTTACCAACTTGTGTCTCTACTAACAATATATACAGAGAGATACTCAACAACTGAAACACATTAATACTAGAAGTGGAGCAAGTGCTCAGTGTATGGCTGGACAAGTTCTCTCAGTCCTACCATCCGGAGAACTCTGTCATCTGAAAAATGCTTATCAGCAATGGATTCAAGCCTGAAACTTTGAAAAATGGTGAGATCAAAGTCATGGGTGAATTTGGATTTGTCATGCGGAAACAGAGCCGGTGAAATCATGAGAAAATAAAATTCTCCAACTCATTTCCAAACCCACACTCTCAAACGCAATCAATTATCATGACAATCTAATTCAGAAATTTTATGTAAGTTAAATCATATTTTAATTTATTAAACTCATATATAATATTCGTATCACATATGCATATACAAGTAAGTCTGCATTTTATATCTAGAAATGCCCTAACCCAAATAACAAAGCTAAGCTCCTACGAACAATTCAAAATCAACCTTGCAAACGAAGCGTCTCTAAATCATCTACCGGGATTATGAACTCTAAAAACTATATTTTCTAATTATTTTTTTCTTTTACTACTAGATTGGATGTCTCATTTCCATTTGAAGAAACCTAAAAACAAAAATCATGTTAATCAAATTTATCGAGAACTCAACATACACTAGCTAGGAAAATCAAGATTGACCTCTTCGAAACTCATTTCTAGACTCAAACACTTCTTAGCTTTGGAGATGATACAATGCAAATCAAGACTCCTAAATGCACGAACAAGGGTTCTCAAACATCAAGGAACACCGATTCTTGAAGAATTTGTGGGAGATTTTGAAGAAACAAGGATGAAATCCCTGATCTCTTCTCAAAGACGTGATAAGTGTTTTGCCTTTGATTTCAGCTTGAATTGATGGATCAAAAACTATCCCTGGGAGCCAAAATACTGGGGGTTAATGTTCTTGCTTTTTTCCTTGTGGGAAGGTTGGAATATTGAAGAAGAGAAAGAAGTGTAAACTGAGAGAGATGAGACCATGAATGAGAGGGAGAGGATGAGAGAAAAATGGCACTTTTCACAAAGGAAGGGGTGTGTCTGCATTTTATATCTAGAAATGCCCTAACCCAAATAACAAAGCTAAGCTCCTACGAACAATTCAAAATCAACCTTGCAAACGAAGCGTCTCTAAATCATCTACCGGGATTATGAACTCTAAAAACTATATTTTCTAATTATTTTTTTCTTTTACTACTAGATTGGATGTCTCATTTCCATTTGAAGAAACCTAAAAACAAAAATCATGTTAATCAAATTTATCGAGAACTCAACATACACTAGCTAGGAAAATCAAGATTGACCTCTTCGAAACTCATTTCTAGACTCAAACACTTCTTAGCTTTGGAGATGATACAATGCAAATCAAGACTCCTAAATGCACGAACAAGGGTTCTCAAACATCAAGGAACACCGATTCTTGAAGAATTTGTGGGAGATTTTGAAGAAACAAGGATGAAATCCCTGATCTCTTCTCAAAGACGTGATAAGTGTTTTGCCTTTGATTTCAGCTTGAATTGATGGATCAAAAACTATCCCTGGGAGCCAAAATACTGGGGGTTAATGTTCTTGCTTTTTTCCTTGTGGGAAGGTTGGAATATTGAAGAAGAGAAAGAAGTGTAAACTGAGAGAGATGAGACCATGAATGAGAGGGAGAGGATGAGAGAAAAATGGCACTTTTCACAAAGGAAGGGGTGTTCTTGGTCCAGCCCTCCTCTCATTTGTTATCTCTTTTTTTTTTTTTTGTTGGTACCATGTCTTGGATACCGTCCGATCTCTGCGGTTTTGCCCCGACTCTCATTTGTTATCTCTAACTATACTCTGCTTAAACTCCACTGAAAAAGTCAAAATGCTAATGTTGAATTTGCAGTAGATGCTTTTTCACAAGAAATAGGATTTTGTTATAAAATTGATACAAAAACAATGATTAATATTAAAGAGAAATTTGAACAAAATACAGTGAAATAAACTTTTGAGTTCTTTTTCACTTTCTCCTCTCATTTCTCTCTCAATCTTGTTCTTTTTCAAGTTCTTCTTTTTTCTTGGATGATTTGGTTTTGGAATTGAGAGGGGGTGAGATATTTATAGGCAAGTTTGGATTATGAGTCATCGTAGGTCAACACCTTGTTGCACCAAGTGTTTGTTGCACCAAGTGTTAACATTTATTGGACACTTGGCAAGGAAAGGGCATGAGGTATCCATGTTCAATGTACAAGAGAAGCTTTACTTTTCCTTTAAGTTTCTTCCTTGGAGACTTCTCCCTTAAGTTCCTTCCTCTTTAAGTCTTTGCATAGCTTCCCTTAAATGCTTTCTCTTTAAGGTTATCTTGTAACCTTCTGACACATATTCTACAAAATGGTGAGTCATCAGGAGACAATGATAAAGTTGCATACTTTAATAGATATCTATCAAATTATTTAACATTTATAACACTCTCTCTTGAATGTTCATTACACAGAGAATCGGTTTCATTAAAACCTTACTAGAAAAAAATCCAGTGGAAAAAAATCTTAGTGAAGGAAAAAGAGTATACTATTCTAAGTATATTTATTTTTCCTATTGAGAATATCTCTTAAGATCTTTAAGTTGTTACATTCTAATGTCTTTTACCAATCTTTCAAATGTAACAGTCAGTAATATCTTGGTAAATAAATCTGTTAAGTTTTCACTTGATCGAACTTGTTGCACATCAATTTCATCATTCTTCTAAAGGTTATCTGTGAAAAAAAATTTTGATGAAATATATTTAGTTCCATCTCCCTTGATATATCTCCCATAAGTTAAGCAATGCATGTAGTATTGTCCTCGAACAACATTGTAAGAATATCTTTATTGGAGAATAGTCCGCAATTCCTTAAAATATATTGAGTCATTGATCTTAACCAAATACATTCTTTACTTGTTTCATGAAATGCTATAATCTCAACATGATTTGAGAAGATAGCGGTTTTGCAAATCTCTTCAAGAGTTCCAATAAAATTCAAATCATCAACATATACCACAATGATCACAAAATCTATTTTAAATTTCTTAAGAAAAACATAAGGACATATTGGGTCACTTGTATAATTTTCTTTTAGCAAACAATCATTTAAATTGTTATACCATATTCGTCCTAACTGCTTTAAACCATATAGAGATCTTTACAATTCAATGGAGTAAATTTCTCTAAAATTTTAATCACATGTTTTAGACATTTTAAATTTTTTAGGGATTTTCATATAGATATCATTTTCAAATGTCTCATATAGATAAGCAGTAACTATATCTATTGAAAGCATCTCTAGTTTTTCATATATCACTAAGACCACAAGAAAACATAATGTAATCGTATCTACTATAGAGGAATATGTTTCATTATAATCAAGGTTTGATCTTTGTGAAAACCCTTATGCTACAAGACGTACCTTATATTATACAATTTCATTTTTCTCATTTCGTTTTTGCACAAATACCTATTTATATCCAATGGGTTTTACACTTTCAAGTGTTTGAACTACAAATTTAAAAACTTTATATTTAGCTAATGAATCCAATTCAGATTGGATTGCTTCTTTCTATTTTGGCCAATCATCTTTTTTCTGACATCTATTATTAATTTTGATTCAGGATCATCGATTTCTTCCATAATTTCCAATGACACATTATATATAAAAATGTCATCTACAACTATTTCAATTCTATCATAACATATTCTTATTGTGGTGAAATTTATGAAAATTTTCTTTACATGCTCTTTAGGAGTTTGAAATTTGTGCTCTTCGGAAGCTATGTCAGGCTCTGCAGGAGTCTGAATTTTGTCATCAATAATCTCATGATATTCTTTATTATTTGACTCTTTTAAATGATTATGATAAATAGATTTTCATTTTCATTCTCAATATTTATTTTTACGTGATATGTAAAAATGTTATCAATATTAACATTATTTCGATTCTATATTTCACCAGTCGTAATATTACTTCATGATTATCAATATTTTCAGGTACTTGATGTTTTTCTAGAACATTATTCACGTCTAGTATATCTTCGGGACATATAATATTGTCGTTTACACCATCTAATTTCTTTACTCATTTTTTATCTCAAAAATTTTTATCTTTGAAATCAATTGGTCTACCACGTTTTGCATGCAGTTTAGTTTCATTAGAAATGTTATATTGTCTTTCAGGGATATCAATTCTAATACGAACATTAACAGTTGAAATATGTGACTTAGTCACTCTTTTATGGTCAATAAATGTATCTGACAATTGATTTGCTAAACTTTGTAAATGAATCATCTTTTGAACTTTCAGTTCACATTGTTTCGTTCAAGGATCAAGATAAGATATGACGATTCATTCCAATTGATTTTTTTGTTAGACTGTTTATTCTTTTCTCTCCCCTAATGTTAGGAAAGCAGACTAGTAAAAAAAAACAATCAGCAAAATGAACTGTAAACAAATCTCTTGTCATGAACTCAATATATTTAATAATCGATAAAAATTCATACTCAACATATATCCTCAATTTCCTTTGAGATCCCATCTTAGTTCGTTGTGATATCGCTATAGGAATATAAACCGCACATCTAAAAATTTTTAAATGGGAGATATTTGCTTCTTGACCATAAACCAAATGTAATAGGGAGAAATCATTATTATTTATTGGCCAAATACAAATAAGTGTTGCTACGTGTAAAGCAGCATGTTCCAAAATAGAAACCGATGATTTTGCTCTCATAAATAATTGTCTTGTAATCAATTGAATATGCTTAATGTATGATTCTGCTAGACTATTATGAGTGTGAACATATACTACAAGATATTCTATACTTATCCCAATCGACATACAATATTTATCAAAACTTTAGGAAGTAAATTTACCAGCATTATCAAGATAAATTTTCTTGATTGGATAATTAAGAAAATGTGTCCGTAATCTAATTAACTGAGCAAGTAATCACACAAATGTCAGGTTGCGAGTTGATAATAATGATACATGTGATCACCTAGTTGATGTATTAATTAAAACCATAAAATACTTGAATAGTCTACATGGTTAGTGTATAGGTCCACAAATATCTCTATGTATTCGTTCTAAAATTTAATAGACTCATAACTTATTTTAACTGGTAATAGTCTCATAATTAATTTGTTTCGAGAGCAAGCAATACAAGTAAATTCATTGGATTCAAGAATCTTCTGGTTCTTCAAAAAAATGTCTATATGAATCATTTATAATCTTTCACATCATTATTGATCCGAGATGGTCCAATCGATCATGTCAAAAAATAAAATCATTCAATTTAGTAAATTTCTGATATACTAAATAGTGCATTTTGACTGTATTAATTCTAGTATAGTATAAGTCAGAGGAAAAAGATGGTGCTTTCTTTATTATACATTTCTTTCCAAAAATAACAATTATAATGTACAAATACTCAATATTACTATCATTCATTTTCTCGATGTGATATTCATTTTAGCAGATATCTCTAAAACTTAGTAAAGTTCTTCAAAATTTAGTAGAATATAGTACATTATGTACAACTAATTTTATTCCTTTAGGGAGATATATATTTGCTCTGCCGGAACCTTTAATCAATTTTGCATAACCACTTATGGTATCGACATTTGTTTTCTCTAACTTTAAGTTGGAGATATAATTTTTTATTTTTAAGTATCATATGAGTTATAGTGCTATCAATTAGATATATATCTTTTTCGTTTTTCATACATTCCAAACTATCAATAATATCCATATCTTATTTATAAAGAAAATAAAAGAAATAATTAATTTACTTGTATAGAACAAATAAATCAATCAAAAATAATAAAATACATCATATAACAAAAATATTAAAACTAATCTATTTATTTATAACATATATCTAGATATTCCCATCATTGATCGGATGATCAATTTTTTTCTTTCAGGGTGTTCAAAAAAATCAGCCATATCAAGATGAGTTATATCTATATTAGCATCATGGGTTGGCAAAATTTGTTTCCACATCTTTATTTTTCTTCTTTAAAGAGACTTGATATTGTTCAACAAAATATTTTGGAGTTCGGCATATATGTGACTAATGTTTCTTGGCACTGCATCGGTAGCAGATATTATCAGAAGCTCTTGAGTGTTTCCCTTTTTATTTTTCATCACTATCATCCCACTTTTGGTGGTGATATTTACTCTTTCGATTTGATCGGCTATTGTTACGATCATCATTATTGTAATGGATGTTTCGTCCTTGATTATATCCGTGTCCACGATCACGGCCACGACCATGACCTCGACCTCGACTTTTTTCATATTCATATCTAGTTACATTCACTTTAGGGAATAGACTACAACCAGATTGTTGAGTTTTATGATTTTTCATCAATAATTTATTATTTTGCTCGGACACAAGATGACATTAAATCAATATAGAACATTTCTTAAATCCCTTTTCTCGATATTGCTACTACAGGAGCAACTTTGAGGTATGAAAAGTGGAGAAAGATTTTTCTAACATATTTTCTTCAGTTATATTTTCTCCACATAATTTCAATTGAAATGTGACTTCAAACATTGCAAAATTATAACCACCAATAGACTTGAACTCTTATAGTCTAAGATATATCCAATCGTATTGGGTTTTAAGAAGAACGACCATCTTCAGGTGGTCTTATCTTTCCTTTAAATTCTTCCACAACTCAAGAGGATTTTTAACAGTAAAATATTTTGTTTTCAAACTTTTATCAAGATGATACCGAATGAAAATTATTACTTTTACACAATTTTGTATAGTAACATCTTTGATTTTGATGGTATTTTTAAGACCCATCGCATTTAAATACATTTCAACATCAAGAGCCCATAATAAATAATTCTTTTTAGAAATATCGAGAGACAAAAATTCAACTTTATCAAAATTTGCCATTCGGAAGAAATTGATAAAAATGTACCTTAGAATCTTTGAACCGTGAGACCTCCTTTTCTACTACGTTCACAAAGGTAGATGTTTGGTTGATCTTAGCTTCATGTTTTGGTTGAGTTCCGTATTGATAATGTATTACAAAATTGATATAGAAACAAAGATCAATATTAAAGAGAAATTTGAACATGATACAGTGAAAAAATTTTCTTCAGTTTTTTCTCACTTTCTCTCTCATTTCTCTCTCAATCTTGTGCTTTTTCAAGTTCTTTTTCTTTCTTAGATGACTTGGTTTTGGAATTGAAATGGGTGGGGTATTTATAGGCAAGTTTGGGTGATGAGCCATCATGATGAGTCAGCACCTTGTCGTACCAAGAGTTGACATTTGTTGGACACTTGATAAGGAAAGGGCATGAGACGTCCATGTTCAATGTACAAAAGGAAGCTTTACTTTTCCTTTAAGTTTCTTCCTTGGAGACTTCTCCCTTAACTTTCTTCCTTTTTAAGTCTTTGCATAGCTTCCTTTAGAAGCTTCCCCTTTAAGCTTATCTTGTAAGATTCTGACACATATTCTACAAAATGGTGAGTCATCAAGAGATAGTGGTAAAATTACATACTTTAATGGATATCCACCAAATTATTCAATATTCATAACAGATTTTTTTTCCTTTCAGCCATTAAAGTGTTCTGTGCGCTGAAAAGTCAAAAAGCTAATGTTGAATTTGCAGTAGATAGATACTTTATCGGTTTTTGAACCATCCCCCCAGCCCCATTCAAAAACAAAAGGCGGGGGAAATGGGCAAATTGAAATGTATGAAAATTAAGCGACAAATGGTTAAGATTTGTGATTAGAGTTGTATTAAAATCTAGTGGATCTCAAATATTCCTATGATCTAATTCGAACTCAAATTTTTTAATGATATACGAACTCGAACTCAAACTCGAACTTGAATTCGAATTTAATGAATAATAATAATATGACTTGAAATCGACTCATTTATATTACTATTACTGTTTCAAGGAAAAAATATGTATTAGGAAAACTACCCACATTTTCTTCTGGATTATTATACTATAATTAGTGCAAAAGAAATGCATCATTTAGTAAATCAAAAGTTTATAGATTTAGATACTTTTATTATTTGGCTGAGCCAAAGGATTCGCTGATCAAACCAATGTTAGGAATGGAGGATCTTCGAAATGAAATTTTGAAAGGGATTGCACGTGAGATGGTCACTGTCCTTAAGGAAATTATGCCCCCACTATGTTGCTGTCTGGGTTGATGGTAGATTCCTTCAGGATATGCAAGTCAAAATAGAAATTTGAGAAAGCAAAATCTCAAATTTCTCCCAAGAACGAAATAGAGAATTTCAAGAGGACGAACTCTTATTGTATTGCTAATGAAAGAAAATTCTAAGTGTATTTTCTCAACGGTGGGAGGGATTATTTATAGAGAATGAAGGATGTATATCTCTTCACTTAAAGGGCACAACGAATATAACCTTTTGATTTAAAAATCATTAATTTACTTAAAAGGCATCACTTCATTGTAGGGAAGTTGCATTTTAATCAAAAGACACTTATTTATTTAATTTTCAAAATGTGTCTTTTGACTAAAAATAAATAGCCGAAGTGTCCAAATCACTTCATCTCAATGCCCAAGATGCCCCAAGTGCCCAAGTGCCCTATCTTTGACCCTTAAATAATTAATTAAATATTTATTAATTATTTTTAGGGTCATTTGAAGAAAATTTCATTTTTCCCTCCAATACACCATTTCAACCAAATTTGAATGGTTTCAAATTTGATAGGTTATAAACCCATCAACCTCTTTTCAACTTTTCAATGTGGGACAAATACCCACAATGTATATTACAAACTATATTTAACAATCCCCCACTTAGTTTGTAATTTCCATTAGCAGTACAACTTTTATTAGAATTATTTCCGCAATAGGTGTCTCTCGACTTAAACCTAAAGGTAGTACTAATCTTTTCAAAATCTTGTCGAAATTTATGGTGAGTAATTATTAAACCTTAATTTCTCATGACAAGATCGGAAAAGATAATACATATAATTCTTTATAAATCTCTAACACGTTCACCGTGAGCTTTAGCACCATAATATGGTCGTGTGCTACCTCCTGAATTCATAAACACTTATAAAGTTTATACCCAACTTTATTAGAAGCGGCACCACTTCTTGTGTTTATATCGGTGAAGTTTGAAAATCTCAGATTTGGATTTTCCTTGTTCTTGAACCGAACAAACTTCATTAAGAATAATTATTATTCACCCTCATTTTCTTAAGCATTAAAATTCCAATGCTTGCGACCTATCACTGACGTAACTTGTTGTTACCTTTTAAACCTTTAAAATTGCTAAGCAATAAGAAATGTAAGGTTCCTGTTACCAGTGATAAATTAAAATTGTCTTAGACCCATTTCACTTGTAGTACTTTTAATTCTATCTCTCGAGAGTCCTTTGGTTAATGGGTCGGCAAGATTGCTACTAGATCTTACATAGACAACTGTGATTATACCATCAGAAATCAATTATCTAACATATTCATGTCTTAAAGCTATATGTCTAGATTTACCGTAATAAATTTTGTTGAATGCTCTAGACATAGTTGCTTCGCTGTCACAATGTAACGAGACTGCTGGCATCGGTTGTGGCCACAACTCTATGTCTAACAACAAGTTTCTTAGCCATTCCGCCTCTTTACCTGCTGCTGCTAATACAACAAATTCTGACTCCATGGTCGAATGAGTAATACATGTCTGTTTCTTGGAGGCCCAAGAAATTGCTCCTCCACCTAGTTTAAATATCCAACCAGATGTTAATTTGTTGTCATTAACACTAGTTATCCAACTAGCATCAGTGTAACCTTCTAGTACCGAAGGAAATTTGTTATAAAATAATCCCAAAGATTTGGTTCTTTTAAGATAGCCAAGAACCCTTCCAATGGCTCTCCAAAGGATCTCAGAGGGATTATGTGTAAACCTTGAAAGTTTACATACTGTAAAAGCAATGTCAGGTCTAGTGTAATGCATGGCATACATCAAACTACCAATTGCACTAACATAGTCTAATTGACTAACAGACCTTCCTGAATTTTCCATCAGTTTGTTAGAAACATCAAATGGGGTATTAACTTCTTTAATTCCTAAGTAGTTAAATTTTGAAAGTATTTTATCCACATAATGTGCTTGACACAAAGCATAACCCCCACTATGTTTCTTAATTTTGATTCCTAAAATTGTATCGACTTCTCCCAAATCTTTCATTTTGAATTGATTAGTCAGATACTTTTTAGTATCATTTATACCTTGCATGTTAGTTCCAATGATTAGCAAATCATCTACGTAAAGACATATGATTATTCCAAAGTTTTTAGTGAATTTGGAATAAATGCACTTATCTGCTCCATTATGTTTAAATCCATTTGATAATATCACATTATCAAATTTTTCATGCCATTGTTTTGGAGCCTGCTTTAAACCATACAAGGATTTTACTAATTTACAAACTTTCTTTTCATTACCAGTAAGGACAAATCCTTCTGGCTGCTCCATATATACCTCTTCATCAAGATCACCATTCAAAAATGTTGTTTTAACATCCATTTGATGGACATGTAAATCATAGAGTGAAGCTAAAGCAAACAACACTCTTATAGAAGTAATCCTAGCAACAGGAGCATATGTATCAAAATAATCTATTCCTTCCTTTTGTCTGAAACCTTTAGCAACTAGTCTTGCCTTAAAGGTTTGCATAGTATTATCAGTATTATACTTCTTTCTAAATATCCACTTACATCCAATTGGTTTTGAACCTTGAGGTAGATCTACTAACACCCATGTACCATTTGATAAAAGAGAATCCATCTCATCATTTATTGCTTCTTTCCAGAAAGCAGAATCTCTTGAAGCTAATGCTTCATTATATGTTTTGGGGTCATTCTCTAAATACAATACGATGGGTATTTTATTTATTATCTCAGTTCTATTTCCTTCAACCAAGAATGTTAGTGATTGTGAAGAAATAAAGTCAGAACCAAAGTTCTTTTCTTTTCGCACCCTTTTACTTCTTCTAGGATCAGCAGACAAATCAATTAACTTTTGTTTATGGGAAGAATTGGGGTGTACAACAGTATCCTGTGCCAAAGTGGGAGAAGGTATTCCTTCATTTGATTGTGGATTCGCAATTCGATCATCAAGAAACGTAGTTTCTAAAAACTCAACGTCTCTCGACTCTATAATTACATTTGAGTTCAAATCCAACAATCTATATGCTTTTGAGTTTTCAGCATATCCCACAAAGACACTTTTAAGAGCTCTAGGACCCAGTTTTGTTCTTTTTAGATCTGGAACTCTATAATAGGCAATGCAGCCCCATACCCTCAAATAACTCAAGTTTGGTTTCCTTCTTTTCAAAGTCTCATATGGAGAACTTTTCGTTTTCTTTGAAGGTATTTGGTTGTGTACATGACAAGCCGTTAATAAAGCTTCTCCCCGTAAATTTATTGGTAGTTTTTCATTTTTCCCTCCAATACACCATTTCAACCAAATTTGAATGGTTTCAAATTTGATGGGTTATAAACCCATCAACCTCTTTTCAACTTTTCAATGTAGGACAAATACTCACAATGTATATTACAAACTATATTTAACAACCAATGACCAAGATATTGGTTGGTGTAGCAATTATAACAATCTTGATAACGTTAGTGTTAAAGGAGACTCTAGAATGGTCCAAGAAGTTGAACTTTTCTGTTGGAGGTTTCCCTCCCTGGGTTCTTGCTTGTGTAGTTATAGTTTTTACTCGCATGAGGAAGATAACCAAGGATGTTTTGAGAAAGTACGGCTGGTGAGAAGAGGCATGCTATGGTTCACACTGGCAGATGAATTGTCATCATCAATTGTAATTTTTGGTCGGAAGAACTTATACAATGATTTTGAGTAGCTCTTGCTGCCTTGTTTTGCATTTGCGGCATTCCCAAAATTCCACGATGTAATCAAGTGGATGTAGTCAATTTTGTGATGCAACAATTGTCTTGATTTCAAGAACCCAAGAGCGGTAGTTAAAGCAATTGCAAATGAAGCCACAAATTGCTTCTGTTGGGTCTTCTTGTCTTGTTGAAGCAATTGCAAATGATCAACTGTATGTGGCAAATCTTGGTGATTCAAGAGTGGTTCTTGGATGCAAAGATTCAAAGGGGGAAAAAAATTCAGTTGTTGCTAAGCAGTTGTCAACTGATCATAATATTGGGGTTGAGGAAGTAAGGAAGGAGGTTAATGCTCTTTATCCTGATGATTCACATATTGTCATTTATACAAGGTATAATTCAGGTATCAAGATCTATTGGAGATGTTTATTTGAAGAGACCGGAATTCAATGGAGACTGGAACCCTATTCCTTTTGAAAAGACCTGTCATGACGTCTGAACCCTCAATTCTTTCTAGAAATCTTAATTCACAAGATTTGTTTTTGATATCTGCATTAAATGGATTGTGGGAACAATTAAGTGATGAAGCGGCAATAGAGAATGTTTTCAAGAACCCAGGAGCGACAGTAGTGATGAAGCCTTTTTTTTTCTTGCTTCAATTGTTGCTGTTTTAGAGATGATGCTTTTGTTTTTGTTTTTTGTCTTTTTTTTTTTATTGAATCTTAGCCTAACCATTGGAGGTGACAGGTTCGAGGCGTGAAAATAGTCTCTTTGTAAAAATACAAGAGGAAGACTGCGTACATATACGTCCACTCTCAAAACCAACCTCAATTGTTGGGATTAAGAATCTGATTGATTGATTAATTAATTGATTCAAGATCAACTCGAAAACTATATTTTTTATTAACTTTTATTGAATTTAAGTATATATATATAATATATTAATATAAATTATCAAACTATTTATCGAATTTTTAAGTCTAAAATTTTATTACTCAAAGTTGATTCGATTGTATAATGAAACTGTTTGAATTAGACTCGAATTTGGTCAAAATCAAGTCGAATCAAATCGTTGACTAAGTGGTTCACGAATGACTCAAACTCGACTCAATTTATATAACAGCATTATTTGTGATTATTTTTGGACAATTTGTTTTTGCCACCAAATGTCAGCTCAGACAAAAACTATCATCAAAATACACAAAAGTTGAGAATTAAATTTCATTAAGTAATGATCTATCGTGTATTGAAAAGGTTGCCTTGCTACGTGAATATATATATAAAAAAAAAAAAAAAAAAAACAGAGAGAACATTGTAACTATTTGTACAAATGTTTTACAGCTTGACTACTTCGCTGCAGTGGGAAAAAAAAAAGGATTTAAATTACATACTTATAATATGAGCCTCAACTAGGGGTGTATTCGAGTCAAATCAATCCCAAATATCTCTATACTCAAACTCAAACTCGATTTTTTTTACCGACTCGAACTCGACTCAAACTCGATAAGTAGTATATAACAAGAATTCGAATTTGACTTGAAAACTCGATTATTATATGGTATATTATTATATTTTATTTTTTATATTATAATTATATACAAATATCTATAATATATATTAATATATATAATCATATATAATATATATTAATATATATAATCGAGTTATTTATCGAATTTTTGAATATAAAAGTATACTACTCGAACTCGACTCGATACATGACGAACTTGACTCGAAGTTGGTCAAACTCAAGTTGAGTCGAGCCGTTGATCAAATGACTCGCAAGCAAGTTAAACTCGACTCGGCCCGTATAATAACCCTAGACTCAACCATGTCATGCTTCCACTCAAACGGAAGAATGCCGTAAAGACTTGGTGTTGGAAAAGGGATCAAAAAGTGTTTTGAACTTTGTGATTAATAATTATTATATTCTCGAGAGCAAAAATAACATCATATTTTATTATAAGGTTTACTTATAATATTTGATTAGTTTTTTTTTAATATACTTTTTCATTTGTTGTTGGGCACTGGTATGTTCTTATAGATGCAACTTTTATTCAGAATGAACATAATTACAGCAACGACATCAAAGTAAACTTCTATTCAGAAAAAATAGCCAATGCTGAAGCTAAATTCAATTATGCAGCATATAATCTAGATGTCTACGGTTATTTTCCGAAATATTGAAAAAAAAAAAGACACAAAATCCTAAAAATAGGGTGAATTTTTTATCCAAAATTAATGAAGTCAGTCGACTTTCATGAAATCAATTTTAAACTGTATCGGTCAATCTGCCTACTTCAAACAAAAAATTAAAAATCCACTTTCAAGAGGCGACTTTAAAATCAACTTCCATGAAGTTGATTTTACTGTCTCTCTCTCTCCCCTCTCCCTCTCTATCTCTCTCCACGTCATCCTCCCCCTCTCTCTCTCTCTCTACATTTAAATAATAATTAAATAAAATACATAATTGCTATCAACCCCCCCCAAAGGACAATCTCTTTATAAACATGGTAACTTTGAAACAGCTCTTTTGTATGTTTTTCTTTTTACAATTTTATTTTTTAATTATCCGTATCAGTGGCTTTTAACTTTTTCGTAATAATTTTTCAAAAGAATTAATGCACAGTCAATTTAATAAAAAAGGATTATACTAAGAAGCTGTTCCATCAAATAGAATTGACATGAGTTTATACCGCATTAATTGAAATATGACTACGAATATAAATTGAATTAATTAGAATATGTCTCCAAATAATAATTAGTATAGGATCACAAAAAAAAAAAATCAAAAGAATATTGCTATTTATTTGACACCTTTTGCAGCATTTTCTTATTTTATTCTATTTTTCTTTTCATCAGTGTATTTAATTCTTCTCTTCTTTTGCACCACAATTTCAAGTAATTGAATTACAATACAAGCAATACTGAAAGAGTTGTTCCAAGAAAGAAAATTGTAACTGCGGGGTAACCCTTGCTGGTTCAACATTGGCCTTGAAGCAGATGAGAAGGACATTCTATGAAGGTGATTTACTCCTTTTGATTGTGCAAATTTATCAAATTTGAAACTCAACAAAGGAGAAATAAGCACTTTCAAATGGGTTCTAAGCATTTTTAATCAACTTATAAAAGAAGAGTGCTCAATTATTCAAATGGTTATCACTTGCATTGATTTATTGCTGCTCTTGTTTTAGGTAAGTAGTTTCCATCCCTCGCTTTTATATATTTACTTAAATAAAGAGAATGCAACAATTTAATATTTGAAACTCATCACAACTTTGTATTTCCAAGAATGTAACAATCCCGAGCTCGCGCCTCATCTGAACTATGAATCTTCAGTGACCTTTCATCATGATTCTGATGATCTTAGTAGATAGGTCGAGCAACTTATCACTAATAAACTCAAATGAGCCAATACAAGGAGGAACGAAGCCCCCCTCTTTCGTCCAGTTTATTGTCTTTCGATCCGAAGATCTCCTCAGAACCAGTATCCCATGATATATTTCTGCCTTCCATGGAGAGGTATGATGGTACGATCGACTTTAGTGATCATGCCGCTCATTTCGTAACAGTAATGATTTCGAGAGATATGACAGATGCTGCTATATGCAAACACTTTCATATTACTCTCAAAAGTAATACACTAATATGGTTCAATTCGCTTCCATCACTTAGTTGGGGAGTAAAAAAAAAGTCCATTTCTTTACTGTCACTGCGACAAAGAGATGATGAGCCTTTGAGGGACTTTCTGGACAAGTTCAAAGCCAAGATGATGAAAGCCCCAATTTTGGATCATTCTATTACGTTAGCTACTCTGCTTACGGAGTTATGCCCCTCGGGTATAAAAACATCTATCACAAAGAACTCTCCTTCTACCATTCAGGAGTAAATTTGGAATTTAAAATTAGACATGGTTTCGGATTTAAAAATTGGAATTAAAATTATACAAAGAAATAAAAGAAAAAAGGAAATAGTAAATTATACTAATAAAGGACCACCAATGAAGTCATCTTCTCTAGCATCAACAACAGCAACAAGATCCAAACAACTCCTTTTTCTAGAATCTCAAGAATTGAAGATGAACCCAGATGGGGACTCGACTCTAACAATGGTTTCCCTTCATTCACCAGTGATGAAAGCATAATTTTGTCACCTGTAATAGAGATTCAAATTATAGATCCAAACCCTGACTTTTGAGCATTGACACGTAGCAGCCATGGAAAACTCACGAAGAAAGTTCAATAAAGAGAAATTGTGGAAAAAGAAAGAGCGTCAGTTGAATGAAAGGACAAAGAAGTAGGTAATTTTTTTATTTTTTTATTTTTTTTAAGATTATAGACATGGTTTCGATCAAAATCTAAGTTTTTATTTGGATTGGTTTTGGTCATAAATCCTTTTCATATGCCACCATTTTAATAATTTCTCAGTCATACTCAACATGCCAATACATTCAATATTAAAAAATTTCACATGGCATATTTGTTCATTTAAAATATATAGGTTGCATAAGTGTTTAAAATTCATTCTTTGAGATATTCCACACATACTAAAGCACATAAAATTAAGTTTGAAAATCATTTAGAAAATTCAAGAAAAGTATTATTTTTATCTAAGTATAAGCATGAAATCACTCATCTCTTGGGAGGGTTATCACTCCCAATTTCAATCCATAATGAAGTTCAATCAAGTGATAATCCTTTCTTATGTACCAATTGCCTTGGACCTAAGTCATCAATACTCATTTATCATTCAATAATTTGTAGAGATAAGGTTAATCATTTTTCCCTAGCATAGTACGAACCCAAATTCCCAAATTCCATGCATTTATGTTCTAGTTTCATCAACTACTTATTATTGGCATCAATATACTATACAATTTTACAAATCTCCCAAAATCTCAATATTTATAAACCCTAAAGTTAAATCCCAAATTCACATTCATCAATTTTCCACATAATTTTTCAATTCATGAAAGAGGAAAGAAAACCCAAGTTAAGAAGGAGAAAATTGCTTCAATCGTCTCACCAATTCCGTCTCCAAGCTTAGCCACCACCAAAATCTAGGTTTTCTCTCACTGGAAAAACCTAATTCTTTCTCTAGGTTTAATTTTCTAGATGTTTATTTGAGAATTTAGAAGCTTGAATCAATCGGTTTTGGAGGAGCTTGATCAATTTCATGGAAGAAAGAGAGAGAGAGAGAAGAGAGATTTTGAAAGAGAGAGAGAGAGAGAGAGAGGTTAGTCGATGGTAAGGGTAGGAAAATAAAATTAGAGCTTTGGTTAAGTTTATTTAAAATGGGAGATCCATTTACCAATTAGATTTATTGTCTTTTCCACCATTTCGTATCGATACATAGCATATGATGTATCGATACACACAATTATGGTCTCGAAAAGGTTGCGATAGAGTTCACATATATCGATATAAAATATGGTATATATCGACCCAGGGTGTTAAATATATCGATATATTATTTGGCATATATCGATATACTAAACCACGGTCTCAGAAGGACTATAACGAGGACTTCATATATCGATATAAAGTCTTATATATATTAACCCAGGGTAGCGTTTATATCAATTCGTTAATTTGAGTATATCAATATACAATAATCAACTCTCAAACAAAATTCAAATATATCAACCCAAGATATCAAATATATCGATATACAAAATCACACCTTCAAAAAGTCTACAAAAGATGTCAAATATATCAACCCAAGACACTATACATATTGATATACAAAATTATATTCTCAAAAACCTATTGCAGTGGTCAAATACATATCAACCCAAGGCACTAAATACGTCGATACATGAAATCATACTCTTAGAACCTACAACAAAAATTTGATATATCAACTCAATGACTCAATATATCAAACTAAGGATATCTATATATCAACCCACACCTTAGAATAGATCGATATATCTATACGATCAAAATTTCATTTCTAAGACAAGTCTCTTTTGGAAAAATCAAACTTTATTTAAGTATATATTAATCTACAATCACTACAAGAAAACATGATTTTAACGACGGAAAAAATTCGTCGCTATTTAGCGACGAATTTAGAGACAAAAACAAAAATCCATCGCTAATTAGCAATAGATTATTTTTCGTCGCTAAATTTAGCGACGGAAAGTTATATCTATCGCTGATTAGCGACGGATTACATTTTTGTCGCTAAATTTAGTGACAAATTTCAATTCCGCCGCTAATTTAGCCACAGATCTGAAATTCGTCGCTAAATTTAGCAACGGACTACAATATCCGTCGCTAATTTAGCAACGAATTTGAAATCTGTCACTAATTTTAGCAACAAAAACTAATTCGTCACTAAATTATATTTAATAAAAATCAATACCCTAATTTAATAAAAATATAAAATATAAATATATATTTAATAAAAATATAAAATTATATTTAATAAAAATATAAAATTATATTTAGCGATAGATTTTCGAATCCGTCGCTAAATTTATGAACAGATTATTTTTCGTCGCTAAATCAGCAAGGGATCAGAAATCCGTCGCAATTAGCGATGGATATTGTTGTCCGTCGCTAAATTTAGTGACGAATTTCAAAATCTGTCGCTAAATTCGTCACTAAATATAATTTTATATTTTTATTAAATATAATTTTGTATTTTTATTAAATATATATTTATATTTTATATTTTTATTAAATTAAGATATTGATTTTTATTAAATATAATTTTATATTTTTTTCAAATATAATTTTATGTTTTTATTAAAGATAATTTTGTAATTCTATTAAATATAATTTTGTATTAATTTTGTATTTTGTATTTTTGTTAAATTAGAAAATTATATTTTTAATGTTAAGAATTAGAAAGAAAGTAAAGAAGTAAATATATATATATATCAGATAAGTTAATGCGGTATAATGATTAAAAGCACTCCAGACAACCCCTCAAAACTAGGTTCGAATCTGGGCAAAAGCTCATTTATTGCAAAAAAATAAAGCAGCAGGGGTGGGTTCATGTGAGGGCGGGCAAGGGCTGACTGGGTGCAGGCATGGGCGAGAAAGCAGTAGGGGGTCGGAGTGGTGGTGGGTGGTGACCGACGGGTGGCGGACTCTACAAAAAAAATATTAAATATGAAATTTAACGATTGATTTTGAATTCCGTCGCTAAATTTAGCGATGGAATTCAGAATCCGTCGCTAAAATTAGTGACGGATTCCACTTCCATCGCACTTTTCCGTCACTAAATCTAACGACGGATTCCTCTTTCCGTCGCTAAATTTTCACGACGCATGATTAGCGACGAAAATTTTTTCGTCGCTAAATTCGTCGTTAAATGTATTAGCGACGAATTTTTCTAAAATTCCGATCGCTAAATCCGTCACTAAACCTTTGTTTTTTTTGTAGTGAATATCAAAATTGTATCATTCCTCTCTATATATCATAACAACTCATCAACATGAGATTCATAAACCTTCTTTCCATACATCATAGTCAACAAAGTCCCAAATCATTTTGGAATTATATAAAAGGACTTATTAAAAATTTTAACACCAAATTTTCAATATTACAATAAAAGTCCCTCTCCTTCTAAAGACTGCAAATAGATAATTTTAACTCTTTGATCTACAAAACAATATGAGACCCCAGATTTAGTTAGATCAAAAATGTTCATAAACTCGTGACATATAACAGGTTCAGGTACCCGTTCATCATACACAACTCCACTAGTAGAAGAACCACCACTTTCACACACTTGGTTGCTTGAGTTGGTGCATTCACCGTGCAATCATTTTTTCGAGCAGTATGGGATTTTAGTGCATGTGATTATGCACCTTTCTTGCTCAGTTTTTTTCCTCCTTTAGATGCCTCTTTTCTTCCCAAGGGATTGTAACTATAATTGACATTATAATTTCTTTCTTTTCCTTTTCTATATGTGCTTCTACATAATTCTTACATTTGTGCAAGGTCAGTAGCAACAAGTTAAGAAGATTTAAATGAGAAACCATCAGGTTAACATGAATTTCTTGGCCCTGTGGTCGTGGCTGTGATTCAGCGTATTGGGCTAAGCTCGATTCTTGGTATCCAAGCCTTGGATTCCATACCGGTAGAGGTTCTGTAAAAAACTTCCCCCTCCCCTTTTTTTAAGCTTTCCAGTTATTTATTCATTTCAACATCCAGTGTTCACTACAAAAAAATCATAAATTTGCGACAAAATTTACGACAAATTCGTAAAAAAAATTCGTCCCAAAACAACTTTGCAACGAATTTTGCGACAATTTTTTTTCGTCCCTAATAAGTTGTCGCAAATTTTTTGGACGAAAAACTAATTTTTTGTCCCAAAAATTTCCAACAAAAATTTTTTTGTCACAAAATTCGTCGCTAATTTGCGACGAATTTAGCCACAAAAAAAATTTTCCTCACAAATTTGCAACGAATTAGGTTTTGTCATAGATCTGCGACGAATCAAATTTTCGTCGCATAAATTTTTGTCGCAGATCTGCGATGAATTTAATTTTTGTCGCACATTGGGCACGAAAATGAAATTCGTCACAGATTTGCGACGAATATAGTTTTCGTCGCAAATCAATTTAATACATTTTTTCGTCGCGATTTGCGGTAACGATTTAGCTCACAGATTTGCGACGAATCATTTTTTCGTTACAAAATTCGTAACTAACGGTAAATATGTATTTTTGCGACAATTAAAAATTTTATTGATATATTTAGATCATTTTTTCATATATAATCTATTTTTATACCTGCTCATCTAACCTAATCAACAACTAATCATTCAAATCATTTTTAATATCAAATTTCAGGCATCTATACTCATAAACATAGCTAACTATTCAATAAAATCAATAAATTAAAAATTCAACAAGAAATCATAATAATAATATCAAAGATAAAATCAACATCAAGTCTAAATGTTAAAATATCAATAACCGTACATAACTAAGAAAATAAATATAACGAGTATCAAAATGTAAGTCAAATAACAGTACACAATCTCAAGTATGACCTCCACCACCATCATCCTCATCATCATCATCATCATCATCATCACCGAAGAAATCATCACCTTCATCACCATCGCGAGCATTATCAGAAGGAAAAATAGAAGGGAGAATCTGACTTGGAGCGTAGGCTAACTGAAGATGCTGCATGATTAACATTTACTGCGTGCGGAACTCGTTCATTTCTTGCGTGTGCTTTGCTTGAAGTTCATTGAATTCCCGATCTCTTTGCAGCAGTAAGTCCTTCAAATGGCTCACCTCTTGATTTAACTGATTTAAACCCTGACTGCTGGTTTGGTCGAAGAAGATGAACCAGGGAATTTGTAAGTTCTGCTCAAAGAACCTAGTCCAACTACTCTACCCCCTTTTGCTCCACCAGTCAACTCGAGCCATGTATTTATGTTATCAACAGATGGCTCAGATCTACCAGCATCATCACTAGCACTCGAGCTTCTGCGTGACATCTCATCATATCTCTCCTATATTGTCATGAAAAAAATTAAAATAAATTTCCAATAACAATATAATACAAGCACATATAATCTTGATTAGATATATATATATATATATATATAAGGAAAATAAAAAAATTAGTAACATAAATCATGAGACTATATAGAATATCAATTATGAACATTCATATTAATATTGAATAAGTTAAAAGTTATGGGAAAAAAAATCTCTATCAAGTAATTCATTAGAAATCAAAAAATCAACTTAACAATAAAAATAAACTCGAGAAGGACTAATCTAATAAATTTATCTTCTTACATTATTATGATATATTCAAGATAATATGATCAAATCAACATTAAAAATGTTCATTAAATAATTGAAAATTTTGAAATTACAAACCTTAATTGCTTTAGCTCTCTCCCCGCTCCAAGTCTTGTCCTTTTTCTGAAATGTGCGCGTGAAAGTTTTTATGAATGAAGGCTCGGTCCCCGTTTCTTTGGCCTAAAATAAAAAAACACTGTTAGAAATAATGAAATAGTTTAAATTAGATTACAAAATTAGTGTTTGTATAAAATTACCAATCTATTTCTATGTTCACTGATATTGATCGAGCCTCCCGAATACGTCGCAGACGATTCCCCTGAATTATAAGCTCGGTTCTTTTTGTTCTGCTCACTCCTTCTTCTGCTCTCCTCCGATTCCCAAAAATTGAGAATCATGCCCCAATTTTGTTCGGTGATGCAGTTTGGCTTTTTTCCGTGTCTCTTCGCATGATTTAAAACGTGTCGAATGTGATCACCACATTTTTTCTTGAAAATCCTTTTTACTTCCAACTCTTCAGTCTCGTCCCACGTGAATACTCGCTGCAATGAAAAAAAACCAATTGATTTAAAACTATTAACTTAATTTTATATATTAACTGATTAGGATAATTTACCTTGAACTCACTCCATAACTCTTTTATTTCTTCCGGAGTGCTTGTGTAAGTCATCGAAGCCCCTCCCCAATGGTTATTCACGATTCTATTAAGCTCGTGAATAACATGTACAGAATTTGTAAATCTATCATAAATTTTCAAACAAACAATGTTAAATAAATAAGATAGTTAAAAGAATAATTTGTTTTATAAATAAAAGAAATAATATATCTGAAATTTTAAAATTTTGTACTTACGAATCTCCGTAAGGGGCTATCAACTCTCGATTGTCTTCCCTATTTGCATACGAGTGTTCCACCGAAGGGACTGGAGAAAGTACATTACTAGTCATTTGTTGTGAATGCGAAGGACCTGCAACAGAAGGGGGAGGCAAAGGTATATTACTGGCGAGGGAATGGGATTGCGAAGGTACTGAAGCGAACTGCGATGGTGAAGAGTGTGATCTTCCATCAGAATTTTGTCTATGGCCACCACGTCGAAACTGTCGACCATAATATATTATTAACAAAAATAAAAAATAAAAATTGCATGTTCATCATATATATAATAAAAAACATGAATAAACTTACCATATTTAATTTGACAAATTAAATGCGATGAAAAAGACACCAATATGTCAACAAATCTTCTGTAATGACCTATAGAAAAAAAGATAATGCATTAACAAATCAAATATATAAATTTAAGAATGAGACAAGAATAGTTAACAAATTGAGTAACGAAATTTACAAATTAAAAGTAAACTAACTTACGCACTAAAAAAAAAGATTATCATATATCAAGATAAATATCCGATTTTTATTATATTAAGAGAACAAAACTTACATGTCATCAAAAATCAAAATCCTCATTGTCATCCTCATCTCATCCTCATCCTCATCATGTGTCTCAAAATTACACTCTTCAACATCATTATCATCAACATCCTCATCCTCATCATCCCAATCCTCATCAACCTCATCATCTGTCTCAAAATTAGATTCTTCATCGTCTTCTTCATGCATTTCACTTGCATCCACATTTATCACTACTCCGTTGGGATCTCGTAACGTTGGAATTTATATTCCTCGGTCTGAAATGTATTGGCAACTTCCTCTTGTTGATATGCTATGTCTTCCCAATGCTCCTCAATTTTTTTCCGTGCTTTCATTTTACAAACAGCCCACCAATCAATTGTCACGTTTCAAACTAAGATATGAAGCATAAAATACTTGAATCGCTTGTTGTGCCAACACAAATGGTTCATATCTCTTATACAATTTCTTATGATTTATTTCAACCAAATTAAACTGTGGATGCACTTTTATCCCTTTGACAGGGTCAAACCAACGACACAAATAAAACAATTCGTAATTCTGGGCCAGGGTACTCTACCTCTACGATTTCATCCAACAAACCATAAAAATCATTTTGACCTCCACCATCATTGGATGACTGAACACAAACCCCACTATTCATTGTCGTTTTTCCCATTCCATATTCTTCAGTATAAAAATTATACTCGTTTATGAAATATGCTTGCCAAGTTCGTACCATTGATTTTGGACCCCATGACAGATGGATTAACAATTCTTGATCAACTTGAGATTGATTATCATGGATCTAAAGTCAAATAAATATGTTAATATGTTTTAAAGTAAATATTTAAATAATTTATAGTGTACTTACATATTTTTTGAACCATGGTGCAAATTCTTCATCGCAGAAACGATCAAACTCATGTGTCGAAAGTTCAGAATATACGTTTTGAAAAATCCTACCATCAAAGAAAATAAATTTTAACAGAAACAATTTACGACATAAGAAATACATAAAATAGGAAATATATACTAACTCGAAATATGACGTCACTTCGGACACCAAGAAAATATATGTGTGGGCTGCCCGCCATTCTTGACCAGTTAAGTATCTACGCTTACATGGTCCACTTGGTCGACCAAGGTAGTTAAAAATTGAGAATGACTTCAAATTGGGATCAACAGGACCCTCATCATTTCTTCCCGCTCTCCGTCTCTTGCACTGAACGTGAGGCTCAAAATAATATGAAGCAAACGTTGTTACTTCCTCCACAATGTATGCATTGACAATAGAGGCTTCAACACGTGCCTTATTTTTCACTTTCTTCTTCAAATGATATAGGAATCTAATTGTAATAAAACAAAATGTATTAGAAAATTATATGTAATGAAATTAGTAATTTTATATGCATTAATAACAAAATATAAAAGATGAAAAACTCACCTTTCAAATGAATACATCCATCGAAATTGGATAGGACCTCCAACTTTCGCTTCATATGGCAAGTGAACCAAAAGATGTTCCATGGAATCAAAAAATGACGGTGGAAATATCCTTTCTAAATTATACAAAATGATTGGAATCTCTCTCTCTAACTTCTCCATCTGTGAATGTCTCAACACTGTCGAGCAAATATCATGAAAGAAAATACTTAACTCCGTAATGGCACCCCAAACAAAATTTGGTAATAGTTCCTTAAAAGCAATAAGAATTAGTCTTTTCATAAATATATGACAATCATGACTTTTTAAACCAATCAACTTACATTCCTTCAAATCGACACATCTTTCAAGATTTGAGACATAACCATCAGGAAACCTCAATGATTTCAACCATTCACAAACAATCCGTCTCTGATCCTTACTCAATGTATAAACTGCCTTCGGTTTTGGTCCCCTACTACTTTCATCGACATCAAGAGTGGGTCGTTTACAAATGAGTTGCATATCTTTTCTTGCATTCAAGTTGTCTTTCATTTTTTCAGTGATATCCATCACTGTATTTATCAGATTATCAAAAATATTCTTCTCGATATTGCATTACATCGAGATTATGATGAACCAAATAACTCTTCCAATATGATAAATCCCAAAATATACTCCGTTTAGTCCATTTATGCGAATGACCATTGCCATATGTTGTACCATGTGGCTCTTTAATAACAGATGGAAAGTTAAGGACTATGCCAAATTTGTTCACCAGTTAATCTCAATGGAGGAGGTGTTCTTTCAATTCTATTCTTAGTGAATTCTTCTTTATTTCTTCTGAATTTATAAGTTAACGGTAAAAATTGTCTATGACAATCAAAATAACTCACTTTCTTCCTATGTTTCAATCTGAATGACTTTGATCTCTCCATACATATTGGACATCCTAAAATCTCAGCGGTACTCCATCCCGATAACATACCATAAGCCGAAAAGTCATTTATGGTCCAAAGAAGAGCAGCTTTCATTATAAACATCTGATTAGTATGAACATTATATGTAGGAACACCTTCATCCCATAATTGTTTCAACTCCGCAATCAATGGTTGCATGTAAACATCTATTAACTTCTTCGGATTTTGCGGGCCAGGCACGACCAATGTTAAAAACATATACGGTGTCTTCATACACATACCGGGTGGAAGATTATACGGAGTTAAGATAACTAGCCAACATGAATAAGTTCTTCCTGATTTGCCAAATGGAGCAAATCCATCAGCACAGAGACCTAACCTAATATTTCAAGTCTCTTTGGCAAACTCAGGATATGTTCTGTCAAAATATTTCCACGCCTCTGCATTTGAAGGATGACACATTAACCAATCTTCTGTTTCATGATTTGAATGCCAAGTCATGTGTTCAGCAGTAGTCTCGGATGCATAAAGCCTTTGTAACCTTGGAGTTAAAGGCAAATAAAACATTTGCCTGTATGATTTACGTCGCTGATTACGACCCGACCTCCTAGTACTCTTATATCTACATTGATTACAGAATTTACAAAAATCTGCATCTTTATCATCTCCCCAATATAGCATACAAGCATTTCTGCAAACATCAATTCTTTCCATCGGAAGACCTAATTCTTTCACCAGCTTTTTCATACTGTAGAAATCATTGGGCATAATGTGATCACGCGGCAATACTTCTCCAATAACTTAAACAAAATCATTAAAACAATCCTCAGACACATTATGCTCTGCCTTGACATTCAACAGTCTTGCGGTCAGAGATAGCTTAGTGTGGCTGTCACAACCAGCCCACAAAGGTTCATCTGCAGCTCTTAACACTTCTTGAAATTAGAGAGATGATTCATTATTCACATTTTCATCAACACCTGATACTTCTACCTCCTCCAATGGTGATGCATAACTAGTATACTCATGTTTAAATGTTGGAGCAAAACTAGAACTTGCAGCGCTTGGTTCGGGAACAAAATTCGAACCCGCTGCATCAATTACCATCCTCTGATATGGATTCAATTGATCATAATAACTATGATTCACACTAACTGAAAATTGTCTGTTTCGTCCATACTCCTCATCAGAAATGAACGGTTCACCATGACATGTCCAATTATAGTAATTCGAGGTAAAACCAAATCTACAAAGATGTTCCCTAACTTTGTCACACTGAAAAAATTTACCATTACGATACCTTCTACACGGACACCTTAGCTTATTCTCATCCATAAAATCAACATAACTACAAGCAAAATCTAAAAATTATTCCAACCCAAAAATAAACTCATCAGTTAAACCTCGACAATCAGATAAGTTTTTTTTATACATCCAACTTCTTTCGTTCTGCATTTTTCCTGTCTCCAAATTTAAAATTTTTAAAATATTAATAAAAACTACTAAATCGTCAATAATGAAATCATCATTAATCACAACTAAGTTGATATAACAATAAATAATAACGTTGATCACATAAAAATTTAACATTAATCTCACAGTATAAATTAAATATTATAAAAGTAACATTAAATTTAACACAACTTAACATCATCAATAATAATAACCTTAATTTAACAAAAATTGAATATAATAATAAATAATATTATTAACTTAATTAATATCAAACAAATTAACTAAATTATTACAATAACATTAAATATTATCATATAATCAAATAAAATATAAATTATTAAACATTTAACAATATTAATTATTTAACTAATCGAAATAAGATTTACTATAAATTACAGATTATTGTTAACATAATGTTTCACCTAATCAATGATCAACACTTTTGATTCCAATTTTATATAAAAAATTAAAATTAACAAATCCAAACATACCATTAGATCAACCACTAAATACAAAAAAAAATAAACTAATATAGAAATAAAAACAACACAAACATACAAATTTACATAATTGCATTTTTCAATTATTACAATACAAATTAAAACTTTCTCACCACCAAATAATAATTCACCGATGGGTTCAGATATCAACAGCAGCAACAGTTTCCAATCCAAATATTTGATAATCGCAAATCTTGACACATCAAAAACAATTATAAATAATTAATATATTATTAAAACAATACAATAAAAATATTTTATAATTAAAATTTGTCAAAAAAATTTTTTTAAATAATTTTGCATAAAAGGGGCTATAACGAGCCGGTGCCAATGGGCCTACCCAGGGCCGTGCAATGGCCCAGCCCATGGGACACGCACGCAGGGGCCAGCGACCCCTACGCGAGGCTGGGCAACGCAGGGGCCAATGGTCCCTGCGCGAGTCTGGGCAGCCAGGGGCCAGTGGCCCCTGCGCGAGGCTGGGCAACGCAGGGGCCAGTGGCCCCTGCGCGAGTCTGGCCAGCGGCCCCTTGCTGCGGCTGGCCCGCGAAGGGCAGATCCGATGGATTGGACGTCGGATCTGGCTTCTACAGCCTACGGCCGAGAGAGAGAGAGAGAAAGAGGGAGAGATATTACCTATCACCATCGCAGATCCGACATCCCTTCTGTCATCCCTTCGCAGAACCACCTTCGCGTAACCACATTCGCAGAACCACCTTCGCGTAACCACCTTCGCAGAACCACTGAGGGAGAGAGCGAGAGACAGAGTGAGAGTGAGAGTGAGAGTGAGAGTGAGAGTGAGAGAGTGAGTGAAAGAGAATGTGTGAAGTATAGATTTTAGGGACAAAATATATGTCCCTAAATTCGTCCCAGAATTCGTCCCTGAATCAGGGACGAAAAAAAAATTCGTCCCAAATTTAGGGACGAATGGACAAATTCGTCGCAAATTTAGGGATGAAAAATTAATTCGTCTCTGATTCAGGGACGAAAATAAAATTCGTCCCTGATTAAGGGTCGAATTTTGGGACGAAAAAAAATTCATCCCTGATTCAGGGACAAAAATAAAAATTAAAAAAAAATTAAATCAGATAGCTTTTTTATTTTTAAAAATAAAAATAAAAATAATTTACAATAAGTGGTATGATATTCCAAATTTCAATCTATCACACGAACTAATATAAGTAAAACTATAAATATTTTTCGGTGGAGAAAGATTTGATATTTGGTAGTGTTATAAAGATTATAAATATTTTTCGATCAAGACTATAAAATCTGTTAATATTATATGAGATGGTGTAAGAGCATACTTACCTAAAAAGGCTATCACGGTGAATCCCACTTTAATTTTAATAACCTTTCACGTTTAAAAATGACACAATTAGATTATTGTACGGCAATGGAAAATAAATTTTTTAGAACTTTACAAATTATGTGGAGTTTACTTTCAAATATCTTCTTCTTTATTGATTTATAAATTTATAATTTTTTATAAAATTAGATTAAACTTCAAATCTTTTTTTAAACTTTAAATAACAAAATTTAGAAATGGAAATCAACTCTTCATTTAGCTTGAAGCACAGGTTAAGAGGAAAATTATATAGAAATCAAACGCATGCTATGTGCTGGATGGTTGTATAATTCATAATAAACCTTCTTACTTTCATTGATAGAGATTCGACCACTCTGTTAATATATATATTAAAAAGAATTCCTAAATCATTAAAAATCGTGAACAATTATGAAAATTTTATCATTTCTATTCTATGCAAAATTAAAACAGTGGTGAATGTTAATTTAATGACGTGCATGGTTCATCCAATGAAAATATCCGCCAACCTCCCATTTGTTTGTGAAGTATACGCAAAAAAAAATTCGTCCATACGGAAAAAAAATTCGTCCCTGAATCAGGGACGAAAAAAAAATTTCGCCCCTGATTCAGGGACGAAAAGAAATTTCGTCGCTGATTCAGGGACGAAAAAGAAATTTCGTCCCTGATTCAGGGAAGAAAAAGAAATTTCGTCCCTGAATCAGGGACGAAAAAAAATTTATCCCTAATTTAGGGACGAATGGATAAATTTGTCGCAAATTTAGGGACGAATAATTTATTTGTCACAAATTTAGCGACGAATTTTAGGATTCGTTGGAAATTTAGCAACGAATTTATTATTTCATCGCAAATTTGCAACGAATTTTGCATCAAAAAATTTTCGTCAAAAATTTACGACGAAATTTATAACGAAAATATTTTTTGTTGCGAAATTTGCGACGAATACTTTTTTGTTTCTAAAGTTGTGGCTAATTAGCGACGAAATCTATTTTTGTCACTAAATTTGTGACAGATTTGCGACGAATATTTTTCGTTGCAAAATTTCGTCGCTGAATTCTTGTTTTTTTGTAGTGGTGGGTTTTAAATTTTGAAACAGGAAAGAGAAAAAAAGAAAAGAAAGAAAATCAGATAATGTTTGCGGCGGTGGCCGTACAATTATACTGCACAAGAGGGATCATCACCATTTGCATTTGTCCCAACAGAGAACAGCATACTTGTCCATATTTTTGGACCACATACTGCACAGAACTAACAAGTTTCATTCAAGATAACAACTTTGTATAGTTTCATTCTAGATAACAACTTTGTATTCGCACCCTTAGTCATGACCACGAAAGAGTCAGCAAATATTCAGACAGTAAAATGACTAGGTAGCTTAAAATTTAGCAAAACAAACCAAAAGGATGCTTATTCATGAACTTATCTATAAGGAAGTTTCTCACCATTGATTTCAATGTTTTCTGGATCAGAGAAGAATGAAAGTTCATGTGTGCAATTAACACATCCATTATTTGTCGAAACCCCACTGTCTTCCAAATTAAGACAATAAAAAGCATTGCCACTCTGTAAGTGCAGTGATTCATCTTCTAACACCTAAATATTTGACACACAGGATTTCATCGAATTAGAATCCTGAAATGTAATTAAAAGGGGGGGACAACATTAATTCTCTTCATTTGGACTCATAATTAGGAGAAATGAATTTTAGGAAACAGAAGGGACCAACCTGGTTTGACATAGAGTCAATCTCATCCCATGATTTACCATTTCTAGCCCATAATAGTTAAAAGCAAAATACGTAAAAAAGCGACAAGCCCTCTCAGGGCTTAAGCGCAAAACAAAGTATAGATTTTTTCATATATAAAGTACACTTAAGATATAAAATCAAAATATATATTTAAATATATAATAATAGTATATGGAGTATGTGTTATAAATATTAGAACATCAATATACATAAGAGTCAGAACTTTTAATGACATCAAAGTGTACTAAAGACTAGAAATAAGAACAAAGCAGCAATACCAATTAAAAAAAAATGAGCAGCAGAGATTATAGTTCAAGAAAAGAGGGCCGCATCAGACTACAAAAAAAGAAGGGGGGGGACCCAGAACAGAGATAAATCGTTGAAGGTTGCGGCAATTGGGAAATAAAAAAGAATAGAAAGTGTTTTCTACATGGCTGATTCACGTTTTCTTGGACTAATGAATGGAATATTGTGTCAGAAATATTATTATTTTTTTACTTAACATGAGTCTAAAAACATTAGAGTTATACAGTAAAAAAATAATAAATTAAATAAACTGAATTATTATTAGTAAAAAATAAAATTACTAGATGTACCAACCACTAAAATTTGATGTGCTTCTACATGATTGTTATATTTGTGCAAGGTCAGTGCAACAAGTTAAGAAAATTTACATAAGAAACCATTGGGTTACCATGAATTTCTTGGCCCTGTGGGGTCTCTCTCTCTCTCTCTCTCTCTCTCTCTCTCTCTCTCTCTCTCTCAAAATTTGCACAAACCCAGATCCCATCCTTTACTCTCTCTCCTACAACCCTTTCCAAACTTAAATTTGTGTTGCTAGTTCACATCCACCCACTGCCACGTCGACAAAATATCATCACGTGGTCTCTCTCTCTCTCTCTAAATATGTACAGAATTAGAATTGAGAAGAAACACCGTCTCTCTCTTTAGACCCAAATCCCATCCCTCTCTCTCCAACAACCATATTAGGGAATGTTTACCTTAATTTTCAAAAACCATATTACACAAACATAGAGAGGGTTTAAATTAGAATTTCAAAGATCAAGAAATTTACTACAATGAACATTGACTTTTGGAGATGGTTATTGTTAGGAGAAACGTGAAAGTTCAAGAACTGATAAATCTGAAAATTAAAACCAAAAAGGATAAATACCTTTTTTTCCCATGCCACCGATTCCCACACAATTTGCTGCCCACAAGACATGATCTAATTTGAAATCATCCCGAGTCCCTTTTCAGAGAAAAATAAGCTTAAATTTTGGGCAATAAAATGGAATGCACTCTAACAAGTTATCACTATGGTAAAATGCTCATATGCTGGTCGGTGACGATGAAGACTCATGAACTTCACATGATCAATATAGCTCATTTCACTGCACTAACTGAAGCCAGAAGAATTATGAAGTAAAATCCCAAAAAAAAAAAAACAATTATTATAATAGTAGTGTTGGTAAATATGCAAGTAAAAAATTTGAAATTTAAAATGGGAGGTTAATCCTATTATCTCCAAACTTCCTTCAAAACTCTCCTCCTCTCTCCCACAATAAGAGAACTCTATCTTACGTGAAATGTGTGCGTGTTAATGCATGAGTTCTATGATTGAACAAAAATATTTTGAGAGAATATTGATTGACACAAAGAAAAAGAGATCGAGAGAATTTTGAGAACATTGAAAAATTTCAAGTTGGAAACTTTATTTAGGGTTGTGATATTATGATATTATGGTGATAACTCGATTTACTTAGTTAACATCCTGAGTGTGAGATTGTTTGAGAAAGGTTTCGTGATTCCCGAATTTTCTGCATCTATTCACTCCGGTATACCCGAAAATTCATTCTTTTAATTTTTTCCGAAAAATTACCATACTTCCGCTAATGTCAAATAAATCTAACAAATAGGCGTGAAGAAGCTCAACAAAATGCGTGAAACCTACTCAAATTAGTACCTCAAGAATTTCTCGTTCACAATTTTCTTAAGGATATGGTCATTTTGAAATCGTAGTGGTCTATATGTTGTAAGCCAAAACATGGGCAGTCCCGATATGAATATAATGGCAAATACTTCAAATTATAAGTTGTGATTCGACACTAAACAAATCTCAAGCATCTGGAACTTGGTCTAAATCAAACTGGCTTTCAATATCAACCCACACATTTGGTGTTTTTCTCTTCTTAAGTGCTGTCTTTTGTTTGATGAATCATGTCATTATTTTTAATTTCCCCAGGACTGTTTCCTATATTCACGCCTGCATTACATGTTTTATCTAACTAGACCCACAAGTCGGCATAGAGAGCAAGATCTCTCTCTCTCTCTCTCTCTCTAAAAGATTGTTTTGAGTTCTTATTGGATAGGAATATTCTGTGAATCATTCCTAGTTTAATGTAATGGACGCAAATACCTCTCACCCAAAAAAAAAAAAGAGATTCAATGCAAACACACCTCTTACATGAACATGAACGAAAACAACTCATAGATGTTACAAGAAGCAAAAGCACGGATATAACAAAATGTGCGTTGATTCTGGGCAATGCATAAATACATTATTTCAGCGACATGGCTCCTGATCAACGAAATTAAGTTTTACAAGAAGCAAAAAAAATTAAGTTTGCGTCATCATTTTTTCGTTCACAATTTAAAATATATTCAAGAGTAGTTTTATTGCAGCAGCATGGCTCCTGATCAATGAAAGAGAAAAACCTAAATCTTGAAAACCCTAAATTAAAGAACTGCCCACTAAATTAAAGAACTGCCAATAGACAGCCAAGAGCTAGATGTAAAGTTGGTACAGGAAAAATGATAAATCAAAAATTAAGCCTTTCTTCACAATAGAGTCTGAAACCCTTAGGAGGTAGACGGCATCAACTGATCTAGAAAACTGCCTTAAATTGCTTCATAAAAATTTAAAAACAAAAATTATTAATAAAGAAAGAAAAAGAAGATTCATAGCTAATATACCCCCCCCAAAAAAAAACCCAATAAGGCCGACAAATCAGAACAAATTATAAGTTTAAATAAAAATCAAGATCCTAGAACAGCATTAGAAACAGGATTGATGGACTGCAAAGATTCAATACCTGATCTGATGATGCAAGTTTCTTAAACAACTCAACTCCAGCTGAGAGAGAGAGAGATGGGGGAGAGAGAGATATGGAGAAGAGAGAGATATCTGGAGGAGTTTAGTGATAAAAGCAAGGGCAGCATTGAGGGGTTTTAAAAACTCTCTGTCTCTAGGTAAAGAATCGAGGAGAACACTTCTAATTCCAACGCCCTAAAAAACCAAATCACCTGTGTCCAATCAAACTTCACCGGAAATAATAATAAAGCAAGGAGAGAAAGAGAAGGGTTGCTTTAATGGGGGTATTAGAGCCGAAAATAGGGTGACAGGATGAACAGAGAGTGGACGGTAAGCTTTTACCAGGATAGGTGAGAGAGAGAGAGAGAGAGAGAGAGAGAATGGAGAGGGATTCGCTTTTATTTGTCTTTTCGTATAGTGTTTGCAGTGCAGTCATGCGAAGCTGGTATAAGCGTCAGAGAGGGAGAGAGAGAAAGAGAGAGAGAGGAGAGAAGAGAGATTATGAAAATACAGTAAACATAGCTGTGCGTAGCTGTGAATACAATACGGTAACGATTAGGGAAACGACAGGAGGAGAGGAGGGTGGAAAGAGAGAGAGAGGAGTGAGACTAGGGCCGTATTGGGTCTGGTTGCTATCAAGAGTACCAGAAAAGCGTCTGAGACTTAGACAGAGAGAAGCATTAACTCGCCTTTGAGGCCTAAAATGGCGAACCTTTCCTGTCCAAATCACGTGGCTCACATGCTCGGTGTTAAGGATCCTAAAAGCCGTATGGCATTGGCAGTAAATTGGTATAATCCAGTAGCTTTCTTGAAAAATTTGTGATAGATAAATTTTATTACAAAAACTAAATAAACCATTTATCATAAAAGAAAATAACTCATGACAAGTCTTCTGGGTTAACGGGTAAATTGTTGTTCCACGTGAACTTGCTTAAGTTAGCATTATGTGAATTACTTCAATTCTTTATATAATGTCCATGCAGGGTTTTGATTCTTTGTTGTCATTTCTTAATTATTCGATTTTTACCCTGCATGGACATTATATATTGTGCAATCCAGCTACGCCCTTGTATTCCTTGTTTGGGCAAGCATCACTTAAAATATATATATATATATATATATATATATATCTTATGCAAATTGAGAAAGAAAATGATAGGATAGGAACAAAATTTTGAGAAAAATCTTATGCAAATGTCACATTTGACATGGCCTTGCAGACCCGTTGCCCTCTAGAGAAATTGTCCCACGTGATTATGAAAGTGAAAGAGAGATTCGGAACTAAAGTGGCTAAAAGGCAGGGTGAAGGCACCTAAGCAAACAAAGAAACAGTAATTTTTGAATAGATGAAATACTCTCTCTTCAGTAAATAAGCGACCAGATGTATTGGATGGGCAACGATTACAGGTCCCAACATTGACAAATCACATCTCCATTATTAGTTACCATGTTGTGAGAAGCAACCCAATAAATTCTAAGTTTCCATTTTTTGATACAAGCTAGCTTGCTATTGCTTACTCATCATTAGAACCGGCAATTGGGCTGCATCGACTCAAACTTGGCTCAAGCTCGGCTCATTTTAAAGGACCGAGTTTGGTTTAATTAGAACCGGGCTGAGGTTGAGTCTAATTTTTAGGCTCGATTTAATTACGAATCGAATTTGGACATAAGTGACCTCGACCCGATGCAAACTCGACTCGTTTAACATTAAGCACTGTTTGTATTTGGTATTTTTTAATTTTTGTTTCACAGAAAAAAGAAACCCAAGAGTCAAGAGCCAAGTAGAGAGTCTCTATCCTTTCCTATCCCTAACCTAAGTCGTGTCTCATGTCTCGTGTACATGCTCAACCTTAACTCCAACACCTTCCCTCGCTCTCTCGGAAAAACCACCAATAAATGTTATGGTTGTCCATCATATATTCAGAGTAGAGAACTGTTGTGCTGATTTTATGGTCTCCTTAGGCCACTCTCATTCTCAAAGACTCAATGAGTTTAGGACTCCTCGTCCTCTGGCTACTTTACTTCCACTTTTGAAGGATGATGCGAAGATAGCAAAGTTCTAAGACTAAGAAGAGTTTTTTTTCAGAATCAAATAAATTGTAATTCAGTTGATTTGATCTAAAAATATTTTGATTAATTTGAAATTATTAAAATTAAAAAAAATTAATTTTTTGTATATTTAAAGAAATTTTGTAGATAAAAAAAATTGTTATTCGAGCTCAAATCTGGCCCGAAATGGACCCGAAATCCTTTTAATTGTTCGAGTCAAGCTCGAGTCTAGATTTTTTGAGCTTTCTCGAGCCGAGCTCGAACTCGAGTTAATAAAATTTTAAATGAGCCGAGCCCGAACCTTACAAAGCTCAGCTCAGAAAGCTCGATTGTCAGACCTACTCATCACACAACACCACTAAACTCCAACCAAGCAATATTGGCAGAAGTGTGTATCCTGAGCCAAGTTCCCTACCCGGCTAATGTTGTACAAACCTTACAAATGAACCAAAACAAATCTTAAGCCATAGCTTCCAACATTTGACAAATCACATCTCCATTATTAGTTAACCATAAGTTGCACAATTGAAAAGTACTCTATCAGGGTTATCAGTATAACTTATCCTCTAGATATCCTTAGATATTATAGTGTTAACCTTTAACCTTTTTTTTTTAATATAATATTTTGTTGCAATAGTTTAAGAAAATTCCATTAGTTACACAATTAATTTATTATAAGATTTTTTCCCCTTTTTCTCTTGACATATTTATGTCATTTAGGGATTATCATGGAAGAGGGAGGAGGGAAAGTTTTCCCTCTATTAATCCATATATTGTTTGAGGATTATAATATTAGGATTATTGTCTTTGTTCACATCCGTCAACAGACTCTGCACTTGGCCCTTCTAGCAATTCATTTCCTCACTCATTTCCAAGCCTAAAACCCACTATAGTTTAATCTGAATTTTATTAGTTTAATCTTAGCTTTTTCAAAAAAAAAATAGAGATATTTTATGCAATTTAAGAAATATTCCTCACTGAAGAATCATGGTACAAACATGTCACTGCTTCAAACTATCCTTTTGTCGTCCAAAGCGTTCAATATAATCATCAAAAGAACAAGCTACCAAAAGAAACTCTATCAAAGCGAGCCTTATTTTGCTTACATATGGAAATGTATTGATGGCAAGAGTTGGGGTATAAAGATGTTTGTGTTTGGACTAGGACGATTTTTTTTAAGTCATTGGTCTTTAAAAAGGAATAGCGCTGAACGCTTTGGACTAGGGGTATAAAGATGTTTGTGCTCTCTCTCATATAAGGATGAAGAGGATAGAATTGAGTTTGGAGGACTAATATATATGAATAGACCACTCTACCTCACCCCCTCGCTGACAATATCACAAAACACCCCTTTTTCAGGTATCAATGAGATGTGGGCTTTGTTGAGCCTTGTCCGAAGTAACTACTTAGCCATGGCATGGCAATACAATGCCGACCACCACGTAAAAAGATTGGGATTTTTGCTGAGCCGACAGTGCCACGTCAACATTATTTGCCCACTTTATTGACTTGTTAGCTAGTCCTCATGCCACGTCAACATCAAGGACTAAAGTCAATGGAGATCTTCTACGGTATGAACTAGAAGTCCTTTGAGTGCTAGAGGTAGAGGGGTTGACATACTTGGTCGAAAGACAGGAAAGGCTCAAATAATTTCTTAATTTTTTATAGTTTAAAATTAACCAAAAAATTTTTATATTATTTTTTGAAATTTTTGAATTAAATCTATGAAATTAAAATGCTTATTTTTTATGACAATCAAATGCTTATTAATTTTACCAAGGAAAGGATTTACGCTCCAAGATATAATGGATTCTACATCATGTGTGAAGATATGAGTTGGCGGTCAGTAACCACCCGTGGGGATAGAATGTTACCGAGAGATGCCACTTCCATAGCTTGTATGTAGTTGATGGAGGTGAGTTTTGACTCCTCAGATACCAGCTCCTTGTTAACTCGAACGGTTGCCGTCGATGGTGAGTACACCTGTAAAAACCCCCGGAGAGTGCTCCGGCGGAGAAATTCCGACGCTTAAGTCAGTAAAGAGCAGTTTTCGTTTGAGAGAAAATAGACTGAGAGTAGAGGGAAAATGGTTCCCTGTCATCAATGTGTCCCTGTGTTAGGTTTAGAGAGCGTATTTGGTGTCGAGAGTTTTGAAATCTCTTATACCTATGAGAGTCGTGCGTCGTTGAAGGACTTTTACCCTAATTTCCTTATCGAACTGATCCGGGAATTTCGGAGGTTAATATTACGAATTGATTACGATCCTCATATACTGGGAAACCTTCATCTTCGGGAGGGACGCCTTCCTTATTTGGGAGATCCGCGATTTGTCATTATGAAATAGGAAACCGAAGTTAAGGAGATCTTGACATTCCTTTAGAATCGCTTGGAGTGCTGCGTATCGATCGGTTGCTCGACTGATAAGGGTCGGGACTTGTCCGATCGGGAGACTGACATTTGCTTGATTAGAAGAGGAGACTGTCTCTGATCGGTTAACGAGGCGACTGAGGTCTTATCATTCGGTAAGCCCGGGCGGCTAAGGCCCTTCGGTAGACCGATCGAAGCGACTAGGGCCCTTTGGTAGATTGTTGTTGCGGTCGTTAGACATTGATCGATAGGCCACTTTTTCGTGGGCCTTTCGGGATTGGCTCTTTTGATTTGAGTCTTAGATTACGTCCCATCATTTGCCTCCGACTCATGGTCTTCTCAGAAGAAGGAGCATCATGAGTGACAATCCTCGAAAAGGGATGTCCCTTTTTACTTTGACATTTGCCGCTTCGATTTCCACGAACCGTCTTATATACGCTTTGTAAGAGTTTTCGTTTCTTAGAAAACACATTTTTTCCCTGTTTCTTTGAGAAGCTTTCTTTTAGCGAAAAAATGCCGACAGGCGTCTCTTCATCACGTAGCATAGACAACATTCAAAGCATTATGACCGAAGAAGATCTGATAGAAGTCCGGAAGGAAATATCACTCGGAAGTGACATCGAGTTTATGTTGCCTGGCAAGGAGGATAGAGTGAGTTTTGCCCCCGAGGGTTGTGTCCCCGTGTACAAACAGTGTGTGAAATACGGTTTGAGGATTCCCTATACGGGCCCACTGACGGAGATCCTGAGGTATTGGAACATTCACCCTTCGCTGCTCATCCCAAGTGCTTGGCGATTCGTGATGGCCCTAATTTCCTTATTATGGTTTCTTCGTATTCGTTTCGACTTGGAGATTTTTGGGGCTCTATTCTCCTTTGGGCGATGTAGCTCCAAAGGATCTACTCACGGTTGGTTCAAGCTCCAGACTCGTCGAGTCTCATTGGAAGTTTTTATATAGTGAGTCTCAAGACAAACACTAGATGTAGAGGTTCTTCTTCATCATGTTTTTGAATAAGGATCTCCTTCCTGCATTTCCAGACGCTAATCAGGTGCCTTTCTTGAATGAGAAAATTCCATCCCTCTTTCGACATTCCCGTTTTCTGCGTGCAGTGGCCCGTTATTGTGAGGCCAGTTGCAGGAGATTGTGGGTGGACAGCTTAGTGAGAGACGACATGTTGGCATTATCTGGTCTCCTCATGGATGAGTCAATCCAAATCACCAAGCCCCTCCTGCTGGAACAACGGGAAAAAGACTTGGTCGATACCATGCTGGACGTGGATGCCCGTCTTCTTGATGAAATTTCTACTGAACGGGAAATGCAGTCCCATGCAAAGAGGAAGGCGGTTGACGTTTCTTTTGAATCCCGGCAAAAAAGATCTAAGACTAGGGCATCCAGTCTACCTGTTGGGGAAGGAGAGCAAACCGAATTCGGAGGGCCTGTGCTGTCCCAGGAACATTCTGAAACCGGAGGGGACCATTTAGTTGGCAACGCCTTTTGTGAAGCCTTTGGTGAAACTTTTGGTGCGTTGACCGGGGTTGGAAAAGGTGGCTCCGGCGAGGGATTCTTCGAGAGGACTGAGGGCATTCCGGTTCGAGAGCAAAGGTCGGAAGAGTCTCCTATGACGCAGCCTTCTGCTTCCACCCCAAATGAAACTTCGAAGCAGTCTCCTAAGGGGTCCCAGTGTCTTTTGGTCGATGTACCAGATGATTACTGCATTCCTCCTTCTATCTTGATTGGAGAAGGATGAAACTCCGAAGAGGGATCAGTGGCGGTCTTCATGGGAGGTCACAATTTTAATCTTGTTGATCCGTCGGAGGGGTCACAATTGGCCGAGCATTTCTAACTTCCTCCGAAGTCCGTTCTTTGGAAGATGTCTCTCAAGTGTACCGATAGGGCTATCCAGTCTTTGTGTGTAACACCGAAAATTCGGTGTTAAAGATATTTTGTAAATGTCTAGATAATTACAAAAGAAAATTTTAAATTTTAAAATTTATTGATTTTTGATTTTGGGGTTTTAAATTGGAATTTTTGGTATAAAAAAAAAATATATATATATATATATATATATATCCGTGTTCCGATTCGAGGTACATACATTCTGTGTTGATGATAAATTTAGAGTTTTAAATAAAATGAGAATATAAATATATATATATTGATAATTGTTTATTAATTAATTAATTAATTTGTAAAAAAAAAAAAAAACAAAAACAAAAACAAAAGAAGGGGGGAGACGCAGCGTTTCAACTTGAAACGCTGCGTCCCCATTTCCCCAATTCGATTAGGGCTGAAGCCCTAATCGATCTCTCACTCCCGCTGCTCTTCTCTCTCCCTTTTGATTTCCCACCACCGTGAACGGCCGCAATCCGCCATCTCCGCCGCTTGCCGCCTTCGGTTGCTTTCTCTTTCTCTCTCCATCACTCTTTGTCTCTCCGTTTCTCTCTGATTTCTCTCTCTATTTCGTTTCCCTCTCTGTCTCCTTCCTTCGACATCTCCCTCTCTCTTGAATCTCTACTGTCTCTCTCCCTCTCACTCATCACTCTCGCCCTTTTGTCTCTCACTCTCTGCTCACTCCCACGCGCGATAGCCCCTGTCTCCCTCCTCCCTCGCGCGCGACTGCTGGTTGCCTTCTCCTCCCTCGCGCACGACTGCTGGTTGCCTTCCCCTCGCTCGCGCGCGGTGCTGCTCGCTACCGAGGGCTCTTCTGCAACACGCGTTGAAGTCCCTAACTGCAGATCTTCGAAAGCCCTTAGACCATGACCTGCGATTTCTTCTCTACGCAAGTAAGAGCTGAATTCTAACCCTAGCTCTAGGTTTCGATTTCTCTTGATAATTAGGGCTAATTGTTAAACTTTACTTCAGTCTAGGAGCATTGCAGGGCTCGGACAGCGTTGTGGATGCACGGAAGTTAGGGTTTTGGACTGCAGTAAACCCTAGGTGAGGTAAAATATTAACTCATTCGATTTAATTGGATGAATTTAGGGTAAATTAGGATAAGAAATGTTGTATATGTGTAGGATGTATGTTAGATTCAATTAGAATGCATTGTCTGATGATTTTATGTAATTATTTAGGTTAATTATAGGATTTTATATGAATTGGACTGTTCCGGAGGATAGAATCGTATTGACTTGATTAGAACAACTTCTCTTAGAGTTTAATTTGACGAATGCATGAAAACAGTCAGAATTTGGGATTTAAGTTAAGGATCAATGCAGCCTTTATCATTTTAAGTTGTCCTGCATATAAGAAATCAAAATACAACTTCTGTATTATGAAAATAGACTTCAATATCTTGAAAATGACATATGGTTTGAGGAAATCGGATGGGAATCGAAAAGTGTATGATTTTTCAAAGATTTTTCCATTTCGTAGGAAATTTATCTATTTTAAGTGTATTTCGGACTTTGATTGGTTTTAGGGTTGAATCAGGTTTGATTTTGAATTGATTATTTATTTATAAGTGAAATGCAATCGATGACATTAGAGTATATCCAAAAATTGAGGAATTAAGATTTGTACAAAGTTAGGGAAAATGACAAACCCTAAAATAATTAGAAATTTGATGACAAATTGTGATGATTTGACTAGGTTGACCTTTTGGAGACTCGAAAGGAGTCATTTGGGGATTGATCGAGGAATTGGGAGTGATTACCCTCCCAAGAAGTGAGTGAATACATGCTTATGATTTTAAGTGAGAAAATGCTTTATACTAATTTTATAAAATGTTTCAAATGAGTTTACGAATGTTTTAAAATTATTTTATGATTGTGGAATGTCCTGAAAGGAGATTTGAATCACCGAATGCATCCATGTGTTATTTGAAAAATGATGTGCCATGTTTATTGACTTGCGTTGAAAGCGATTGATGTGAACTTGTGTACTGAGAACTTGAATAACTGTTGGCACGTTTTGATATGTGATTTGATGATTGTGAAATGGTGCTGTTGGCACACCTTGGTATATGATTTAATGATTACGAAATGGTGCTGTGTGCAAGGATAATGGCTATAGTCATTCCCTCCACGGAGCGACCCGACGGGGTGACGTGGTTGGGCTGTTATATTGGATGACGAGGTAGCTGCGCTCGAGAGGTGCCTCTGAATCCCTCCCTTCGGACTAGCCTGGTTGCACCCCAGGGGAGGCCCGAGCCAAAGCCAAGGAAGGGGGTATTGTGTATGATTTATTGACATTGACGAGGAATCCCTTGGCGATTTCACCATTAGTCTGGGCCAAGCCGTTGGTAGAAAGATTTTGGCAACCCCGTGATTTTGAAAAACAAAAATGTGATAACTAGATGCATACGATTTAATTATCATGATTTGTTGAGATCTTGTTTATATTGAGATTTATTGATGTGACCGTATGATTTTGAGAATGATATTTGACATGTCCACAATCATCACTCATTTATTATCATAACATGCTATACACTCACTGAGTATTTCCCAATACTCACCCCTCTCTTTCAAACCTTTCAGAGGAAGTTCAAGTCTATGACAACAATTGGAGCTTGTGAAGAGTCATCCGCTGGCTTGTTAGGTATAAGAGCGATGTAAGGTTATTTTAGTTTGATTTGAAATCCATGGAAGAGAGACTTGTTCATTTTCTTTGAAATTTCATTTTGGTAAAAACTTATTGTATAAATGGGACATTTGGACTTTATTCGATTTTTGAAAGGCCGAGATGGCCGGATGCGTGCATGTGATTTGGGTTGGCCGGGTTGGCCGGGTTGGCCTTGTGTGTGTGCTGATTTGAGTTAAATGGACCGGTGCGTCCTTTGATTGTTTTTGTTGAGAATTTTGGGTGGCTAGGATGGCCACATCGATGCGTGCATGTACAGGTTCTCACTCCCCATTGTGTGCTGATGTGTACTCGTGCATGTACAGGTTCCCTCTCCCCGATGTGTGCTCGTGTGTACAGGGATGGACCGGATGGGTCCTTGCGTGTGTATTGTTATGTGATGTTTTCTGTTTTTGATGATTGGTGTAGAAAGAATTGTTGTGTTATTTTTGTAGCCTTGCGGAGTCCCGGTATATGGGGAGGTTCTGCCCGTGTACCGAGACAACCCGGCGACTGTCGCGTAGTTGATCCGAGGATCGGGGCGTGACATTGTGTCTTACAGTGAGCACTTTCTTTGTGTAAGTTGAAGATTTATCTTTACTGTCTCGTAATTCTGACCATTACATCTTTTTTCCAGACTTCGGCCCTGACCGAGCTTCAAAGAAGGTTGAGAGCTAAGCGAGATGTGCAATTTTCCCGTATGAGCGATCAAGTGTTGGCGCTAAAGAACGCTTTGGAGAACCAGGAGAAAACCATTGGAGAGGTCAAAGACAAGCAGATCGAGCGCCTTCGGGAAGACCTTGTCTTGGTTCAAGCTCGTTGCAAGAAATTGGAAACAGAGGCATGTGCTCGTAATGCGCGGTTAACAGCTGCTGAAACGTTAGCCTGTTTACGGGAAGAATCCCTCCGAAAGGCTGAACAAGAGATAGTTGACCTCAAGACTTCTGCTACTAAGGATGTTGTCGCCCTACAACTTTCTCAACGTAAGTTGTATGAGCACCTAAAATGTGCCGAGGAGATTCTTTGAGAGACTAGTCGGTACAAAGCTCTGCCTCCACTTGAAGGATCGGCGGATTCGGATTCTACTCCTGCTATTTCTTGTGTCCCTTCTACCCTTTTGTAATTTTGTGGAATGGGGATTTTGTAACCCCTGATTTATTGAGATGTAATAATCACCAAAGAATTTCTGATATTTTGCTAGTCAAGCGTGGTCAGGGGAATCTCCTCTGATGACGTGCTCGTTCTAGAGCGTTATTGAAAGCTCTTGGAATCAAGGTCGATTTGGTCTGTCCTTAGAAGAGTGATTCAAAGATGCTTCCTTGATAGGTTCGGGCGACTGAGGCCTCCCGATCGATTAAAGTTTTTAGAAATTAAGGTCTTATTCGATCGTTCGGGGAGCGATACATTCGTTCAGGAGATCTAGGTGACTGAAGCCCTTCGGTCGATTAGAGACTTTAGGAATTAGGGTCGTGTCGGCCGGTTCGAGGAGTTCCATCCCATATTAGCGACATATTCGTTCGGAAGATCTGGGCGACTAAGGCCTTTTGGTCGATTAGAGGTTTTAGGAATTAGGGTCATGTCCGCCCGTTCGGAGAGTTCCATCCCATATTAGTGACACATTCGTTCGAAAAATCTGGGTGGTTGAGACCCTTCAGTCGATAAGAGACTTTAGGAATTAGCGTCGTATCTGCCCGTTCGGTGAGTTTCATCCCATATTAGCGACACATTCGTTCGAAAGATCTGGACTGCTGAGACCCTTCAGTCGATTAGAGACTTTAGGAATTAGGGTCGTGTCCGCCCATTCGGGGAGTTCCATCCCATATTAGCGACATATTCTTTCGGAAAATCTAGATAGCTGAGACCCTCCAGTCGATTAGAGACTTTAGGAATTAGGACCATGTCCGCCCGTTTGGGGAGTTCCATCCCATATTAGCGACATATTCGTTTGGAAGATCTGGGCAGTTGAGACCCTCCGGTCGATTAGAAACTTTAGGAATTAGGGCCGTGTCCGCCCGTTCGGAAAGTTCCATCCCATATTAGTGACACATTCGTTTGGAAAATATGAGCGGCTGAGGCCCTTCGGCCGATTAGAGATTTTAGAAATTAGGGTCGTGTCCGCCCGTTCAGGGAGTTTCTTCTTTGAAGGTAATTTCGAGCCCTGGGCCATACGTAGTCAATAAGCAGTAACAAATGCCAAGATCTTTATTGAAGGAAGAGTGCCGAGAAGTCTGGATCATACGCTGGACAGACGCTAACGGGAACATAAGGGTCGTGTCAGTCATCTCCATGGTGGACTTGGAGGATCACCCCTCCTGGTTGCTCGCATGGTGGTCTAGGATCTGGTCTATGAAGTGGCTCATTCTCCCTCGGTGCGTCATGTCTGTTTGGGGAAGGCAGATCTCTTCCTTCTAAGCTGATGAACTTCTGTAGTTTTCCGCTGCGGACCAAGAATTTCAGTTCGTCCTTGAGTCTTTTACACTCATCGGTCATGTGGCCGTAGTCCCTATGGAAATGACAATATTTAGACTTGTCTTTTTTAGGATCTTCCTCTGCCAGATGAGGGGGTCATCTGACATATGACTTGTTCTTTATTTGATACAAAACCCAGCTTGGGGTTTCGCTTAGTGGGGTGTAAACGTTGAACCTTTGCGAATGTGAAGTTCCTGGTCTGCCTCTTTTTGGAGAACGTGGGTATGGTGACTAACTGTGTTATTTTCTGCTATGGTGGCCTTTTTGTTGATCGAATGCCTCTGCTTCTTCTGCAGCAATATATTTCTCTGCTCGAGAGTAGAATTTTTGGATAGATGTTGGAGCCTTCTTGGTGGTGGAGACCTTCATATCAGATGAGCATAGACCCGTTAAGAGCGTGGCTAAGGCGATATTATGGTCCAGATCAGGGACCTTCAACATTTCTGACTTAAATCTCTCCATGAAATTTCTGAGAGATTCTTCTTTCCGTTGGTGCAATGACAAAAGGGATGTCGATTTCCGTTTAGCCCGCCAGCTGATTACAAAGTGGACCTCGAATTATTGTCGGAGTTGCGTGAAACTCTTGATACTGAGCGGAGGAAGAGAATTAAACCAGGTTAGGGCATTACCCTTAAGAGTGGTAGGGAAATGCTTGCACATTGCGGCGTTCGAGAGATCTCTAGAGACCATCACCGTTATGAAATGAGCAGAATGGTCGCGGGGGTCGTTTGTCCTATCATACCGCTCCATGGGAGGTATGAGGATATCTCATGGCGTTGGTTCTGACAAAATCTTTGCATCGAATGACGATTAGCCCAAGGGGCATTGGGGATCTTCCTTGTCTTTTACTCCTGTTCGTTTTAGCTCAATGGCCACGAGCTGTTCAATCTGCCTTTTTAGGTCTTGGGGGTCGTATTGAGAGGCCACCGATGGTTCCGGGAGTTCTCATCCAGGGGGTTGTTTGTATTCAGATTCCGCAGCAAATGAGTGGTTGTCTGGCCCAAGGGCTCGACTGAGTCCTTCCAACTGCTTACTCATCCTTTAGATTCCAGATACCAATCTTTCCATTTGAGGTTAGTCTACTTGTCCTGGTTGTAGGGCCATGGCTTGTTGTTCTTGGTTTGCATATCGCGGAATTAACCCCGGATGTGACAGTCGGGACACTGGATTGAGAATTGGAGGATTCGTTACTGGAGGAATGGCAAATTCGGCGGGCGTAGGGGTGTACCCTTCCGCAGCAGGGACGGCTCTAGAAGATACTCTAGTCCTTGGAGGCATGGTAATATAGACTTCTCTAGTCTGTTTCCCACGGACGACGCCAATCTGATGGAGGTGAGTTTTGGCTCCTCAGATACCAGCTCCTTGTTGACTTGAACAATTGTCATCGATGGTGAATATACCTGCAAAAACCACCAGAGGATACTCCGATAGGGAGACTCTGATACTCAAGTCAGTAAAGAGCGATTTTCGTTTGAGAGAAAACAGACTGAGAGTAGAGAGAAAGTGGTTTCATGTCATCAATATGCCCCCTGTGTTAGGCTTAAAAAGCGTACCTGGTGTCGAGGGTTTTGAGACCTCTTATACCTGTGAGAGTCGTATGCCGTTGAAGGACTTTTACCCTACTTTCCTTATCGAACTGATTCAGAAATTTCGAATGTTAATATTACGAATTGATTACGATCCTCATATACCGGGAAACCTTCCTCTTCGGGAGGGATATTTTCCTTATTTGGGAGATCCGCGATTTGCCATTGTGAAATAGGAAACTAAATTTAAGGAGATCTTATCATTCCTTTAGAATCGCTTGGAGTGCTGCGTACCGATAGGTTGCTCGACTGATAAGGGTCGGGACTTGTCCGATCGGGAGACTGACATTTGGTTGATTAGAAGAGGAGACTGTATTTGATCGGTTAACAAGGCGACTGAGGTGTTATCATTTGGTAGGTCCAGGCGGTTAAGACCCTTCGGTAGACTGATCGGGACGACTAGAGCCCTTCAGCAGATTGTTATTACGGTCGTTAGATATCGATCGACAGGTCTCTTTTTCGTGGGTCTTTTGAGATTGGCTCTTTTTATTTGGGTCTTAGATTACGTCCCATCAGTAGTATTTATATATGTTCGAGGAGTTCGTACTTTAGCGGTGATGTCATATTTTACTTTATTTTTTCAAAATAGAATAATATGACCATTATTCCTTGATTCTCATTTTAATTATTTTTTCATATTGTTATATTTTTTTTAAAAAATTATTTTTAAAAAATAATTATTACTTAAATTAATTATATAAATGCATTGGCTCATGCCTACCAATTTAGTCTTGGAGCAGTTGGGTAAGCTTGCTATTTCCATAAGCGACATGTTCATTCTTTTGGGCAAGATAAAATATGACAGAGACATTTCATAGGATATTTGATAAGAGAAGTTGTTTGATAAGACTTTTCATAGGATATGGGGTGTTGCCACTTGGAATGCTATGATTGCTCGATTTACACTTAATGGACAACCTTACATGACCTTTGCGTGTCTCAGATATTTGCTATGATTGCTCGATTTAAGCTTAATGGACAACCTTACAAGACCTTTGCGTGTTTCAGAAATTTGCAATGGGTAGCCGGCTATTACCCTTACATGTCGTCTGAACAACATTAATGGTGGGGAGCCGATGTCACAATATATATATATATTTCTTTTTCTTTTTTTTATTGATCGGTTGGTCGATTTGAAATACGTCAACTTCAATAGTTTTTAAATACAAATAAAAATTTCAATATTTTAATAAATTAAATTTCATTTTTTATCTTTTATTTATTTATTTATTTATTTGCATGTTTCATTTATTTATCATTTATTTATTTATTAAATTTCAATATTTTAATAAATTAAATTTCATTTATTTTTTTGTGTGTTTTAGAAATTTCACAGTGTTGAGATGTCAGGAATTCTTGTCAGAAAAGAAGCCAAGTCAGAAACTATGTCAGTATTAAATGGTCAGGTTGACACTGTTAGCAACGAAGTGACCAACAAATTATGAACTTGAAAATTTAAGTCTTAAATCGTTATGTTTTTAAAATTCAAGAACTAATTTATAAATTAGGGATAAAGCTCAACAGGGATATTTCCCAAAGTGGTGTTTTTTTCTATTTAAATTTCCCAAATAGTGTACTTTTTTTGTTCTAAAACTAAAGGAATCACGATTTCTCATCGCGCTTTCTCTCATTTTTCTCAAAAGAAAAAAAAATAAAAAACACGTGTGGCGTTCGTACTTTCTGGAAAACGAGAGTGCCACTTGCGCTTCCCAAAAAGTGAGAGTGACACTCTCGCTTTCATGGGTTTGGTTTTTTTTTTAATCCTGTTTAATTATAAATAATATTATTAAATTATTAAAAAATTAATAAAAATTAATAAATTAATAAAAATTAAATATTATTAAAAAATTAATAAGAAATTATTATTAAAAATAATTAGTAAATTAAATATTAACCAATATTATTAATAAAAAACTAAATATTAAACAATAATATTCATCAATATTATCTAATAAATTAATAATTAAAATTATCATTAATCAATATTAAAAATTATTTAAAAATTATCAAAAATAATAATCAATAGTTAAAAAATTTTTAAAAATTAATTAAAAAAAGAGTATACAATTAATAAAAAATTATTATTAATTTTTAATTAAAAACATAATCAATAATTTTTAATTAATTAAAAATTAACCACTAACTAGAAAAATTAATAAAAATTAACCATAGAAAAGGTTCCAAAAGGGGCATATTTTTATCGTGAGAAAATGAAAAATTAATAATTTTTTATTAATTAAAAATTGCTAAAATTTGTTAAAAATTAAAAATTAAATTGTTTTTCTCACAGTAAAAATAAATTCAAAATCTCAGATTGGTAAGGATATTAGGTCTAACCAAATCTCATAGAACGCCAACATTATAGGCCATTGATATCCATATACATTATTTATGATTTTTTGGCATATGTTACTTTATTGAAACCACAAAAGAGAGTGTGTTGATTTTAACTTATACTCTTTTCATTAATTATTCAAACTTTGAAATGTGACCTACTGCACCTACATATCATCCTGTGTATCTTAAATCAGGCATATAAGAATGCAATGCTTTTTGTTCTTTTTTTTGTATATGTGTGTTATTTATTTGGTTTGAAAAGGGTAGAAACTCTAGATACAAATTAATTTTTAAATTTTAACAAATTTTAATTAATAAAAAATTATTGATTTTTTATTTTCTCATAGCAAAAACACGCCCCTTTTGAAACCCTTTTTATTTCTATGGTTAATTTTAATTTTTAACAATTTTTAATTTTTGGTTAATTTTTTTATTAATTTTTTAATTGTAGGTTAATTTTTAATTAATAAAAAATTATTGATTATGTTTTTTAATTAAAAAATTAATAATAATTTTTTTATTAATTGTGTACTTTCTTTTTAATTACTTTTTAATAATTTTTTTAATATTGATTACTATTTTTGATAGTTTTTTAAATAATTTTTAATATTGATTAACGATAATTTTAATTATTAATTTATTAGTTAATATTGATGGATATTATTGTTTAATATTTAGTTTTTTATTAATAATATTGGTTAATATTTAATTTAATAAATGTTTTTTAATGATAATTTCTTATTAATTTTTTAATAATATTTAATTTTTTAATAATTTAATAATTTTTAATAATTTTTTAATAATTTAATAATATTATTTTTGGGAAAACCCGAGTCGCACTCTCGTTTTTTAGAAAGCGCGAGACCTATTCACGCTTTCTATTTTTTTTTTTTTTTTGTAAAAAGTAAAAGTAAGTGTGATTGGAAATCAGGATTCTCCTGGTTTAAAAAAGAAAAAAAACACCGTTTAGAAAATTGAAATGAAAAAAAAAAAAACAATACTTTGTAAAATATCCCAAGTTCAATAACTTGATACGTAATTTTCTGTTTTTTGGGCAAGAGAAGATATGACTGACTTTTCATCAGATTTTTGACAGCCTTACAAGTCCTTTGCGTGTTTCAGAAATTTCCAACGGGTGGCCAGCTATTACCCTTCCACGTCGTCTGAACAACATTAGCGGTGGGAAGCCGATGTCACTATTTTTTTTTTTTTTTATTGATCGGTAGCTCGATTTGAAATACGTCAACTTCAATAGTTTTTAAATCCAAATAAAAATTTCGATAATTTAATAAATTAAATTTCATTTTTTATCTTTTATTTATTTTTCTTTTTTGAAAAAAACCGAGGTTTGATGATTGCTTGGGCAAGCAATCAATGATACCATTGCACAATCTTGGATTTCTCAGTCTTGTAGCGTCGAACCATTCTAATTCTTGTAGTTCATACGTGATTTATTTTATCTATTTGTGTTCCTATATTTATATTTTGAACCTTTTACAGCAGTTTTATTTTTCATAAATCAAAATTTTGAAAAATCTTAAAATATATTTCCATTAACCCCCATTGAAGCCTCTTTTGTTGTATGTGTATATTGCTTCTTACGGCATAGATTTTTTTTTTATTATTTTTTCTTTTCTTGTTTACATTTATTAAAATTATAAATTCATTGTGACTTTTTCGGACTAAATTCCACAACCAATTTTAGTATAGATATGTAAGCAATTAATTTTAGGTTGTTCTGAAAGGAAAAAAACAGCCGTAAAATATCATTTAGTTTTGGTTAGCAACATCTTGCACAATTCATGAATGTAAGATAGATTTGTGTTTTTAATAATTTTTTTTTTTAAAGAAAAAAATTGTTAGTAGACACTACAAAAAACATGATTTTAGCCACGGACTTTAGCCACGAAAAAAATTCGTCGCTATTTATCCACGAATTTAATAATAAAAATAGAATTCATTGCAAATTAGCCACGAATTTAGTCACGAACAAAAATTCGTGATTAGAATTTAGCCACGAAAAAAAATTCATGACTAAATTCGTGGTTAATTTGTTACAAATCTATTTTCGTCACTAATTTAGCGACGAAAATAATTATGCGTCGCTAATTTAGCAACGAAATTTATAATCCGTCGCTAAATAGTCACGAATTTCCCCTTCGTGACAAAATTTAGCCATGAATTCGAAATTCGTAGCTAAATTTAGTCACGAAATTCGAAATTCATGGCTAATTAGTCACAAATTTTTGCTCTGTAGCTAAATTCGTGGTTAATTAGCCACGAATCAGTTCGTGGCTAATTTCGTCGCTAATTTAAAATTCTGTTAAATATAATTTTATGTTTTTATTAAATATAAATTTATATTTTATATGTTTATTAAATTAGCGTATTGATTTTTATTAAATATATTTTTATATTTTTTAAAATATAATTTTGTATTTTTGTTAAAGATAATTTTTTAATTTTATTAAATATAATTTTGTATTTTTATTGAATATAATTTTATATTTTATATTTTTATTAAATTAGTAAATTGTATTTTTAATGGTAAAAGTTAGAAAGAAAGTAATGAAGTAAAAAAAAAAAAAGGTATATCAGATAAGTTAATATGGCATAGCGGTTGAGAATGCTCCAGATGTCCTCTTAGTCCCAGATTCGAATCTAGCTAAATGCACATTTTTTACAAAAATATAAAGTAGCAGAAAGTTGGTTCATACACGAGCGAGAGCCGGGGCGGGGGTCAGTGAGTGGGCCGGTGGCCGCCGGCGGTGGGCCGGCGGCTTTTAAAATTAAAAAAATAAAATGAAAAATTTAGCCACGGATTTAGCCACGAATTCATCAATCCGTGGCTAAATTTAGCCACAAATTTTTGAATCCATGGCTAAATTTTTGCGACGCGCTATTAGCCACGGATATGAGTTCGTGGCTAAATCCGTCGCTAAACAATTTAGCGACGAATTTTTCTGATATTTTCGTGACTAAATCCGTCACTAATTCGGTATTTTTTATAGTGAGAAAAAGGGCCCTTTAATGTGGTTGAAATAAATTAATTTAAATTACACATGAATTATCTCTTCCTGTATTTTTTCAACATGACTGATCCCAACTTTAGAAAAAATTCGAATAAATGAGAAGGTTGCAACATATTAGGGATAGTAATATCCGATCTGATTAATGGATGTTCAAAAAATTCGATCTGTCGGAACGGGTTAGGTTTTTCAAAAATCAAGTTAAAATTGAATTAGTATCAGATTTTAATATTAGAATAGACGAATCAGTTTAGATATAGATTTAGATTATAAATAACCCAAACTGATCTAATCGGATAACATAAAATTTTATTTTATTATAATATTAAATAAAAAAGATTTTTGGGGTGGTTTCATGTTCGTAACTATTAAGACAATTACAATTTATAATAAAATAAAATTTATTTTAATATTATATTATGAATTTTTAATATTTTGTTATAAACACATTTATTTATTACTCATTTCTTTACGTAGTCTAAATTTTAAAACAATTTCAAGCCAATTTAGTTTCTTTTTTTTTTATACAGTTTTATTTGTTATTATATTTTTCTTTCTCGTGTCGAGTATGGGTTAGGTATGGATAGGTTTAAGATTCAATCAGATCAGTTATTTAAAAGCATGTAAGATATCAGATTAGAACATATTAGATTTTTAAAAAAATCTATAAGATCAGATATGATTTCTTATTTTTAACTCGAGTTGATTATGGTTAAATATGGATATTAAGATTAGAATTTAGTGTCGAATATGATATTAATATGATCCAAACTATAACTGATCCATTATCATCCTTACAACAGCTGATAGGCAATGTAAAGCTGTTTTCACGAGAGAGACCAAATGAATTATTAAAAGAGTACAAAGTTGGCAAATCTAATATATAACTAATTAATTGAAAATTTTTAAAATAGTATTAAAAGATATTGAAATCAAATCTTATTTACAAAAATCAGAAAGTTTGTGAGCAGAAAAAAAAACAAATAAAGCACCATTTCTATTCTATTGCTCATAATTACCATCCCCAAGGTGGTCCAGCCTTTCCTTTTCTCTGTTGAGTATCAGCATCCCTTTTTGTAAATTTATCACAAATTATGGTTTTATGAATTTTCCTTTTCCTGTTGCTCCTTAAAATGATCTTATTAGAATTCGAAACCAAATGTCGTACGGAGTACTTTTGTTGTCAATTCACATTAAACAACAATTTTTAAATAGTAATTTTTTTAAAAAATATATTTACGAAAATGGTAAAAATATACACATACATCTCAATTTCTAAAAGGATATTTAAGTAAAAATTTTTTATTAATGAAGTAACTCTACAACGACTTAACATAGTGAAGATAATTTTAATTCACCCATGTATGGATTTGCATGTCCAAAAATAAAATTTCACATATATTATACGCTGAAATGAGCTGAATATACTACATCAATTAATAATAAGACTAAAAAAACAAACTAAAAATATGTTTATTGAAACAAACTTATACTACATCAATTCATTAAAAATATACATTATGAAGAAGTTTTTTGTTTACCTTTAGTGTGTTGCTCCACTTTGCAGTTGCAATGTATTCTCCCTCACGTTTTTAATAAGATAGTCTAATGATCATAACTTTTTTTCTCAACCTGTGATCTGAAATTCAAATTTTATGTTAAAAAAAAAGAGTATCATCCTTCACAAAAGAAAAATGATACCCATTATGCTTCCTAAGTATTATTTGGGAGCAAATTACATATCAAGTTCTTGAATTTTACCCTAAATTCATAAATTAATCCCTGAACTTCAAAACGTTATGGTTGAGGATCTAAATTTCAAAATTCGTAACTTATTAGTCCCTCCGTTACTGACGGTGCCAATCTGGCCATTAAATGTTTACGTGTATCCACGTGGAAAATGATGTGGACTCAATGTAGCACCAATTGCTGACGTGTCACGTGACAAGTTAGCAACTGACAGTCATGGGCACCATAATTGCTGACATGGCAAGACACGCCAGCTAAAATGCTGACGTGTTATGCCACTTCATGCCACATCAGCATTAGGTCTACTATTAACGAAGGGATGAGACTCGATATTTAATTACCTTAAAAACTGAAAAACAAAAAAACGATGGAACATTAATAGGCCGGGGGGGAGAGAGAGAAGGCAAGTCATCGAAAAAAAAAAACCCTATTGTTAGAGAGAGAGTAAAGATCTCAATGGAGTTACAGATAGATTACTGAAGTTTAGGGATTTATTTACTATGTTCGAGGGGAAAGCGATAGTTGAAAGTGGATCTCGATAAGGTACTTTGGTTTCCTTAAAAAATTTGGCTTGTGGTCCCAGATTGTTGGTTCGCGATCGTCATTTTCTTCACGGTGGGGTTCTTATAAGGTATGTAAATATAAGTTTTGGATTACTATTTCTGTAGTATCAAGTTTATTGGGCTTAGTTTAAAATTAGGGTTTCAAAAAAATTGGGGTTTTCTAAAAAGTTAGGGTTTCCAAAAAATTAGGGTTTAAAAAAAAAAATTGGCTTCTTTAAATTCATTAATAAAATGTGATTAAGTTTGTAATGTTATAAGATCTGAAAAATTAAGGTTTGTTTAAAAATTAGGGTGATGAAGAGGTCATTGTAGAATTAAAAGAAGAGGGAAACTTCAGACATGTTAATTTCTCTGATTGGGATGAGGTAGATGAGGAGGAGAAGTCAGAATACACACTATTAGAAAAAGATGTAGATATGAGGAGTTCAAGATAGATTACAACCTGAAATTTATTGAATTTAAGCAGGGCCAAATTTATGAAAGTCTGAAATTTTTTAAAAATGTATTAAAGCATTATGCTGTCTATAGTGGAAGGAATATCAGATTTGTTAAAAATGACAAGAATAGAGTGAGAGTTTGATGCATTTAGGGCTATGATTGGTTGGTGTATGCAAAAAAAAAAAAAAAAAAAATTCAAGGTCATGAGAAGATTGTAATGGTAGTGACATGTAACCTTGAACACAACTATGCTAGAAGTTAGAATAATAAGCATACATTAGCTAAGTGGCTTATAGGAAAATGGGTTAAGAGTCTCTATAACAAAAAATTTAGGGCAACCATACCTAAAAAATTTAGTTCGTGAATGGAAAATAAGATTCGACATACCCAAAATTTAGGGCAACCATAGAACCTGCGGTTTGGATTTTGTTTTGACCATGAAATCACCAAAATAGCATTGAGGTTGCATCTACACTTTAATGAACCTTCTACTGGGGTTGATGACATTCTATGACCGTTGCTTTGCAGACAAAAAGATGAGACCGACACAGTGCCCAAACCTTAACCCTCCTTCATTTTGACGATGCATGAATGTTGTCCCAAACCCCAAACCCTGACTGATAGTACAGTTATCCTCTAAATATTGGTCGAACCCTAATCCTCTTTGCTTTTGATTATGCACGAATGTTCTTTCTCTCTCTCAAACTAGTCTTTCGCCTACTCCCTCTTTCTATTTATTCTTTTATTTTTTTTTGGTTTTTTAAAGCAACTAACCTCTTTATGGAGGGAACAATGGCACCAAAATAAAATAATGTGGTGGAGGAAAGTATTCAAAGTTGCTAACATGGCATGACACGTTAGCATTTTAGCTGATGTGTCATGCCACGTTAGCAATTCTAGTGCCCACGACTATTAGTTGCTGATATGTCATGTGACATGTGAGCAATTAGTGTCACTTTGAGTCCACATCGTTTGTCACATGGATACACGTAAGCATTTAATGGCCAGGTTGGTGTCGTCACTAATGGAGGGCTAACAAGTTATGAATTTTAAAATTTAGATCCTCAATCGTAGCGTTTTAAAATTCAAAAACTAATTTATAAATTTAAGATAAAGTTCAGAGACTTGATATGTAATTTTCTCAATCGTTTGGTATCTCCAGCTCATTTCTATCAACTTGGACGTTTTCAATGTCATTTCAAGCCAACTGATCTTTTCAAATTGTGACCACTCACACGCTTAAGCGGATTTTGTGTCAACTCATCATCCATTTCATAAATATCTCGAGACTCCATATTAACAACAAGATGGCACCCAGGTTCTCTAGAGTCTTAAACATAGAAGACTTGATGTCAAACCTGTTGCGGAAATAGCATGTGAACGATTGTACTAATAAATTACCTAGGATATATTTTTCAAAAGGGTAATTTAATAGCACAATATATCACTACAACTATACCTAACAACAACTATTAAATAAAGAAAGAACACCAGAATTTAACGAGATTCGGCCAAATATGCCTACGTCCTCAGACATTATTAGAATAATATTTCACTAATAAACTTGAAATATTACAAGAGAGAGAAAGAGAAAATTGACTTAAGATATGAACTTACCAATTTTGGGATGATCCTACAAGGCATGGGGTATTTATGAGAAAAAATCTCACCTCATCCCTCACTTGCCAAATAATGTGTTATTCTCTTCTCTTATAATTTTTGCCATAACCAACAAATCTCCACCTTGGCAAAAACTTTACAACTCTCTTATACAACTTTGGTTGAGTCTGTAATTTTCAATTGTTGATGTGGAAGCGACCACAACAAGCCGGTAGTCTAATGGTCTTCCTTCCCTTTCTTCGTGCAATTGATTCATGTTGTTGTGGAGGTACATGAGTCTGAATCTCATCTATTTCTGACTCCTTTTCTACTATAGGAGAGTCACCATCATTTTCTTCATTTGCAGGGATAGTTATATTTCTTTCAAACTCCACCTGGTTGGGAGTCCCATCTGAGTGAACATAATCCAACATACCCTTAGTATTATGGACTCCTGTGCCAAATTTCACCCTCGTTTGCATCCCTTTTACATAACGCTCACAAATATCTGATTTGCGAGGTCAAACTTCTTTCAATAATCCTTGATCTATCTAAAATTTCAAGGATTTTTTCCCAGCATGCCCAATTCGCCGCCATAACCTGGTTGCTTCTATCTCCTGATCATTAGTTGAAGCTGCTAATGCTGCTGTCGTCCCAACAACTGTATTACCCAGCAAATAATATACATTGTCATTTTTCCGTATGCCCTTTAGTACTGTAAGTGCACCAGAGATGATCATCATTACTCCATCTTTCATCTTCACATCGAAACCTTTTGATTCTAAGGATCCGATAGAAATGAGATTCTTCATCAAATCCGGTACATATCGAACATCTGTTAAGATTCTGATTGATCCATCCTGATTTCTCAAGCGAATTGAACCAATCCCATATGTGGAGAGAGGGACATTATTTGCTGTGTACACCATTCCCCCTTTCTGTTCTTTGAAGTCAAAGAACCATTTTCGATTGGGGGACATATGGTGGCTACAAGCTGAATCTAACAACCACGTATTAGAACGGTTAGTTGATGATGCAACAACAAGTGTGAGGTCTGAGTCTGCATCATCATATTCAGCTACAATTGAATCTGCGACAGCCTTCCCTTTGTCAGGTTTGCTTTTATTATCCAATTTTGGACAATCTTTCTTCCAGTGCCCTTTTTCATGACAAAAGGCACATTCATCTTTCTTTGGTTTGGATCTTGACTTTGATCCCCCTTTCATCCCTTTATTCCATCTCTACAAACACCTTTTGACAACTAAGACTTCTGCTTCTTCACCTAAGTTTTCTTGCTTTTCTTTCTTTCTTAGTTCATAACTGTATAAGGCAGCAGTTACTTCACTAAGAGAGACAACAACTTTCCCATGAAGAAGAGTAGTTTCAAGATATTCAAATTTGTCAGGAAGGGATCCCAACAACATTAGAGCCAGATCCTCATCTTTGAAAGTCTCGTCCATATTCATCAGATCAGTAACCAGTTGATTAAAACTGGTAATGTGATCATTCATAGTGGTATCTGAAACATAATTGAAGCGAAACAGTCTTTTTTTCATATAGAGCTTGTTTTGACTGTTCTTTTTCAAGAATTTTTCTTCCAGTGCTTTCCACAATTTACTTGCAGAAGTTTCTTTTGAAAAAGCATACTTCTGCTCTCTGGAAAGACATGATCGAATCGTACCACATGTCAATCTGTTCATCGTCTGCCAATCTTTCTCTCCAACATCATCTGGTTTCTTTTCTTCAATGGCAAGGTCTAGACCCTGTTGGAAAAGGATATCTAGAACCTCACTCTGCCATATGCCGAAATGACCGGTTCCATAAAAAATCTCCACTGTAAATCTGGCATTTGTCAATGCAGTTCTTGCCAAGATTGATGATGACGACGTGGATGATTTTGCGCTGTCTGCCATTTCTGTCACTCGTACTATTTAATAGCTGCTGATGCAAAATGCAGATAGTCCCAAGAAAATCTTTTCTGATGTGGAAGATCAGATAAAACTGCAACCACAGAGCATACTAGGATCAACCGAGCTCAATGCCACTAGCCCCAAGAGAATCTTTTCTGATGTGGAAGATTAGACAAAACTGCAACCACAGAGCATACTAAGATAAACCGAGCTCAATGCCAATAGCCCCAAAAGAATCTTTTCTGATGTGGAAGATCAGACAAAATTGCAACCACAGAGCATACTAAGATAAACCGGGCTCTGATACCAATTGTTGCGGAAATAGCGTGTGAACGATTGTACTAATAAATTACCCAGGATATATTTCCCAAAAAGGTAATTTAATAACACAAGATATCACTACAACTATACCTAACAACAACTATTAAATAAAGAAAGAACACCAGAATTTAACGAGATTCGGTCAAATATGCCTACGTCCTCGGACACTACTAGAATAATATTTCACTAATAAACTTGAAATATTACAAGAGAGAGAAAGAGAAAATTAGCCTAAGATATGAACTTGCCAATTTTGGGATGATCCTACAAGGCATGGGGAAGGGTCTATTTATGAGAAAAAATCTCACCTCATCCCTCACTTGCCAAACAATGTGAGATTCTCTCCTCCTATAATTTTTGCCACAACCAACAAAACCAAATGGATCATCATTCAAATTTGCACCACTATGAACCAATTTGGATAGGTTCACAACTCTAAACCTATTATAATAATAATTTAACTTTTAACTGCATCATTTTCTGTGTATGATGTTATGGTGGTCATTGTAACAATCACAATTTTGTGTATTTTTTCGTGCATCCTCCATGATATATCTGTCGAATCTTCTTACAGCTTTATTTGGACCTCGAGCTAACCATTTAATGTATAGTAACTCATGATCTTTTTATCTCCGATAACCGTTGAACCTAAATGACAAAATATGAGATACATCTAAAAGCTATTAAAATTTTTCATTCTTATATAAGATGGAAAATTGGTGTTTCGTGGAACTATCAAAAATAAATTAAATTACTTCACTAAATATTAGTATAGAATGAATAAAGTTATCTTCTCAAAGCTGGTAGATTTACCTCTTTTAAGAAAATAAAAAAAAAATATGGGATTTAAAAATTAACTAAACTAATTAATTTAAGAAAAGAAATAACCAAAAGTAAATAACTCAAAATTAAAGGAATAAAAATTAATACGAAATTGGTTTTCTATCAAAAGAAATTATATTCACTTTGATTTCGTGTGATTGATAATCGATCTGTCTAAACATTTAAACAAATTATAAATAAATTTGTTATATTTATTCAACAAATGTCAAACAACTAATCTCTCTTTATTTTGTTGATAATTAAGAAGATCTCTTTAATTATTTCTCTAATTGAAAGACAACTTTTGAGAAACTTTTAGAATTTAAAGTTTCGACAGCATTAAAATCAAGAGAGATCCAACTATAATTAACAAATACATAACGGGTTTATTTAAATTAAATTATTCTATTCTATGACATAAATTAAACTATTAATAAAGCCATATATTTATCTTATTCACTGCTATATTAAAATAAATAAATAATTACGGATTTATCGTTTTAATTGATAGTAGATTATTTTAGAACTATTAAATATTGATCACTATTCAATAAACTTTAAAATCATAATCCGTGAAGTATAGAAATTAAATAAATATTTATGATTTATTGATTTAATATATTTAAATAGATCTCACAATGATGAAAAATTAAGACTTCAATAATTTTTTAATTAAAAAATAAATTTAAAATGAAAATATGGAAAAAGAGAATTCACAAAATAAATAAAATATTACTAGAATTAATTAAATATTACTGGACAATAATGTGCAGAAGGCACGGGACGTGACCCCTTTTATATATATATATATATATATATTTATTTATATATCTCCCTAATTTCTATAAAGGCAAACACTTCTAAACCCTAGGGCAATCATTAAAATAAATAAAGGGAAATTCTTCTTACCTAAATATCCTATTTGACTTGTCAAAAACATGAACTAACTAAAATAAATATTACAATATTGAAGTTTCCAAAAATCTTTTATTCCTAAATATTAGAAATGAAATAAAATCTTCAAACTCTTCGATATTTCCAATTTAGGCTACATCATTTCTTGAATTTTCATGTAACTAACATGAGAACATGTAGCTTTGGCTTCTAATAAAATCTTGCAATATCTCCTTAGATCCTGGTGCCTATTTGCTAATGAAAAAGCATTATTATCTATTTTTCCACTACTTGCATAAATTTTTCATTTTGGCTTCTATTTCTTCCCTTTTCTTCATAGATCTCTTCCATCAATTCGAACATATAAAGTATTACAAATTATTGTTATTAGTGTAATATTTATTTAAAAATAAAACAAAATTAATCATAAATATTACATTAATTTATACCTTATCAAATTTTCCTACGCCTAGATAATATTTGTTCTTGAGCATTCCTCACTCAAATAACTCTAAAACTACTTTGTAAACCAATTTATTTTTTTTCCAAACTCCTAAGCAAACATATGCCATAAAAATTAAATCAGAAACGTAAACAAAACAACAAGTACTTCATAATATTTCATACAAGAACAACCATTACACATCTTAACAGCTCCTTATGAAATCAAAATTGTAAGATTTAACAATCCTCTCCAAGGATTCACTCAAAATTCACTCAAAATGAGATATAGAGTATATGTAATACTCAAATCAATACAACGGAATAGTATTACCATAGACTTAAAAATATATCAAATTTTCATCACTTAAAAGTTTGAATTCTATACAACAATAAAAAAGTTTTTTCGTTTGATTGTAATGGGGTTAGGGTTAAGGATAAGATAAAAGGGATATTTAAGGGGTTAAAATGTACCAAAGGAAGTATATAATCAAAATTGCAAACAATATAAAAAATGTAAATGAATGAAATGTAGATGAATGGAACTTCAACAAGATATAGCACTTTTCTTTCTCTTCTTTTTCCATTTTTTTCCTCTTTTTTTTTTTGGCTGCTTTTTGCACTTCTTTGTTTTTCTTTGTTTTTTTAAACAATGATTCAACAAAGAATAGTTAAGAAGATAATCAAACTTCTTTCTTCCTTGTACAATCACAAAATTTATTTTCTTATCAAACCCATGAAAACATCAACATCAAGATTCTAATCTTCATTTTCCAGGCAAACAAATAACCAAACCATGTAATTAGCTACATATTTCTTTAACACAAGGGTTTGAAACGAAGGCCAAAATAAAAGGTTAAGTGTTGTATTGTGATGGTTATAAAGAAGAAAAGGAGTCATAGGCTCAATTTGATTAACTAATGGTTTATAAAATCAAAGTAGGGATTTTTATGCAAACCAAAAGGGGGTAAAACCTAAGTATCTTTGTCATTTCAATATATGAAATTCTAGAATGTGGTCTCGTTATGTATAATAAAACAAGTTCTAAAATATCTAATCCAAGTATAATAATCACTCAACAAGAAAAATAATTAAGTGCACAAAAAATGAATTTGCTTATTTTATACTCAAATCCTCACTTTTAAGTAGGATTTGTATCAAATCTTACTTATTTATCTTTCAAAGAAAACTATTAAAGACATGAATAATTATTATAAGCACAAAAACCATTGATACTAGTCATTTCTCATAAATTTTCAACAAACCAAATAACACACTTCAATTCAGAAAACTCGAAATTTTTTATTATTTTTTATTTTTTTTGATGAAACAAAACTTAAACTATTGCATAAGAAAGGAAGAACAATAAACCAAATCCATTGTATATAACCGCTAAAGTGCCTAACATCCTCCACACTTAAATCATACATTGTTTCTAATGTATGCTTAAGTTAAGAGAAAAAGAATGCATGAAACCAGCTCAAGTAAATCAAAAAGAAAAACAATTGAAATAAAGAGTAAGGTGGAACAATACTTCCATAGGGTGGAGGGTGACTCACTACTGCTTGGAGTTGTTGGGGATGGTGTCCTACGGCGGCTGGATGATGGATGAATTAGCGAAGGGGGCGGCGATTGAGAGGATGAGGCCATGTTGTTGGCAGCAAGGAGGATTGGCTGAGGGAGATAAAGCGGCACTGCAATGGTAGAGAGAGAAAGGTGTAGAGAAAACCCTTAAAATCTTAAACACTTCTATCCATTTTCTGAAGATAGGCCTTGAACTTCCTTAATTTAAGTAGTAGCAAACTTTGTGTAAGGCGTGGGCATGCCTTAATGTTAGAGTATTTCTATCCATTTTCTAAAGACAATCCGAGTGTGGGCAGAAACAAAAATCTGTTAAGGTGTGGGCACACCTTAATGTTGAAGCATTTCTATTTTTTTTCTAAAATCAACCCTTTGCATTCTTTAATTGGTCACCAAAATTTTTTAGTTTTTGTTCACCTATAAAATACCATTAAAATGAATGCTAAATCAAATCAATAGAAATAAATATTAAATAGAATTACAAAAATATTGGGTTGCCTTCCAATCAGTGCCTTTGTTTAATGTCTTTGGCTAGATATAGTCTCCTTGTTTTAACCCGACTGATAAATCGGTCTGGTTCATCTAGACTTCAACTTATTTGGCATAAATTTCAATTTTGAATGGAAGTGAGGGACTTTTTGGTCAATCATGGATTGCTTTCAACGTAGGAGTTTGTGATGGAGAAATTTACCCAACTGTGCATCTTCATCCGCCAAACTCTCTTACAGCACAAAATCTAATTTATCATGTATAAAATTATCTTACACAATGGAGTCAAACATACTAACATAAAAAACAGACTCAAAATCAGTTGGATATCTTATGGGGTCAAAAATATTAAAAGTTGTAGCCTCACCATCAAATTCACAAGTTAAGGTACCCATATCCGCATCAATTTTTGTTTTAACTATTTTTATGAAGGGTCTTCCCAATAATATAAGAGCAGGGTTAGGAGAACATGTATCATTCATATCAATAATATAGACTCGCACTAAAACATCTTCAATCACATCTTTAGGATATGAATTTGATCTATTAGCTAATTGAATTATCACTCTTGTCTCATTCAAAGGTAGATTCAAATCCTTATAAACAGAGAAAGACATAACATTTATAGCTGCTCCTAGATCAAACATAGAATTTTCTAACAATTTATTGCCAATTATACATGATACAGTAAACATACCAGAATCTTTGTATTTTTGTGGCAATTTCCTTTAGGTGACTACTGAAATATTCTCACCAACTAACATTTTATCATTATCCTTTAATTTCATTTTCTTAGCGCACAATTCTTTAAGAAACTTGACATACCTTGGCACTTGTTTTATTGATTCCAAGAGTGAGATGTTGATCTCTACCTTTTGGAGAGTTTCTAAGATCTCTTTCTCTTCCTTCTCTTTCTTTGATTGTGCCAACCTACCAAAAAAAGATGATGGAATCACTATTTTGGGTTTTGAATTAAATTCACTACTTACTTCTTAGTTGAAGCATCCAAAGTTATTGGCTTTTCTTCACTTTTTATCGCTCTTGTTGCTTCAACCTTTGATGTAGTACTTCGCACCTTCTTTCCATTTCTAAGGATCATGACACTAACACTTTCCCTTGGATTGATTTCAACTTGAGAAGGTAATCTTCCATAACTAGCTTCAAGTTTGCTCATTGTCATCACCAATTGTGATACTTGGGTACTGAGATTGTAAATATTTGCCCTTATTTTTTGTTGAAATCTTTGAGCTTTCTATTGGAATAATAGAATACTATTAGCCAAACTTTTAACAATATCTTTCAAGGGTGTACTTGAATTTAAAAGGGCTGGTTCTCAGCTTTGTGGGATTGGTTGTGTCTGAAGTGGTGGTCTTCCATAGAATTGTGCGAAAATTCTTGTGATTTAATCCCATAGATTAGATTTGGATGGTTTCTCCAACCTTGGTTGTAGGTGTTGGAGTAAGGATTGTATTTTCTTTGTGGTTGCCCAAGAAATCTATCTACAATATTCAATTGTTCATTAGACTCCTCTTGAAGGGTAAGGCACATATTGGTTGGGTCCCTACATTAAAACAAATTCCACAAATCTTTACTTATACCTGTCCTACAACAAAATTTTCGAAAATAGATGTCAATGGAGGAAATACTTGCCTCATTAACCTTTCTTAGGACATCTTATCTTCTTTCAAACTGCTGTGCATTTGCTACCATATTAGAAATCAAATTTCATACCTCCTTGGGTGTTTTGTTTATCATTGCACTACCACTTATTGCATCGACATATTTCTCTCCGTTGGCAAAAGTCCTTCATAAAACCATTGGATGAGAAGCTGTTCGGGAATTTGATGTTGCGGACAACTTGCACATAGCTGCTTAAATTTTTTCCAATATTTGTACAGAGTCTCCACACTAAATTGCTTTATACCACAAATTTCTTTCTTAATGTTCGCTGCATGAGAAGCTAGGAACAATTTCTCCAAAAACAATCTCTTCAAATCACTATAATTAGCAATTGAACTACAAAGTAAATAAAATAACCAATTCTTAGCCTTGTTTACTAAAGAGAATGGGAAAACTCTTAACTTTAATTGCTCATCGGTTGCACCTTGTGATCTTATTGTGGAACATACGATATGAAACTTCTTAAGATACTTATTGGGATCTTCACCTGCAAGTCCATGAAATTTTGGAACTAAGTAAGTAAGACCTGATTTTAATTCAAATAGAGTCTCAATTTCATAAAAATTAATGGACAAAGGTTGTTAGTTAATATCAGGTGTAGCTAACTCCCTTAAAGTTTTTGTTGATTCCATGGTCGCATCCTTGATGTGTTGCTCCTCACTCTCACTAGAAAAATCCTGCAAGTCCTCATCCAAATTGAGTTCAAGCAATAAAGATGTGAGCTATTTTGTTTGCTTGGTCTCTTTCTTTAGTCTCCCAGCTATTTTCTCATATTTTGGGTCAAACATGAGTTCACTCGTACAAGAAGAATGATGCATATACCAAAAAGAAGTGAAAGTAAAACTTAAAAGAAATAATCATTTAACACCATTCCCTGGCAATGGCGTCAAAATTTAGTGTGCCATTAAATTATCAAAAATAAATTAACCTAATTCACTAAATATTAGTATAGAGTGAGTAAGGTCGTTTACTCAAGAAATGGTGGATTTGCCTCTTTAAAGGAAAAAAAAATATGAAGGTTTGAAAATTAATTAAACTGATTAATTTAAGAAAATAAATAACCAAAAGTAAATAACTCAAAATTAAAAGAATAAGAATTAATGGGAAATCGATTTTTTAGCCAAAAGAATTATATCCATCTTGATTTCGTGTGAGTGATTATCAATCTACCTAAAGATTTCGATAAATCATAAATAAATTAGTTATAGTTATTCAACAAATACCGAACAACTAATCTCTCATTATTTCGTTGATAATTAAGAGATTTTCTTTAATTATTCCTTAATCGAAACACAATAATAGAGAAGTTTTATTTAAAGTTTCGATAGTATTAGAATTTAGAAAAATCTAATTCTAATTAATAAACACATAATGGATTTATTTAAATTAGATTATTCTATTACATGACATAGATTAAACTATTAACAAAGCCATATATTTATATCATTCATTACTATATTAAAACAAATAAACAATTACAGATTTATCGTTTTAATTGACAGTAGATTATTCTAAAACTATTAAATATTGACCATTATTCAATAAACTTTAAAAAATTATAATCCATGAAGTGTGTGAATTAAATAATACATATGATATATTGATTTAATATGTTCAATTAAATTTACAATAATGAAAAATTTGTAAAATAAATTTAGATTGAAAACATGGATAAAGAGAATTTATAAAATAAATAAAATATTTCTAAATTAATTAAATGTTGTTGGACAATAATGTGTTGGAGCTACATGACGTGACCCCTTGTGCTAGAAAATAAAGAATGTGCTGCGAGGATCGAATAAAATCCCCATAAGTGACGGCTGGCTGCCTCCCTTTTATATATATATATATATATTAATCTCCCTAATTTCTACAAAGGCAAACCCTTTTAAACCCCAAGGCCATTGCTAAAATAAATAAAAGAAAGTTCCTCTTAACTAAATATCCTATTTGACTAAATATCCTATTTGACCTGACAAAAACATAAACAAGCAAAAATAAAAATTACGATATTGAAGTTTTCAAAATCTTTTATTCTTAAATATTTGGAATGAAATAAAATCTTCAAACTTTTCGATATTTTCAATTTACTCATCATCCTTCCTTGAATTTTCATGAAACTAACAAGTGAACATGTAGCTTTGGCTTCCAATAGAATCTTACAATATTTTCTGGGATTCGTGTACCCACGTGCTAACAAAAAAACATTATTGTCCATTTTTCTGATGCTTGTATAAATATTCCGATTTGACTTCTTTTTCTCAACATTTCTTCCTAGATCTTCTCCATCAATTCTTATATATGAAGTATCACAAATTATATATATTAGTGTAATATTTATTTAAAAATAAAACAAAAACAATCGTAAATATACTTTGACTGCAGCGCTGGCTTTTGATTGCATTTTTGTGTTCGTCACTTTTTTTTTTTTAAATAAGTAATCGGTATTCGAAATCATATTCTGAATAATCTGATCTGATCGTTATCTGGTCTAATTTAGGAAAACTCTTTTTATGTAATATTTTTTATTCTTAAATTTTTATTGTGAGACTTGATTAACAAATATAACACCATTAACATGAAAAAAATGTAAAAAGTTATTAAGATATTGTAAATTGAAAACCATTTTATATAATTATAAAACTTAATGAATGGTATGATCGAATTACAATTGTACAAGACATAACAATGTTCTTGTATTAGAGTTCGATCATTAATACCACTATCTTCTACTTTTCCAATAGCACGTCCAGGTATAATACCTAGAACAATAGGTTATGGATTCATCCGCTATATAAGCCTAATCAAAACTTAAACATAAGCTCTAATTTTTACATATGATTTAAGTGTTGAGAAAAATCTGTAATTAAATGATTAAATAAATTAGAACTATATGCACTTAATAATGATAATAGGAAAGCAAGTGAAATAAAAATAATAATAAACAACCTACTTTATGCAATTATAAAACTTATTTGATTATAAAACACATATCTTTCAATTGGGTACATCTACCGTCAGTGTATAGGTCCTCCTAGTTTTGCTTCTGTAGCCAAGTGAACAACCAAATGTACCATAATAGTTGATGATACCAATTCATGCCACATTGCCCCCAAAAAACAGCAAAATCCATGGAGCACCAAGAGACCCATCAAGCCCACAGTTCATTGGCACCTCGACGACCAAGTGTATACCGATTACCCCACCTTTCTGATGGACATCTATTCGGCATTCGCAATGATAGGCATCTAATGATCGGCTGATATGGTACCAGCTCTCCTCGAGTCATGGGGGCAATCTTACAGAAATAGAAAAAGGATATGCAACCCTAGCCAATAATGGAAAGAATCCCCATGATGATCTAGACTTTCCATATCAATAAGGTTTGATAATCTTCGTGTATCTTTCAGCATAATTCTCCGAAATCTCTAGACATCCTTAAAAAGAAACTAGGGTTTTATCACCCTACTATCATACGGCTCTTACGCTCGAAAGATATATAAGCTCTCATATACCTACCGTGCAAGTAAGTTCTTTTGGCCTACACACGAGTTCTCTCTCTCAGTTTGTTCTTTCCTTTTGAAAACCGCTTTCTAATTTGAGTATTGGAGTCTCATTTGTTGAACATCCTCCGGTGGTCTTTTACAGGTCCTATCGATCGAAGTTGACTGAAGGCTGTGCCCCTTTGTTCGAATTAGTAGAGCCATCGTCTGTGAAACCAGACCTACCTTCAACAAATTGACGTCGTCTATGGGAGCAAACTGACTTCTTTACTGAGTAGATTCTTGCTTGTGCCCCTCCTTTTTCTTCACCATGGCCTTAGCTAAGAGGAGGAGACCCATAATTGGTTTTGACTTTAATGACTTAATGGGGGTTGACATCAATCAAAATGTTTCACTGATCATCACGAGCAAAATTGGCTCTTACCTCATGAAGAGGACCTTCGTGGATCAAGGAGCAGAACATGACATCCTTTTCTGGGATGCCTTCCAATAGATGAGACTCGCTTTGTCCCCCCTCCAACCTTGTGATCGGCCCATTAGAGGACTTGCTAGCAAATGTATACTCCCTGAAGATATTATTTCACTTGCGGTAACTCTAGGAATGCCTCCCCATCATGCCACCTAATGATACATAGCCGAAATAGCCTGGCCCAGGTCATATTGGGCCCAGGACCAACCCACAACACAACCAATGCCGCTCGATGACCTAGTTGCTCATCAATCGAGATCCACTTGATTGGCTAACAGTAGATATAATTATAAGGCTCTAGACCCTCCGAATCCCCTATTTATTGGGAGTGCACCAATCGAAGCGTGTCATCAATATGGAATCTATATCCCAGGTGTATAGACATAGCCCACACACTCTCTCTCTTTCTAAACATCCACCGATCCTCAACTGATCAGTGAACCATTGACTGGTAGTAGTATCCATTTAGTGATCGGTGATTACCACGTAACTTGCTAAAGTAAATATTCGTTTTGCCTATAAGTGCAGAAAGAATATCTCGTGAACAGGAAGGAAACTTCAAATATACGGAAAGAGATCCTAAGGACTACCAGGACTTTCCCAATCAAACATGGCAAAGATCTCTTGGAATCTTTTCACCATGATCCCCAAGATTTTGGGGAACTTCTGAAAGGAAACTAGGGTTTCAATGCCTTGCTAACACACGTCTCTTATGCTGAGTAACTATATATTCGTCATAAGGTGCGTCGACCAGGTACACAATCCCTTTATTTAAACTTGTACAAAATATTGTGAGACTTACTTTTAGTTTGTTTTTTTCTTTTAGAAAATCGTTTTTTAAGTTAAGCGTCGAAGTCTCCCCCACTAGAACACACTCTAACAGTCTTTTGCAGGTACTATCCTTTAATGTCGATTAAAGACCAAGCTCTTTCATTCGAGTTAGCAGAGTCATTATCTGTGGAACCAGACCCACTTCCAACAGATTGGCACTGTCTATTCGAATAGACTAAAAAGTAACCCCAAGATGCCTCCTCAAAGAATGACCAGAGCTGCTTCCAAAGTAGTGTCCCTGATAGAAGGGCACTCTGCTTCCTCAACAAACTCTGCACAATATCCTATTGTTGCTATCCACCAGAGTTGCAGCCTCTGATGGTTGCCATACTCACCCTCTGCCACTAGCCACACCTGCTTCCCTGGAAAGGGCTACTCGCCCCCAAGTGCAAAGATTAGAATCGAGACTACCAAACATGGGCAAATAGCTTGAAGAACTCAGCCATACTTTACGGTCTAGTGCCCAATCCTTCTTTAATGGATCAGGCCACATCTGCACATTGAGGCTCATGCCCCGAGAACATGATTTGGATGACCTAAGAAAATAGGTCGAAGAACTCGTGGCCTATGAGTTAAAACACACAAACATAAGAAGAGATGAACCTGCTCAGTACCCCACAGGTCTCTCACCTTTTGACCCAAAGATTTCCTTGGAACCAATGCCTCATTACTTGCTTCTTTCTCCCTTAGCGAGGTACGATGGAACCAACGATCCTAGGAACCATGTCGCCCACTTCATCACTGTGATGGTCTCGAGGGACATGTTAGATGCCACCATGTGCAAACACTTCCCAATGACTCTGAAAGGCATTTTACTGACATGGTTCAACTCACTCCCCCTTTTAGTGTTAAGAGTTTCTTTCAATTGTGACAGTAGTTTGAAGTGCACTTTGTCATCAGTAGGGGCCAAGAGAAAATCTACATCTCTCATCTCATTACAATAGAGAGACGACGAACCGCTGAGGGACTTCCTTGAGAAGTTCAAGGCCGAAATGTTGAAGGTCTCCAGCTTGGACCATTTGATTATGCTGGCTGCACTGCTCGTAGGACTAGGACCACCCAGGATGAAGATTCCACAGCTAGTGTCTATTCAGGAGTTTTATGCTCATGCGGAGAATTATATCACGGCCAAAGACACCAAGGCTTTTGATTGGTGACACAACCGACAAGCTCCAAAAGAGCGTGGCCCTTTCCACCATTGGCCTTCTCCCAAAAGGGCCTATCAAGGGCCACCATAACAATGAAAGTTCACTAGTTACCCACTACAAAAAAAGACAAATACAAGCGAGTGTCAAAACCATTGGTATTGGTGGGTCTTTTCCAATGGAAAGGAGAACCGCTAGTAGATAAAGGTCAATACTAGCGGCTACACTAACTGCAAGAAAAGTCCCGTCTATGCCAGTGGCTATTTGCTTTCAACCGCTAACATAGTTGGGTCTATACCAACGGCTTCTTAAATCGTTGGTAAATGTCCTCCTAGATATGTCTATGCTAGTGGCCAAATGCTATAAACCCCGACAATAGTCTATTTTATACCAACAGCTTCATGAATCACTGGTAAAGGTCCCTATAACAAGTCCTAATTTGTGAATCCCCTTCTCCCCAAATCACGAACACCTCTATCCCTCTCTCTCTCTCTCTCTCTCTCTCTCTCTCTCGATACCCTTTAGACTTTCCCTCTCTCTCTCGATCGATTGATACCTTCTAGCTTTGAATCACAAATCCCTCTGGCTATGAATCGAGAGAGGATATGAATCCCCAAACTATCGATATCCTCTGGACTTTCCCTTTCTCTCGATCGATCGATAAACTCTGGATATGAATCACGAATCCCTTTAGCTATGAATTGAATGTGGCTATGAAGTGCGAATCCTCTAGATTGCAGAATGGTATGATCTCTCTCTCTCTCTCTTTCTCTCTCTAAACTAAAACCCTAATTCTTCGCTTCGATTTCCATTGTTATTGTGAAGCTTTGATTCTTCTTTTCGACTCTGTCGTCTTCATCTCTGCTATCGCCACCTATTGAACCAATCTCCATTGCCTTAGTCCATCGTTTTCTATTTGACTTTGATTGTTTCATCTCTCTTCAATGTCTTCGATTGCAAAAAGGTATGATTTCTTCGATTGTTTTAGAGTGACTCTTGCTTGAATAAGGAGTGTGAATTTTTCGCAGATGCATTGATACATTAATACCTCAAACCAATGTATCATAATGCCTATGGTACATGATATTATACCATGTACATTATATTGTTTCCCTAGAAATGGTTTCCCTAATGTTTTATCATCTCTTCAAAGGGTGCCTTCATTCTGGTCTTGGTGTAGCTTCAGTTTGTGCATGATTACTTCTTAGAGCATTATAAACTATTTTGTCTCACCTTACATATTGGCACCTTAAAGCATTATTTAAAGAAGGTAGCTAAATTAAAAGTCAATCTCCAAACGTTAATGCAACAGATGTTAATTTCACAATAAAAACAACAATAAATCCAAAAAACCACCCAAAAAAATTATGAAATGAAAAGTAAATTAATTCTATTCCATAATTTTTTTTTTTTTTTATGTTAACTCTAAAACCTTGAAAAATAATTTGGCAACAACCAAAATATATAATAATTTCACCTCCTCTATTATTTCTTAGACATTTAACTTTTTATTTAATTAATTTTCTATTTCGGTCTTATATGGTTTAAACTTTTTGAATATATGATCCTTTGTATTCGCTAGATATATATCTAGTTTTGTCACTATGTGATGAAATATTTATTTTCTCCTCTAATTAGTACGCCATTCATTTCATCCATGTCTGAATAAATTAATTTTAAAAAAGGTCATAATCCTTTTGTACCGTAGGAAAGGGTCTCTTATTTATTTTTTCTTGCTTACATATTTCATATTTATCACATGTATCGTGTATATAGTCAATCCTAATATGCTTGGATATTAGTTCTAATGTATCATAATGCCTCAAACCAATGTCCAAACATCAATTTCTTCTCAAGAAGTTAGTATGCACATTTCCCCACTATGAATCACTAGGTTTGATTTTTAGTATTTATATTGTACATGTCTCATATGGAAACACTCCTATTTCATTATCTATCCTGGAATTGATGTGTAATGTGATTTTCCTTCTAGATTGGTTATGTATTCTCTTCTCAAGTGAACATAACATATTCAACCCTCTAATGGATTGCTCCATTAATGAAGATGTGATTAGATTGGTTATGTATCATACTGTATACGTCTCATAATGCATTGCTCCATTTTCATTTTCTTGGGATTCCTTTCCAGATCAACAACTTGCTATTTTATTTAGATTCTGGTCTACACCAATTTTGAAGTCTTTTTTTTTTCCCTTTAGAAGTTTATGCCTTGTTGGTGCAAAACAACTTTTTTTAGTTCTGAGTTTCTGCAATTTAATTTTGTTATTTTAGCAACATCTTTTCTTCTTTTTTTAAATCTGTGTAGATTCAATTCTTCTTTAATCCGAATTTCTTTCCCTCCTTTCATAAAACTCATTGACATTTCTTTTTCAAATCCTTTACTCATCAACTTCCAATTGTAGGAAGCCAATGTAGTCCCATTCTTCCTCTCCTTTATTTCTGTTGGCTTCAATATCCTGTTTATTAATACTTCTAATCATAATAGTCTATTTTGTTTCTCATTGTTGTTCCAAAAAAGATGTTTCTGAATAATTCTATCTATTTCAAATTTCAGTGTGTTTCTAGTTTATTTTATATTATGTGTTAAAAGTACTCTTATTAAACATTTATTTTGTATTATGTGCCAGCTTCTTGAATATTATCATAAGATGGATAAAGCATGGATATATCTGGATACAAGATCAAGTCCCCAATATGTCAAAGGAGCTATTGAGTTTTTAAACTTTGCATTTAAGAGTAACCCTCCTGATGGAAAAATTTTGTGTCCGTGTGTGAAATGTTTTAATACATACTTATTTACTAAAGCCACTATGTTGGATCACATTATATTGAATGGTTTTATGAGAAGTTATGTTAGATTTTTCATGGTGAGGATCATGTTGGTGCTTCTAGTTCCAATGTCAGATCTACTATAAATGAACAAATGTTTAACCATGATATGCATGGCTTGCTACATGATGCCTTCATTTTGAATGAGACGAAGGATATGAGGAGTGAGAATATAGGTCGAGAAAATAACCAAAGTTATGAAGCTAATCAAGGAGAACAAAGGGGTCATAGTTTAGACAAGATTTTTGAGTTACTTGAATATGCTAAGCAACCAATATACCCAAATTGTAGTAAGCACACAAAACTTTCAACCATGGTACAATTGTTCCATTTAAAATGCTTGAATGGGTAGACGAATAGCTCATTTACCAGTTTATTAGAGTTGTTAAAGGACTTGTTACCCGAGGGAAATATTTTGTCGGATACCTTTCATGAATTCAAGAAAAACATTTCAGCCTGGGGTTTGGGTTATGAACAAATTCATGCTTGTCCCAATGATTCCATGTTATTTTGGAAAGACAAGGGAAAGGATAAGACATGCTCCAAGTGTGGTACTTCTAGGTGGAAAGAAATAGTAGATGATTTGAAAACTAATGATGAACAATGCACAACTATAAAGAGAAAGAAAAAACCTGTGAAGGTTTTGAGATGGTTTCCTCTGGTATCTAAGCTTCAATGACTATTTATATCCTCAAAGATAGCTTCACTTATGAGATAACACCATGAGAGCCGTGGATGGTCTTTTAAGACATACGACTGACTCTATCGCTTGGAAGGATTTTGATTCTTAGTTTCTTAATTTTTCTAATGATTCTCGTAATTTTCGGTTGGCATTAGCTTCTAAGGGTTGAAACCATCAAATGTCTGTCATACTTATTCCTCTCAATTTACCTCTATGGTTGTGTATGAAATCATGTAATTTCATACTTTCTTTACTTATTCCCGGTCCCAAAAGTCTCGGTGATAAGATTGATGTCTATATGCAACCTTTGGTGGAAGAATTGAAGAAGTTATGGGGTGCAGGTGTTGAAACATTTGATTGTTGTAATAAAATGAGATTTCAATTGCGGGTAGCATTAATGTGGACTATCAACGACTTTCCTGCATATGCTAATTTATCAGGATGGAGCACTAAAGGAAAATATACATGTCTTATTTGTGGATATAATACAGAATCTAGATGGTTGACTAATAGTAGGAAGTATTATTACATGGGTCATCACAGATAGTTAGATATGAATCATAAATTTAGATATGATGGTCAATCTTTTAATGGGACTCAAAAATTTTGGCCTGCACCCAAAGAACACTTGGGGACAGACATTTTTAGAGAGTTGGTGGGCATTGACTTCTCGGTAAATGCAAATGAGTTACAAGGATAGAAAAAATGCAGATCTTCTTTGAATTGCCATATTGGGAACATAATCTAGTACACCATAATATTGACATGATATACATAGTGAAAAGTTGGTATGACATACTTGTAGGCACAATTATAGGTTAAGAGGGTAAGTCCAAGGACAATTATAAGTCTCAACTTGATCTTGAGCAGATGGGAATAAGAAGTGATCTTCACCTTGTGACTTATCTTGGTTCTAATATTAAATATCTTCCTCATGCTTGTTATCAAATGACATTGAGAGAGAAAGATGCTTTCCTAAAGGTGCTGAAGGAGTTGAAACTTCCAGACGAGTATTCTACTAATATATCAAGATGTATTCATCTCAAGCAATAGAAGATAAATGGACTAAAAAGTTATGATTATCATATTCTACTGTAAGAGTTCCTTCCAATTACAATAAGAGGATCATTGCCAGATAAAGCTAGCAAAATTATTATTGATGTTTGTAATATTTTTAAAACTCTTTGCTCTAGGGTTTTTGACCGTAAAGATCTTAAACAATTGGAATCTTTTGTTCCATTAACTTTGCGTGCTTTGGAAAAACTTTTTCTTCTATCTTTTTTCACAAGTATGGTTCATCTTTTTTTTTATTTGACAACATAAGCTAAATTCGAAGGTCCGGTCATCTATCGATTGATGTATCCCATAGAACAGTATATCTTTAAACTCTTGTATAAATAGTCCATCGTAGCTAGTTCAATGTTTAAGTATTTATTCATATTCTGTATTATATTGTTATAGGTTTTTGTTGAATCTTAAGTGTTTTGTAAGTAATAGAGCTCAACCAGAGGGTTCAATTGCTGAATGATATATAACCAATGAATGTTTGATCTTTTGTTCATAGTACTTATTGGGAGTTGAGACTAGGTTGAATCATCCCTTACAAAATGATGACAATGCTCACCAGTCACTTGATGAAGAAAAGGCTTTGTTTATTGCATCAAGACGACCTTTGGGTAGGAAAATACAAAAGAGAATCAATGTCAAAAAACGAAAACGGGTTAAAATGGTATCTCTTGATGATAAGTCATTGCAACAAGCACAAAGATATATTCTATTTAACTCTGGTGTAGTGATGCCATTTCGAGAGTAAGATTGTCTTCTTAATTCAAACCTTTGATATGTATGCTACTGCAATATCTCCTTACTGATTTTATTTTTAATATTTATTTCCTTTTTAAGGGAGCATAAACAAATAGTAATGAGGTAGAATCATGGACGACGTTTGACACTTTATATAATTGATAAATTTCATTCATAAACATTTGTTGATTGGCTGAAACGTAGGGTATGTATAATAAAATTCGTAATAAATGGTATTAGTTTTAATTTAAATTTTTTATTGACAGCTATATCAACATTTTAGATGGATCATCTATTGGAGGATGGTAATGCGGAGGTGAAAAGTGACCTCAAATGGCTTTCACATGGACCAAGTGTTAGGGTTAAACAGTACACTGGTTATATGATCAATGGATTTAGATTTCATACCACAAATCATGAGAGATACCTAAAAACTCATGATAGTGGTGTTCTAGTACCAGGGCAAACAATTAGTTATTCTAATACAAGGGATAAAAGACCTACTAAAGGAAGGTTAATTACTATGGAAGATTGAAGCAAATAATTGAGTTAGATTATAGTGGGATGCTAAAGTTTTTGTTGTTTAGATGTGATTGGGTTGATTCAATAAGAGGGTACAAGAAAGATAAATATGATTTTTCACTTGTCAATTTTTCTCATTTGACTCATACAAGTGAAGATTTGATGGATGACCCAATTGTCTTTGCATCCCAAGCTAAGAAAGTTTTTTATATTTAAAATGAGAGACATGAAAATTGGTTTGTTGTCAAATATGTGAAGCCTAAAGATTTTTTTGATATGGGTGATGGATGAACCAGTGAGTAGGTAGCTGTTGAAACATGTAATGATACTACTATAACCCTAAACTAGGCAAGAAATGAGGTAGATGCACATGGAATAGACATTTGACCACACCTCGATGTTGAGTATTCTGATGATGATAAGATGCATGATCCTTTTTAATTTTTTGCATTAGTAAATCAAGTTTTATTTCTTACTATATTTATCCAGTATTTAGTTTTGTTAGTTTTTTTATTAATCAAATGTTTGTTACTAATCTTATTTATTTAATCAATAGGTATGCCAAGATGAAAAGATAATATACGTATGATACTAGCAAGTGATGAAGCTCCACCTTTAGATGGGCAACTTGAGATGCAATCTTTGGATGAAGATTTCAATACAACACATGATGATACAAAATCAGGTTTGGTCTTCTTAACATCTTTCATATTGAATTTTTTTATATGGTTTTACCACTTCAATTATATACGTGGCAGAAGTAGGTAAAGAAAGGCCCATAAGAAGAATGAGAGATCCAACACATTGTGCTAAAGTTTGGTCATTGAAAGATGACAAGCGCATGTTTGTTAGGTTTACTGATCGCAACCAACCATGTGGAGAGAATTATAAATGTTTTACCACATTTCTTGGTTCAGTTGTGAGGATAAGTCATCTTGTTCCAATCCAATATTCGGGTTGGCATGATGTTCCTAAAAAGAACAAAAGAACAAAGATGACATGTGGGAAATTATATTGATATATATTTTACTCTTTTTAACTTTCTCTTTTTTATATTTAGTTATATTTATTTTTAGTTATATTTATTTTCAATGATAACAATGGTTTTAATTATAGTCAAAATGTCATTTTGAGCCCAACAACCCGGAAGTTCAAAGATGGGCTATGTGGTTAGATAAACATGGGAGAGAAGTGGAGAAATTGGAAGAACACAATCAAGGCAAAGTGGTTTGATAAATCACTTGAACTAGAGGAAATGACAACTTGAGTTAAAGATGATCGAGTAGATCTTGTTCAATTTAAGGAGTTTGTTAAATACTGAAAAAGTTAGGATGGAAACGTAAGTAATATATATACAATATGAATTAAAATTAGTTACATAATAACATGAATATTATAGTTTTATATGATATTTGTGGTAAACTTAACTTTTGTTTGAATAGAAAATAAATGCTCGGAACAAAGAATGTTGTTCTAGAAATCAGCAGCGTCACTGTCTTGGTTCAAGATCTTTACCGGTGTTCGTGGATGAAAATGTTGTTTCTTTGTTTTATTTTTATTATTATTATTTTTGTACATAAGTAAATTATTTGATAACTAATAACAATGTCTTTTTTTATACATTTCATTGATGTTAGAAAAAAGAGTCAAACGGCACTAGTTCAAGTAGGGTAGAATTGTATATAGTGAGCAGAACAAGAAAGGATGGCTCCATTGTAAGTGATGCTGTATTAGAAGTTGTGGTATGTTTTACTTTATTTTCTTTCAATATTTATATTTTTTTTTTATTTTTAATGACTTGGCTTATAAATATTCTATTTATTAATTTAGGAGATAATGAGAAAAGAAACTGAAAACTCTTGATCCCAAAGCGAGGGAAGGCCAATTGATTCGAACACTTAGGAGGATGAGGTTTTTTACCCAAGTCAAAGGTGCTAAGAGTAGAGATAGGGTGAGATGCATGGGATTTGTTGCCTCTACATCAAAAAACAAATCATCACAATCACAAGGCAAAACAATGACAGGAGAAGAATTTAAATATGATTTTATTCAATTCAAGAAATCAATGTTTACACTCTTGGAAAAACACTTTGCTAGTAGTAATGATGAGCATGCAAGCAATTTTCTCGTAGAAGCACGACAAATTTGCGGCATACCAATATGATATATATATACTATATACGTATCACAATTTTTATAGTCATATTTCCTTAAAAAGTAACACTCATTAATTTTCTTTTTTTCTATTATTAGATTCTATTTGCTTATAGTGCACACCAATCACAAGAAGGTTCCTTTAATCCTAGTGAAGGTAAGAACTATATATGTTTTTTTCTATGCTCCTTTAATCCTAATGAAGGTCAATTATCAAATATAGCCCTAATAATGAAATCTGATCAGTATTAACCTTAAAAAAGGTCATTTTAACCATTATATGTGTGGGAAAGGAGAGGGGAGGAGAACAAATGACTCTATGTTTGGTTGTGTTCTTTTTTTTTTTGGTTTCTCTTCTTTAGATGAGGTTACCAACAGAATATAAAAGTTTGGGCCCTTCCCTTTTTCAAAATTTGTCACTTTCGATTTGTGATTTGGGAAAAGAAAGATATAATTTTTAATAATATATATAAGTGCATATCATGTCTAATTTTTTCCCTTTCAATAAATTTTTAATACCCAAATAAAGGGAGGTACCCTTCCCTTTTCAACTCACCGGGTCCTCCTTTGCAATTGGTTAAAGTGTAGGTTGCAAAGGAAAAAGGATTTTATTTTTATTTGGACCCACCCATTTGGAGTTGTTCTAATACATTTTGTGGTTCAAATCCAAAAAACAACCCTTTCCTGTGGCACTTGGAACACACCATTCAGGCAAGAATAGCTGGATTACAAAAAAGTGAGATAGGTCATGTACAGAAAAGGAATAAAAATTGAACTCACTATTTTGATTGTTATGCACTCCTCATTCGTGCCTTGTGGATTACAGCATTTAATTGTTAGACAAGAAAAGCTGGATTTCATTTTTTTTTTTCAGGCAAAGTGTAAAGTATTTTGGTTTGAACCCTTTTATTTCTTTTGTGTGTTTATTATTCTTTCTTACCATCTTCACTTTCTAATTTATGCAAAATTGTAGGTTACTACCCTCCAGTTACCACAATGTGTACTCCAGTACCTACAATTTAGTTCAAATTGTATGCTTTTGATTTTGCATTTTTTGTCTGCATTAGAACAAATTTAGACTATGTTTTTATCTGAGAGGTTCTCTGCCCAAAAGTGTCAATAGACTTCCTATGAACTGTTTGCTTGTGATCCACCTTATCACACCCTCATTTTCTGGATTCCATAGCTCCACAGTCACTCACGTTGGTAGGTGATATTTGCTGGGAGCTAGTAACACAGGAGCTTGATTGTGAACTAGGGCTCATTGACAAGCTTAGAGACTGCAAATCACCATAACCCATTTCATTCACGCAATTAATCATCTTTTGATCCAATGCATTGTCGTTATTTGTGCTTGAAATCCCACTTCAAACCAATGTAGGGAGTTGGAGATTGAAATCTGCAAGTGGGGTTTCCTTAGTCTCCCCAAACACAGAGTAGGATTGAAATGGTTGGACTTGAAATTGTTGCCGCTTTGTCGGATCCTCTTCGAAATGGGTTGAGAAATTTTGATTGCTTTTGTGGTTTGAGTTTTGTTGGTAACACATATTCTCTAAGCTAAGCGCCATGTCTCTTCTTGCACCCCCAAAGAAATCCTCCAGTTTCGGGGCAGGAGTTGATAAAATTCCTTGACACAACAACCCCACTAAAAAGATGATTAGCTGCTCAATAATTCCGAGTCTATTTCAATCAATTGAGAGAGACAAGATAAAGTCTATTCAATCATTTTAAGTAATTGAAATCCCTAAAATGGATGTCCCTTACATTTCTTCTAATCTAATTTACGACATAGATACTCATCGATTGTTTAAAATTATGGCTCTTTAATATATTTGTGTGACTAATTGTTTGTACTCTTTGGTCATAGGTGGGTTTGAACGGTTGGAGGCAGTTTGATTAGAGTTGAAGTCACATTCTTGCTCTAACTTTTTACCAAGATTTGATTGGGTTGTCTGAATTATTGACTTTTTTTTGGATAATTTGTAATGACTTGGATTCTGAATATATCTTGGTTTTATAATGACTTGGAGATTCTGAATATGATTTTGTATACAAATTCATATTTTGGGCATGATTTTATTAAAAAGCATATTTATCAAAAATTTATACAATTTGTCTTTTAAATATTAATAAAATAATATACAGGTATATGGTCATTGGAGAGACAAAATATAGATTTATATAGAAAAATATTCGAATTTATGCCAACGGATAAGATCTTAACATATACCAACAACCAAGCTAGAGCAGGGATAGAAGCGGAGTTATACCAACGGCCAATGTATATTGGCATAGGTTTAGACCTACGCCAACAATCATGGTCACTGGCAAAGGCCTTTATCTAGGCCAGCGGCCAGCTTGGCCACTGGCAAATGGGAGACCTATGCTAGTAGCCAGCCTGGCCGCTAGCATAGCTCCAGATCTTTCCCAACGGCCATAGCCGTTGGTAAAACCTTTTACTAGCGCTAATATAGCCAGTGAGAATTTTGGCTGCTGGAGAAGATTCTAGAACCTTTACCAACAGCTGCTAAGATCTTTACTAGCGGTTTTTAGCCACTGCTAAAGGTCTTTTTTTGTAGTGACCCATTTAAACGAGGCTCCTAACCAGGTGCTTCTCTAGATTAGAAACAAACCATATGTCAGGTGGCCCCCTCGTCCTACAATGAATAATCCCAAGAAAGACTAAACCTAATATTGTCACTTTCATCGGAACTATGGGGATCTCATCAATGAATGCAAGAAACTAAGGGATGAACTTGAGTTCCTCGTTCAAACTGGTCGACTCCAAAGATTCATTAGCGCTGTGAGAGAGGACATTCCCGTTAGGGCTCCCACAACCTAAAGTGGGAGAACGAACAAGTCGACCAACCACCTCAAGTGGATGCCCTCAATCGACCTGATGGAGTGATCCTCCAAGTGCAGGGTGGATACGATCCTTCACAACCATACATCCTGGCTCATATGCTACAAGCACTCTACCGATACAACTGAACAAATGCTCGGATGGGTAAAGGGGGACACCTAGTAGCCTCGATCTTTCAGAAGTCTGAGAAGCCTGGTTCCCCGTCTAAAGAGATCCTAGCCACCCATGCCAAAAAATCCCCCAAGTGAAAGAGGCCCATGATCAGCTTCAATGATGATGACTTAGAACGGATCGACCGAGATCAACATGATTCCCTCATCATCACTATTATGATTGGGTTGTATGAAGTTAGAAAAATCTTTGTCAACCAAGAAACATGATGTAATCTCTTGTATTAGGATATCTTCCAGCAAATAGGTTATACCTTAGAACACTTGCAGTCTCATGCTGGGTCCATTAAGGGACTCCCAGGTGAATAGATATACCCCAAAGGCATTATCTCCTTGCTCGTGACCTTTGGAACTCCGCCATGTTAGGCGACAGCTTCGACCACATTCAATGTAGTTAAGCTCCCCTCTTTTTGCAATACCATCCTAGGATGTCCTGGTCTAAACGCCTTAGAAGCACTACGAATCACAATGCACATGAAGATCAAATTTAGGACCCCTAGTGGTATCAGAAACATATCTTGCGATTCGGAGCCCCTAATGCCTCCTCCTAAGTAAACTCTAAACCTTGATCTTCTTTTATGATCGTTTCTGCAACACCCCTCAACGGGCGATCTCAAGCACTTGATCTACTTGTTATCGATTTCTCTTAACGATGCGTTTTGTTCTTTTTAATGGACCAATCAAGCTGAACCGAGTAAACTAAGCTAGACCTATTGGTAGGATCTATCTTCCCAAATGGGTTACTGTTACCCTGACCAATCTTTGGAATCTATCTTCTTGAATGAGCACTATCGCCCTGATCTATCGTTGGAATCTATCTCCCTGAACGGGCCACTATTACCCTGATTTATTATTGAGATTTATCTCCTCGGATGGGCCACTATCGTCCTGACCTCTCGTTGGGAGCTATCTCCCTATGGGCCACTATTGCCCTGACCTATCATTAGGATCTATCTCCTTGAATGGACCACTGTCACCCTGATCTATCGTTGGGATTTATCTCTCCAAACAGGTCACTATTGTCGTAACGTATCATTGGGATCTATCTCTCCAAATAGGCAACTGTCACCCCAACCTATCGTTGGGATCTATCTCCCCGAATGGGCCACTATTGCCCTAACCTATCATTGGGTTCTACCTTCCCGAATGGGCAAATGTCACCCTTACCTACTGTTGGATCGATTCCTCTAAACGGTCCAAAAGTTGCCCCATCCTATTTGAGTAGAACATTACCTTTTAATCCTCATAGGAAGAATTCACAGGGACATGACTCCCTGGATAGGCAAGTGGCACTTAATGTATTTGACACATGGAATTCGCCAAGTAAAGTCGGCCATAGTAGGGATATGACCCCCGGATAAATCTCCACCTGCAAAAAGGCAACCTGATCCATGTAAAACCAAAGACAACAAAGGAATACTTCATTCCAATGTCCAAACAAGAACATAAGAAAAACAACAAAAGAAAAACATAAACCCCAATCAAGGGGCATGACGGTCATCAGGCTTAACGGTAGGAGTAGGAATAGGTTTAGTCTCAACCATAGGGCCCTCAACGTCTAGGGGCATGGCACTATTAACCTCGCTTGCTAAATGATCTCCAGGGCGCAATAAAGCCTCTTGAACAGCCCGCGTTGAGCATGCAAATTCTTCGCTACCGTGGCCCTTAGCTCAATTAACTTCTACTTGACAGCTTGAAGGGATTGACCCTGCATTTAGCTAGCTTTCTTGAGGCCTGAAGGGATGCCTCAGCATCTTGGTCCCTACTTTTAGCCCTTCACATCATTGAAGGGCCGTATCCCATTTAACCCGCAACCATGCCATCTCCTTAGCCTGAGCGCTTGTAGTGACCACCAAGAACCTCACTCGAGTTCCTTCTCATTCTCTAAGAGAGCCTTCTCTAATTGAGAAGTATCGTTCACCGTCTGATCAGACAAACACCTCAAATGCCTCATATGGTTTATTATCTGATCCCTATGTCACTTCTAAAACTTTGCCAAAGCTATGGTCTGGACAATTGAATAGAAGTCAATGGGATGGTGAAGAAAGAGCTAAAGGAATACAAAAGACAAAGAAATGTCATCATAGTTGCTAAAAATAGGGCCACGTCGCCCTGCTCTAGCGAGAGCTTATTTAGCTCTAGGTCGAGTGGTAAAAGTCCAACCGGTCAGCAAACAACTTTCCCTCAACGACAACTATGTAATAATATAGATGGTCACCATCACTACTGGTAACAATCCTTACTCCTTAGAACCTTGGTGCCCGTTACAAGACCGAATGGGAATGGGATGATGAAATGCTTCCTCCTCAAGCATTTTCTGTTTGCCCTTGTCCAAAGGCAACAACGGAACCGCAGAAGATGGCCCCACACTGCCTCATCCTCTGAATTTGAGCTAGCACCTTCCGAACATTCTGGGGAAATCGCCCCTGCTCCAGCTGAGGCCTCAGAGACATGATCCTCCTCTCATACTGGAACACCTTCGTTGGTCCCCGTGCTAGGACTCTCACTTTAGTTGGCTTCCCCTGGCTTGTCGGCAGCCGACCGAGTAGATTCATGTTTCTTTCCTAAACTCTCGCCAGACTCCTCTTCGAAAGACACTTGTAACTGCATCTGCTACCTCTTGACTCTCAACGAGGCAAGCGGGGTCTAATCAAGTGAGCGAACCCTCGAAGTACTCATCATCCCTTTTGGAGCCCCCATTGATTTTTCCTTTATTAGTCGATCCATAAGGATTTCCTTCAAATCCTCCTCCACAAGGAAATGCATACAGTCCACGTGCCTCCTTTTCGCATTTTCACGCAATAGGGGCCTCTCGATTCCCCTCCTCTCCCAAGCAAGAGATCTGATAACGATAGCATTTTGTTATCCAGGAGGCGGTCGATCCAAACATTCCTCCCCAAAGACACATAGTACTCACCAACAGAATGAGCGAAACCTGAATTGCAGAAATCCTTACAAGGCCTTAACTCAGTAAACGGGTCTACATTGGGCCCGGGAAGCTTCGGCATTAAACCTCTTTCTAAAAACTTAACAAAGAAATATTTGTAAATCCAACTCTTGTTATTAGTCTCGCTATAGACAAATTTCCAATTTGAATCTTGTCGAGTCTACAGACATAACCAACCTCGAGTGGAACCCTTCTTCCCACACTTCTTTAGAGTGAACACCAACACCAGGACTTCAAAATCGAAGCATAATTAGCAAAAGCTCATCAGAGAAATCAGTGCCACAACCAGGCACCAAGCACTGGGGATTAGCTGTCATGCCCCGAACCGGAGTCGTGAACAGCCGCCCGTTGCCCTAAATGCTGGCTGGATTTTTACTGAAAATCGGACAGAACCTCCCCATAAATTGGAGGTCTCCCATGTACAAATAACCTGTTAAACCTGTGAAATTCAAAATCATTCGATAAAATAAACAAATCGCCATTCCGGCCTCTCCAAAACCAACCAATTCCCACAGCCAACATTCAGAACAACGCAAGGCTATAAAATTTCTAGCACCGCCCTCTCATGCCCAACTAGAGCATGAGCAGCCCCACCGAGGCACCTAAATTCTATACAAATATATTACAAATTCCCAAGTTAACACTTTAAATAGTTACAAATGCCTCAATACAAGTGAAATGAGAGTTTCGCAAACAAAGTCCAAAAATTATCGTCACCCAAAATATTACCGGTCAACTACGGACCTCAACAAGACGACGCAGGGTCGACAATAAAATACATAATTCATCTTTCAATTTAAACTTAAGATCTCACCTTCCTGAATCACCCAATCCGCCAACAATCTATAAAGTCCTCGAGCCAAATACTTCGCCCTATCACAATAATCCTGTCTGGGGAGGGAAAGAGGAGGGGTGAGTACTCAGGGAAGAATACTTTGTGAGTGAGGGGATAATCTCAAGTACTAATAGTGTAGGTGAAAATTGGAGTGTCAAATAATATCTTTCGTAAACAATAACTCAAGTTTCACAATAAATCATGATATGTTCAATACAATGAACTCATTTATGCGCACACGATACACACATATATGCATCCATTAAAAACAAGTAAACATAGAGCTAGCCGAAAGAACCGCAAGGGCAACCATGACCAAGGACAGGCATCGGGGTTTAATATGCAAAGTGTTTCAAAAGTAGCTTCCCCCGACGTTGGCACGCAAAGCAACCCTGCTAGGCCGCCTATTCGACGGACCTCCCTTTCGGTTCAACGGCCCATACGAACATCACAATCACGCAAGCAACTCCCTGCTAGACCGCCATACCGCGGACCTCCCCAATACATGGTTCAACCGGTCCATACGAACACACAATCATGTACAAGCAACTCCTGCTAGACCGCCTATGCCGACGGACCTCCCAATACATGGTTCAACCGGCCCATACATATCACAATCACGCGTTTGGATACCTCCTGCAGAAGCGTATCCGGGCAACTCATGCCTCTACAAACGCCCTTCGTAGCTACGGAATCATCAATGTCATCATCACAGTATCTCATCACAATGGGCATCCCGGTGCCCTCATAGTTCATCAAAACGATTCAAATCATGTGCCAATACATTTCATCAAAATCATTTCAAATCAACAACCGATGCAATGGTAGAGTAGAAAACATTCAAGTTCTCAAATCATGGCACAATTTCATTTCATTCAAACATGGATGCATAATCATAGAAATCGTAAGTTTACGACACTCCAATAATCACAAAACAGCTTTGAGATTAAATACCACACATCGAATCAATGCATATCAAAATATGTTTTGTTTAAAAACACGATAAAATCAAATTTTCACTATTTTATGCAAGAGATTAGGGTCTCACTCACATTCTAGGGAGGGTAATCACTCCCTATTTCCAAAACAAATCCGATTTGACTTCTCGAGTCTCCAACGAGATCAACCTAATCAAATTATCACTATAATCATCAAATTTCTGATTATTCTTAGGGTTTATCATTTTCCCTAAGTTTGTACAAACCTAAATTCTCCAATTTATGAATAAACTCCAATGTCATCAATTTCATTTCATTTATAAATAAATAACAAAATCGAAATCAAGCCTAATTCAACTCTAAAACCACTTGAAGTCGAAAATACGCTTAAAATGAATAAATTTCTTACAAAATAGAAAATCTTTGAAAAATCATACACTTTTCAATTCTCATCCGATTTCTTCAAACAATATCTCATTTTAAAGGTATTGAAACCTATTTTCATAATATAGAGATTGTAATTGAATTACCTATATGCAACACCAACCCTAATGTAAAACAACACATCAATCCTTAGTCTCAAATCCTAAATTTTGATTGTTTTCATGCATTCATCAAATTAAACTCTAAGTGCAACCATTTAAATTAATTTAACTCAATTCTATCATCCGAAACAGCCCAATGCATAAAATTTTTTTATAATTAACCTAAATAATTTCATATAATTTCACCCAAAGCATTATAATCGAATCTAACATACATCCTACACATGTACAACACTTTTTATCCTAATTTACCCTAAATGCATCCAAATAAATCGAATGAGTTAGAAATCCCTCACCTAGGGTTCACTGTGGTCCAAAACCCTAACGTCCGTGCGATATTCGATTCAGTCCGAAACCTACAATGCTTCCACAAGCAAAAGTCGCAATTCGGATAAATCACCAGGAATCGAAACCCAGAATTTGGGTTAGGGTTTGATCGTACATTTGCGGGGACAAGGCACCGACTTCGGCTTTCGGTTGGGGCTTCCGGATGGCGGGCGCGCGAACGGGGGAGGGGGTCGGCCCGGCCGGCGCGGAAGGGCTATCGCGGCCGGAGTGCGCGAGAGGCTCGGCGAGCACCGCGCGAGGGGCGCGGGGCTTCCGCGCGCACGCGCGCAGGAGAGGGAGGAGCAGAGCGAGACTGAGGGCGACTGGGAGATGGTGACCCGCGACGGTCGCGGTGGCTGCGGGTGGCAGTGGTTGTGCCGGTGGACAGCGACTGAGTCGCGGCGGAGGGAGAGAGGATTCGGGTGAGAGCGAAGGAGATCGCGAGTGATAGAGAGGGAAAGAGAGCGATAGAGAGTGAGAGAGAGAAATCGAAAGAGAAGCCGAGAGAGAGAAGAGAGATAAGAGAGGTGGTGGTCGGGAGGCGAGGGCGTCGAAGGAGGCGCGGGGGGGGCGCGGGTGGGGGAAGAGGAAAGGTCGCGGGAGAGAGAAAGAGGGAGAGAGAGAGAGAGAGAGAAATTAGGGCTTAAAGCCCTAATTTCGATTTTTTTATTATTTTATTATTATTATTTTTCTTATTATTATTATTATTATTTAATATATATATTTTTTTTTAAAAAAAAAATAAATTCATAAATAATTAGATGAGAAAATGAATAAATGAATAATTAAATAATTATCCATATATATATTTATGCCTACTTTATATTTAAAGTTCTAATCTTTATCAAAATAAGATTTACTTTGAATCAGAAGCACGGATATTTTAATTATACCTAAAAAAAATTTAAATTACATACCTCAAAATCGGAAATCAATATAATTAAATATTATATATATATATATAAATTGAGGATCATTTTATTAAATTCAAAAACGGAATTACGAACACCGTAGTGTCGGTGTTACATTTGCAGAGTTGGAAATATGTTCTAACGTAACAAGACCTTTGCAATAGGATCAGTATAAGCCACTTTCAGATTGTATCTCACTGACTACTTATACATTGGGACTCGACTCCCGAGGCCATATTGGCTTTATTGGCATCAGTCACCGATACAATTACAAAGTTGTTGCTCAACTGCATCACGCTTTTAATCTCATGTTGTTCCTTCTACAACATGGTGCTTCTAATGTCTCCGATGCCCAGAGAATAACCAAGCAATGAACCCTTGACAATTTTTCTCAAGACGATCTTTACAGGAAACAAGATCGTCAAAAAGCTTCACCACCCAAAAAGGTAGTGGAGAACCAACCAACAAATGTGCAAGATAAAAGGCATGTTGAGAACGGTTCGCGGTAAACGAAATGACACGTGCCGTATTTAATACCTTAACTTACAAAATCCAAGGGGTCTCATCTGACCCATATTCCTCATGTTCCATCTTCAAAGCAACCCCAAGAGTGGGGGCAAATGATGATACATGACTGAAACGGCCTAGGTCATATTGTGCCTAGGACCAACCCATAACACAACCGACATCACACAACAATCTAGTTGCTCAATCAACCGATATCCACCCGATTGGCTAACAGTTGATATAATTATGAGGCTTTAGACCCTTCGAACCCCCCATTCATTGGGGTGCACTAATCGAAATGTGTCGTCAATACGAGATCTATCTCCCAGGTGGGTACACACGGCCCACACACTCTATCTCTTTCTGAGCATCTACTGATCGCCAACTGATTAGTGAATCGTTGACTAGCTGTAGTATCTACTTAATGATTGGTGATTACCACCTAATTTACTAAAGTAAATATTCGTTTTGACTATAAGTGCGAAGGAATCTCTTATGAATAGGAAGGAAACCTCAAACATATGTAAAGAGATCCCAAGGACTATTAGGACTTTCCTAATTAAACGTGGCAAAGATCTCTTGGAATCTTTTCACTATTATCCCTGAGATTTTGGGGAACTTTCGAAAGGAAACTAGGGTTTTAACGCTCCCACTAACAAATGACTCTTACGTCGGGTAACTATATATTCATTACAAGATCCATTGACCAGGTACGCAATCCCTTCCTTTGAACTCATACAAAACATTGCGAGACTTACTTTCAATCTATTCTTTCATTATGAAAATCGCTCTCTGACTTGAGCATCGCAGTCTCTCTTGTCAGAGTACCCTCCAGTGGTCTTTTGCAGGTATTATCCATTACCGTCGACTAAAGACGAAACCCCTTCATTTGAGATAGCAAAGCCATTATCTGTGCAGGTAGACCCACTTCCAACACCACTTCTAGAACTACCTTCTATGTGATGAAACTCTCGTCTCCTTACAATGCAATCTTAATGCATCTTAGCCTCAATGGCCTTGAAGCACTACTAAGTACCCGACATATGAGAATTAAGTTCAGAATACCCCTGGTAATTGTAACCCTTTGAGGCAATTTGGATCCCTTCACCCTCCCCATGATGGGTAAAGAAGATAGGGTTTTGGCAGTCGACACCATAAAACTCAGGGATGACAACGAACATCGGTCCAAGCCTCAGTTTGAGGACAAGGTGATCGAAGTGTCCATCATAGACACTCCCAGTCAAACTATTCAGATTGGCACCGATATGCCAACATCTCTTTAGAAAGCTATCATAGATTGCCTACAATGCCACTACTAAGTCTTCACTTGGTCTCCTTAGGAATTGTAAGGCATTCACTCCTTGGTCATAGTTCACAAACTAACTACAGATGCCAGGCGTAAGCTGGTCAAATAAAAGAAAAGGGTGTTCGCACTAAAGCGCCAATGTGCATTACAAGAAGAAGTTTTAAAGCTCTTGGCAGCATGACTTGCTCGAGAAGTGAAATACCCTAAGTGGTTCGCCAATATCGTCATGGTGAAAAAAGCAAACGAAAAGTGAAGGATATGTATAAACTTCACTAATCTCAACAAAAGCATGTTCCAAAGATAGCTACCCACTCCCCAACATTGACAAACTTTTCAATAACTCGTCTCGCCATTAACTCCTAAGTTTCATCGATGCCTACTCCGGATATGATCAAATATGCATGGCTCCTAAAGACAAGGAGAAAATAAGCTTTATTATGGAGTTCGGTACTTACTGCTATAAGGTCATGTCATTTGGCCTCAAGAATACAGGGGCCACCTTCCAACGGCTAGTCAACAAGGTCTTTAGTAAGCAACTTGGTAGAAACGTGAAAGCATATATTGACCACATGCTCATCAAAAGCACTGATTCTAACAACCACGTTGCTGATCTAGAAGAAACATTTTGAACATTGAAACAATATAACATGAGGTTGAATCCAGCCAAATGTATCTTCAGAATTAAGTTTGGAAAGTTTCTGGGCTTCCTAATCACCAATCGAGGCATCGAGGCAAATCCAGAGAAAATCCAAGTCATTTTTGACATGGCACCACCCAGGACAGTGAAAGACATGCAACGCCTCATTAGTAGAATCACCGCCCTCAATTACTTCATGTCAAAAGTGGGAGAGAAATACAAACCATTCTATGATGCATTGAAGAAGTCTCAAAAGTTCACGTAGATGCCTGAATGCCAGGCTACCTTCGAAAAGCTCAAAAAATACCTCATGTCACTTCTGCTTCTCTCTTAACCAATCCCAAGCAAGAAACTGTATCCTATCTCTCTATCTCTGATCAAGCACTCTGCTCCATTCTCATGAGGCAAGAATCCACCGCATAAAAGTCAATATACTACGTTAGTCGAATACTCCACGAATCAGAGATCAATTACCAACTTATCAAGAAGATAGCTTTCGTACTAGTCATTACCGCTAGACGTCTATGACAATACTTTCAAGCCCACACCATCGTGGTACTATCCAATCAGCTGTTGAAACAAAGCTTACAGAAAAGAGACACCTCAAGTTGACTTATCAAGTGGAGCATCAAACTAGGCATGTTCGACATCCAATACCAGCCGAGAGCTGCTATTAACTGCCAAACCCTTGCTGATTTCATTCTTGAGTGCACCATCCATGTAAACAGGTTGTCTAATTTATTAGGCAGCAAAGCCATACTCATCCTAGTCGGACCAGACAAAATTAAGGCTGAGTACGCGTTTCGTTTTGACTTATGGGTAACTAATAATTAGGCAAAATATGAAGCTTATCTGACTGGGCTAAGAATCGTAGTATCGTTGGGAGCCTAGAACTTGCGAGTCTTTACCGACAATCAACTGGTCGTTAAATAGATCAAAAGAGTCTATGAGATCAAGGAACCAATGATAGTGAAGTATCTCTTTAAGATATGCCAAGCCACAGATAGTTTTGATAAAGTAGACATACAACAAATCTCTCGGTTCAAAAATGCTCGAGCTGATAGACTCTCGAAGTTAGCTAACTTTGATTTAGCAACGACCAGTCACACTACCTACATAGAAAGCTTGTTGCACCCAGTATTGAGGAGCCTAAACAAATCCTAGTGACAGGGAGTCCACCCAGTTGGAAAGATTCTATCGAAGCCTACCTAATACATAAGCAACAAATGAGCTCTCCCTCCAAAGCCGTCAAGCTAAAGTGCAAGACTACTCATTATGCCATTATCGACGGCAACCATTACAAGAAGTCCTATACGCATCCATACCTAAAATACTTAATAGCCGAAGAGGGGGACTATATCCTCCGAGTGATCCATGAAGGGATATACGGTAACCACCTAGGTGCCCGAAACTTGATGAACAAAGCCCTCCAACAAGGCAACTACTGACTCACTATCTATAAAGCCTGATACTAATAGCTATGTTAACAGATGCGACAAGTGCCAACGCTTTTCGTCGATACCACACTAACCATCCACTAATATCTACCTGATAGCCAGCCCATGACCATTCGTCTAGTGGGGAGTGGATATTCCATGGCTTTTCCTACCAATAAGTAGGCAACGAAAGTTCCTGGTAGTGACCATTGATTACTTCACTAAGTAGAGGCTGAATCGCTAGCCCAAATCACTGTTGGCAAGATACAACATTTTGTGTGGACATCCATTATCACTAGATTTGCCATACCTCGCGTCTTGATAACGGACAATGGCAAGCAATGTGATAACAAGAAATTTCGAGATTTTTACGACAGGTTGGAGATCCAGCACCACTTTACCTCAGTTGCCTATCCGTAAGCCAATAACCTCGCAGAGGTGACCAACCGAATGATCCTACAAGGGCTAAAGACTGCACTAGATGAAGTAAAAAGTCATTGAGTAGACGTGCTCTACAACAATCTTTGGGCTTACTGAACAACCCCCCAAAGGGCTATATGGAAAACACCGTTTAGCCTCACATATGGTTGTGAAGCAGTCATATCAGTCAAAATTGGAGTTCACTCACTGAGGGTGGATCGATACGCAGAAGAGTAGAATGCATCTGCATTACGCGAGAAATTAGATTTACTCCTCGAGCTAAGGGAAACTACATCAGTTTGAATGGCTGCCTACCAATAACAGACGATGAGATATTACAATAGACAAGTCAGAGCCAAGATATTCAAGCCAGGTAATTTGGTACTTAGGAAAGTAGAGGCCACCGCTAGACCAAACCAGGGGCAAACTAGCACCCAATTGGGTAGGCCCCTACTGACCCAGGCACTTATCACCTCAATCACCTAGATAGATCGATCATACCCAGGACATGAAACTCTACGAACCTACACATCTATTACCAGTAGGGCCCGGTGCCCAATCGAACGAGCATATCCAATCCTACGTGAAATCCAACGGTCAGGTAAAACCCCTACGATTTCGTGCTATACTATACTAACTGATCGACTTGCTCTTGTGTCATTCAAGATGTCCTATCATTGGAATCTCTCTCCCCGAATAGGCCGATGTCGTCCAATCCTATCATTGAAATCTATCTCCCCGAGCGGACCACTGTCATCCAGTCTTATAATTGGGATCTATGTTCATGAACGGACCACTGTCGTCCAATCCTATCATTGGATCTATCTTCTCGAACAGGCCAACATCGCATAGTCCTATTGTTGGGATTTATCTTCCCGAACCAACAACTATGGTCCCGTCTTATCATTGGGATTTATCTCCCCGAATAGACCACTTTCATCTAGTCCTATCATTGGGATCTGTCTCCTGGAGTAGACCAATGCCACCTAGTTTCATAGATTTGGCCTATCTCTTTGAACAAGCCAAAGTCGCTCCTCCTATCGAATGAGCATGTCAAAGGATGAGTCTCAGGTGGACAAGGGTAATCGTCATACTTATCCCTCGAGCGATTTCACTCCCCTAGTTTGAGATTGCTAGGACAATGTCGTCTTGTGCCTAACAAAAGGGAAGCCTACCGTATGTGATATCTCTCATCGACCAAATTCGACTGGTCGCTTTGGTCATTCGACAATTCATTATTCATATATGTCGACGGAATGCAAACAATAGACAAAATCAACAAGTAAATAACGAAAGCTCTTCTTTGTTTCCATGAGACAAGCACGTATCAGAGTACACAGCTGAATACAAGGCAAAAGGAAATCTCACAAGTCCTTGAGATGGATAGAATTATAATGAAGCACTACATAAGGAGTTTACACTTGAGAGCCAACTTGAAACAAAACAAGGAACTTCATGACCCATCGACATTGCATAGTTAGGACAAGAAGACTATGGAAACACCCCAGAATCATGAAGTCAACTGCCAACCCTTCCCAATAAAACCTAGGAAGAATCTTGTAGAAGAGCCGAAAGAGGTACGGAAGAGACTATAATGATACATCACCTCCGACCGTCTTCTAGCTTTTTTCCCGACCTGAGTAGATATCTCAAACCGCTTGTTGTACCCGGGGGTTGGGCAATGTTTCCAACCCTAAGAAGAGAGCTCATGACGAAGAGCATCTCATCCTCCTCAAAGTCAAAAACCCCGATAAGGGCTCTGAAGGGTCCACACAGTGTCCAAAAAACAGACAACATGACAAGAGCTCATACTTGCGGCCCCAACTTTGACGAAACTATGCATCAGTAGAAACACTCTATACTACTGAACCATGTGGCTCGAAATCTATCACTAGGTAGTCTCACAAGGGAACAACCCTCAACAAAAGGAACTTACAGAATCAAAAGTACACAAGCTCTCTGAGGCGGTGCCAGGCCACATAACCTCTATTTATAGCTGAGGAGACATATTTATAGCTGAGGAGACATGATCTTCACGATCTTGGGTAGGCAAAACAGTCCATTGAGAAACACGCGCAATGAATGAAGAATTTCGACCTCTTCAGTTTCCCACTCGGCATTAAATCCAGAGTCATTTATTTAAGAGTTGAGCGCATTCACACCCTCATGACCTTCCTACCCTTGGCTTACTGCTCACGTCCCTCTTCAAAGTGATGCAAAGAGTAGAGGGCAAGTGATGATACCCAATTCAAGCCACTTTAGGCCTAAAAAACAACAAGGCTAATGGAGCATCAAGAGATCCATCAAGCTTGCAGTTCGTTGGCGCCTTAACGAGCATGTGTATACCACTCATCCCACCTTCTTGATGGACATCTGTTTGGCGTTTTCAATGATCGACATCTAACAATCAGTTGATATGGTACCCACACTCCTCGAATCACGAGGGCAATCTTATGAAAATAAGAAAAGGATATGCAACCCCAACTGATAAGGAAAAGAATCCCCGTGATGATCTAGACTTTTCGTATCGATAAGTTTTGACAATTTTTATGTATCTTACGGCATAATTCCCTGAAATCTCGGGGCAATCTTAGAAGGAAATTAGGGATTTATCACCCACTATCTTATGGTTCTTATGCTCAAAAGATATATTAGCTCTCAGATGCCCACTATCCAAATAAGTTATTTTCGCTTACACAGGGGCACACAACTGTTACCTCAAGTTCTCTCTCTTAGTTTGTTCTTTCCTTTCAAAAATCGCTCCCTAACTTGAGTGTCAAAGTCTCCCCTGCCGGAGTAGCCTCCGGCGGTCTTTTGCAAGTCCTATCTATTGACGTTGATTGGAGCCTGCACCTCTTTGCTCAAGTTAACAGATCCATCATCTGTGGAGCCAGACCCACCTCCAACAATAGTAAAGAAAGATAAGGAAATATCATTTCCATATGAGAAAGAATTTACCCCATTCGCATCTCTAGCTCTTCAAGACAACTTACGTTGACTACTTTATAGCCTATATCTCGAAAATAAGAACATAATCAATTACAGCTCTAGACATGTTATGGGGCAAAGAACCACTTGAAGCAACTGGAAGCAAATTTTGAATTAAGACATAACAATCATGATTTTTCAATAAGGTAATCTTGTACTATTTTGATTTCGCACATCTTGAGATGTTTGAATAATAGTTATCCAGTATCTTTATTTTATTTTATTTTTTAACACTCCTAGCACTTGATTCTTCTCTTTTTGAGACAATATAGTAAGCAGGAAGTGTATACATCTATTGGCAAGTTCAATTAGATGCAATTCCCTTTCTATACCCATGATCACAAGGTCAAGGCGAGCCTTTAAGTTGTCTTTTGTTTTTCCAATCATGTCAAACAATGTTGCTAGCATATTATCCATAACATTCATCTTAGGTCAATGAACTTCAACTTAAGTGGCATCTCTTCCTCCCCCTTATAATAGGCTTGGGAGTTTCAGTATGCACAAAAAAAAAAAAAATCCATCTTAGTATGTATGACATCAATGTTACGTTTTATTAAATTAGTCTTCTAATATGGTAATGTAAAAAATATGTTTTTTGATTCTACGCATTCTTTATTGAAACTGAGTCACCATTTGCATCTTCCATAATGATTTCACCATCTAATTGCTTTATACCCTCAAGTCCAAACAACATTACTAGTGGAATTCTCCATTCTTGATTGCCATCAAAGTTATGCTTATCCAGTCTATAAGGGTGACTAGAAGATAAGAATCGACGATGACTCATCAAACAATATTTACCATAATTTTTAAGCTATTTTGAGCATGTATCAAAACCACAAGCTCGACAGGCAAACTTGCTCCTAGTATTTCAATTAAAAAGCATGTTATAAGCTGGAAAATCGTTTATAGTCTACAATAATGCAGCAAGCATTTGAAAGGTATGTTTTATATGAGTATCATATATTTCTATGCCATTCATCTATGTGTTATTCAATTAACCCACCAATTGCTACAAGAATACATCAACGTTTTTTGGCAACTCTAGATCAGGAATCGAGAAAGATAAAATAAATAAAGTTTGCTTGATGCAAAGTTATGGTGGCAAATTGTAAACAGTTGATATTACATGTCAAGTGCTATGTTTAATACCCATTGTGCCAACAACAACCACCTAACTCTTAATCTCAAATTTTGAAATCGATCATTTGAGAGATAAATGTAGGACAGAGGAAAAAAGAAAAGAAAAAAAAAAAGAAAAGAAAGAAAAAAGAAAAAAAAGGAAAAACATAAAATAAAGTTTGAAAACAAAAATAGAAGAGATAACAATAAAAAATAAATATAAAAATAATGAAAAAGAGAAATATGAACTATTTATAGAAACTTAAAATAATAAAAGAGATGATTTAATTGTTTTGAATTCTCCTACATCACTTATTTTTATATAAAGTTATTTTTTCAACTAAACACTTGAATTGTATCTACGTTTTCAATAGTTTATCTCGATATTTTACTAAATCTGTTATATTTAAGATTTCGTATCTCCTAACTGATACGTCTTTGGCTTTTGTTGAACATATCTTAATAACCTTAGGCGATGCTCGCGTATTTTATCCACAATTAAACTCACTCTCAACTTAGTATATATCTTTTCATTTCTAATCCTATTTTTTTCTAATTTTATCATATATCATTTTGATCATTCTCATTTCAGTTACAACTATTTTATACTATTGTTATTGTTTAATGGTCAACATTCAGTGCCATACAATAGTACACGTCTTACTGTGATTCTATAAAACTTCCCCTTTAACTATAATAGTATCATGCGATCGTAAAGAACTCTAAATGCACTTCTCCATTTCATCTAAGTTACTTGGATCCCATGATTCACATCCATATCTATATTGCCATCGTTTTGAGTGACAGATCCAAAATATGTAAAATGTTTAATTTTTGGTACGTTCTGATCTTCTAACTTAATAGTTTCTTTATTATTCTGATGGTTGTCACTAAATGTACATCTCATATACTCAGTTTTTAATCGACTCAAATCCTCTGAATTCTAGTGTATATCTCTATAATTCTAATTTAACACTAATATCCTTTCTAGTTTCATCGACCAATATTATATGATTTGTGAAATGCATATATCATGTATCTCATTTTGGATACTCTTTGTAGTATCATCCATCACTATTGTAAAAAGGAAGGAACTTAATATTGAATCTTATTGAAGGCTAATGTTAATTGAGAAGTTATCACTTAAACCCTCGCATGTTCTTCTATTGGCAACAGCTCCCTCATACATATTTTTTATGAGGTTAATGTATATCAAAGAGATCCCTTTTTTTATCAATGCCTATCACAATATATCTTTAGGTACCCTCTCATATGATTTTTCTAGGTTAATGAATACCATATACAAATATCTCTTCTGCACTCTAAATATCTCCATCAAATGTCTTAACAAGTGAATAGTTTCGGCGGTAGATCGTCTTGATATAAATCTAAATTGATTTTGGGATAACTTTTGTCTTTTAGATACATGCATATCTAAAACTAAAAGTTTATGTTGAGTTGGTATACTCTTCCCTGGTATAACTTTACATCCCTACATATTATTCTATCATCTCTCCTAGTGAGAAAGAAATCTATTTGACTGGCAATCGACTCACTCCTATATATAATTATGTGCGATCCTTTTTTTTCTTTGAAAAAAGTATTTATAAGAATCAAATCGAATGTTGTGACAAATTTTAAAATGGTGCCTCCTACTTCATTCAACTAACAAAACCAAAGTTCCCATGTATAACTTTGAATCCCTCATTATTCTCACCTACATGTCTATTTAGATATCTTTCAATAAATAATTTCTCCCCATTAGGTATGGTTTGTATAAATTTATCTAAATCTTTCTAAAACTGTTGCTTACTAAATTACATTTACATCTATTTGAGATGTATAAATACTAACTATATTAAATACGTCTTCTCCACTAACTAGTTTAACAAGCAAAATTCTTTCTCCCTTTATTTTTATCTCAACTATATTCCTTTTGTAAGTCCTTATGGACAATTATTTCTACTCAATTCTTAGTTTTATCCCAACTTGTGTACCAAATCTTATGGCCATAAGAACCTACTACTCTATTTTTCTCCCCCACCCACTAGTTTCTTGGAGACACCCGATATTAATTTTCTGTCTGGTCATTACTACTCATATTTCTCATAACTTACCTGTTAAGGATTTTATGTTTCAAGTGGTTAGACGAATCTTATTTTCACAGATTGATTTCTTTACCCACACCCATTCACATAAATATAGGAACCTTTGCCTATTTGAACCACATCCAGGCAGCGACGTGACATGTCACTTTTGGGTGACGACTTAAAAATCCTTACTAACTTGTCATTGCATTCGCGATCCAATGCAGCGTATCACTCAAAAGGGAGCACCCTAATGAATTTTCTATATTTGTCCCTCATTTTGGCTTTGACAAGGGTTTTACACTATCTGTTAACTTACTGTAAGCCTCCTCCTTTACCCGAGTTTGGGATCAGCTATGGCGGAGTTTTAATACCCATTGTGCATACTAGGTTAAAACCATCAGATGATAATCCAAGACGAATGTTTTGAGGATTTGTTGAAAACACTTTGTGCAAAGTATCAAAATCTTTCCATGCATGAGCATCGGTTGGATGTCTTAAATATCCATCATCCTTGTGCTCATCTAAATGCCAACACATTGAAAAAGCTACTTTTGAACACAAAAATAGTCTCTGAAGTCTTTATGCAAAGCATCAAAATCTTTCCATCTATGAACATCAATTGAATGTCTTAAATATCATCATCCTTGTACTCAACTGAATGCCAACGATTGAAGAATCTACTTTTGAACACATAAATATTCTCTAAAGTCATGGTTTAAGAGGAAACCATTTCAAGACGTTTGGTTTTCTTGTCTTCCCTTTCTTCTTTTATGTATACTCGTTAGCACCGCTGTTTTTTACATCTATATCCCATCTAGGAGCACCACAAATTGAACACCTATCTTCATTTTCTTAGCTTCCCAAAATAATATACAACCATTTTGGGAAACATAAATTCTTTCATAATTGAGACCTAATTTAATAATTAATTTTTCAACTTCATAAGATGTTTTTTGTATATTCACTCCTTTTGTTAATGTTTCCCTAAACGTATTCAACAAACAACTAAAGATTCATTACTCTATCCCAACATGCACGTTTTATGAAAGATATCCAAGATAAAAGATTGCCTACTATGTTTCTCACATCTCAAAAAGAGATGATCATCGGTTTCTTTTAAAATCCCATAAAATTTAAGAATTTCTGAATTCAACTATGAAGAATGCTCTTGATTGCCACTAGTATGTCCAACAACCAAATCTGTTAAAAATTCTTACACATGATACTCTGGACGTTAGAATGTGCATAATCAACTTGATTAGCAGTAGGTTACTTTGATGATTCAACATCAACCAATGGCTCGCTATGACAATTCCAATTTGCATAACCTAAAGAAAGCTCATTTTCGAATATATGATCCACAAAAACATCTTGTTTATGAGATAATGCATTAACACACCGTTTATATACACAAGTAATAACTCTATCTCTTGAAGATTTCAGAGCAATCTCTAAGAATGTAGCATCTGATTATAGAAACTTTGGATTAAGTGTGGACTAATTTTTCCATGTCTCATCTATAAAAGAAAAAATTCTACAAATATCTCAAAAAAAAAATTGCCTTAAGTATATGGTTTTCTTCTTTTAAAGAAAATTATTCCAAAATTGCATTATCCTAAGTCTGATCTACTCAAATACATCCAACTAATTGATCGAATATAAGAATCAACGGATGGATAGAGCTTGTGCGATGAAAAATTGAATCACAGGATGTGAGAAAAATTGAACACACATTATTTCTTATTATTTTACTGTTAGAATTTATTTAATAAAAACCATTATCAATATATAAATATTCAAGTTCTAGATCTACATGCCAAATCATTAAAAAATTATGTATTGGATATAGAAACTAAAGGAAAGTATACCTGAATTCATATTTTCTAAATCTCCTATAATAATTTCCAACGAGTGTTGATTATCTCGAATGCCGGCCTCCAAGAATTCTAAATTGAAAATAGCCTTCCATATCTTTATATTCTTCCTAAAGAAATCTCTAACGATAGGATGTCAAGGATGGAAAAGTCACCAAATCCGGAGACCACAACCCATATTTAAAGATAACTATATTATCCTCTTGATAACCCTATCTAAACCTATCATGCAGATAAGAATTATCTCTTAGATTTCTACACGTGGGAACCACACCCTATTAGATACTTTAGAGTACAAACTTAACCAAAACTTTACTAGATAATTTTCTCATTTTCTGTCTTCTCATAGACTCATCTTATATGACAGTCTAAATACATAATTATTTTATATATTAACCTAATGTTGGATTAAATGATCCAACAATCTCCCACTTGGATTATATGTATGTCTTTATAATTATGTATAACCGAAATGAGCTCAACTTTGTTGTCAATACTGAAATGTATCTATAACTAATCCCATCTATCAATTATATCAACATAGGATCAGAGAGGCTTTTGTCACATTTATCGTAATATCGACCCAACAGTGGTCACGTATACCAATACAACCGAATAACATAGATCATGATGTGGATGTGTAGTATGAAAATTATATGCAATGTGATCTGTAACATGTCTATTTCTAATTGGTTCTCTCTAAACCATAATGAAATCAACTGTACTTAATATCAGAGTGTGATCCAAAAACTGAATCTTTATTTCTACGAAACTTAACTTTAAAATATCTTAAATTGAAATAATTAAGATGTCTATGTTAGATGAGTATCTAAAATCACAAACTATCATTGAAACTGAATATCTTGTAATGATTTGACACCCATAAGAATAGTGTGCACATTAACTTTTGGGTGGCAATCCTTTACCAAACGGATCTGTAATTATGGAGTTTGTATCAATGTATTCTATAGACAACTGTCCATTCTGAATCATTTCTTTCAGACTGCTAAGTTATTATCACATGATAACTTAAGTAGTATAACAATACCATCTACTATGTACAGCCCCGTGACAAAAATTTACAATCATATTCCATAAATGGATGCCTTATAACATACTAGCCCCATACCATTCTGACATCTAATAAAATCGAAATTAGTACTCTGAATGATCTCAATCTAATCTGATCTTCAATAAGTAAGCATGTATCCTTTTGTTCTCTATAATTACCATAAGACCTATTTGGCTGCCTCTAATGGTCTACTATTAAGTACTTGCCCAACATTCCTATAACGTACGCAATACTGAATGCGTATCAACCTGAATATACATCAGACTCTATACTACTGACACGTAAGGAATCTTCTGTATTTCTCTATGTATAAGGTCATTTTTTAGACACTTGTTGAGATTAAAGTTGTCTCCCTTAACTATAGGGATATTTTCTGATTTATAATCTCGAATATTATATTTTGAGAATTCTGCTCCCACAGAACTTGTGATATATATAATTTTAAATCAAATTCATCTCAAAACCTAATGAGTTGATTACTAGATAAAATTTGTAATACCACCATATCGGTTTTAGAGGTAACAGAGTTTATTCTTTCGAAATGGAGATTTTTCAACATTGTCCTCATCTGTTTCTTCCCCCACACGCTCAGCATCCTAAAAAAACCATACACTTCCCGACTTAAATATAATCTTATTTGTGGGATCATAAAAACTTATATCCCTTAAATATTTCAGAATCCCCTATAAAATAGCAACCACTATCTTGATATCCAGTTTTCTTTCATTAGGTCGGAAAAAGCCTAATCTAAGCTGGATAACCCCAAACCTGAAAAATGTTTTAGACTAGGATGCCTCCCTATCTAAAGCTCTTAAGAGGTTTTGGTAGTTGTTTTAATGGGAACCCTGTTGAGAATATATACTACAACATTAATTAAGATTTATCCGTAAGAAAATTTATGGAACCATATCAAAAAATCATCTATTAATATGATACATTAGCATTGACCATTCCAAGAAGCTGAAGGGAATGATCCATAGATATCCGCATGTATCAATTCTTAGACATTCGAAATCCTCTTGGACTTATATTTCCTTTTGTTCGTTTGTTTTCCCTTTAGTTAATTTTTACTTCGAGTACTAGTATGCAAGGACTCATAAAATGAAGCAATAGTATTAACCAAAAAAATAGATTATCGAATCATGATGAAAAAACCGGAACTAACCACTTTAGATTCAAGAAAAAACCAATTTTTTCATTTTTGAAGGAACAAGTAAAACCTGATTTGTCCAACATAAAAATAGAAATCAAATTTTGTCTAAAAGACGGAATTACAAAAGTTTCATTAAAATCCAAATAGAAATCAGTTTTCAATAATAATCTAAATTTTTTCTATTACTTCAATTGTAATTTTATTGTCATCACCCACACAGATATATCTTTTACCATCAATTAGCGATCAATAATTTAAACAACCCTACATAGACACATAGATGTGAGTAGTAGCAGTGAAATCTGGCCATCAAATGTGTCCTAGCATTGAAGCTAAATTAACCTTAGAACAAACCAAACCAAAAACCTTAGCAGTATTCTTATCTTGTTTTCTTATCTTTCCTTTCTTATCCTTAATGGTCATTGACCCTGATACTGTTTGGAGATAAAATCTGTCAAGAGTATAATAATCTCAACATTTTCATTCTTGACAAACCGTTTCTCAATATTCATAAGGAAAGATAAAGTCATTGTAACCGACTCAGATGTAGTACCTCTGAATGTTTCTGGGATAGCCCGTTTTATCATCGTTAGACATATACGATTCAACATCTTCCACTTTTCCTTCTCTCTCTTTTCCCTAAAGGTATTCTTATCTATAAGTGGTGGGAAAGAGTCAGTCCTTAACGCAAACTCTAAATCCATGACTTCAAGAATTCAAACTAGATTCTTTTGCCATGATTTGAAATTTGAGTCATTCAATTTAAGAATCAACCTGAATTGGGCATTAGTATCAATAGAAATAGTATACAAAACTTAATAGAGAACAATAAATAATCACAATTATGTTCACAATAACTTAAACTAATTAATTAATAATTCAAATAAAAGTAATCCCATTACAGGGTATTGTTAACTCCGTTAATATTTTATCTTTGGACAAAATAATTAACTTGTAAGTGATACCCTGATGCAATAATCAAACACTGATAATAAATTAACACGCCAAATTGTAAACCTTCATTTGGGCCGATTCACAATTTATATATAAAACCAAATAATCATCACATGTTTATTACCGCTAATGGTCACACAATTATGATAAACACTGGCCTTCCTTTGGGCCGATTAGCACTCACATAAGTTGCATATGCATATCATTTTATATTTCGAAATAAAATAATTTTTACGGGAGAGCCCACTTTGGTGAGATGCTACTTCAATTAAAATATCTCAAAATATATATAACAATTATTTGAATTAAAAATTATATTCTTAATTGAAACTATATTCAATTTTGATTTGATGGGCTTAAACTTGAAAATTGGTCCTATTCTTCGTCCAATTTTATAAAATGTTTGGACCCTTGAACTTAATGACCCATACACTTTAAATTGGGTCTAGAGTTGGATCCAATTTTATAATCCGAAAATAAATAAGCATTACTAAATGGACTTGAATAAGAAAAATTGAGCTCTAATCCAATGGGTCTTGCAAATTGGGCTTACTTGAGGCCCAATTTTATTTCAAAATTTAGGTCTATAAAGGTCCAGTCTCAATACCTGAATTGAACTTGTGATAGCCCAATTAGAGCAGCCGATATTACATTTTATTTGGATTTCCCATAAATTTGGGTATGGACTAAATTATATATACTTGAATTTTGGGTTTGTAAAGGCCTGATCTTAATTGTTAAGTCACTTGATCCAAAGTCCAATTAAAATTTCTGATCACAGTCTTATTGAACTTTGTTTTACTGACCCAGACAAACATTAAACCGGATTAAACCACTGTAAAATGGTCCAAACCGGTCAAAGCCAAACTTAACCTGAATAATATATTTTTTTTTCATCTCTCCTTTGAGATTCATTGAAAAAAAAAATCTTCATTAAATGCCATTTTCTAATTACTACTAAAAAAAAAATCTTTATGAGTATTAAATGCATGTATATCTACATTCATTGTTTTTGACTCCCAAAAGAATTTCCCTTAAACCATAAAATCAACAAAAAGTCCGAATTTCCTTTTTCTTAATTCCAAAACCGAAAACCTTAATTTCTTAATAATTTAAATATGAAAGGTTTTGATATCACTTGTTAGAACTTATTGGATGAAAGCCATCATCAATATATAAACACTCAAACTCTAGATTTATATATCAAATCATTAAGAAATTATATAATTGGCTACAGAAACTAAAGGAAAGTATATCTGAATTCATATTTTCCAGGTCTCCTATAATAATTTCCAATGAGTGTTGATTGCCTCGATTGCTGGCCTCCAAGAATTATGAATTGGGAACAACCTTTCAGATTTTTGTGCTCTTCCTAAAAAAATCTCTAACTAATAGGATGTTAGGGATGGAAAGTCCCCAAATCCGGGGATCATAACCCATATTTAAAGATGACTGTGTTATTCTCTTGATAACCCTATCTAAAGCCATCACCCAGATAGGAATTATCCCTTAAGTTTCTGCACATATGGGAACCATACCTCATCAGATACTTTAGAGTTCAAACTTAACCAAAATTTTACTAGATCACTTTCCCATTTTTTCATAAACTCATCTTATATGACAATTTAAATATATAATTATTTTACATATTAATCCAATGTTGGATTAAATGATCCAACATTTCCAGCCAAGAAAACATTGAGCAGAAAGATCAAAGGGAGGATCCTTACCTGAAGGCGAGGGGGAGGGAGGGGGCAAGTGTGTTCAATAAAGAAAGCTTTCGCCAGAAGGCGAGGGAGGCCAAAGGATTTTAACTTTTGTGAAAGGTTAAACGAAAAATGGTTGCTTTTCTATTTTTTCTTTGACAAATAAGGTTTTGCTTTTGTGTTTTACGCGTTATCATATAACACAAGAATTTAAACAACGAGAAACTTCAAACGTTAGCATCACAGTACTTATTTAACCAATTATAAATACATATAGCAGACAAATGAATTATTTATTTACAAAATCTGAAACTTCAACATATATAATATGACATTTTAAGGCAATTTTATTAATTAAAGAAATCCTATGTACAAAAGACTCGGCAACAAATGAAGACACCTCATACTTCAGGCACTATATCGTTTGCTAGGAGAGAGATAGAGGTATGATCTTCATATATGATTGCTAGGAGAGAGATAGAGGTATGATCTTCATATATGATTGCTAGGAGAGAGATAGAGGTATGATCTTCATATATGATTTGATAACTTTGTGTTTTTCTTTTCTTTTTAATTTTATATGATTGTTTTTGTTAATTAATTTCCATTTATAACATGTGATAGTTCTACACACACACACACACACACACATATATATGAGAGAAAATTGAGCAACTTTTGAGTTTACAAGAGAAAAATGAAGATCAAGATGGTGTTGCTTCGTTGGAAGCAGATGTGTTGTCTAAAGTATTGGGTCGTGTTCGTTGGATAGGTTTTGGACTGACACCAAAAATTTTCACCGAGGCAAATATTTAACTCATAAATAAAAATGAGGAAATAAAGGAAAAAAAAGATTCTTAAAGAGTAATACGCTACTTTAGAAAGCAAAATGGTAATGCTAGCAAGTTTTGTCACCAATATTTTTTTTAATAAGTTTTAACCAATCCGATATCCGGTTATGTGACTAATCCGGTTTAGTATTGTGGAGCCCAATTTAAGGACTGATTTTCTTGGTGTCAGTTTTTTTATTTTCAAAACTTGAACTTGAGATTTTGTTTAAAAGAGTTTATATACTTGTCACTAAATTCATAAGTCGTTGGTTTTGTTACGAAACATGTTGGCATTAATGGTTTGGATTCTAATAATAAGGTATGATTAAAATTCATATGAAACATATATATTATTTTTATTTTTTGGGGGATATTATTTTGATTGTTAATTATATTTGACCAATAAATATTAACTATTTGCTTTTTCTTAAGTATCAAGAGATTGAGAGCAACAATGGGAGCCATGGCACATAAAAAAGAAAATTAATTGTCAATGAATAAGTCATTGATCTTATTAAATATATTTCATATATTTTCTTATGATTTAAATTTTTAATTAACTCATTGTGCTAATTATTTTTTTTTCTTTTCAGATAATTATCATTGAAAAGATGTCGGACCATATAAATCATGGAGTGATAATATACAATCGAACCTAGCTTTACTTTGGTTGGAGCTGATTTTGGTCGGCACAGGGATGGCCTTTTCGATGCCCATTTAGTTATTGTTTAACAACACACAATCAATGGAACTTTCATTACTAACAGTTATGGTGGGACTATTGATGAAATGTTGTTGGTGGTCATGTTTTCCATTGTGAGTGACAGAGACAACGGTAATAAAGAGATGAAAGATAAAAGATGGAAGATGAGAAGATAGATTCTCTTTTGTGTGAAGCGCATGCATAGATGGGCCTATTTGAAGGGAACAATGCAAATACCAGAGAGAAAGGAAAAGAAATGTACATTTAAAATGTTCTAAACCTAATTGGTATTATTTTGTTAGAATTTATACAATTTTGGTGTAATGAATCATGGATGAGAAAGATTAGGATCAATTTGAGTTGTAAAGATTTATTCAGTTGTAAATTTTATCAAGAATCAAAATGTTGGAGAGTGGGGCGGGTCCGCCAATGTTGGTAGACACAACCCTTTTTCAATTGTTTGAAATTTGAATGAAAGAGGGAGTGGTTATTGTATAACCACCCCTCAACTCCCTTATGTTACAAAAGGGTCCCTTTCATTCTAGATCTCTAAGAGACACAAAAAGAACTTTTTGATATATTCTATTCAAAAGAACAAGAGGGTTTGAAAAACATGGATTGATCATGTCACCATTGAGGCATTTGGATTGTGAACATATGAGATGATCCAATTTACATAACATTTTTCTCGACCTAGAATATCCATCGTCGGAAAGAGGTAAGTGATTTTAACTCACATCTCGATCCGAGAATTTCTTGTTGCGAATTTTGTTTGATGGTTAGTACGAATATCATCATTGGTATCAGAGTATATATGAGTTATTTCCTACCTCATTTGGATATTTAAAAAATTAAAAATGTCATGCATGATCTTAGAGGTTCATTAATAGCAACTTAAAATTGACTTATCAAAATACCCTCAATTTTATATCATAGCATGTTTATTATATGTAGATCTGATCTGTAAAATTTGGCATACATGTGATGAGTACATTAGAAGATATTTCAAATCTTAATCGAAACTTAATGTATTCGTAATTTTCAAAAATACTGAGTTTCAATGCATGAAATTTATATGGTTAGAATTTTTATGAAAAATGCTTTCCAACTATATAAAGATCACAAAAATTGATTAAGAATTGAAAGAGATATATCCATTTGAAGTTTGGATCAAAAACTAGAAAATTGGAGAAGAAGATGAATAGTAATTTTGCTTCCCCACTCCCGGCAAGGGCACATGAAGCCTAAACACCATACTACAGATGTTAGATTTAAAATTCAAGACCATCATTAAACTCAAAAATATTAAAAATGAGGGGGTAACCAAAATTTCATAGCCGTCCACCATCGGGAAGGCGGCACGTGAGGCTCACGCGCTGGTCGTAGCGTGTGAGCATAGAGGTGATGATTTAAATTTTGCACTGTCATCCTTGGTGGCATGTCAAGGTGCATGAAGGACTATTTCCCACTGAAATTTTTATTGGAACAAATATGTTATTTGTTTTGATTTTTCTATGATTTAAAATTTATTTTTCTGAGATGAAAAACATTTTTTATTGATTATTAAATAAATAAACTTTTAGAAAATTACAAGAAAATATTTTTTAGTATGAAAAAATTCTAAATGTTTTTTATAATTTTTAAAAAAAAATATTTTGGAATTTTCTATGAATTTTAAATTATTTTTCAGAATTAAAAAATTATTATTTAATGATTTATAATCAATAAATTGTTTAGAAAATTATAGAAAAACCGTTTTTCTGTCCAAAAAATTCTGAAAATTTTTATTGGACTAGAAAATTATTTTTCTTAATTTTGACTACCTAAGTGTAAATTTTTTATATTCTTTTGATTTTATGCTCTCTTTTTATGTATGAAAAAATTTGCTTTTTCAACATAAAATTGTTTGGGAATTGAGTATATTATTTGAAATAAATAATCTTGAAATTTATTATAATATTATATTTGGCTTAGTGTCTAATCTAATATTGTATCCATTTTCTAAAGTAATGATGGCATTTGGACAGAATATTGGAGTTCATGGGATGAGAGTTGAAATATTAAAAGTTCAAAATAAATAATATAAGAAATACTTTTACTTTTAATTGAAACAACATGGTTGATGAGATAATTGCCGAGGGAGAGAATGCGATTCTTGACAATGTGAGCTCCATATTAATAGAAATATAGAGGGTCAAGAATTTAGAAACCCAAATGAAGTAAAGCCATCCCATAGTATAAATAGCATAGTTCACGTATTATAAGAAGATTTTTCTCATAGAGATAGACAATCCATTAGGGTATCTTGAAAAGAATTTTGGATTTGGAGAATTTAAATAATTCTCATCCAAAATTGAAAATATTTTAATACTTTGTATATTTAAGTGGAAGGTTTTAGGTTGAAAGAATTTAAGTAATTCTCCTCTAAAACTTATAGAATTTTGTAACTTTAAATTAAATTCGTGATAGTGATATATTAGAATTATAGATGATGATTGGGAACCCAGTGAACTTTTGATTCTATACTTGATGTTGACCTATCATGGATGTTAATTTTGAAGTACAAAATCACGTGTTTGATGTGAGTATTAGCATATATGTTTATTCTTTTAGAAAACTCAAATCATAGCATCAAAGCCCATTATTAAGAATTTGAATAGAAATGACAATTTGAATGGCGACGATCCTGAGATATGACACCATAAAATGTAAAATGTGCTGAAAGAATAAGATATTTTGGATGACATCAAATATGTCATGTAGGACCCTAGAGTGGGTAATGCTACCATTTTAAGGGAGAGAACTAGATACTAACCAGGTGTGGATAATGATTGATTCCATTACTCGAGATATCCTAGTTAGCTTTGTCATTGAAGACATGATACCTAAATATGAGCAATACTTTGACTATTCATGACATTAGGGTATACCTCAAAGAGATATAGAGGTACCAGTGACTCATTTTAAACAGATAACTATGAAGTTTGATATCTATAAAAAAGTGAATTGATCATAGTATCAAACGATTTTTGAGGGTCATATCTAGCATGATTAGAAAATGAGAGTAGCAGGTCATGTCTTCTCCAATGAATAGAAAATTCAAATCTTGATTTGATTCCTTTCTGCCAAGTGGGAGAACCTAAAAGTTAGTTTGATTCACAATAACAGTGTGAAGACATTCTTGAATGATACTCTCCACGTCAAGGTTAGGATGAGCAGTTTGGTACTGCAAGATCCATAGTTGACACTTTTGTTGTAAGTATAGTTCCAAAAGGGTTTCGTACTCTAAGCATTAGAGGAGCTGGAACAAAAGCAAGAAAAGAAAGGAAATTACAGACAGACCACAAAAGAACTACCCTGGATATAAGAATAGATAGAGAGTATTTATGAGTTTTTCGTCAATTGCTTTCTGGTAGTAGATAATATGTAGAGAATGATGTAAAAATGAACGATAGAAGAGTTGGCACTTGTAAACTACAGTTACAAAGTGACTGAATTCTCATTCTACATGAGGTTCTCTACGTGTCAGAAATTCGACAGAATTTTATATGTTCTTGTTCTTTTAGAATTTGACTATTATTTTAACTTTTAGAGATATAGGGTTGATTTGTATTTGAATGATATGTGTATTAATTCTGAACAGCTTGTAAATAGTTTTATCATTTTGCAAATATTGATAATGTGACATGATAGATTTAATCGCATTAGGGTAAAATGAGATGAATCAACTAGTGAGAGTAGAACCATTGGGTTCACTCACAAAAGTTGATTTACCAATGCATGAATATTGTATTATCAGCAAAATGATGAGAAAATCATTTGGAAAAGCCATATGGGCTAAATTTCCATTGCGTTTAATCTATTGAGATATTTGTGATCCAATAAATATGAAAGCTAGATATGAAATTTCGTATTTCATTACATTTATTAATGATTTCATGCATTTGACCGTATCTATTTGATCTCTCATGAGTTCAAAACACTTGAGTGCTTTAAACATTATATGAGTGAGATAGAGAATCAGACGAATAGATGACGTGAATATCTATCAGATCAATTTAAAGTTCTGAGTATTGAAAGAGGCACAATCCGACATTTAACCATTTATTATACACCTCGGTAGAGTGGTGTTGTAATAAGAAGGAATAGAACATTGTTGGATATGACGAGATCTATGATGATGCAGGTTCACTCGTCGATTTCCTTTTAGGAAGATGTCTTGTTAACTGCAACTTTTGTTTTGAACCAAGTGTCTTCAAAGATAGTACCAATGACATGATATAGACTTTGGACTGGTAGAGGGTCGTGTCTCAATGACTTTAAACATTGGGGATTGGTAGATTGTATTTTGAGATTTTTTCAATAAGTTTGGAAAATTGGATCTCTATAAAAGTAAGAGTATCTTTATTGGATACCCCGACCAATCTAAAAGTTAAGTATTCATTTGTGAATAAGAAGATGATACTACAGTATAGATTAGATCATGAATGTCATATTTTTAAAAAATGATTTTCCTAGCAGAGGTGACGTGAAAGGTATAAAGATATTATTTGAATTAGTTAATTCAAATGATAGTTTTGTCTATTTTGGATTGTTAGAATAGTACTGATCCCAGGGAGAGGGATTTAAATTCTAACGATCCAATTGAGTTACAGACTCAGAAAAGTGTTAAGAAAACTATGCCTAAGCATTACTTAAGATTGAAGAGCACGCATTTAATGTTTCTTCAGAAGATGAAGAAGAGTCTCAGAATATATATGAGACTCTATCTTGTCCCACGAAGGGTGAAAGGAAAAGATAATGGAAAAAAGAATAAGAGTCAATAAAGTCCAAGCATATTTGGGAATTGGTTGTACTTCTATTAAGACACAAAATTATTGATAACAACTGGATTCTCAAAACGAAGCATAGAGCAGATAGAACTATTGAGAGATAAAAGACTCAACTGATAGCAAAAGGTTATACTCAGTAAAAGAATGTTGATTATGAGTAAACATTTTTTTAGTAGTAAGATTTATCTCCATTCGCGCGTGGTTGGCAATAATGGCCAATTTGAATTTAGAATTATATCAGATGGATGTGAAGACTGCTTTCCTTAGCGGTGAGCTTGAGGAAGACATTTGTATGACATAAGTAGAGGGTTTTGTCATTAAAGGTCAGATAGACAAAATTAGTAAATTGAGTGGATCAATTTATGGCCTTAAGCAGTTTTTGAAAAAAAAAAATGGTATTTAAGATTTCATAGATATGTGGTATCTTATTATTTCATCATGATAGATGAAAACCGTTGATCTATTTGAAAAGTCCATTGACAAATTTATGATTCTATCCTTATATGCTGAGAACATATTGTTAGTGACGAGTGACAAGGAGTATGACCTTTGTGATGAAGGATATGAGTAAGGTAGATTGGGAATTAAATCCCAGAAAAATCATTCCGGGAGATTACTGGAGTTATCTCAAAAGTCTTATATTATAAATACTCTGAACAGTTTAGTTTAAAAGACTGCAAACCCACTGATACTCATATGACTATAGGTGATAGTTCGAAGGATGACATATACCCTAGAACTCCTAATGAATAGATGAAATGTTCGAAACATCATATTCTAGTTCAGTTGGAAATTTGAAGTATGTTATAATGTATACTCATTCCGATATTTATCATGCTATGAGATTTGGTCGGCAGGTATCTATCTAATCTAGGTAGAATGACTGGATTGTCGTGAAAAGGATGTTGGGATACTTGAGTAAAACTGCAGATTATTTTTTTCATTATTAAGGAAATGATCTAATATTTAAAGGATATACGAATATTGATTGGGGAGGTGATTTAGATGAGAGAAAATCTGCCTCTAGTTATATTTGCTTACTCAATGATAGTGTTATCTCATAGAACAGTAAGAAATAAATTTGTGTTCCACTTTTTGCAATGGAAGCAAAATTTGTGGTCAATACTTCCACAGTTCATAAAATGAGTTTTGTTAAGTGGATGTTACAATATTTAGGAGTAGTAAACAATTTAGTGGGAACCTGATGATACATTATGATAATCGGTCAGCTATTACTTACACATGAGACTCTAAATATATTGACAAAATCAAATATAGATACAAAAATCAATTTTGTCGTAGACATGATTGTAAAGAGGGGAATGACATTGAGATATATATCTATGCATTTGGTAGTGGTTTGTCATTTTTCAAAGGCCAATATCTAAAGACATGTTTGTGAGACATGTTAGATAATATGGATTGCATAGATTGTGGCAGTATTTGTTATTGTGATAATAATTGTGATTATATACAAAAAGTGTATATGTTATAATATTCATATTCATTGACATTTGAATTTTGTCTTTGTGTCCAAAATTCTTGTGTCTGGAATTAAAAGTATGTCAAGCAAGTTTTAAAATTGCCTCTCTCATACATGCAATCACCTCAAATGTTTGTGTGACATAGAGATGAGGCGTGTTAATTAGTGGTGGATTAACACACGTATAAATCGCTTTAATTAAGTACTAAAATGTGATTATTGGTTAAATATACTACATATATGATAATAGAAATGGATTCTCCACAATCCATTAAAATTGTTGAATAGCCAGGTGTGGATTTTTCTTGATGTTATGAGATTTTAGAGGATTTATAAGAAGGAAAACTCAGGTCTAGTATTGTGTACACTTGGACTAAGACCTGTACGATGCGTTATTTTAGAAAAGAAGACATAAACTTTCAAATGGAAAGGAAAATATCGTAGTATGTGTTTAATATCACGTGTGCTTACGTGACTATATGAATAATGAGATGGTATATCCCTTTTTATCTCATTGTGTTCAACTTATTGTGTGAGATTCAAAAGTCTATACTCAACCTCAATTTATACCTTTAAGACTTTTGTTTGTCTCTTGAAATTTTATTTTAGTGTTGCTACTTTAGCGTGTAACAAATAAGCCATGAATGATTCGGTTTGACGGTACATGTCTAGGAAAGCAGCTAACATAAAGTTGTAAGTTAATAGTATGAAAGAAAGACTGTCTTTGACCGATACATTACTCTGTATTCATAGGTCGACCAATTATGACTGTAAATTAATGTTTTGAGACGTAATTGTGAATATATGATTGGATTTGAGTCAAATATGCTCTTATATTGTTTTGAGCAATGAGAGATACGTTGGCTGTGTCGAATAAAAGAGGTCTAGGGTATAGTGAGATACGCTATCTTCATCACCACTTTGACGATCAGTTGCTATATATCCTTAATCGGTATATAACTTTAGAGCTCTTGATATTCTCGTAAGTCACACGGTCCTCTTGCTTGAATGAAATCGGTGATGTATGATTATAGTGATCAAGTTTTGCATGAGTGTAGCCCTCATGTATGAGTAGGAGATGTTGAAAAGTGGGGTGGGTCCGCCCATATGAATAGACCCAATCCTTTTCCAATTGTTTGAAATTTGAATTAAAGAGGGAGTGGTTATTGTATAACCACCCCTCAACTCCCTTTGTTGCAAAAGGGTCTCTCTTATTCTAGATCTCTAAAAGACACAAAAAGAACCTTTTGATATATTCAAAAGAACAAGAGGGTTTGAAGAACATGGATTGATCATTTCACTGTTGAGGCATTTGGATTGTGAACATAGAAGATTATCCAATTTATGTGATATCTTTCTCGGCCTAAAATACCCATTGTCGGAAAGAAGTAAGTGATTTTAACCCAAATCTCGATTCAAGAATTTTCGCATAAAATTTTTTTTATTGATTTGTACGAAGATTATCACAAAATATGTTAAAAATATATAAATCAAAAGGAAAATTGGTATATAACAAGGTTTTTCATAATTAAGGTAGCACATTGAAACATGAATTTCCTTCTTTTCCTTTTTTGTTTTATCATATTACAAATTTTGATATTTGTATTTCCTTCATCTATTCTTGGAAAACGTCAATTTGTCATTATTACCCAGACCAAAACCTTTGCTATTTTACTATTTTGGAAACATAGCCATTACCATTAAAATGTTGTCATGCATATTAATAATGCTAGCTTTTAGTTCAAATGATTGAAAACATATTTATAATGCTAACTTTATTAATAATGCTAAGCTTAGCACACCATCTATATTTACATAGTTTGTTTCCATCATTAGCAAGTGCTTATTAATCAAGTGATTGAAAAGTCGAAACAATTTATCTATGATACTGAGTTGATAGTCTTAAAAATTACTTAATTAATTATGAATTCAGGCAATCATTTACTTACCAGTTTTAGAGTTGTTCACCAAAACCAAATTACAATCCTTACAGCTTTCGATTTAATACAAAGAAAAAACATCCAAAATTTCAAAAACCACAAACACTCAATGGCCATATAATCAACTAAGCAAACAATACAAATCTAGTTATGTTATGGAACACTCTCTAACGATAGCCATGGTTGTGGTCAAATTTCCAACATCAAGAAAATCAAAATTATAAAGGCTCAAAATGTTATTTATGTAAATTACACCAAAGTAGATATTAAGTTTTCAAAGGCCTTATAAGTTATGAAAGAGCAAGAGGGGGGAGAGAGGGAGAGGGAGAGGGAGGGAGAGAGAGAGAGAAGTAGGTGAAACAAATTAGTTCCCTAAAAAGAAAAAAAGAAATTATATCCAAGAGGCTCCAGATATTCCATTATTCATTTGATATGCTTATCCTTGTGTGTGAAAATTAGTTATATTTAGGCTCTGAAGTGGATTTGGTGAACTTTAACAGAAAACTCCTCATTTTACCTTAATACATGTAGCACTTGACAACTTCTAGTGAGCAGTGAAACTTATAACTCGTATCTATATGAACTTGTTGACCAATTATGATAATGAATATTTCATGAAAAAAAAAACACGAAGAAAATTTTGTAATCACTAACATCTAATATTGTTTTTTACCCAAAAAAAAATTTGATCATCTCTAGAATTAGCTTTTGGCATAGCTAGATCACCTTAAAGAAAGCTCAGGTTGGGGGTCCAATTTCCTATAACAAACAATCAAAACAGTAATGTCTTAAAATTATATTTATGCAAATTACAGCTAAGTAGATTTTAAGTTTTCAAGAAAAGTAGGTGAAACAAAACCTTATCAACTCTTTTGTTAGTTTTTCCATTTGTTCCTTTGCAGACCTTCCTAAGTGCTTGCCAATACCTTCATTGGAGTTAATTCTGGTCTGTGGGAGGGTGGACTTTTCAGTGCTGATTTAGTTTTTTTTTTTTTTTTTGTAAGATAATACACAGTCAACAGAATTGCCATTTTTGGCAGTTTTGGTAGGGTTGTTGATGAAATGTTGTTGGTGGTCATTTCTTCTATTGTTTGTGTTAGAGAGAATGCTAAAAAAAGAGTTGAAAGATAAAAGATGAGAGATGAGATGAGAGAATTGACTTATTTAAAGGGAAAAGTGTACGAGAGAGAAAAAGAAATGTACATTTGCAATGTTTTGGACTTAAAAGATTTGTTCTGTTAGGACCAAACCGAATAACAAGTTAAGTAGAGGGTTTTTTGATAATCTAATAAACAAAAAAAATTAAATTAAATAAATAAAAAAATAAAATAATAGAGTACAAAATAAAGAAATAAATAAAATTTACATAGTTCAATCAAATAGACCCATATCCACAAATAAAAGAGTAGAATTTCGCTAACAAAATAAGATTACAAATATTTTAAGAAAGTATTTTTAAATTTAAATGACCATCATATAAAAAAGATAATAAAAAAAAAATCTTAAAATATCATACCTCAACCCAGCACCAAGCCACCTATTGTTACTTGAGTTCTCGAGGAAGGCTTAACTTTACATTCCATGTGGGATGCATTTATTTATATAAGCAAAGTGAGAGAGTGGGGCCTTCTTCCATAACCGATGTGGGATTAAAAAAAAGGGGATGAGCCACATTAACATATTCCATTGTAATTTTTATTAAGAATCAAAATTTGAAAAAAAATATATAAAAATCAAAAGAAAAATGGAAATGTAAGGCAAGAATTATAACAACCGGTGTTATCAAAATTGTACCGTGTCATTGTCAGACTGTTGTTCGACCTTAGTCTAATAGAAAAACAAATTGGTTTAAATAAATACTACCTAAGTAATTGAACTGCTTGTTAACACAATTCAATTACAGTTTTTAAATAAACCATCTAACTCGTGGTATTGTAATGAATCAAACAGTTTTAGCATTTGATTGTCAAATATTAAAAAAAAAAACTACAATTTAATTCATTAAATTTTAGATAGAAGAACATTTAAATCTTTTAGAGTATAAGAAAATAAAAAAAAAATTACATATCAAAATGTTTAAAAATCTTTCCAAATCTATCGACTTCTCTCTCCTTCCTCGTCTCTTCCCTCTGCTCTTTCAATCTCTCAAACTGATCAATTAAATAAATTTATTGTTTAATATGAATTTTAAGAGTTATTGTTAATTTTATATTTATAAAAATTTCATTTTTAAATTTTTATATAAAAATATGAAATTAATGTATATATTAAATGTAAAAAATAATTTTATATATTTTTAATTATTATTAAAAAACTAGCCGTTCAATCATGTTAATCCATAGTTGAGTCAGTTGAACCATAATTTTAAAGTTCACAGGTTGATATAATGCATGGTTTTAATAACATTGATAACAACACTAGCTACTCTTTGAGGTATGATACATGGTTTTTCTAACTTAAGTCAGTACACATACAAAGTTTTAGGCCTAAATTGTCTAATTCACCTCTTATGACTATGGACTACCTGAAATAAATTTGAAACATGGAATTTTTTTTTATTATTTTATCATATTACAATTTTGAAAATTTTATAATCCTTTCATTTTTTTTTCTTGGGAAAATGTCAATTTGTCTCAAGTTGCCCCGCAAAAACCCTTGTACTTCACCATTTTGGAAAGATACCTATTACTATTAAAAATTTGCCACACATATTAATAATACTAGCTTTTAGCTCAAATGATTGAAAACATATTAACAATGCATTGTTAATACGATGCAAGCTAATTAGTTTTGTAAGGTTAACAAATTTGAATTAAAAGTTAGCATTTTTAATAATGATCTAAGCATGATTCATAGTCACACATTGTAACACCGGACAAGTCCGGATTTGTAAAAGTATACTCAAAATGTTATTATTTGAAAATTCCTATATTTTGTAAATTTTTTTAAAAATATATATATAAATAATTAATTAATTAATTAATTAATCTTAAATATAAGTGTGAATTTTTGTTCTTTGGGTTGTTTGGGAGATCTTTAGATATTGGGTGGACAGACATTAAATTTTTAAACTACTGATCATTAGAGTTCAGATCACCAGAATCATCGGTTACTTGAATATTGGGTGATCGGTGTATTGTTTAAGTGAAATGTCTATCGGTGTACCGTTTAAGTGATGGTCTGTCGGTATTAAGTTTCCAAATTCCTTTGGTTATCTATTGATGTTGGAACTCCTGTCAGTATTGTGAGAACCCATCGGCATATTGTTGGACTCAATTTCATATATCGTTCGGTCATTTTGCCTTCATGTACGTATTGCCTTAAAAATTCAATTTTTTTGTAATTACCATCTTCCCTTCGGTATTGACCGAACGGTATCCATTACATTTCCCTTCTGTATTTACAAATCCATACCGAACAGTGCATTTCATGAAAGTTTGACAATTTTCTCGATTGACCGAACGACCTTCAATTTTCATAACATGACCGAACGGCATCGAACAACACTTATCCCTACTCCACATTTCTCTTCGATACCAACATTTTTTTTAATTTCTTTCAGTCTCATCAGCTGAATCTTGAATTTGTTTTGATTTTTCCATTTCCATCAGTAGCCTTGATCGGCTCTGATCAGTTGGCTTCCAAATTTCCATCAGTAAAGCTCTTCGGTCTCTTCACCCAACTGAACAGCCGAACATTGAGCATTCTCCATCCCTTCACCCATTCGGCTACATTGAGCAATTGCATTGAATATTACCGGACAACATGGCAATTCAATAAATTCCTCAGTTTCCCCTTACCGAATAGTAAGCACATGGATTCACCAAATTCTTCAAGTCCTTGTCGTGACTTGCTTTTGACAAGATTTGATTGACCTTGATTTAGTCCAAAAAGATATTATCCACTAAACTTTCCAAACATATCAAATTTTATATACACAATATTTAATATATTCTATATGTTTGCTATTTCCACAAATATATCTCCATGTGAGGTTGTGACCCTTCGGTAGAGAGCCATTTCCTTCATATTGTGTCGGAACATTTGTTTTCCCCTGTTCGGTAACCGATGAGAATTGAACCCAAGCACCACTCTCTTTCTCTTTGGCATTGTCTCCCTCTTTCGGTAATTATTGTCGGAGAAATTTCACTAAGCTCCCACCGATTCCAAATTACCAAAAAGAGTATGATGCATACTTGAGATGATGCATACTTGAGTAAGTTGGGAAGAGAATAAGGACAATTATGTAAATTGGAAAAATGAGTTGTAAATAAAAAGAAGAGTTAAGACTCTAGAATTTATGAATGTCACATTTCAACTTTTCTTTTACTTCTCTCTTTCTCTTGCTCGTACACTACCTCTTCCTCTCTTCTTGTTTCTATCTAAGATCAATTAAAACACCACACAAAACCCACACCCTAAAGACTCCCAAAATTATAACCAGACCTCCAGGAAGTTAGATCTTGTGAGAGATTTGAGGTTTTCTAGTAAAAGAAAACCTAGGGTTTGATCATGACTTGGCTTGAAGTAAAATCGAAGACTGAAATCTAAGAGTTGGCAAAAACTAAACGAAGCAGGACATTCGCTGCAAAGATGTCCGGGAGTGACTATCGTCGCTAGTACGGTGAGTGGTTGCATGCTTGTACTTAAATAAGAAAAATATTTTATTTGAATTTTCTAAATGATTTTTAAAAGTTGATTTTAAATGTTTTAGTGTGTATGGAATATCCCAAAGAATGATTTTGAAATTACTATGCATCCTAATGTTTTGAATGAATAAATGTGTCATGTTGATTTATTGATGTTGAGCATATTATGATACTGGTTATTGATTTAATTGATGGCACATGGAATGGATCGTTAAAATTTTTACGAAATGGTGCACGGTGTGGTTATTGGGGGAAGAGTCTGAAATCGAAAAATGGCTAGTCATTTCCTGCCACGGTGCGACTCGACGGAGTGACGTGGTGGGGTTATTCTTGATAGACATGGTATGTGGCCGGTCGCGACGGCACATTCATGGTCGAATAACGCGTCGCTTGAAGGGCGTGGGATAGTTGGTTGCATCGTTAACAAAATGTTATGGCCAACGCCAAGGAATGAGGTATTTGTAAACTGAAAATTTCTAAAACACTTGGCGATTCCACTTTAGGTCGTGGTAGACCTTAGTTGGAAATAATGATTTTGGCTGCCCTATGTTTAGAAATATGAAATGATTGGATGCATATGAGATTGATTTATGATGATTAAAAAATTGATTTATTGTTGAATGATCTTGTGACTGATATGATGATTTGAAATATATATGTTTGATATGTCCAACACACAAATTTATATTTTTGTTCAACGTATATATCACTCACTGGGTATTTCTATACTCACCCCTCCTTTCTCCATTTTTACAGACGAAGGTTAGTTACTTCGCAAAGTTGTTTAGAGGCAGAATTTTAGGAAGACCTCTATCAGAGACTTCTTTTGGTATAGATCTTACCATTGTCTTTGAGGTATCGATAGATTGACCCATGGAGGGCATTTTGTATAAACTTTTATTGGAAATCCTTAATTTCCTTTTTATAAAATTTTCTTGGAAATTATTACTGATTTTGTTTTCTATCCCTAGAGAGGGAATTGTGTTTGATGGTATTTGTTGACCAGGATGATTTATGGTTTTATTTGGTATTCTGAATGCCTTGCGATGCTTTAGAGCACGGGGTGAGGTTTACATGCATTTGAGGTAGCGCGGCGGTTGTCGCGTGCTCGGATTTACGGGTCGGGGCATGACACACATACTTTCTAATGTTGGTATGTCACACATATGTACATAGTTAGCTTTCATCATTTGCAAGTGCTTGTTGATCAAATGAATGAAAAACTCGAAGCAATTTATTTATGATACTAATTTGACAATTTTAAAAGTCTCATTTTCAGACAATTACTTATTTATCAGCTTTAGAGCAATTTGTTCCCTAAAATCAAATTACTATATTTACAACTTTTAATTTGATACAAAGAATGAATGACCGGAGGATCTTGGATTGACAAAATGGAGACGTTCACTTCCGACTTTTCCAGCTATAGATGTACGACTTGGCAAAATAAAGGTAGGCACCCAATCCAATTTCACTAAGTCCAGCAAGAAGCCAATAAAAGTAGTCAAGATGAGCCCGATTAAGATTATTGGCAAACCAACTGTCCCGGCCATCTACACCAGTTGATTTCTCAATTGCAGAAATTAGAAAGCTGCTCAAGAAGCTACCCACCCCAAATATGCTAAGGTACAGTGCAAGCCCCACACTCCTCAGTTCATTTGGTACTTGATCATAGAAGAACTCCTGCAAGCCAACCATGGTGAGCACATCGGCAACTCCAAACAAGACATACTGAGGAATCAACCACCACACACTCATTGGCACCGTCACCATTGGCATATCAACCAGTCCATGTTCTCTAGAAACTTCAAGTCGTTTATTCTCTACCATGGCTGCAATTACCATGGATATAGCCGATAAAAGCATTCCTGTTCCAATTCTTTGGAGCATTGTTATACCAGAAGGCTTCCCTGTTATAGCTCTTGCAATGGGGACAAAGATACAATCGTAAATTGGGACAAAAAGAAGAGCGGATAAGCTAATGAAGGATTGCAGTGAGGCAGGTGATATGTCAAAACCTAATCCAGTTGATCTGTCCATTGTAACTCCTTGCTTTGTAAACAAAGTGGAGGACTGTGCAAATACTATGGCATAAACCAAGCATGTTGCCCATATCGGGACCAGTCTCAGCACTGATTTTGCCTCTTCAACATCAGTAAAGCAACAAACTTTCCCATACTTCCTTGAGCCATCAGGTGCAATCAAGGCTTTGTTAAGAAACCTATAAGAGACCCAAAAATAGTTGTTATGTTATGATCTGATTAAATAGAAACGTATACATCACAAAAATACTGCAGACTAAAAAACACTTTAGAGCTGCTAGACTGGGTTGGAGCTGCAGCTGGTAGTGAAGGCTCTTATAAAGGCCAGCAGTGGATGTTCTCAAAGATGTGGTTAATTATTTTGTCTTTGTTATGTCAAACTGGTAACCTATTTTCTTATCAAATATAGACATTTTCCTGGACACTTCCACAGAGTAGCCATGCACGCATCAAACTCATAATTAAACACAACAATCAAAAACCATGTACTCAATACTTGATAATTATGCCAAGTCTCTTGACAGCAAGCTGACACTCTTAAAACAGTGCTTGGTTGTTACACAATGCATATTACATGGATTGAGTTACAAATAAATAGCATTCTCTCACAGCTTGTTTGGCTGTCCTTCCGAATGAAATGTGCAACATGCTTAAACAAGACATTTCTCTTAAAAGTAGACCGTTGGAATGCATCATGCTTAATTTATAGATCAACAATGAGGGGTATTTCAAATATTGTGAGAAATGAATTACATCTAAAATCCTGATAGCATGCACCTTGTTAAGGAAACCATTGATAACAATGGATTTAGTGTCCAAATTTAGCATTAATGGAACTAAAACCCCAAGAGGCCCATAAGGAATAAGACTAACTATTACTAATCCATTTGATGTTCGAAACCCAATGAGGCTTCTTTGAAGAAACTTGTGCTCAATTATTACCTGAAACATGTACAGCTTTTTCTTGCCGCCACATTAACCTTTAGGCCTGGTTTTTTTCTTGACTTTTTATATATTTTACTTTTAGAAAAATGGATAATAGGACTTGTAACTACAACAAAATGTTTAACTCTTTCAACTGTACTTTTATCTCTCTGTAACTTCTCAGGAGTATTTAATTGCACACATTTAGACATTTGATGTGATAGCTAAGTAAAAGGAATTGCAAATACCTAATCAGCAATTATGTAGCAACATAAATGCAAGTATATCTATCATGTTTTACAACTTATAAGTATTGCATAATCTCCTATTTACTTTATACTAAAATATCACTATCCACTTTAAGTGTTCATATAGTTTAGTGTTTTAATGTGATATTCTGTTCAATGCAACTGTCAGGAACTCTTACTTGAATTGCTCAGAACCTTTATGTGGCAGTGTCCTCCGAGCTTCCTCTTCAGTTGTCATCATCAGATGTTCAGTTTTCCAATTTCTAGCTGCTGCAAGAAATACCCGACCAATTCTCACAAAAGGGCTTTCCTCATCTCCTCTAATTCCAAACCGGTAAGTCATCGTCCCAAGCAAGAAAACAACCAACGCTACTGCCATAGCAATACATGGGATTCCAAAACCAAGAGCCCAGCTAAGGTTGTCTTGAATGTAATTCAGGATAATGAGTGAGCATAAAGTACCGGCGCATGAACCAAAATACCACCAATTGAAGAATGAACCTTTAGCTCTGGACTCATTTGGTTCTTGTTCATCAAATTGGTCAGCACCAAAAGCCTGGACACATGGTTTGTGGCCACCTTGTGCAACTGCAACAAGATATAGAGAGAAAAAGAAACAGAGTATCTGCAACTCATTGGACCTACATGGCATGCTTTCTGCACTACTGCCGCAGTTGGAAGGGATAGGAACCGGAAGCAACGCTGACAGAGTCAACAAGCCTAGTCCCTGTCATTTATTTCAACCCAGGTTATTAATAATCAGCAATTGCGGAAAGTAGATAGTTATAAAGGAAATTCACTCAAAACCCAGATGAACAAGAGAAGGAGAAAATAAATCAAGCATCATCAAAATTTTCAATCTAATAGGCAACCTATAAAGCAAGAATCCAAAATATCAGCAATAGCACTGATCGTAGCATTAAACAATCATCAAAATGAATTTGTTTTCTGTTTGTAATTTTAATTTTTCGCAACTACGAAGAACTCACAACACAAATCACATTCGAACCAAACTAAACTAACCCCAATTTGCAAACCCACAAAAGATTTCGAAAGTTTTCGGTCTGCGAAATCCTCTCTCTCTCTCTCTCTCAACCGTATATTAAAATCGAAAGTAAAAGAAAATTTAAAAAATTGTAACCATTTGGATTCCATGTATTATATTTTGGTCATAAAGTTATAATTGTGCTTCAATTACTGAATAACGTAGACAAGTACAATCCATTAGAGAGAGAGACAAACCAGGACATAAAGAAGAGAAGCAATAATAATTGTGCGATAGCGACCGAGATATGAATCGGCAACAAATGCGCCAAAAAGCGGGAGGAGGGAAGCGGTGCCGGACCAGGCATTGACGTTGGCGGCGGCGGTGGCAGTTGACTGTGCAAGTGGGCCCGTCAAGTAACTAATGAGGTTGGAACCAATTCCATAGTAGGCAAACCTCTCTGCTACTTCCACACCGATGATGAAAGATGCGGATCTCCATCTGCCGGTCGCGGATCTTTTCGCCGGACGGCCTTTGCAGTCGACAACTCCGTCGACCGTGTCTTGTAGCAGTGGTACAGTTACTGTTGTTGATTCTGATGACTCCGCCATATTCTTCTCCAATCCTCTCTCCCTCTCCAACCGATCCGCTCTCCGCCTTTATAACCATTATCAGCATTGCTTGGCTTTGTTGAAAATATATTCATGAATGTCCACCTTAATCAATAGATTTGAACAATCATGAATTTAAATATTCAAATATCTGAAGAATCAGGAATTTAAATATTTGTATTTATCAGTTTATTTTTTTTCTATTATATAAATTTACTTTTCTTATTATAAAAAAATTATTTCTTCTATTTATATAGATTATGTAATTATAAAAATATTTTTAAGAGTCTATGAATAGAATACAAAATTTAAATAAAGTGTACCCAAAAATAAGATTATTTTTAATATTTTGTTTTATATCTTTTATCTCTCAATTTTGTTTTATTTTTATTTAAATCTAACAACATGGTCATAAATCATCATATTCAAGGTATAACAATATCTTATGCTTAATTTTTTTTTTTTTCTAATTGCTAGAATAGCCATATACATACATATATGATCACTTTGTTTTTACGTATACATTATGAATTTATTAATCATGCCACATATTGTTTTATCCAATATTACAATGATCTATAAAATATTTATTTGATAAGTTTATAATTTTTCATAAAATAATCATATTATTGATTTTTAATTTCACACATTTTTGTCAAAAATTTTCATTATTTGCATATATGTCTTATCATAGACAATTTTGCATCTTTATATTGGGCAATTCCCTGTATAATTTATTCAAATCAATACCTATGTAGCCAACAACTTATCGAACCACAACAATATTTTTCCCAAACTATTTGTGAATGAAAAATTTTCAATCATATAACAAATAAACCCATCTCAATAACAAAATAATGCAAAAAAATAGTAGCAAGCAACCATAACATTAAGAATTTTTACGTGAAAAAGCCACCAAAATTAGGGGAAAAACCATGAGATCGAGTCCAATATAAAAACCACTATACAACAAAGGGTACAGTGCAAGGTTCACACTCTAGTATAACTAGAGAACACCATATAATCTACTCATAACCACAGATCTATATTCCAATCGACACTCAATCAACACAAGGATACACAACCTAGCATACAAAATATGTAATAGGAAAGTGAAAAAGGAAAAAGATAGAGAAATCTCACCAAATTGAGGTTGAAATCACCAAGCAAACAAGTTGTGAAGAAAATTCCAAATTTTTCTTTGCTTCTCCACCTTTGATCACTCTTTTTCTCCTCTCTCTGTCTCCCCTTTTTGCACCTCATGAAAACAGCAACTTGCTGCCTTTTACCCCCTTCTTTTTGCCTTCTAAAATCGTGCTCCCCTCCAAAGGAAAGAAAACCTTATTCTAAGACATTTTGACCAATTTGCCCCTTTTATTAAAGAAGTGGGCTTGCAAGGGCTTGGGCCACTCCAACTAAGGAGTGACAAGCCCAATAATCTCCCTCTCATGACTTAGTTGAAAGGCTCTAACAAGCCCGCACACTTCCTACAAGATCAAGTTTCTCCTTAGGAAGTGTCTTTGTCAACATGTCAGAGCCATTGTCATTAGTGTGAATCTTTTCAAACTATACTAGCTTCTCATTCAACACATCTCTAATCCAATGGTAACGAACACCAATATACTTTTGATCAAACATGAAAGGAGGAGTTCTTACCAAAATGAATGGCACTCTAATTATCACAATGCATCACATAAGCTTGTTGTTTAAAGCCAAGTTCCTTTAGGAGCTTTCTCATCCACAACAGCTCTTTACAAGCTTTAGTAGTAGAAAGTGCAACACATTTCTATAGTCTTGACTACCAAGACACAACTCCCCTGCAAAGATGATCAAATAGCCAGAAGTAGACTTACGAGAATCAATATCTCCTGCTATGTCTGCATCAGTATAACCCACTAACATAGGCTTCTCTATTGTAAAACAAAGTTTGTAACTTAAAGTGTCTCAAATATACCGCATTATCTATTTCACTACCTTCTAATGTTCTCTTCCAGGATTTGAGAAAAACTGACTCACCATACTAACAGCATAAGCTATATCTGGTTTTGTACACACAATTGCATATATCAAATTACCTCCTGTTAAAACATATGGAACTCTTTGCATCTCTTTCTTCTGCTTATCAGAAATAGGACATTGACTAATGCTCAACTTGAAATGAGAAGCAAGCGGAGAACCAACCACTTTAACCTTGTCCATATTAAACCTCTTTAAAATCTTATCAATATACCTTTCTTGTAACAAGTACAACGTTCTAGCACTTCTGTCCCTACTAATCCTCATGCCAAGAATTTGAGTTGCTGGCGCCAAGTCTTTCATAGCAAAAGATTTGCTTAACTCTTTCTTCAAGTCTCTAATCCTAGAAATATTCCTGCCAACAATCAAAATATCACCCACATAAAATAACAAGATGATGAAAATCATCATGAGAGAATTTTTTAACCAATATGCAATGGTTAGAAGTAATTTTCTGGTAGCCTTGTTTTCCTATAACTATTTAAAACTTCCTGTACCATTGCCTAGGTGCTTGCTTCAAGCCGTAGAGACTTTTCTTCAACTTGCACACATATTTCTCTTGGCCTTTCACCTTGAGTCCTCCTGGCTACACCATATAGATTTCTTTTTCAAGATCACCATAAAAAATTGTTGTTTTCACGTCCATTTGCTCAACCTCCAAATCAAGACAAGCAGCCAAGCCAAGAACAACTCTAATGGATGACTTCTTCACAACAAGAGAAAATATCTCCTAAAAGTCTATCCCTTTCCTTTGAGTAAACCCTTTTACAATCAGTCTGGCCTTGTACCTTGGACGTGAACTATGCTCCTCTGGCTTTATTTTATACACCCACTTGTTTTTAAGAGCTCTTTAGCCTTTAGGCAACTTTTTCAACTCAAATGTGTGATTTTCCTACAAAGCGTCTATTTCTTCTTGCATGGATTTCTTCCACTCTTCTTATGTTCATCTTCAATATCTTCTTCAAAGCACTCAGATTCTCCCTCATTAGTCAACATCACATTCTCATTAACGAGATATCTTCTTGAAGGTTGTCTATTTCTAAAGGACCTTCTTAGTGGAATTACCAATTCGGATTCTGTAACCTGTGGTTGATCATCAGCTCTCTCAACATGTCCTTAAGCATCTGTATCATTTCTATCTTATTGGTTGCTTTGAACTTCATTTTCTACTTGTACCGGTTTAGTAACCAAAGGCACTGAGCTTAAGTCAATCAAAGAGTCTTGAGACTGTAATATTGTCTTCTCTATCTTGTCAATGTCTTCGATAGTCTGATCCTCCACAAGCATTAAATCTCTGCTTCTTACAAGCTTCTTCTCAATAGGATCATACAATTTGTAGCCAAACTCATCTTGTCCATAACCCAAGAATACACACTGTCGAGTCTTTACATTAAGGTTGGACCTTTCATCACTTGGTATATGTATAAAGACTTTGCAACCAAATACCCGCAAGTAATCATAAGTGACATCCTTGTCCGACCATACTCTGTTTGGTATATTACCACACAAAGGAACATAAGGTGATAGATTAATAACATATAGCGGTATTTAAAGTCTCACCCCAGAAGGTTTTTGGTAACTTAGCATGTGAGAGTAAGCATCTCACTCTTTCCACCAATGTCATGTTCATCCTTTCTGTAAAGCCATTCAACTGTGGAGTCTTCGGAGGTGTTTTCTGATATCTAATACCTTATTGTCTACGATACATATCAAATGGATCAATGTATTCTCCACCATTATCAGTACAAATACATTTCAACTTCTTTCCTGTCTTTCTCTCAATAGAAGCTTGAAACTATTTAAAAACATCTAACACTTAATCCTTTGATCACAAAAGATAAGTCCAAGGCTTTCTTGAGTAGTCATCAATAAAGGTCACAAAGAACAATGCACCACCATGAGTCCTTGTTTGCATAGGACCACATAAATCAAAATGCACCAGTTCAAGTATTTCTGATTTTTTGGAAGGTTGATAATGGCTTTTAAAACTTACTCTACTTTGCTTCCCTGCCAAACAATGCTCACACCTCCTCAAATCTGCACTTCTCAAACCAGAGAGAAGATTTTTCTTTATTAATTCAATCATACCTTTCTCACTCATATGATCAAGCCTTTTATGCCACAAGTCAAATATATGATCATTTTCTGTCATGGAAATCACATCACTACAAAGTTTGGCTTGCATATAATACAAGGTAAGACACCCTTTATCTCTTGCCACCATCAAATTTCCCCTTGTCAATTTTTACTAACCATTGAAAAATGTATTGCAAAAACCATAATCATTGAGCTTGCTTACAGAAATAGTGTTAAGCCGTAAGTCTGGGATATACCTCACACCTCTGAGTATCAATCGAGTGTCGCTATTGTTCTCCAAGCAAATGTCTCCAATACCAACTATCTTCGCATGACCATTATTCCCTATCTTTATAATCCCAAGGTCACATGGTGTAAATGATGCGAAAAGCTTTTTGCGAGAAGTAGCCTGGATAGTGGCATTACGATCAATAACCCAGCTGGACTCATGACACACCACATTAGCTATTATCTCATCTTCACTAATAAGGAGAAGATCTTTAACCGTAGCCAGAATTTTTTCTTTCTTTTCAAACTTGCCACTATTATTTTTCTTCTCATTTCCCATTTCTTTCTTGAGCTTCCAACAATTTCCTTTTATATGTCCCTTTTTGCCACAATGATGATACTCTAGATCAGTATACTGTCCTTTAGACTTGCTTCTACTCTTGTCTCTATGTGAATGACCTCTACTATTGCTTCTCCCCTTACTCTCTATAACAAGAATTTCCATCTGAGAAGAGCTACCTTGTATATCCCTTCTTGTCTCTTCATTTAGAGTGGAGGATGTAGCCAAATCCATTGTCACCACTCCATCAGGAGCTAAATTAACCACTGAAATCCTGAATGTTTTCGATAAATCCGACAATGAGCTAAAAAACAACAACCCTTGCATTTCATCCTCAATTGTAATTACCATCTTTATATTTTATACTCACAAGCTGCTTAATCAAAAACAATTTATTGCTCCAATAAGATCTATCATATAATTTGTCAAGTGTCTCCTATATAGTACCAGCATATGTCATTCCCAAAATATGGTTGAAAACATTATCATCAACCCACTATTTAATGATAACACATACATGCCGATAGAGTAAATCCCATTGAGTTTCTGTTTTATCATCAGATCTTGTAATAGAATACAATGGCAAATGTTGTTCTTTAATAACTAACATGTCTTCCATATTTTCTTTCCAAATATGGTAATTTACTCCATTCAAAGAGACCATTCTATTTGTATTATTTTCAGCTATTGTTACGCCACAATATAAATTCAAGCTCTGATACCACTTTGTTGGGTAAAAGCAGACAATAATTGCCTTGTATAATTTACCCAAACCAATACCTATAAAGCTAACAATTTATTGAACCATAGCTGTATTTTTCTTAGGCTATTTGTGTAACACCGACACTACGGTGTCCGTATTATACTCCTATACTTGAAATTAATAAAAATATTTCCTCCGTTTATATATATATATAGAAAAAAAATTTAACCTTTATATTGATTTTTGATTTTGGGGTATTAAACTTGAATTTTCGGTATATTTTAAAATGCTGCGTCCGTAATTCGCAGTAAATCCCATTTCTACGAAATTTATATGCTAGAGAAAAGTGGATATACTAATATATATATATTGATATTTATTTATTTATTAATTTACAAAAAAAAGGAGAGAGGAGCCAAAATGCAGCGTTTTGGCCCCCTCCCTCAATTTTCGAATTAGGGCACAAAGCCCTAATTATTTTCCCTAATCTCACTCCTCTCTCTCTCTCTCTCTCCCTCTCTCTCCCACGATTCTCTCTTCCGTCTCCCTCCGCCGCGTACAGCCGCGACTCGCCACCAACCACCATCGCCGCCGTACTCCACCACCACCGCCTAGCCACTGTCCTCATCTCTTCCGTCTCTCTCTTTTTCTCAGTCTCTGTTTCTCTCTCTATCTCTCACTGACTCACTCTCTCGATCTCTCCCTCTCACGATTTTTCTGCCACGCTCTCTCCATCTCTTCCACCGTCCTCCGCCACCGTCCACCGTCGCAAACCACCACCATCGCTTTGTCTCTCTCTCTCGCCTCTGTTTCCCCTCTCTCTGTTCGCTCTCTGTCTCTCTCTATTTCACCATTTCGCGCGATCTCTCTCTGTCACGCTATCTCTCTCTCCCTCCCATGAGTTTTCTTTCTCTATTTCGCTCACTGTCTCGGTCTCCCTCGTCCTGCTGCTTCTCCCAAACCGCACGACTGCTAGCACGGTGACAGCCCTACGCGCGCGTGACCCTACCGGCCCGCACGCCCGGCCGAGCACGCGGCAGTCCACGCCTGCCAGGTGCTTTGCCCTTGCTCGCTCACTCGAGTAGTCTGCACTCCTTCGAGAGCCCACTGCGACCCTTTCACTGCGTAGGTGAGGGTTGGTTTATGATCAGTAGCTCTAGGGTTTTAATTTTTTTGGTGATTTAGTCTAACATATAGAATTTGTTTCAGTTGGAAATACTGCAGGTCCCAGAATGAGTTGAATGGCGCACAGACGTTAGGGTTGTGAGCTATGAAAACACTAGGTGAGGGAAATGCAAGCCTTTCGATATTTGAGTTATTTTATCGAATTTAAGATTGAAATTAGAATTGGAAACTATATGTATGCTTTAAAATAAGTTAGATTAAAAGGAAATGTACTTTCCTGTAATTTCGTATGAAATTATTTATGTTAAGCTTAGAATTTGATATAAATAGGGCTGCGTTGCATAATAGAATGTGTTAGATAATGATAGAGGTTTGTTTGACTCGTTTGTATATCTTTAGTTGAAAATTGATTGGAATATGCCTAAATGTGAGGGTTAAGTTTAAAAATTTACGTGAATTGGGTTGCTTAGTATGGAAGAAGCATATTAAAGGATAATGAGATCGAGTTGAATTGATTTGAATACTTTCCTTTAGAGTTTAATTTGACATATGTATGAAAATAGTCGAAATTTGGGATTTGAGCCTAAGGATTGATGCGTTGTTTTACATTATAATTGGTGTTGCATATAGGTAAGTCAAATACACTCTCTATATTATGAAATATGTTTCAATACCTTTAAAATGACATATGGTTTGAAGAATTCGGATGAGAATCGAAAAGTGTATGATTTTTTTTTAAAAGATTTTCTATCTTGAAGGAAATTTAATTATTTTAGACTTGCTTCCGACTTTGAGAGATTTTTAGGATTGAAGTTGACTCGAATTTGATTTTATTAATTATTTATAAATGAAATACCATTGATGACAAGATTGTGTGGCTAGAATTTGGGATGATTTGAGTGTATTTTGGAGTGTTGAAAATTTGGCTTTAATGTACAAATGTATGTGCTGAATTGTAGTGCTAAAATGGTGTATTATATGTGAGTTTGATTGGTGGAGATGAAGTTGAAAGATGTGTAAAGTGTTAGGGAGAGAATGATATATGTGTATTGATTGAAATGGAAAAGAAGAATATGTGTATATGCATGTATGAGAAAACGTATGTGTGTATTGGTGTTGAAGAAGAGATTTGAATAAAGGTATATGAGTATGAGTATGTGTATGAACCTTGGCCAAGAGGATGGATTATGCTAATATGATTTGTGAGTTGAAAACGATGTTTTCGAATGCAAAGCATATGTAAAGAGTAAATATGTATCCTTGTATAGTTGTTATACATGTGTTGTGTAGGTATGTCGAAAGAGAGAAGTTTGTAAGAATTTGGAGTGTAAATGTGTGTATTTACTTTGACTGAGAACATTGAAGAGATTTGGAAATAGAGGGTTATGTAAATTTTGAATTGTATATGTGTGAATGATGATCTTGATGGTTGAGAATGACATTGTGTTGATTTAATTTTGTATCTTTGATAGGTGTGAAAGGGGTGGTTTTGGATGATTTAAAGTGGCATTATTTGTTAGGAAGGTATGAGAAACCTTAGAGCTTATAGGTTGAATTGTGTGCCTTCGGAAATGAGGAATTGAAATTTACATTTGGTGATGAAAAGGGGAAGCACTTGTGCACATGTGAAGCCTAGCTATGAGACCCTAAGTCTTAATCCTAGACATAGGATTAATTAAAAGTATAAATTTAACATAGTGGCTTTTGAAATATGTAGCATAAATCATATATATACATATTGTGTTTTGTCATTGTAGTGACGCTTGGAGACCGATCGAGGGGAGCACAGTTTCGACACTTGTTGTGCATTGTAGGGAGTGATTAACCCTCTCGTATACTGTGAGTGAGATTTATTTCAATGTTTTCGTTTAATATGTAAACCCTGTTTTACAACAGTTTGATAAATGAGAATGATTTATCGTGTGCTTAAAATGTTTTGACTGGTTTTAGAACTGATTTTTGTGAACCGATTGAGTGTCCAAAAAATTGGTTGAATTACGAAAATATGCATCCATGTAGTTGAAATGTAAAATGTGCCATTTTATGCTATATGTTGCATTTGGTTTGTGAACCTGATTTACGACACATGTTTGATATGATATTGATTTTGGCCTTGTGGGTTTTGGTATGTATTGTTCCGTAGCTATGAAGGACACCGTGAGAGGCGCTTGGGTGGCATCCAGATATGCCTAGGCCTGGGGTATCCCACGAGTTGTCGAGATTATATTTACGACACGGTACTAGCCAGGTTGAACCCGAAATGGGAAGGATTTGGATGCTATCCAAGTCTAGCACCTGGACGAGGTCCATCGTCAACGCCGGGGTAGAGAGCACTTTAAATAAAATCGCATATAACACCGGTGTCATAGGTCGAGGTAGACCGCCATGACACTTGCGACTCTATGATTTTAATAACAGTGCTTTGGATGCATATTTGATTTGAGAATGCGTGCTAATGATATATTGTTGAAATGAAAAGCATGATGATTTGAAATATGATTTGTATACTTATGTTTTGACACTCCAGTTTCACACCCCATATTACACGATTACATTGACCCACTCACCAGAGTATTCTTCCCTAAGTACTCACCCCTCCCCTTTCCCTCCCAGGGGGGATTATGGTGCTAGGGCGACGCATTTGGCTCTAGAGGTATGATAGCTTGTTGGTAGATTGGTGTTTACGACGGTGAGATTAAGTTTTAATTGCACATATGAATTTCATACTTTATGTCGACCCTGCGTGGTCTTGATATTGAGGTCCGTAGTTGACCATGTACATATTATGGGATGACTGTATAATTTTTGGACTTTTGTTTGCGAAACTCTCATTTCACTTGCATTGAGGCATTTGTAACTATTTAAAGTATTAACTTGGGAATTTGTAATATATTTGTATAAATTTAGGCCCGCCCGATGTGGCGGTTGTTCATGCTCTAGTTGGGCATGAGGAGAGCGTGGCGATGTTGGTGATTTGTTAGCCTTGTTGTCTGGATGTCGGGAGATTTGGTGGATTGTTTTGGAGAGGCCGGGATGACCATTGGTTTAATTTACAGGATGATTTTAATTTATACAGGTATACAGTTTAATTGTACATGGGAGACCTCCGATTTATGGGGAAGTTCTGCCCGATTTTCTATAGAAATACAGCCGGTATCCAGGGCAACGAGCGGCTGTTCCACGATTCTCGATTCGGGACGTGACAATTTGTTAATAAAAAACTCTCAATCATATAACAAATAAACCCATCTCAATAACAAAATAATGCATAAAAATAGCAGCAAGAAAGCAACCACAACACCAAGAATTTTTACGTATCAAAATAAGGGGAAAACCATGGGATCTAGTCCAGTATAAAATCCACTCTGCAACAAATGGTACAACACAAGGTTCACACTCTAGTATAACTAAAGAACGTCATATAATCTGCCTATAATCATAGATCTATATTCCTATCAACTCCCAATCAACACTAGGGTACGCAACCTAGCATATAAAACATTTAATAAGAAAGAGAAAATGGAAGAAGATGGAGAAATCTCACCCAATTGAGATTGGAATCACCAAGCAAACAATTTGTAAAGAAAATCCCAAAATTTTCTTTGCTTCTCCACCTTTGGTCACTCTTTTTCTCCTCTCTCTCCGTCTCCCCTTCTTGCACCTCATGAAAATAGCAGTTTGCTACCTTTTTTTCTTCTTTCTGCCTTATGAAATCGTGCTTCATACCAAAGGAAAGAAAACCCTATTCTAAGAAGTTTTGACCAATTTGCCCCTTTCATTAAAGAAGTGGGCTTACAAGGGCTTGGGCCACTCCAACTAAGGAGTGACCAGCCCAACACTTTAAATATAATTATATTTATTATATTCACAATAATTTCAAATGTTAAACAATAATGGTTTCTTTTTTTTTTTCGTTTGGTTCTCAGAATTCTTATGCCTAGTTTTAAACATTTGTCTTATGTCTTAACATATATTTATTATAACTATTATTTATTATTTAGTTTGAATCATGTCAAATTTTACCAAAATTAAAATTGTGGCACTTGATATTTTGAAAAAAACTATTTGCTTTGGGTACTAAATGTTGAAATTCATTTAGATGTCAATAGTATTGGAGATACAATCAAACAAGCAATAAGACGTATAATCAAAATAAGGTCAAAGCATAATCAAGATAAGGTCAAAGCGTTTAATATTTCTTTGCTACCAGTTTCATGAAAGTTTATGAACTGAATAGAGAGTTGTAAAATATCCACTTGTTCTTTATAATAACTTAAAAGAAATATATGATTATCAAAAAATGGTAATTCTTTGAAAAGTTTGTTTTGATTGAATGCATTTATGCTTATAAGATTTCAAGAGTGCAAGTGAATATAATTCAACTATATTTAGAATCAATTATCATATAAAACTATATGGAGAAAAAAAATTACTGATAAACGCATATTAGAGAAAATATTTTCCACTTTTCATAGTTTAAATGTGCTCCTGCAGTAGCAGTATAGTGAAAAGGGTTTTAAAAAATATTTTTATATCTTCTTATGCTGAAAAAAATAATGAGTTTTTGTAAAAAAAAAAAAAAAATCATGAAACATGTCCAACACATTTTGCCTCTTTCCTTGAAGTAAATACGACAACTTATAATCCCCATTAACATAATCGGTGATGCGGTCATGGCCGTGGCCGTGGCCAAGGGTGTGCTCGAGATGGTTATTGTGAAGACCTGCTATTCAGGTGTTACACCCTCTAACAAAGGAGATAAGCATGCAAATGCAAAAGTTACGAATATACCCAAAAATGTAACATCTGGAACTGCAACAATCACCCACCCCCGTGTGTGATAACAAGGAAGGAAAATTTATATTTAAAGAAAACAAATTTCTATTTTTTCCAAAGAAAAATATTGGCAAAGTCTCTTCAATTTAGTGACCATTAACCACCTGGGGTTTACATAAAAAGCTAACGAAATCAATATAACACTTCTATTATCAAACAAATTGGCAACAATAACCCTCGTGGCCGCCTAACATGATACACCAAAGCATATAACTATTATATAAACTGAATTATACATAAGGTTTTCATGTGTCAAAAACTATCCATTCAAGTTTGCCACATAACTCAAACTATTCAAAAGAATACAAATAATTACGCGCCTCAATCAAAACAAAAGGTGTCGATGACTAGTAGGGATCTAAATCCCTTAACTTAAAAGCTCTTATCCTCTGGCTCCCTTTCGTCTCTCGGGTCACTTGAAACAAGGATAACGGGATCAGCATAAGCTGAGCAAGTACACTGGGGCCCAATAGCATGCATAGCAACAACACAGGCAGAAGAGTATCGATATTACCATATATATAGCATAAAACATAGAATAGTGTATAAGAAATATTCAATATCTCAAGCATTCTCAAAAAAGTAAGTGCAATTGTCACTTTTGGATTCATTATCCTTTTCTATCTTTACTGTGCGAATTTAATTTTGTAATTAAAGAAAGGCATACAATGTCAAATCAAGTTAGTGTATAAGGGTCTACAAGAGCAAGTCAAAATTTGGAATTCCTAAATGATATCTATGTGTTTTTGGATTAGACATCTCAAACACTTGATTTATTTCTAATTCTACCATTGTAGAGAAAAGAGATACATTCATACTTCCTCAAGTTTTGCCCATAGGCTTTGCAAAGCTTTGGAATTCCAAATACCAACTATATTCCTCAAGCTTTGCCTATAGGTTTTGTAAAGTTTTCGACGGTATTTCTGTGTTATCACTTTCTATTTATATTTCTTTGTGATTCTCATAATGTAACAGCCACAAAGATCACAAATTATCACAAAGAATACACAAGAATCATAATCAAATATCACAATTATACATGCTATATAGTTAACCCACTTATTGCACACCAATGAGCCATTTCAATAATCTCTAGCACAAATAGGGTTTAGTAAGATTGTTATAACTTGAACTACAATAGTTGAATTGATATGATTCCAATTGCCACTTGATGTTAAGACTTAGAGCTATAATTTTTATGTTCATGACTTGGAAAAATTCCAATTACACATGAATCCCCAAATCAATTAAATTTATAGCTTGATTTCACTATATAACATGAGTAGTCGTAGAAAAATCAACAACATAACTTTTGCCACACCAATCTGATTGAGGTGATACAAGTGGCCATTTAAAGACAAGACATAAATATACAACTTTCATGTTCAGAACATAACTTAGTTTAGCTTAGAAAATGGCTCAAAACTATAGTAAAATTTAGACACAAAACAGAGCAATTTTCTATAGAAATCATGCCAATTCAAAAGTTCATGAAAAATTCAATTTTCAACAAAACTCTTCAAATCATATATCATTTTGAAGCTATGAAAGTCTAGTTTAATAAGGAGAAAACTGTATTCCATTTATAGTTATGTTGGAAAAGTTATGGGCTAAAGACTACAACAAGGTCAAATTGTCCAGCTTGTCAGATCATGGTTTTCTTCCATCTCCTAATGTTTCAAAGTGAGATTTTTCTTTTCTTTTTCATTCATCCTTATTCTAATACCACAAATAATCTAAAAAATATATTAAATATGGCTATTAGGCATCAAAGAAACAAACACAAGTATGGTACTTGTCTCAAATTTGTAAAATTTTCCTTTAAGTTTTCTTGCTTTCCTCTCCAAGCATTTTTTTGAATTTCTAGGGATGTTTGCTATAGGACTTTGTGCTTTCCAAAAATTGGGGTTAACATATATATGGATGGAGGTGGTTTACATCAAGTTCAGGTGGTGGTTTTAATGGAGTTTGGAGTGAGTTTTTGGAGAAGAAGGTGGGTTGCAAGAATAGGGTTTAGGAAGAGGAAGGTGTAGTTTTTAAGCTCTCTCTCTCTCTCTCTCACTATGTTCCTCTCTTTTTCTACCTAAGTGGGGCATGGGCCCTAAGCCTAGGTGATGTGTCAAAGGAAGAAGTCATGTCATGAATGGTGCGACTTTTCTCCATTTTTTCTTTTGTGGGTTCCATATGAAACTCTAATTCGATTCTCTTGTTTTATTCTGACTGTTCTCATTCACTAATATGTTTCACTAGTTTATACTAATTTTTAATATACTCGATTTATAGTTAAAACCACAAACATAAAAATCAAAGCATACATCGCACATAAAAATTCAATGAATTTTAACACAGTGCAATATAAAGAATTTAAATGTGTTCAGTAAAATAAGAAAAATGCAAATACAAATGCATGATTTAATGATTTCTCAAAATAGGACCTTACATCCTTCCCCCTTAAAAGATCCAATCCTCCGGATCACTAATCATGCTAAAAAAGATATGGGTACCGTTCCCTCATTTCTGATTCCGACTCCCAAGATGCTTCGGAGATGTGATGTCTCCACAGAACTTTTACTAATCTAATTGTTTTGTTTCTTAAGTTTTACTCTCAATAGTTTAGAATCTGAATCGGTTGTACATAAGTTAAATCTTCTGCAACTTGAAGTGGTTCATGGCTGGTTACGTGCAAAGGATCATAAACATATTTTTTCAATATGAAAACACGAAAGGTAGGGTGAGCTCTCTCAAATTCTGGAGGTAAAGCCAACTCATAAGCAGCTAATCCAACTTTAATTAGAATCTCTAAAGGATCAACAAATTTGGGACTAAGCTTTCCCATTTTCTTTCTAAATCTTATTACTCCTTTGATTGGAGAAACTTTAAGGAAAACCTTATCTCCAATCTCAAATTCTAAATCTTTGCGTCTCTGATCAGCATAACTCTTTTGATAGTTCTAAGCTTTTCTCTAATGATTCAAACTTTTTATGTAGTTTCTTGTAGATAAGTAGGTCCTGTTTTAGATTGAAGTATCTGTTTCTCTCCCACTTCATCTAATAAAGAGGAGTCTTACATGTCTTCCCATATAATGCTTCAAATGGCGTTATGTCAATGTTAGTGGTAGCCATTGTTATAAGCAAATTCCATTGACATCAGATGTTCTGCCCAACTACTACGAAATTTTAAAACAGAAGCCCTTAACATATCCTTCGGAGTCTGTCTAGTCCTTTCTGACTAACATCTATATAAGGATGATATGCTATGGAGAAATTAATTTTAGTTCCCATTTTGTTTTAAAAACTTTGTCAAAATCGGAAAACAAATTTTGGATCTCTATTAGAAACAAGGATACCAGTATGTCATGTAATCTCACAACCTCATCAATATAGAGTTTAGGTAAATTCTCCACGGAATAAGTCACTACTACTGGAAGAGTGAGCGAATTTGGTGAGATGATCTATTATAACACAAATAGCATCAAATCCCCTTAGAGTTCTAAGTAATCCTGAAATGAAATCTATAATAATATGCTCCCATTTCCATTCAGAAATAGAGAGTGGCTCAAGTAGTTCACCGGGTCTCTGGTGTTCAGCCTTTACTTGCTGACATGTCAAGCATCTGCAAACAAGCTCTGCAATATCTCTCTTCATATCTGGCCACCAAAACGATTGATGTAAATCCCTATACATCTTGGTGGATTTTGAATGAATATAAAAAGTAAAATTATGCGCTTCTTCCATAATTAATCTCCTTAACCCCTAAGTCTCTAGAACTATTATCTATCCCAAAATCTGACTATCTCATTTTCTATGTTGAATTCAAGCTTCTCCCTTTATGAACGTTCTTTTGAGCTTAATATTCATCTCATTAGTTTGCTGAGCCACCCTAATACGATTAGACAGGTCTGGTTGGACCATAAATTGTGCCAAAAGAGATTCCTATCTAGAAATCTCAGCATCAATTCTCAGCTGCTCAAACTCAGCTATCATCTAATGTTTTCTCACTCACAAAGCTGCTACTGATATTGGATTCATGGCTAAGTGTGTCTGCAACAACATTTGCTTTGTTGAGTTAATACTGAATGGTAATATCATAGTCCTTCAATAACTCAAGCCATATGCATTGTCTCAAATTCAACTCCTTTTGGGCAAATAAAAACTTGAGACTCTAATGATCCATGAATATTTCATAATGCTCACCATAAAAGTAATATCTCCAGATCTACAAGACAAAGATAATAACTGCAAGCTCTAAATCATGTGTAGGATAATTCATTTCATGAGATTTCAATTGTCTAAAAGTGTAAGCTATTACATTCTGTCATTGCATCAGTATGCAACTTGAACTGATCTTGGATACATCAGTAAAGATCACATATCCCCGTCCACTGATCGGTAACGTTAACACTGGAGCCGATACAAGTCTCTCCTTTAGAGTCTGAAAACTAGTTTTACATTATTCATTCCATCTGAAAGGTGCATTCTTACTAGTCAATCTTGTAAGTGAAGAAGCTATCAAATAGAAATCCTTAACAAATTTACGATAATAATCCGCCAAACTCAAAAAGCTATGCACCTCTACAACTATAGTAGGTATAGACCGATTAACAACAGTTTCAACCTTCTTCGAATTTACATAAAATCTTTTACCAGAGACAATGTGACCCAAGAAAAAGTTATTTTGTTAAGCCAAAACTTACATTTACTCAGTCCAGCATACAACTTCTCAATCCTCAAAGTTTGTATAGTAATGTCGAAATGCTGCTCATGCTGAGCACAATTTTTAGAATAAACCAAAATATCATTAATAAATACCACAACAAAGTCATCCAGATAGGATCTAAAAACACGGTTCATCAAATCCATTAAAACTGTTGGGGCATTGGTTAATCCAAATGGTATCACCAAAAACTCAAAGTAACCATAGCAAGTGTGAAAAGCCATCTTAGGTATATCTTCATCTCTGATCCTAATCTAATGGTAACCTGATTTGAGATCTAGTTTAGAGAAAATCATGTTATCTCTCAACTGATCAAACAAATCATTAATTCTTGGCAGAGAGTATTTATTCTTGATGATAACTTGATTCAACTTTCGATAGTCAATATATAACCTCAAGGAACCATCCTTCTTCTTTACAAATAAAACTGGTGTACCCCAAGGAGAAATACTAGGACGAACAAATCCTTTGTCCACAAGTTCTTGTAATTGATTTTTTAATTCTTTCAATTAGTCGGTGCCATTCTATATGGAGCTGTAGAGACAGGTATGGTATCTAACATCACATTAATAGTGAACTCTAACTTTCTGACTGGTGCTAATCTTAGCAAATCATTTGGAAATACATTTGAAAAATCCCAAATGACTGGTATATCAAACAACTGAGTCTGCTCCTTATTGTCTTTTGTGACATAAGCTAAATATTTTTGACAACCCCTGAATAACATTATAGATGCTTGAATAAAAGATATAACTGCAACTCTGATAAATCTATCAATAATAAACAATATTTGTGGTTGTCCTACTAGTAAAAAGCAAACAATCTTCCGGTGACAATCAACCAGTGCATAATTAGCTGATAACCAATCCATATCCAAAATTACATCTAGATCTATCAACTTCAATGGTAGCAAATCAATGTCAAAATCATGCCCTTGGAAGCTCACAATGCAACCTTTATAAATCTCAGTAACAAGAATCTCATCTCCAAGCGCCTTAGCAAACCATAATCACTATTCTAGAGGTTCAGACTTACGGGGAAAATACATGATAATTGTTAATGAAATAAACGAATGTGTGACACTTGGATCAATCAAAACAAGAACATCACAATAAAATAATTTCATCCTACCTGTAATCACATCAGGTGAAACACAAGCCTCCTTAGCAATAATTACATAAACTCTAGAATGACCTCCTAGTCCTAGTGGCATATCCTGAGGCCTTCTCTATTGTGGCCGTGGTGGTAAAGCTGGTCTATGTAGTCCTGGCTTGTTGAGCCAATAGAGGTTTAGATGGTGGAACATACTGTAAAGGAACGAGGTCATTAGAGAGCAATGAAGAGAATTTTGAAGTATCTGAAAGGAACTATGGATTTCTCCTTGTATTATGGAAGAGGTGATTTGTGTTTGGTTGGATATTCAAATGTTGATTGGAAAGGCAATCTGGATGAACACAAATTGACATCATGTTTTTGTTTTTTGCTCAACAATGGTGTCAAATCATGAAGTAGCAAGAAGCAAACCTATATATTGTTATCCATGATAGAGGCTGAGTTTGTCGTATGCTCAGTAGTAGTTTATGAGGGTGTTTGGTTCAAAGATTTCTGAATGACGTAGGGGTTATGATAAATAGTGGGAGACCATTGATTGTGCACTGTGACAATCAAATTGTCACTGCCTACATAAGAGATCCTAAGTACCATTGTAGGGCCAAATACATTGATACCAAATATAATTACATGAGAGACATCATCAAGAATGGAGAAGTGACAATAAAGTACATATCTGCACACAACATGGTAACTAACCCCCTTACTAAGCCCATTGTAAGAGATTCTTTTGCGAGACATATAGAGTTATTGGGTCTGCGTAGTTTTCTTTCAAGACATTTCTTAGTTGCAATGTACTAATGACTTGATACTTGTTGTTATCATTAATGAAATGTGAGTTATTCAGCTATTTTTTGAGCTGTTTTATTTTTATTGCACTTATTTTATATAATCATATGATGAGATATATTTTGATTAAAAAAATATGTCAGACAGACGAGGATGACTCTTTCACACAAGTAACCACCTCTAACTCTATGGGAACGAAGATAAGACGGTTTTTAAGCATAAAAGGTTTAGAGAGTGGTCATACTTAGAATATAAGTCACCTTGATATATATTCAAAATGAGGTCATATGCATATATGACCAACATAGATAGAGCCACAATCCATGTAGCATGTAAATAGCATAGTTTGAGATTTCAGAAGCCACCTACATCTTCAGATGTCATCTCTAAGGTACTCTCTTTGAAATCTCTAGTAAGTCTTAGTCCATACCTGTATGGTGTTAGAGAAATCTGACATATACCCTTTTCAGAAATGAGGGATTGATACCGTGGCACGTGATTCATATCACGTGTGATAAAACAACCAAGGGTTAGTGGGAGCAATATTTTGATGAGACGATGATATTTTGTATCCCTATACTCCACTGTGAGACTTGAAGTCCATTAAGTGGCCTTTATGTGTACCTTATTGCTTTTGACTGTTTTTTAATGTCTTGATTTAGTGATACTACTTTAGTGTGTTTACCAATAGCCTTTGAAATAAATAAGGCTTGCGAGACATATCTGGGAAAATAACTAAATTGAGATAGAGAGATTCTAGTGACAAAAAGGAAAACCAATTGACATTACATCCATGTTATTGTATTCACTGACAAGCCTGTTATGTTTGTCCATGTTGAGAAGTGAATATAATCATGAATACATAATCGAGTAAAGTAACTTGATATCTGGAATGCATTGAGCCAAGGCTACAACGAGTTTTTTATACTAATGTTGCTTCTCGATCACCTTCACCTGTGCGTTGAAATGCCTTTACTTACAGATGTATTTGCCGGTCGCACAATACACGATTCCATATGAAAAATGAGTAGAAGTGATGTCTTTGATCACATGAGATGTGATCATATGATAGACTTAAAATGCTTGTTATGTGCAAGTGGGAGATGAAGGTTATTATGCTAATAAGGGCATTTCAGGGATTTTGAAATTTAAATTTTGAATTTAAATGCAATTAGTATTTGGATCGTTGTGTTGTGGGAACATTATTGGTTCAACTTGCTCATGATCAATACCATGATAGGCTTGAAAAAATTCATGAGGAATAGCAATAGGAAAATTTTGGGTGAAAATCGATCGCGTATAGAGATACGATATCTTATTACTTTTGCTTCTGTATTTATTTTTTTTAATAGCATTAACCCAACAGGATATGATTATTGTTTCTGTAGAATAGATGCTGAAACTAATGTATCTTTGTATGTGCTACAACCAAGAAGAAGAATTTAGATTGATAAATATCTTTGATCGGCCAAGCAATATTATTTTTTTTTTACCTTGTTTATATAATATGTTTAGATCAAATATTTTATTTCAAAACCAGTTCTCATTGTGTTGCATGAGATGCGAATCTAAATATCACATTTTGTTGATAGAAGTGAAGATTTTTTGGAAATTTGTCAGGTTGGCTTTAATTACTCAACTTAAGACAATTATATATATTTAATTTGGTTTCAACGAAAGATGATTTTTGTATTCAATGTACTAAATAGAATTTAAGAAGATGTTTTGGTGTAATATGAAACTTTGCCATTTAACTGCTAAATTCTTTTTTTAGTTTAGTTTTGTTTGATTCTTGCCAATATATTTGTATTTAAAATTTGGGATTTTAAGAGATTTTACTTATCAATCTTTTTCTTAACAAAATTTACATGTGCGTATTTGTAACATGTTCCTGTAATTATACAAATTTTTTGTCAAATATATAAAACTAATGAAAAGGAGTCAACAAGAAGGCAGTACCAGAGTGGAGGGAATAATTTAGAGTAGTAGGAGGGTTATTTTTTGGATTGAAAAGGTAAAGTAAAATAAATAAAAAAAATAGTTTTATTGAAGATAAATTTTGTTAATTAAATAAGGATAATTTGGTCAAATTAATATGCAAAAAAGTTACGAGTGAGTGCGAGTAATAATTTTATAAATGCCCATAACACTTTTCTCAACATGATTTATGAAACAAAATATAGCAATGTTATTGGGTGTTTGGAGAGATTAAGAATCTCATTTTAAAATGATTCTGGTGTTTTGAAACTTGAAGTGAAATACAAACCGATCACACCAAAGGGTCAATGTCAATAGCTCACTGGGTTAACTCGGTCAGACTGGACAAAAAATCCAGATGACGTCATCATAAAATCATAAATAAATATAAATTATAAAATATTCAAACACTAAAAACTTGTGGCGCAGTGGTAGTGCGGTGTGTGCTTCTCATTTTAGTCACAGGCTGCATTTTTGTCAAGAATATTTTATGCTTACAAAAACTCGGGTTAGACTGGGCCGGTTCAACATGGTTCCTCCGGTCCAACTGAGGGGGCTTTTGAAAGTGGTTTTGGTAAGTAACCCAAACCGCCTGTCGGACCGGTTCCCAATCAGATCGAACGAAAACTCAGGTTGGACTGGACTGGTTCAATATAGTTCCTCCGGTCCAACTGAGGGGGCTTTTGAAAGCGGTTTTGGTAAGTAACCCGAACCGGCTATCGGACCGGTTCCCAATCAGATCGAACGGTTCAATCCAGATTTCAAAACATTGTAGATTTATATAGATCATAAGAAAGTCTAAAAAAACATAGTACATCACAAAATGTGATGTTATTATGCCATTTTCCATGGTCACCTTCTAAATACGAAATAACCTTTTGTTTACCCTTTATTATCCTATTTATGTATTACTTTTATTGAGTGACTATTTAAATTTCTATACTAAATACATTCATGTATTATTTTTGTTTCATATGTGCCAATTAAGTTTATTGCTTACTTTGGATGCCTCCACCATTGCAAATTCGAATCCCACCAACACCAAATCGAAGCCCAATGTTGAGATTTGGAGGGAGACAACGTAATTTTAATGTACAATGTTCACAAACACATGTCCGCTCTCAAGTCGGAATGGGTTCTTCGTGGAGAGGCAAAAAAAAAGAGAAAACAAAAGATTTCAGTGGTAGAAAACAAATCATAGAATTCACAGAGCAAAAATCAGAAAGAGTTCAACTAGCATTGTTCGATGCCATCTTCTATGATAGAATTCAGAGTTTGCAGCCTTTGGTTTTTGTGCAATTCAATTTTGTTCGTGCCAGCATGCATTACATAAAGACACATCATATGCTCGACTAAATGCCAGTGACAGTTATTGGTTGAGATAGCCAAGTCGTAGTTCTTAGCTATTGGTTTGATTAAATTTCTTTATGAAAATTGTAATAATGTAATTGTTGTTTGATTTCATTTTTACTGCATTTATTTTAATTTGAAAATGGAATTTCTTATATGTTTTGTCTTTTTTTGCTATTATCGACCCAAAACAATGCATTTTGAACATATTTTTTGAATTTTTTAGCTAGAAAAATATTTTAAAATTTTTTTGAAATGAACATTTTTTCTATTTTTCAATTGAAAAATGTAGACTCAAAGTAGAGTCGAAAAATAAAAAATGTTGACATTTAGGTTCTAATTTAGTTGGATTCGGTTGTCATGTCTAAATAAGTGGTTTTTGTCATTATTTAAAAAAAATAATTAACTTCTATATTTGTATATAACAATTCAAAATTATGACCATTATTTGTTTCTGATGGTATAGGGTCCAACAGCCCATAATCTTAAAACTCAGAAACTACCAAGTCTAGTAGACTATAACTACAAAACCCACAGAATATTCTCAATTAAGCCTCTTAACCACCGTTCAGTCAAACACTCTCGATTAAGCCTCTTGGCCATTGTTTAGCCAAACTTTCTCGATTAAATCTCTCGGTTACTATCGAGTGGTCTTCCATCGAGTAACATTTTCATCAATAAATTAAGATCATGATCACCCAAAATTTGAATTTCTCTTAATCTTGAAAGTAATCTCGCCCGATAAGAAAGAAAATTTCCGTGACAACTTGAACTTCTTTTAATCCTTTGAGAACCTAAATCTCATAAAAATCTTTGATTATTGTCTCTATAATTTTGGAAGATCTTTAATGATCTTCTTACAAGATGATTAGGGTTTTTACACCCTCCAGTAAAAAATTTATCATGCATGCATATGTTATATATAGGCAACCCGCCAGATAGGTTCTTTGCACACTCCATATGCATATTACACAAAAGAAACATAGGGCAACATTGAGATTCTACTCAATCTATTCTCTGTTTCATTATTACTCTTTCTGATTTGTGCGTTAGAGTTTTCTCCGTCAAACTACTTCTAGCGGTGTATTTTGTAGATCTTTCCATTCACAAAGATCCAGCAGGCACTTCAATACTGATTCCCTATTCGAGTTAGCAAAACAATTTATTTGTGGAGCAAACTCATCTTCAATAATTTCAAAAAATTTTGAGTTTACATATAAGATTTTTTACCCATGTAATTGTGTTGATATATAAAATAATTAACAATACATCCCTTGAACTTTTGTAATGGTGAATAGCTATTGTCACGCCCCGACCCATATATCCTGGAAAGTGACAATTGCAGTGTTACTCTAAAATACGTAAGCCCCGTCCCATGTTCCAAGGAACCGCAAGGCATTAGAAATTTAAGATCAAATCGTAGGCCAACCGGGCCACTCAACTCTAATCCAACCCATAAAACATGTCCCTATTCAAAAGAATATAAGTTAAAATCATTAAAAACAATTTCAAGTAAATTTCATAAAAAGAAGAGTGAAGGTCCTTAATGAATGAAGGATATACAAATCCTAGCAAAATCAAAATAGAAGTCTAACTAAGTTTTCAAATAAGTTTTATATAAAAATGTCCTCCTTCGATCCATCTATCAATACCTTAAAAATCAAAATAAACTCTATATCAAAAAGAAGTCTGTGAAGGTAATCCTCCAAATTCTACACTAAATGACCACGAGTCCCATCTAAACTTCCTCTATAAAATTTGATTTAGGATGAGTGAATATAAACAATATTCAGTAAGTGTATAACATGTTACGATGGTGAAGGAGGGATAATTGTGAACATGTCAAACAATTTTCTCAAAATCATATCATTGTGCCTATAAAATTTGAGATTTATCATCAAATATCAAGTTTCAAACAAAATTTCCAACAAATTAAAATATATAAATTCTATGCATCCTATTATATCGACATATTTTCCAAAAATCATGAGATTGCCAAAAATATCATTATCAACAATGGTTTACAACGATTAAGGGCGGAACCGTCAAGGGTTTTCATACTTATTTCAATTCATAAAATATCCCAACTTTGGCGTTAGTATGGACCTCCTTGGTGGTGTAACCAAATCAGTCTGAACAGAGGACTTCGGAGGCACCTCTTGATTGCAACTACCACCTCAATTAAATAAACGTTCAACCATATCGACCTATCGAGCTCCATACCGTGGAGGGAATGACTATAGCTATTAATCATACAATATGCACCATTTCGCAAATATCACATCAAATAGTTAATGTGCCAATATTATCCAAATAATTTCTCAATTCATGAGTTCAATCCAATCATGTTCAATATAACTCAATAAATATGACACATTATTTTCAATTCAATCCATAGATACATATTTCAATCCAAATTTTCTTTCAAGACATTTTACAGTCATAAAATAATTTAAAAATCAAATTCTAAAAGCATTTATAAATTCAATACAAAACATTTTCTTACTTAAAAGTATAAACATATTATCACTCACCTTTTGGAGGATAAACACTCCCAAATCAAATCCACAATGATGTTCAATTCCTACTTGAATCTAAATGTCTTATATCTAAGACAATAAATACCAAATAATCATTTAATCAATTGTGGTACTAGGATTATTCGGTTCCCTCCAACCTAATTCAAACACTAATTTCCAAAAATCACATATCTATGTTCCATTTCCACCAATCACAATCCATTAGCATCAATATGCCATTATCATTCACAATTTTTCTCAAATCACAATATTCATAAACCCTAATCCTAAATCCCCAACTTCACCTTTTTCAAATCTCAACCTAAATTTTAAAAATAAGCAAGGTAAACTCAAATCTAGGATGAGAGAAAATTATTACCTCTATTTGGATTGTTGATTCAGTCTTAAAGTCAAAGTACCTCAAATCCTAAGTTTTCCCTCACTAGAAAACCCAGTTTTCTCTCTATCTTTGGTCCTCTATGTGCTTGTTTGAGGGTTAGAGATCCAAATCTATGGGTTTTCGAAGAGGTTGATCAATTGCAAGGGAGGAAGAGAGAGAGTGAGATAAACAAGAGAGGAAAAGAGAGAGTGTTTGCGAATGAAGAGGAAAAATGAATTGGGGGTTTGATTAAGCCTTTTTATAGTGAAAAGTAAGGTTACTATCTTGCCCTTTATGACTCAAGAGTTTAAGTAGAGATGGTTGTCCTTTTTAGTCATTTCGAGCCCTATAAGCATTCGTAATTTATTCAGGCAAGTCGACGTATGCCATGGACAAGTTGACCTATAAACTCATGGATAAATTGACCTGCTTGTGAACAAGTCGACCTAAAATTCAGAAATCTAAGTCTCAAGTCAACCCAAGTCCTAGACAAATCAACCTGAGGAATACAGGGCTTAGAAATCCTAATGCTGAAATTAAGCAAGTCAACCTGACCCTGGGATAAGTCGACCCGACTTAATTGTACCCCAAATGTTAAGTCGTCTCAAACCTAGAATGAGTCGACCTATGAATTCTAAGCCTCAGATGCCTACTCTACAAACTTACCAAGTCGACACACTATATGAAAAGACACACCATATGCTTGACCAGACGCCACTGATAGTTTCTGGTGGAGATAGCCAAGTGGTAGTTTGTAGCTATTGGTTTGATTAAATTTCTTGATGAAAATTGTAATAATGCAATTGTTGTTTGATTTTTATTTTATCACATATTTTAATATTCTTATATGTTTTGTCTTATTTTTACTATTATCGACCCAAAACAATACATTTTGAACATATTTTTGAATTTTTTTAGCTATAAAAATATTTTAAAATTTTTGATAAATGAACATTTTTTTTCTATTTTTCAATTGAAAAATGTAGACTCACTACAAAAAAAGACCTTTAGCAGCGGTCAAAAACCATTGTTAAAGACCTTAACAGCCACTGGTAAAGGTCCTGGGATCTTCTCCAGCAACCAAAATTTCTGTTGGCTATATTAGCACTAGCAAAAGGTTTTACCAACGGCCATGGCCACTAACAAAGATCAAGACCTATGCCAGCGGCTGGTGTGGCCGCTAGCAAAGATTAGGACCTATACCAACGGCAAGGCTGGTCACTGGCATAGGTCTCCTATTTGCCAGCATTGATGAAGGTCTTTGCCAGCAGCCACAGACCTAGAAATGCACAGAACTTGTTGTACCAACTGAAGTATAAAGGACTCTGACTCTCCTCTTCCTGTTGTACCAATAGAAATGCATAGAACTTGCAGCCATCAAACACATAGAAACCAAAGCACCTCAATTTGTACAAGTCCACACATGCCCTAAAGCTGTGACATCAAAAAAGCTAATTTGAGCACATCATAAACATCATCATCTAATGTGATGCTATCAACAGGACAGATTGCAGATAATAAAATACAAACAGTGGCTACATAAGCAACATTCACATAGCAATCCATGCAACGGGAGAACAATGCAGAGTATATATCACCTTAAGAAATATGAATTAAGTCATATGGGGTATGGGTAGCAGCTAGCATGAGAGATCAAGCATCAGACTTGCACCACTCTTCCAAGCTTGGGGTTGCAACACCAACTTTTGTCTTGTCAAATATGTTGGCTGATTCATAAAAGTAAGATTCAATCAGTCGATGGATGCCCAAGAGCCAAATAACATTGAAGCATGAGATAGGAACAAAGAGCCGATGCATTACAAGGCCATGTGCAATTTGAATCCAACACAAGTTACCCTTTTAACTTAAAATGGGGCTTTCTTAAATGCACAACATTGTGCAATTTGATGAGAGAAGAATTGGGAAGTTTTGTTTCATCAAAGTTGACATTAAGTATTTTGTTAAAGTCAACATTCGGTATTTCAAAAATATATACATATTTGGGCAAAAGAGAAGAATATGACAGTTTTTCAAAAGATTTAAAACTTATGATACTTTGGAATATTTTCTTTCCTCCTCTTTTGGGTATTTTTTATGAAAGTTGATATTTTGAGTAAATATATATAGTTATATATATATATATATATATATATATATATATATATATATATATATATATATATATATACTTATGAAAGTTGACATATTTTTTTGAAGGAATCTTTAAGATTTCATAAAAAAAAAAAATGTGTAAGCCTTTTTTTTTTTCTTTGTGACAAGTAATAAAATTGATCTATTTTCTCATTAGAATGAAATATTTCTGATCTTATTTTTCCATGATACATTTTTGGAAAAATTTTTGTTTTAAAGATTCGTTTGAAATTTGATTTCTTTTAAGAAATTTCCGGATTAAAATATTTTTGAGAAACTTCCACTGTTAAAGAATATTCTGAAATTTAGTTTTTTTTTGAAACTTTCAAAATTTGAAAAAGAAAAAAGAAAAAGGAAAATTCCGGATTTTAACTTTTCTTTTTTTTTTAGGCTTGACTTCAATTTTAGAATAAAGTTTTTTAATAAAAAAAATTAAGGAAACTTTTGTTTTGGGAAACAAAAAAAAAGGAAATTTTTAGATTTTAATTTCATTTTAAAAAATGATTTCCCAATTTCAGAAAATAAAACTTTCCTTTTATTATAAATCCACTTCACAAAAGGATCAATATACTTTAAAAAAAAAAAATATGAGCCATTTTGGGCCCAAACAGACCTAATCCTAGGTGTAAAGGTTTTGGAACTCATTGGACTCAATTGAACCCATTTTTCATCCTTATCATTCTATAATGTCCATTTTATATTCAACATTGGTGAATCTTTTAATATGCGATGGCATGACATATCTAGGAAAGTTCTGTCAATAAGACAGGGATAAATCCAAGGTTGGCTGGTTCTTAAGCAGTTCTAAATAAACTCACCACCTACCTGGAAATTTTCCTAGTACCCTATGCTACAGAACAGGGATTGACCAAATTTTAGATCAGTTGTCTGCAAAGGGTGAAGATTTTGATTTTATGCCGACAACGAAAGTATATGGACGAAAAAGTAAGATGAATGAAATAGATTTGGTAAAATTAGGATTTTATAGGCCCAATTTAAAGTTAATAAGATTGGATTTTAAATAGCCCAATTTTCAAGAAATTGATCCCATTAGGATGAAATTGGCTTTTATAGACCCAATTTAAAGTTATTAAGATTGAACTTTAAATAGCCTAATTTTCAAGAAATTGAGCCCATCAGGATGAAATTAGAATTTTTTCAATTACAAATATAATTCAAATATGAGTATGGTTTCATAAATATTTGAAGATAAATTAATTAAAGCAATATGTCACCAAAGTGATCTCTGTTGTGTAAATTAATTTATTTTGGAATATAAAAAGTTGTACATGTAATTCATGTGAATACCAATAGGCCCAAATGAAGGTCCGTACTTGATAGAATTGCATGTACACCATGTGGTAATAAATGTATGACAATTATTCGGTTTCACATGTGATCAATTCATCGGTCCAAAGGAAGGTAATT